>OU343221.1:126036093-126200015 GCA_910596185.1 Chrysanthemum makinoi | reverse complement strand
CCATTCACTTTAAAGTTTGACCATCGGCTGGAGATAACTCAATGGTTCCATATGGAAATACTTTAGTGATGGTGAATGGTCCGCATCAGCCGATTTTAATTTTCCCGAGAAAATCTTCAATCGTGAGTTGAAAAGAAGGACTCGATCACCGACGCTGAAAACGCGGTTCTTGATTTTAGAGTCATGAATCTTCTTTGTCTTTTGTTTGTAGATCAAAGAGTTCTCGTATGCTTAATCACGGAGTTCATTTAATTCATTCATTTGAACTTTCCGGTGATCACCACCGTTGAATATCGAATTGGCATGTTTCAAGGCCCAAGATGCCTTTGTGCTCAAGCTCAAACGGCAGATGACATGCCTTTCCGTACACTAGCTTGTATGGAGTACACCCGATGGGTGTTTTATAAGCAGTATTTGAAGGCCCGAGTAGCGCCATCTAGCTTATCCGACCAAGAGGCACCGCGGCCATCAGCCCTTTCTTTCAAGAATTCTTTTAATCCCTCGGTTGGAAACTTCCACTTGCCCACTTGTTTGGGGTGGTATGCGCAGAGAGAGACGGTGAGTTACACCGTACTTTTGCATGACACGATCAAATTGGTCATTGCAGAAATGTGTACCACGATCACTGATAATAGCTCGCGGAGTTCCAAACCTAGCAAAAAGAGATTTCAAAAACTTCACAACAACTCGGGCATCATTGGTAGGTAAAGCTTTCGCTTCAACCCATTTTGACAAATAGTCAATGTACCACGAGTATGTATTTGTTTCCTCGAGAAGATGGAAATGGCCCCATAAAGTCAATGCCCCATATGTCAAAGATCTCACACACTTGAATGGCGCTTATGCATTTCATTTCTTTGAGAGATTTCCGTGACGCTGACAAGCGCCACGTGTTTTGACAAATTCATTGGCATCCTTGTAGATTGTGGGCCAATAAAATCCAGAATCAAACACCTTCTTGGCAGTGTAGTTGGGGCTATGATGTCCCCGGTGGTCCGTAATGGCAAGCCTTGAGAATGTCATTGGCTTCTGACCATACACACATCGCCTCGATGACTTGATCCGCAAATTTTGAATAAGTAGGGGTCGCCCTTAAGTAATGTTTTACATCTTTAAAGAATTTGTTTTTCTGTAGGGACGACATCCCTTTCACCACAAAAGTTACCCGCTGGTAATTTGCAAAGTCAGCAAACCATGGGGTAGAATAGTCTCCACGAAAAGAAACCACATTGAGTGTTTCGAGAGGAAATGTTTCGTTTATTTCCTTTTTCTAGAACACATCCTGGTGAGGGTTTTCTAGACGGGATAGATGATCGCACTGTGTTCTCGCCTTTTTTATCATGTATAATGATATCAAATTCTTGTAGGAGGAGAACCCAACGAGCAATCTCGCTTTGCATCTTGTTTTGCAAAGAGATATTTGAGAGCCGAGAGTGATCTGATACACCACGATTTGGTCAATATAAGGTATGGCCGAAACTTTTCAAACGCATACACCACAGCCTAATAATTCTTTTCTCAGAGGGGTGTAATGGGTTTGAGTCACCATAGTTTTACTTATGTAGTGGATAGGCTGAAAGTGCTTGGTTTTTCGTTGCCCCAATACTGCGCCGATAGCAAAATCACTTGCATCGCACATGAGCTAAAAGGGTAAATCCCGCCGGGGCAACTAGAATGGTGCTTCCTAAGCTTTTTCTTTAATGTTTCAAAAGCTTCGACATGACTCAGTGAGAAGGTAAAAGAGCATCTTTTTCAAGAAGATGGGTCATAGGCCTGGCGATTTTAGAAAAATCTTGTATGAATCACGATAAAACCGGCATGACCTAAAAAACTCCTAATACCTTTGACAGTAGTAGGATGAGGTAATTTAGCAATAACATCAACTTTTGCTCTATCTACCTCAATCCCGCTTTTGGAAATCTTATGGCCAAGGACTATGCCTTCTTTGACCATAAAGTGGCTTTTCTCCCATTTTAGACAAAGATTGGTGTCTTCACACCGCTTTTAGAATTCTTTTCTAAATGGGAGAGACATGTTTGAAATGAGTCCCCAATGACCAAGAAGTCATCCATAAACACCTCCATTGTTTCCCCGATCATGTCGTGGAAAATTGCCATCATACATCGCTGGAATGTGCCGTGAGCGTTACATAGGCCAAAAGGCATACGCCCAGTAGGCAAAAGTTCCGTATGGGCAGTGAATGTGGTCTTTCTTGATCCAATGGATCAATGGGGATCTGAAAATAAACCCGAAACCATCAAGGAAACAATAGTACTCGCTCTCGCTAATCTCTCGCATCCGTCCATGAAGGGTAGAGGAAAATGGTCTCCTACGGTGGCTTCGTTTAATTTACGATAGTCAATACACACACGCCATCCCGTAACCAATCGAGTTGGAATTAACTCGTTTTCTTCATTTGTGACAACAGTTATGCCACCCTTTTAGGAACGCAATGAATTGGGCTAACCCAAGGACTATCAGAGATCGGGTAAATTAAACCAGCATCAAGAAGTTTGAGAACCTCTTGTTTGATAACCTCATGAATCTTAGGATTCACCCTTCTCTGATGTTGGATTGCTGGTTTGAAGTCATCCTCCATTAAGATTTTGTGAGTACAAAACTCAGGGTTGATACCCTTAATGTCGGAGAGTTTCCAAGCAATTGCTTGCTTGTGTGACTTCAAGACCTTTATGAGAGCAGTCTTCTCCTCCTCGGTTAAGTCTTTAGCAATTATGACGGGTAATTTATCATCACCCTCCAAGAATGCATACGAGATGAGGAGGTAAGTCCTTAAGTTCAACCTCGGGAAATTCTTCAGAGATGTTTGTATCGATTTGATTTCCTTTTGTGATCTCTTTCGGAGGGAGTGAAGGTAATGGATCTTCATTTAACAATTGTTCAAGATAAAGGATATCCCCCTCCTAATCATAAACACCATCAATTCCCGGCGGAATTGATTCATCACTAGCAAGAAACTCATCGATCTCTTCCAGTAAGAAGTCACCTCCCTCAAACGGAGTGAGAGAGGGGAAGAGTCAGCAATGATTGGTTGAGAAGATGTGGTGGAATCCCCACTCACAGAATTATGAAGATAACCAAGAAACTCTTGAGAGTACTCTCTGCAATATCAATTAAATCGACTCGATTAACTGATTCAGATATCATAATTTGAGGAGTACCAAGTTTGATCAAGGTTAAAGGTGATGTTTCATTACCCACACGTAATGTGATTTCTTGCTCAAATACATCAATGAGAGCACGGCCCGCTCAGGAATCCTCGCCCAACAATGAGGGGAACCCGATGATCGCATCGAAATCAACAACCAAAGTCACCGGAAAATGGAACTTTCCTACTTTCATAAATACATCCCTACATGCCAAGAGGACGATATAGAACGATCCGCAAGCTCAAGAGTCATGCGTAGGAATAAGTTATGGAAGAGAAAGTTTCTTCCATATCATTGCATCATTGATGCTTGCACCAAGATCGGCAAGGGCAAAGCATTCAATCATTCCTGGAAAAACACAAGGGAGAAGAAATTTTCCATGATCTCCTAGCTTCTCGGGAAGCTTCTTTAACAAAACCGCTGAGCAGCTCATTCAAAGGAGTCTTAGCCATTTCAAACAGTTTTTCCTTATTGCTCAACATGTGTTTGAGAGTTGATGCAAACTTGGGCATCAAGATGATGGCATCCCAAAGCTTATGTCAAAAGGTAGTTCTTGGAAAATTTGAAAGAATTTTTCCATTTGATGACTGGCTTTTTCGCGGAGTTTTGCTCATTTAAACGCGAGGGTAAGGAATAGAAGTTTTGGATTTGGGGTTGTCAATTGAGGTTCAAAACAACTCCAGTTTGGTCTTTGGTTTTGGGACAACTTGAGGATGGACATTGTTGGTACCTCCGTTATTAGTAGGAAGTTCCTTGTCCTTTGTCGCCTCAAGTTCACTTTCCACTACCTTCGGAGAGAAGAAGTAGAGGTAGTAGGAATAGGGTCCATGATGAGTGTGTAAATACCATCATTTTTGGTTAAATCAATCTGAAAACATTTAAAAATGCTCAAAATGATCAAAATATCGAAAATATCTCAAAATTGCATTTTATATGTCAGATGCAAAATGTTTAAAATCAGATGAAAAATGAGCTAAGTTTGCATAATTGGCAGTTTCAGTCCCTCGACTTTCAGAAAATGGCAAAATCAGTCCCTAGGCACTTATTTTATAAGAAAAGTCACCAAAGGTCCTTTTTGAATCATAAATTGTCATATTTAGTCCTTTGGTGAAAAATCCAAAAGTTTTGAGAAATTACAGTTTTGATCCTTGGATTTTAAATTTGTTCATGTTTAGTCCTTGGAATTTCACAATTGGCAGATTTGGTCCCTTGGAATATTGGAGGTTGGCAAAACAAGCCCTTGGATTACTGTAATCTACATGCATGGTCCTTGGATTTTCGTGAATATACACATTTGGACCCTAGATTATTAAATGGATTCAAAACTAATCCTAAGCCCAAAATAATCCCTTGGCCCAATACCATATAACCCGGTCCAAAAACCCTTTAACCCTAATCCAACCCACCAATACCCACGGTTTAAAATAAACCACCCCCTCAGCCCTTTTTCCTCGTCTTCCCCGACACCCTCGTTCAAGCAACTGTACCACCAACACAACTCTACACTTTGTCCCCCTACTCCATGTTTTGTTCCCCCCTCCTCACCTAACAGCCAAAGGCATTAAATGCATCCCCTTCCCTGTCCCAACTGGCTTGTACAACTTTTGGCGCCAAAATGCATAAACGGCCAAGATTGATACCAACCAATCCAAGGGTCCTGAAAATTGCTGGGATATGCTCAGAAAGAGGAGAGAAGGAGATTGGAGTATAAGAAGAAGGAAGAAAGAGGAAAGTAGTGAGTTTTATAAAATTTTCCTTATGTCGTTTTTTAAATTAATGTCTTAGTTTAATAAAAAATGTTGTAATTTTCAGTTTCTTTGTATCTCACTTAAGTTAAATTTTCATTGTAAGGTGCTTTTGAGTTAAAATCTTAAGTTTTTATATAAGTTCTAAGTTTAATGTTTACTGTTGAGAAGCCTGGGCCTATCTTTCATTTGCAAAACTTTAAAAAAAGTTCAACTTCCATCTCAAATAAGCATATTCAAGCTTATTATAGCTGTGGTTAAGCTTATGCATCAGTTTTAAGCAATGTTGGGTCATGGTCAACAAAAGTCAAACTGTATAGCTTTTGGGATGAATGGGGTTGATGCGTTTGATATGGGTTGAAATGGTTTAGTATAAGTGATTTTGGGTTTGGTTTTAGCCTGCAAGCAGTTGGACTCCTGTGAGTAAGATTTTTCATTTTCAAGTTTCAAGTCAAATTTTGCATTTTATGGTTGTCTGTGTATATGTGGTCATAAACTGCTCAAACCTGTTTAAGTAGTTATATTTAGGTTAAATTAATTTAGTTTGATCATTGCAACATGTTGGTTCAGTGATTTACTCATTTAATTTTCATAACAGTTGAATTAAAGTGGTGTTTGGATTGTGCATGTAAACTGTGTTCAAGGCTTGTTCAATGATTAACTTCTGTTGGTTCATGTTTGTTAAGCTTATTCATTCTCATATTTGTCTTTAACTTGTGCCTGCAAAGCTAAAAGTCAAAATTTCCATTAAACTGTCTCATATGCATATCTGTGTTGAGCTTTTAAAAATCGCTTGATTTGTGTTAGGAAAATGCTAGAGTAGCTTGCATTAGTTGCATTATACCAATTAACATCATATTCACCCTAAGATTAGCTTCAAATTTCATTTTGGTCAACTTTTCTCAACCGCTAAAAGTCAAAAGCTTGAAAACTCGTTTGGCCAAAATAGGTGATTTTTCTTGGGCTCATTTCTGAGTCAAATCAATGAAAATTGTAGTTTTAAAAAGTCCCATGGTCTATTTTCTTATCCTCATTTTTGTATAATTTTGTGAATTTTTCTTAAGCTTCATTTGAGCTTGTCAACATGATTAAATCCTCAGTAACCGACTCAAGATAATCGAAGTCTCCACAGTGGGTATTGCGACCTTGCATCAAGCTTTTATCGAGCACCTCTAGGTCTAGTTTTTAGTTTTAAGGTTCTTGGCCAGGTCTTCTCCAAAGTCCAATTGCTGGTTTTCATATTCAGCTTATTTTGAAGCTCAGGCATAAGCTCAAACTTGTACCCTAAATTCTCGTTTTAGCCAATAGCTCATATAGTCAAATCTTAGCAACTTGTAATCCAGAGGATATGGCTTGTTGATTCTAGTTGCATTTGGTCACTTTTAGCTTATTTTAGCTTGTGTATCAGTTTGGTGCTTGTTTTGTCCCTTTAGCTTATCCAAGTGCTTATTTCATAAGCACTTTGCTCATCAGTTTCATAATCCCCCACATAACCTCCTGTTTTTCCATTTTTCCTAGTTTCCTAATATAATTTTAGAGTTTTCCTGAAATTTTCAGATTTTTCCTAGCTTGTTTGCTATTTTTCTTGATTTAAATTAGTTTTTAAGCATTTTTAAATAGCATTTAATACAAATAATTAAGAAAAGTTTCAAAAAAAATAATTTTTCATTTTTCTTAAGTTAAGATAAATATAAAAAGCCAAAAAAATATTTTTCTATATTTTTCTTAGTTAAATTTGTATTTTTAAGCAATTTAAGTAGTTTTAAATAATTTTTAATTCCTAGAAAATACAAAAATAATCAGAAAAATACAAAAAATAGTTTTGAAAATTCTATTTTGTTATTTTAGATTTTTCTAAGTCAAAATTTTATTTTTCTAGCTTTGTTTCATATTTTCTTGTATTTTAGGTTATTATTAAATAGTTAAAAGTAGTTTTTAATTAATAATAAATAGATAATTAGTTATAAAAATAATTTTCTTTTTCTAAATATTTTATTTTATCATTAGGTTTGTAAAAATATCATTTTCATATTTTTAGGGTTAATATTGATTCAGTTTCATATTTTCATTTGTACGTTACGTAATTTTTAATTCAAGTTTTATAAAAACATAAATCAAAAACATCATTTTGCAAATAGTGATAGCGTTTATTTAATATTTTTATCTTTTAATTTCTTTAATTTGCATTTAAGCCTCTGTAATTTGTTTGATTTTTCTTTAGTTATAATAATCCCAACCTTTTTCCCGTTCAAATCTCTCGATCACTACACGTTTGGTGATCCATTGCACGGCTGACATAACGATTCGGGAAATCCTATACTCCCCAGATCTTCATTGCATTCGTGTTTGAACCGCTTTAAGTTTGTTACGGCCGCCATTCACAAGTGGTCGGCTTGAGTGATAAAACTTGACGGTTTGGCACCTGATCAAATTTTTGGCGCCACGCTGAGCTGTGGCTGATTATCTTCCGTTTAGCAGATTAGTAGTTTGAATACTCACTCATTTGTTCATACCATCCATCTACTATATTTATATTTTCATAAAAATACAAAAATACTCTTCTCGTCTCTCTTATCCGTATGATTCTATTTCTCTTACACCCCTCGCATCGCTTGATTCTACTCTTCTTTAACCTCAAAACCGTTTAATTCTATTTCTTTAACCTTCTACATGTTTAATTCTCATGGCGACGTTCGATTATCCTCGTTGTTTCCACTGCAAAAGCCGTATGGAAGAGGATCACTTCATTGTCGATCCGGATTGTTTATGCAAGCGGTGTGGAAGGATGGGTGCAAGCAAATATTGTTATTGGTGCGAATTATCGATATCTCTCGATGATTCTCCAAGTTTTTCCGACCATCCGCCACAACCCGATGAACCCGCTCAAGAACCGGAGACCATAACGGAAGTGGTGGAAATTGCTAGCTCTCTGAGCACACCACTTGTCCCACCTCCGGATTTTTCAAAATGTTCTTCGAGACTTGATAGTCATTCGATCACCTTGTTGGTTTTGTTGATTCTTTGAATAAACCGATTCCTTCTCATAACTCTCAAATGCAATCGTTTATTCCTTGTGTCGGTTGTGGTGAGCCTTTTTTTGGTTCACCCTGTCGTTGGTGTACGGGTGTACAATGTGGTAATGATATTCATAACGGGAGTTGTTTGTTTTGTGGTTCGAGGAATTCATTTGATTATGATCCTAATCCAAACTCATTTAACGACCCCTCAAACTTTTCCAATTACCCACCACAACCCGACTTATCTTCATATAATCAACATACCTGCTGTGAATTTTGTGGAGGTCCTCACCTAGAATTGATTGTCAATCGGAAATACGTTTGTCTATGAACAGCCCGGTGATGCTCAACTTTGGTTATGACCAATATCCATATAATTCACCAGCCCGCATCGCCAGCTTTATCTTGTGAGTAATCGAGTGTCCCCACTGGATTGTCAAATAGGGAATCCATTTCCTTGTAACAATCATGACTCTTACAGTTTGATAATTTTAACCTCCACAAAGCACCATACGGTCAAACTCCACCTCGAGTCTTGTCTCAAGAAACCTCCCAAGATTTTGAAACCGCAATGAAAACACTTGATGATATAATTCAAAACTTTAAGAATCAAGTGAGTGGTGAAAAGACCTTGGGAGAATCATAGTCAAGAGAGAGGCCCAAATCTAGGGAAGAATTATTAGTCCTAGAGCATGCAAAAGGCATTGCTCCAATTTCTTAAGGCACTCTATATGATGATGGACGAGGAGAGTTTTTTATCCTCTTAAAGATAATATTTCTCAACTCCCTCACCAATTGATATCCCGCAGCTGAGATTCCATCTCAAACAATTGCTATCACACAAGCTCCCACTCACTCTTCCAACATGGGGACGAGCATCTCAACACTGTTCCTGAAAAGGAATCGGACGAATTCATAAAGTCTAGTGTTGAGAATCTTGTCCCAATCCCAAGAGAGTCACAGGGAATTCTCGAGCATTTGTGTGATATCCCTACCCTTCTTGTCTTCCCAAAAGATCATGTTGAGATGTTCTCCGATTCTAATGATGACGATTCGTTATCTTGTGGAGACATCGTTTATGTGGAAGATTTACCTTCTCGAGCTTGTTAGCTTGAAGAAGAGAATGATGAAGTTACCGACACGAAATCAAAGATGAAGCACTTCGTGCAACATTAATGATGTCAGTCTTCCTCATTTCTAAAATCAAGGCTTTCAATGAAAAACCTATTTCATCTCCTATCTCCATTAAGGATAGTGACATTCTTTCCGATGATTCTATTCCGAAACTCGGCTTTTGATAATATGGGAGAGAAGATTAGTGGCGCACCACTTTTCATTCTCATATTCTCCCCCGATGAATCATTTACATTGAGGAGTTCACTAGTGAACCCACTATATCAATCAATATGATTCATCACCTTCAAGGAGTTCTCGATGAACTCACTCTCATATCATGACTACCGAGTATGATCGCTTGGATGGCAAAAATCATGATCAGGGGGAAAAGTTCTCAATCATGAGAGTTTGTATTTCTATGAATAATTTTCCAACCCTCCTCCCGAGATGCTTTCAAACCAAAGAGCTCAACCGATATAATCCAACGAGTAACTGCATTTGACCCTGAGGAAGAAGATCTTATCATGATCGTCATCATGATTTTCCTTCTTTTCTTCACCTACCGCATTCTCTTCTTCACTCGCTCGGGAGTGAGGACACTATCTTTGACCCCGCATTTTCATTTATCATTTTGAGCCGATCTCTATATCTCATCGGTGTGGAATCCACGCACTTCAATGTTTATAAAAACATCTTGAATGAAAGTCCGATGGAGATTGTCTCTTCCACTTATTTCCCCAAGAACCAATGAATGGTCTAGTCAAGCTAGCGATTCGGGAATCAAAAACAAGAGCATGCCATATGGGTTTTCACCCATATTTCTCACTTCTTTCTATCTTTCTACCACCCTAGTGTGGGGGGGGGGTTGCCCCACATGTTGTGTATATATATAAGTTTTATATAAAAAAAAAAAAAAAAAAAAAAAAAAAAAAAAAATCTCTTTCTAAATAATGGCCGTAGTATTTCCCTTTTACGTTCTTTGTTTCGGCATAACCGCCGGTACTTTGAATATTGATGGCAATATTCATTTCTAAGTGTGGGGGAATTTCACCTAATTTTATCATATAATTATACTAATTCCCCCATTTTTGGCCAAAATATTTTTTGGAGTAAGTGTTTTTCACTTACTCAACATACGGTTATCAGTCGCCATGTCTAAAAACAAAAGGATTGGCTAATCCAAAAGCAAACGGCTCTTGGTAAAGATATCTCAAATCCGTTTACGGCTTGCAATTTGCCCAAAAATGTGTATTCAAATTTCACCATATCCTTAATTAATGAAGAGTTGGCTAGCCCGCAAGTTTATGGCTTGTGGTAAAGGCAGTGGAAAAACCATAATTGGTAATCGACTCACCAAAGATAATATTGATAATTTATCTAAGAGTTGGCTAGTCCAGAGCAAACGGCTTCTAGTAAAGACAAATCAATCCGTTGGAAGTCGGTGATTTGCTCAAAATCACTTGGTTATCGGTGTCCCAAGGTTCTTACTTGAACTGAAACATTTGGCTACCTTAAGTAATGGCTTTTGGTAAAGAGATTCAAATCCATTAAGTTTTTCAAAAAGATTGCTAGGACTAGCAATAGTTTAGTGTGGGGGATTGATGAGTGTGTAAATACTCATCATTTTTGGTTAAATCGAATCGCAAAACATTTAAAATGCTCGAAATGCATCAAAATATGAAAATATCTCAAAATTGCATTTTATATGTTTCATGCAAAATGTTTAAAATCGATGAAAACGAGCAAAGTTTGCATAATGCTTCAAATCCCAGACTTCGTAAAATGGCAAAATCATTCCCTAGGCACTTATTTTATAAGAAAAGTCACCAAAGGTCCTTTTGGAATCATAAATTGTCATATTTAGTCCTTTGGTGAAAAATCCAAAAGTTTTGAAATACAGCTTGATCCTTGGATTTTAAAAATGTTCATGTTTAGTCCTTGGAATTTCACAATTGGCAGATTTGGTCCCTTGGAATATTGGAGGTTGGCAAAACAAGCCCTTGGATTACTTTTCAGAATCTACATGCATGGTCCTTGGATTTTCTAATATACACATTTGGTCCCTAGATTATTAAATGGATTCAAAACAAATCCTAAGCCCAAAATAATCCCTTGGCCCAATACCATATAACCCGGTCCAAAACCCCTTTAACCCGAATCCAACCCACCCAATACCCACGGTTTAAAATAAACCACCTCGCTTCCCTTTTCCTCAAGGTTTTCCTCTCCACACCCTCGCCCGCAACCAAACCACCAACAACACACAATCCCTACACTTGTCCCCCTACTCCATGTTTTGTTCCCCTCCTCACCTAACAATGTACCAAGGCATTAAATGCATCCCCTTCCCTGTCCCAACTGGCTTGTACAACTTTTTTGGCCAAAAATGCATAAACGCCAAGATTGATACCAACCAATCCAAGGGTCCCAAAATTGCGGGATATGCTCGAAAGAGGAGAGAAGGAGATTGGAGTATAAGAAGAAGGAAGAAAGAGGAAAGTAGTGAGTTTATAAAATTTTCCTTATGTCGTTTTTTAAATTAATGTCTTAGTTTAATAAAAATGTTAAAATTTTCGTATCTCACTTAAGTTAAATTTTCATTGTAGGTGCTTTTGAGTTACAATCTAAGTTTTATATAAGTTCTAAGTTTAATGTTTAATGTGAGAAGCTCACAGTCAAATTCTCATTTGCAAACTTTAAAAAGTTCAACTTCCATCTCAAATAAGCATATTCAAGCTTATTATAGCTGTGGTTAAGCTTATGCATCAGTTTTAAGCAATGTTGGGTCATGGTCAACAAAAGTCAAATCAGAAAGTGTTCAGGATGAATGGGGTTGATGTCCTTCATATGGGTTGAAATGGTTTAGTATAAGTGATATTGGGTTTGGTTTTAGCCTGCAAGCAGTTGGACTCCTGTGAGTAAGATTTTTCATTTTCAAGTTTCAAGTCAAATTTTGCATTTTATGGTTGTCTGTGTATCTGTGGTCATAAACTGCTCAAACCTGTTTAAGTAGTTATATTTAGGTTAAATTAATTTAGTTTGATCATTGCAACATGTTGGTCTGCTGATTTACTCATTTAATTTTCATAACAGCTTGAATTAAAGTGGTGTTTGGATTGTGCATGTAAAGCGGTTCAAGGCTTGTTCAACGATTAACTTCTGTTGGTTCATGTTTGTTAAGCTTATTCATTCTCATATTTGTCTTTAACTTGTGCCTGCAAAGCTAAAAGTTAAAATTTCCATTAAACTGTCTCATATGCATATCTGTTTGAGCTTTTGCAAATCAGAAGCTTGATTTGTGTTAGGAAAATGCTAGAGTAGCTTGCATTAGTTGCATTATACCAATTAACATCATATTCAGTCCTAAGATTAGCTTCAAATTTCATTTTGGTCAACTTTTCTCAACTGCTAAAAAAAGTCAAAAAGCTTGAAAACTCAGTTTTGGCCAAAATAGGGTGATTTTTCTTGGGCTCATTTCTGAGTCAATCTCAATGAAAATTGTAGTTTTAAAAAGTCCTACTGGTCTATTTACTTATCCTCATTTTTGTATAATTTTGTGAATTTTTCTTAAGCTTCATTTGAGCTTGTCAACAGGATAAATCCCCTGTAAACTGACTCAAGATAATCGAGTCCGACAGGGTATTTGCACCTTGCATCAAGCTTATCCAGCACCTCTAGGTCTAGTTTAGTTTTGTTCTTGGCCGTGTCTTCTTTCCAAAGTCCAATTGTTTTTTTCATATTCAGCCTTTTATTTTGCTTGTGCATAAGCTCAAACTTGGTACCCTAAATTCTGTTTTTAGCCAATAGCTCATATAGTCAAATCTTAGCAACTTGTAATCCAGAGGATATGGCTTGTTGATTCTAGTTGCATTTGGTCACTTTTAGCTTATTTTAGCTTGTGTATCAGTTTGGTGCTTGTTTTGTCCCTTTAGCTTATCCAAGTGCTTATTTCATAAGCACTTTGCTCATCAGTTTCATAATCCCCCACATAACCTCCTATTTTTCCATTTTTCCTAGTTTCCTAATATAATTTTAGAGTTTTCCTAAAATTTTCAGATTTTTCCTAGCTTGTTTGCTATTTTTCTTGATTTAAATTAGTTTTTAAGCATTTTTAAATAGCATTTAATACAAATAATTAAGAAAAGTTTCAAAAAAAATAATTTTTCATTTTTCTTAAGTTAAGATAAATATAAAAAGCCAAAAAAATATTTTTCTAGATTTTTCTTAGTTAAATTTGTATTTTTAAGCAATTTAAGTAGTTTTAAATATTTTTTAATTCCTAGAAAATACAAAATAATCGTAAAAATACAAAAAATAGTTTTGAAAATTCTATTTTGTTATTTAAGATTTTTCTAAGTCAAAATTTTATTTTTCTAGCTTTGTTTCATATTTTCTTGTATTTTAGGTTATTATTAAATAGTTAAAAATAGTTTTTAATTAATAATAAATAGATAATTAGTTATAAAAATAATTTTCTTTTCTAAATATTTTCTTTTATCATTAGGTTTGTAAAAATATCATTTTCATATTTTAGGGTTAATATTGATTCAGCCATATTTTCATTTGTATGCTACATAATTTTTAATTCAAGTTTTATAAAAACATAAATCAAAAACATCATTTTGCAAATAGTGATAGCGTTTATTTAATATTTTTTATCTTTTAATTTCCTTTAATTTGCATTTAAGCCTCGAATTTGTTTGATTTTTCTTTAGTTATAATAATCCCAAATCCCTTTTCCCGTTCAAATCTCGATCACTATACGTTTGGTGATCCATTGCATACCGCCGACATAACGACCCGGGAAATCCTATACTCCCCGTGATCTTCATTGCATCTGTGCTTGAACCGTTTTAAGTTTGTTACGGTCGGCCATTCACAAGTGGTCGACTTGAGTGATAAAACTTGACGGTTTGGTACCCGATCATCCATCATAAATAAGCACCACTGTTTTATTGCTTTTGCATCACCCTGATTAGCGATCGTGTTGCTAGGTAGTACCGAGCCCTAGGGTCGATCATTTAAAGACTTCTTGATGTCGAAATCAAGCAACCAACAACCTATTCATTTCCTCTTGGGATTTCATGAATTGTTTCAACAAATCATCGATGATGGTCCGGTTAAACAATAGCTTGATTTTTGTGTAGGAAAATTCGCCTCTATTGTTTGATTAGGACCTTGATTTTGGAAATTTCCTTGATTATTGCCATGAAAGTACCCTGGGTTGAAATTCCCCTGACCTTACTTCTATTGAAATTTCTTTGGTTTTGGAAATTTTGACTTTGATTTTGAAAACCGTTATTTTGACTAAAATTACCTTGGTTTTGAAAACTTGGTTCATTCTATTCTATTTTGATTACGTTTTGGTTTTGTTTGAAACCGGGTGGTCCAGGGTAGTGGTTAGGACGGTGGTTTGGGTCCATAGGAGCACGGTATTGGTTGCCTCCTGGATTAGAAATCCCGCCCAAAGCATTTGCTTCAAAAGGGTTACCATCGGTGGCCATACAGTTGTAATAGGCATGGGGCCACCGCAAGTAACACTGAACTTCCACTTCTTAACTCGCCAGGAGGAAGTTTGTGGAAAGAAACTTTCTTTGTTGGAGAGAACCAAAGCTGAATTGCTTCCTGAAGTTTGTCAATCTTAGCATCGGTGCTAGATTGACTCACCGCGATGAAGTAGAAGGACCAACACCGACTTGGGAAACAACCGCTTGCTTCGCGCGTGTGACTTTAGACTTGTTTTCAATGATCGCTAAAGCTTCTTTGACAGCTTTGCTCAAGAAATTTCTCCAAATGAGGATGGAGAGAGAATCTTGATCGATTGACTCACTCCATTATATAAAGTATCGAGTTGCATTAACCTCGAGAAACCGTGGTGAGGACATTTATGAGCAACTCTAAAACGATCCACGATTCACTGAATGATTCATCAAACTTTTGTGTGAACTTGATGATTTCATTTTTAAGACTCGTGGTTTTGGAAGGTGGATAGAATTCATTCACAAATTTCTTCACCGTGTCTTCCATGTCTCGATTGATTGAGGGGTTGTTTTTCAAGCCAAATCCGGCTTGCCCTCAAGGAAAATGGGAATGTAAGAAAGCTTGACAAAGATCTCGTGGGGACATTCTTGTACTTGATGGTAGATGCAATCTTGTTAAACCATCGAATATGAGCATGAGGATCATCCCGCCAAAACCATAGAACTGACTCTGAGGTTACAAGATTGAGAACCCGGTTTTGAGCTCAAAATTTTTCGTACCACAATGGTGGGATAACAATAGCATCTCCATACCCGTCATATGCCCTCGGAGAAGCTCACATTATAGACGTTCTTCCGCCATGATAGCGAAGTAGTAGGCAGTACGGATCTCAGATCCGACCGATAAGTAGAAAGTCACGGACACGCCTTCTTGGAATCTTGACAAGCTCACCTAAAATGGGCTCACA
The DNA here is from genome assembly GCA_910596185.1 of Chrysanthemum makinoi. Lineage (NCBI taxonomy): Eukaryota > Viridiplantae > Streptophyta > Magnoliopsida > Asterales > Asteraceae > Chrysanthemum > Chrysanthemum makinoi. The sequence goes on along the minus strand of OU343221.1, from coordinate 126,184,522 downwards.
GATCTAGAAGAGCGAAAAGATATGTTACTAGAGTTAACTCCAAGAGATCTCAGAGTTAAGGAAGGGAATTATGAAAGTGAATTATGAAAATGGGGTAAGAAGAATCTTTTGGGTTTTCTGTTTTAAAGTAGATATAACAACAAATCCATTAAAACAATATCGAGGCAAAACAACAAAGAACTTAAACCAATAATCACAAGATGAATGGCTCCTTTGAAAAAGGTACACCAATCACAAGGACACAAAGGCAAGTTTTAATCTTTGGTTGGGAACTTATGGTCGTATTCCCGCTAGGTAGTACACGCCTTGGTTTGCGGTGATAATTTTTTATGTTGTTATTATTAAACAAAGAAAACGACAAATCTTTTGTATTTTTATCTTTGATATATATATAGAAACAAAAGAAAAATATTTTTGTGTTTTATACGCTTTTGGATGTTTTTGGGTTTTTGGATTTTTTATAAGAAAATATATGTAGATATAGATAGATGGTATGAACAAGAGGAATATTCAAATCACTAACTGCTAAGCGAGATAATTAGCACAAATTCTCCTCAAGGCCCAAAATTTGATTTTATATTGTTGAGTGCAGGGAAAGGAAGCATTAAATGCTTCTTGGAGTTTGGTGAGAGTGGGGAACAAGAAAGGTGAAGGAATGGAAGGATTGGTGTGCTCGGTTTGTAGACATGGTGGTTGAAGGAAGAAGAAAAAGGCGGGAGTGGGTGGGTTGATTGGTGTTGACCGGGTTTAATATTATAAAGGGGGGTCAAATGGAAGGGGTCACAAGGGCAAATGACGTGGGTCCAAATGGGTTTGACAAGGTTACAAGGACTTGATTTGTAATTTCGAAAGTGCAAGGACCAAAGCCGCCATTTCTCATTTTCCAGGACCAATTATGTACATTCTGAAATTATAATCCAAGGGCCAAACTTGTCAATATCCAATATTCCAGGGACCAAACTTGTCATTTTTGAAACTCAAAGGACTAAACTTGTAATTTATCAAAACTTTTGACATTTTTCACCAAAGGATTAATTATGACAAGTTATGATTTTAAAAGGACCTTTGGTGATTTTTCAAATTAAGTGCTCGTGGACTATTTCTGACAACATTTTGAAACTTGAGGGACTGAAACTGCCAATTATGCAAACTTAGCTCATTTTTATCCGATTTTAAACATTTTGCATCTGAAACATATAAAATGCAATTTTGAGATATTTTCAAGATTTTGATGCATTTCTGTGCATTTTTAAGTGTTTTGCAATTCAGATTTGACCAAAAATGATGAGTATTTACACACTCATCAATCCCCCACACTAAACTATTGCTAGTCCCTAGCAATCTTTTGAGAAAAACTTAATGGATTTGAATCTCTTTACCAAAAGCCATTACTACTGGAGTAGCCAAATGTTTCAGTTCAAGTAAGAACCATGGTACATCGATAACCATGTGATTTTGAGCAAATCACCGACTTCCAACGGATTTGATTTGTCTTTACCAGAAGCCGCTTGCTTCTGGACTAGCCAACTCTTAGATAAATTATCAATATTATCTTTGGTGAGTCGATTACCAATTATGGTTTTTCCACTGCCTTTACCACAAGCCATAAACTTGCGGGCTAGCCAACTCTTCACTTTTAAGGATATGGCGAGTCGAATACCATACAATTTTGGGCAAATTGCAAGCAGTAAACGGTTTTGAGATATCTTTACCAAGAGCCGCTTGCTCGGATTAGCCAATCCTTTTGTTTTTAGACATGGCGGATCGATAATCATATGTTGAGTAAGTGAAAACACTTACTCCAAAAAAATAATTTGGCCAAAAATGGGGAAATTGGGCGGTATAATTACATGATAAAATTCGTGAGAATTCCCCTCCACACTAGAAATGAATATTGCCCTCAATATTCAAAGTACCGCGTTATGCCAAACCGAAACGTAAAAGGGAAATACTACGCCATTATTTTGAAAGATTTTTTTTTTTATATATATATATATACACAACATGTGGGCAACTCCCCCACACTAGGGTGGTAGAAAGTAGAAAGAAGTCAGAAATATGGGTGAAAACCCATATGGCATGCTATTGTTTTTGATTCCCGAGTCGCTAGCTTGACTCGATCCCCGCATTCATTGGTTCATGGGGAAAGTTTGTAGATCCGACAACCACAGAGGAATGTCCTCTCTAATATAATGCTTCAACCGATGACCATTCACTTTAAAGTTTGGACCATCGGGTTGAGATAACTCAATGGTTCCATATGGAAATACTTTAGTGATGGTGAATGGTCCGCACTAGCGGGATTTTAGTTTTCACGAGAAAATCTTCAATCTTGAGTTGAAAAGAAGGACTCGATCACCGACGCTGAAAACGCGGTTCTTGATTTTAGAGTCATGAATCTTCTTTGTCTTTTGTTTGTAGATCAAAGAGTTCTCGTATGCTTGATCACGGAGTTCATTTAATTCATTCATTTGAACTTTCCGGTGATCACCACCACCGTCAATATCGAATTGGCATGTTTCAAGGCCCAGCATGCCTTGTGCTCAAGCTCAACCTAGGTGATGACATGCCTTTCCGCGACACTAGCTTGTATGGAGTACACCCGATGGGTGTTTTATAAGTCGCATCTGGCGCCCGTGAGGCGCCATCTAGCTTATCCGACCAAGAGGCACGGTTTTCGCCATCGTCCTTTCAAGAATTCTTTTAATCCCTCGGTTAGAAACTTCCACTTGCCCACTTGTTTGGGGTGGTACGCAGTAGAGAGACGGTGAGTTACACCGTACTTTTGCATGACACGATCAAATTGGTCATTGCAGAAATGTGTACCACGATCACTGATAATAGCTCGCGGAGTTCCAAACCCGCAAAAAGAGATTTCAAAAATTTCACAACAACTCGGGCATCATTGGTAGGTAAAGCTTTCGCTTCAACCCATTTTGACAAATAGTCAATGACCACGCTAGTATGTATTTGTTTCCTCGAGATGATGGAAATGGTCCCATAAAGTCAATGCCCCAGATGTCAAATATCTCACACACTTGAATGGCGCTTTTGCGGCATTTCATTTCTTTGAGAGATATTTTACGTTGACAAGCGCCACAGTGTTTGACAAATTCATGGGCATCCTTATAGATTGTGGGCCAATAAAATCCAGAATCAAACACCTTCTTGGCAAGTAGTAGTTGGGGCTATGATGTCCCCAAGAGGTCCGAATGGCAAGCCTTGAGAATGTCATGGCTTCCTCGACCATACACACATCGCCTGATGACTTGATCCACAAGAAATTTTGAATAAGTAGGGTCGCCCCGAAGTAATGTTTTACATCTTTAAAGAATTTGTTTTTCTTTTGGGACGACATCCCTTTCACCACAAAGTTACCCGCGTGGTAATTTGCAAAGTCAGCAAACCATGGGGTAGAAGAGTCTCCACGAAAAGAAACCACATTAAGTGTTTCGAGAGGAAATGTTTCGTTATTTCCTTTTTCGAACACATCCTGGTGAGGGTTTTCTAGACGGGATAGATGATCAAAGAACCGTGCTCGCTCCTTTTTATCACGTATAATGATATCAAATTCTTGTAGGAGGAGAACCCAACGAAGCAATCTCGGCTTTGCATCTTGTTTTGCAAAGAGATATTTGAGAGCCGAATGATCCGTATACACCACGCATTTGGTCAATATAAGGTATGGCCGAAACTTTTCAAACGCATACACCACGCCTAATAATTCTTTTCTCGTAGTGGTGTAATGGGTTTGAGCTTCAGTCATAGTTTTACTTGCGTGAGTGGATAGGTCGAAAGTGCTTGGTTTTTCGTTGCCCAAGATCATAGCAAAATCACTTGCATCGCACATGAGCTAAAAGGGTAAATCCCAATGGGGCAACTAGAATGGGTGCTTCCGTAAACTTTTTCTTTAGTGTTTCAAAAGCTTCGATGCACTCAGTGAGAAGGTAAAAGGAGCATCTTTTCAAGAAGATGGGTCATAGGTCGGCGATTTTAGAAAAATCTTGTATGAATCTATGATAAAACCCGGCATGACCTAGAAAACTCCTAATACCTTTGACAGTAGTAGGATGAGGTAATTTAGCAATAACATCAACTTTTGCTCTATCTACCTCAATCCCGTTTTGGGAAATCTTATGGCCAAGGACTATGCCTTCTTTGACCATAAAGTGGCTTTTCTCTCAATTTAGACAAAGATTGGTGTCTTCACACCGTTTTAGCATTCTTTCTAAATGGGAGAGACATGTTTGAAATGAGTCCCCAATGACCGAGAAGTCATCCATAAACACCTCCATTGTTTCCCCGATCATGTCGTGGAAAATTGCCATCATACATCGTTGGAATGTGCCAAGAGCGTTACATAGGCCAAAAGGCATACGCCTCAGAGGCAAAAGTTCCGTATGGGCGGTGAATGTGGTCTTTCTTGATCCACGGATCAATGGGGATCTGAAAATAACCCGAGAAACCATCAAGGAAACAATAGTACTCGCTCCCTGCTAATCTCTCAAGCATCCGTCCATGAAGAGTAGAGGAAAATGGTCTTTACGGGTGGCTTCGTTTAACTTGCGATAGTCAATACACACACGCCATCCCGTAACCAATCGAGTTGGAATTAACTCATTTTCTTCATTTGTGACAACAGTTATGCCACCCTTTTTAGGAACGCAATGAATTGGCTAACCCAAGGACTATCAGAGATCGGGTAAATTAAACCGGCATCAAGAAGTTTGAGAACCTCTTGTTTGATAACCTCATGAATCTTAGGATTCACCTTCTCTCGATGTTGGATTGCTGGCTTGAAGTCATCCTCCATTAAGATTTTGTGAGTACAAAACTCAGGGTTGATACCCTTAATGTCGAAGAGTTTCCAAGCAATTGCTTGCTTGTGTGACTTCAAGACCTTTATGAGAGCATCTTCTCCTCCTCGTTAAGTCTTTAGCAAGTATGACGGGTAATTTATCATCACCCTCCAAGAATGCATACTCGAGATGAGGAGGTAAGTCCTTAAGTTCAACCTCGGGAAATTCTTCAAGAGATGTTTGTACTGATTTGATTTCCTCATTTGTGATCTTTCGAGGAGTGAAGGTAATGGATCTTCATTTAACAATTGTTCAAGATAAAGGATATCCCTCCCAATCATAAACACCATCAATTCCAGGCGGAATTGATTCATCACTAGCAAGAAACTCATCGATCTCTTCCAGAAGAAGTCACCTCCTCAAACGGAGTGAGAGAAGGGGAAGAGTCGGCAATGATTGGTTGAGAAGATGTGGTGGAATCCCCACTCACATAATTATGAAGATAACCAAGAAACTCTTGAGAGTACTCAAGCAATATCAATTAAATCGACGATTAACTGATTCAGATCATAATTTGAGGAGTACCTCAAGTTTGATCAAGGTTAAGCAGATGACTTCATTACCCACACTTAATGTGATTTCTTGCTCAAATACATCAATGAGAGCACGGCCCGTTCTCGTGAATCCTCGCCCAACAATGAGAGGAACCCGATGATCGGCATCGAAGTCAACAACCACAAAGTCACTGAAAATGGAACTTTCCTACTTTCATAAATACATCCTCGGCGATACCAAGAGGACGCGATATAGAACGATCTGCAAGCTCAAGAGTCATGCAGGTAGGAATAAGTTATGGAAGAGAAAGTTTCTTCCATATCGAATAAGGCATCGATTGATGCTTGCACCAAGATCGGCAAGGGCAAAGCATTCAATCATTCCTGGAAAACACAAGGAAGAAGAAATTTTCCAGATCTCCTAGCTTCTCGAAGCTTCTTTAACAAAATCCGAAAGCGCTCTCATTCAAAGGAGTCTTAGCCATTTCAAACATTTTTCCTTATTGCTCAACATGTGTTTGAGAGTTGATGCAAACTTGGGCATCAACATGATGGCATCCGCAAAGCTTATGTCAAAATGTAGTTCTTGGAAAATTTGAAAGAATTTTTCCATTTGATGACCGGCTTTTTCAAGAGCTTTTGCTCATTTAAACGTGACGGGTAAGGAATAGAAGTTTTGGATTTGGGGTTGTCAATTGGAGGTTCAAAACAACTCTGTGTTTGGTCTTTGGTTTTGGGACAACTTGAGGATGGACATTGTTGGTACCTCCGTTATTAGTAGGAAGTTCCTTGTCCTTTGTCGCCTCAGGTTCACTTTCCACTACCTTCGGGAGAGAAGAAGTAGAGGTAGTAGGAATAGCGGGTCCATCATATGAAGCACCACTTCTGGTTGTGATTGCCTTTGCATCGCCCCTCGGATTAGCGATCGTGTTGCTAGGTAAACTACCTGAGCCCGAGGGTCGATCATTTAAAGACTTCTTGATGTCGAATCCGCTAACCAACAACCTATTCATTTCCTCTTGGGATTTCATGAATTGTTTCAACAATCGATGATGGTCCAAGGTTGGAACAATAGCTTGATTTTGTGTAGGAAAATTCTGGCCTCTATTGTTTGGATTAGGACCTTGATTTTGGAAATTTCCTTGATTATTGCCATGAAAGTACCCTGGGTTGAAATTCCCCTGACCTTGGCTTCTATTGAAATTTCCTTGGTTTTGGAAATTTTGACTTTGATTTTGAAAACCGTTATTTTGACTAAAATTACCTTGGTTTTGAAAACCTTGGTTCATTCTATTCTGATTTTGATTACGGTTTTGGTTTTGGTTGAAACCGGGTGGTCCAGGTAGTGGTTAGGACGGTGGTTCGGGTCCATAGGAGCACGGTATTGGTTGCCTCTGGATTAGAAATCCCACACGATTTGCTTCAAAAGGGTTACCATCGGTGGCCATACAGCTTGTAATAGGCATGGGGCTACCGCAAGTAACACGACTTCCACTTTCTTAACTTCACCAGGAGGTGAAGTTTGTGGAAAAGAAACTTTCTTTTGGTTGGAGAGAACCAAAGCTTGAATTGCTTCAGTGAGTTTGTCAATCTTAGCATCGGTGCTAGATTGACTCACGGGCGATGAAGTAGAAGGACCAACACCGACTTGGGAAACAACCGCTTGCTTCGGGTGTGGACTTTAGACTTGTTTTCAATGATCGCTAAAGCTTCTTTTACAGTTTTGCTCAAGAAATTTCTCCAAATGAGGAATTGAGAGAATCTTGATCAGATTGACTCACTCCATTATAGATAGTATCGAGTTGCATTAACTCGGAGAAACCGTGGTGAGGACATTTCTGAGCAACTCCTAAAAACGATCCCACGATTCATCAAGGATTCATCAAACTTTTGTGTGAACTTGATGATTTCATTTTAAGACTCGTGGTTTTAGAAGGTGGATAGAATTCATTCACAAATTTCTTCACCGTGTCTTCCCATGTCTCGATTGATTGAGGGGTTGTTTTTCAAGCCAAATTCGGCTTGCCCTCAAGGAAAATGGGAAAGAAGAAGCTTGACAAAGATCTGGGGACATTCTTGTACTTGATGGTAGATGCAATCTTGTTAAACCATCGAATATGAGCATGAGGATCATCCCGCCAAAACCATAGAAGCTGACTTGAGGTTACAAGATTCAAGAACCCGTTTTGAGTTCAAAATTGTCAGCCACAATGGCTGGGATAACAATAGCATCTCCATACCCGTCGATGGGTGCCCGGAGAAGCTCACATAGGACGTTCTTCCGCCATGATAGCGGAAGTAGTGCGAGCAAAGACGATCTCGTGATCCGATCCGATGGGGCGAAAGTCTACGGACACACCTTCTTGGAATCTTGACAAGCTCACGAAATGGGCTCACAGATCTAGAAGAGCGAAAAGATACACTAGAGTTAACTCTAAGATATCTCAGAGTTAAGGAAGGGAATTATGAAAGTGAATTATGAAAATGGGGTAAGAAGAATCTTTTGGGTTTTCTGGTTTTGAAAAGTAGATATAACAACAAATCCAATTAAAACAATATCGAGGCAAAACAACAATGAACTTAAACCAATAATCACAAGGTGAATGGCTTCTTTGAAAAAGGTACACCAATCACAAGGACACAAAGGCAAGTTTTAATCTTTGGTTCGAGAACTTATTATGGTCGTATTCCCCGCTAGGTAGTACACGCCTTGGTTTGTGTGGTAATAATTTTTTATGTTGTTATTATTAAACAAAGAAAACGACAAATCTTTTGTATTTTTATCTTTGATATATATATAGAAACAAAAGAAAAATATTTTTGTGTTTTATACGCTTTTGGATGTTTTTGGGTTTTTGGATTTTTATAAGAAAATATATATAGATATAGATAGATGGTATGAACAAGGAGTGAATATTCAAATCACTAATCTGCTAAGCGTAGGATAATTAGCACAGCTCCCCGGCAGCGGCGCCAAAATTTGATTTTAGCAGTTGGGGTTGAGTGCAAGGGAAAGGGAAGCATTAAATGCTTCTTGGAGTTTGGTGAGAAGGGGGGAACAAGGAAAGGTGAAGTTTAGCTGGAAGGATGGGTGTGCCTGGGTTTGTAGACATGGTGGTTGAAGGAAGAAGAAAAGGCAGGATAGTGGGTTGATTGGTGTTGACCGGGTTTAATATTATAAAGGGGGTCAAATGGAAGGGGGGTCACAAGGGCAAATGACGAGGGTCCAAATGGGTTTTGACAAGGTTATTAATACAAGGACTTGATTTGCAATTTCCGAAAGTGCAAGGACCAAAGTCGCCATTTACGATTTTCCAGGACCAATTATGTACATTCAAATTATAATCAAGGGCCAAACTTGACAATCTCCAATATTCCAGGGACCAAACTTGTCATTTTTGAAACTCAAAGGACTAAACTTGTAATTTCTCAAAACTTTTGACATTTTTCACCAAAGGATTAATTATGACAAGTTATGATTTTAAAAGGACCTTTGGTGATTTTTCTTTAAATTAAGTGCTCGTGGACTATTTCGACAACTTTTGAAACTTGGGGACTGAAACTGCCAATTATGCAAACTTAGCTCATTTTTATCTGATTTTAAACATTTTGCATCTGAAACATATAAAATGCAATTTTGAGATATTTTCAGATTTTGATGCATTTCGAGCATTTTTAAGTGTTTTGCATGCTCAGATTTGACCAAAATGATGAGTATTTACACACTCATCAATCCCCCACACTAAACTATTGCTAGTCCCTAGCAATCTTTTGAGAAAAACTTAATGGATTTGAATCTCTTTACCAAAAGCCATTACTGCTGGAGTAGCCAAATGTTTCAGTTCAAGTAAGAACCATGGTACATCGATAACCATGTGATTTTGAGCAAATCACCAGCTTTCAACGGATTTGATTTGTCTTACCGAGCGCTTGTTTCGACTAGCCAACTCTTTAGATAAATTATCAATATTATCTTTGGTGAGCTGATTACCAATTATGGTTTTTCACTGCCTTTACCACAAGCCATAAACTTAAGGGCTAGCCAACTCTTCACTTTTAAGGATATGGTGAGCTGAATACCATACAATTTTGGGCAAATTGCAAGTCGTAAACGGATTTGAGATATCTTTACCAAGAGCCGTTTGCTCCTGGATTAGCCAATCCTTTTGTTTTTTAGACATGGCGGACTGATAACCGTATGTTGAGTAAGTGAAAAACACTTACTCCAAAAAAAATTTTGGCCAAAAATGGGGGAATAGGGTGGTATAATTACATGATAAAATTCGTGAGAATGTCCCCCCACACTAGAAATGAATATTGCCCTCAATATTCAAAGTACCGGCGGTTATGCCGAAACTGAGAACGTAAAAGGAAAATACTACGGCCATTATTTTGAAAGATTTTTTTTTTTTATATATATATATATATTATGCTTGAATTCACCAAAAATTTGATTCAAGGACCTTACTCGTTTTGAAAACCATTTGTTTTAAAAACTAGAGCCAACCCGCTCTGATACCAATTGTGAAAACGTAGGGGGTGAATACGCTCGTTTCAAACTTAAAAAATTTTGTATCAAATATAGTATAAACCATTGCATTTGCTAATCTCGACGCGAGGATGCATTTAACGCATTACGGCATGTAAGGCCAACCCTTGACATCACATAAGATTCCGCAAGATTAATGGTTCATTATAAATCAAGTTTCACCATTATTAGTCCGGTTACTTTTTCTTGATCAAGCGTGTCATAATATGTAATGTGTTAAATATAGTTTGTGACTATATGAAAGACCAAGTATGCATCACAAACATAGACATCAACTACATAGATAATAAACGATGTAATGCAAAAAGTAAAGCGATAAGTAAAAGGATAGACAAACCAACACGAGGATTTATAGTGGTTCGGCTACAAGGACACCTTCCTCACTACTAGAAAATCGGGCATCAGCAACGAAAGTTTGCATCGCTGTTCTGTCACTAAAGCCCTTCAACGACGGAATTCTGACGGATATATACCGTCGCAAAAAAGGGCCTCGCAAAATTTTAGCGACAAGTTTAGCGACAAAAGTTTCAGAGTATCAGCGACTGATTGTTGGTCTCAAACCCCTTACTAGAGCCTTTCTAAAGTTACCTAAATTAAATTTGATTCGACCATCAAGTGACAAATTAGGCTTAGCACAACCTTCTCACTAATATTAATAACTAGCGATCACTAATCCATTGTCCGATAATCATGAGCCATTTTGTTGTTATTCCATCGTTACTAGAGATGGAAGTATTTATCGTTAATCCGCCACTAAAACTATTGTCTCAAAACAGTCACTAAGAATTTGATGTATTAGTGAAAATGTTATTTTGCTCACAATATTAAACTATGAGCACAACAATTAAACAAAAAAATCATCATCATTCAAATAATCACTTTGTATACACAACATAATCATACAACATATATTATCATTCAGAAGAAATGATTTACCAGTTGTACATAAATCCATAAATAATAATAAGTTGAACGATTGTACAGAAAAATCCTAGGAAATTAGAATATTATGATTGTTTGCCAAGCGAACTTCTTTGAGATATTATTGCTTAATGATCCGAATCCACCTATGGTCAAAAATACATATGTATAAGTACAGAGTGTTGGTAAAATCATTGGTTTCATAGGCAATCTCAAGTTTATAAAAATATTTACCTTACCAAAATGATAGGACATAACCATACATTAGTACTCCTGTAAGCATGTCAATATTATCATATAACATGTATGATCTTACTTAAAGATGTCAATCGTCATAGGTCTCATTTTGAGGATACAAATATTACCTGAAAAAGAAGAAAACTAAATAGTTACACATATATTTTAAGAAAACCTTTACAACATTATTCTTTTCTAATACGGTCTCAAAACTATTCTAACTTTAGGACAACTTATTTACATCTTGCAAAGTACTTTTATGCCGTCTTATGTACATCTTGCAAAGTATGTAATGAAATGACTAAAATCCCTATATTCTTGTCAGTGGGGGTGAGCATACTCATTAAAGAAAACATGTATACAATCCCCTAATTGTCGTGCCAAAATAATAGAAACAAACGTTGACCCGTTAAATCTTTTCCACCATCCGCTACCAAAAGGATACAATTAATAGCATGTAATGGTAAGGCGGAAAAAATCGTTAATAAAGAAAAAGAATGAATTGCGCTAATAGCTTGAAGATGCAGATTCATGAGGTTAAGGCACAAAAATCACACCAAGCTGTTAACATAACAACAACATCAGAAGTAAGTAAATCAATATTGACACAAAAAGCAACATAGCATCACTACATATGATCAAACATTTGATATATGTCCCAATACATGGCCTTTCCTTGATACTCATATCAGTATAAGCGCAATTGGGTATGTATCTTAAGTCATAGCTTGCATAGAGCAAATAAAAATATTAGATTCTTATTTGTACTAGAAAGCATAACCATTCTTCATTAATTGTACTAGATAGCAGAATACCTATTCATTTCTTAAACTCATTAATGCTTTATTTGGCCATATGCAACTAGGTGTCAGGGTCGGTTGACCGACCAACCCGATAAAGCTTATCGGGTCAGGTTAAATCGGGTTTAAAAATCTTGTCCGACCCGAACAAGATAAAGCTTATCGGGTCGGGTTAAATCGGGTTTAAAAATCTTGTCGGGTTGTTTTGACCCGAACTCGATAACCTGATAGCATTACCGGGTCGGGTTAGGGTTAGATATTTAATGCTATCGGGTTATCGGGTCAACCCGATAAAACCCGAAAATCAGTATTTAATTTTTTATCCTAATATATTTTAAAAGCCAGTGTTGCTTTCTTTTGTATCTTTTTAGTTCAATAGATGAACTGAAATATACATGTAAGTGGGGTTGAAACTACTACAGATGTATTACATTTTAGAATGTGAAATGTAAGTTTCTTTATTATCCATATGTAATGTTATATTAGACCATGTAAACAGATTGCACAAGCATACTAAGGGATGTATGAATGTACCAGAATTTAATGTCACAATCACCACTCATCGTGTTCGGTATCCAATTTTAAATAGTGTTTAAGGAGTAATATAATCAAGATTTTAAAAGGCGAAACATATAAGTTTCTGGGGTTAATATAATCGTTTTACTTAGCTTTAATGAATTAATTTTAGCCAATAATAGTAAGTATTTAAGAACAAATTATTCTAACCAAGATTTGAAACAAAGTGTGCACTATTCAAGTTGTGACCCAATGCTTTTATGAAGACAATTTGACGAAAAGCTATTAAACATCACCTTTAAGTGAAATAAGAAAGTGCAGCAAGTGAATAAAACATGTGACCACATTTTTCTACACACAAGAACCGTAGCATACAGGTAGCCTTGGATTTGTCTTGTATAAAAAGTGCCGCATTGCAGAGGAATAATGCCCTCTATTACTCAAAACTACCAGCACAAAAAAAAGTGGAAGAGTGCACATACCTCTATACACATTAAATATACAAGTGTCTATATATAACCATCGAGTTTCCTTTAACCAACAAAAGGTGTATCAAGAATATAAATTCATACCACCAACTTGACAAATGTATGCAAGAGCAATAAAACGGTTTCTTAATATGTTTCATTTCTCAATAAACTTTTTTATGCGTTCAAGCCTTATTTGCGCCTAAATCACATCTCAATAAACAAAATCTCCATAATAAAAAGACAACATCCTACACATTTACGACACACGTAAAATAAAACCAAAGTTTCAATTCCAACAAACACACACTAAACAAGCACCATAAGATGGTCAAATAGCATATAACGATGTTATAAAAACTAAATAAATAAATTAAAAAATTATAAGCTCATGTTTCTTATATAGTAATTAATCCATATTGAACCCCAACTACACCACAGATTTCACATATATCCCATACACACTTAATGTTGGCTCAACAATGACATATAGATATCCCATATTAAACATAAGCACACAGATAACAGTTTATGTATACCTTGATTTGAGACTAGAATTTTGTTAATACCATAAAAATTAGCATAATTTATCTGTTAAACCTAAATAGAACCCTAATCCAACTTGAATACACGTCTCGACCCAAATTAACCTAAAATAAAATAACAATTGCATATAAACGATAAATTAAGAAAAAAAAATATACCATTTTTTTCCTCAGACTTTGTTAAAATGAAGGAGTTTCTTCGTGGTGACAGATGTGTGGAGGTTTAGGATTCAGTTAATGGAGAAGAAGATGATCAATATATCACACCATAAATGGAGATGGTGATAATTAGGGTTGGATACTCGAGTTTGGGGAAGTTTGATATAGAGATGGTGGAGGTTAGTGGGGGAGTAAAAGATAAATAAATGGGGGAAATGGAGATAGAAGTTATTATTTCGTGTTTTTTTTACTGCGTACGGGTAGCAATTTTCGACATGAGTGGGTCGGGTCACAATTCTGGACGGGTTCAAGTATAAGGGCTTGTTTTTTTTTTTTTTTTTCTGGATTAAATGGGTGGGTCCCTTTCTGTTAATGGGTCTTAATGGGGAGGATGACTCTTTGCTTTCTCTCTCCATATAGACCATTTAACAGAAAAAGAAACACATTATATATGTGGCCCCACCACTATCTCCCCATGAAGACTCATTAACATAAAAAAGAAACACCCCCTAAATGCAGTAAAACCTCTAAAAATTAATACTCGATAAATTAATAAGCTCGATAAAATTAATAATTTGTCCTGTCCCAACTTGGGACCAGTACAAATTTTGATCCCAATCGATAAAATAATAAGATAATAATTTTTTTGAAACCCGAGTTTATACATTTTAGTCCCAACGAAACTATAAATTAAAATTACTAAAAATTCCATATATATGTATTCATGGGTGTGTGTGTGAGATGCATTTCAAAATCATAAGATTGTTTAATAAAAATGAATCTATAATCACTTGTTTTTTTGTTGAACTTCAAATGTATATTGAGACTTGAAAATTTAATTGTCGTACGTAAAACCTTTTTAAATTAATAAATTATTAATTTATCGATATAATAATATCTCACTAAATTAATAAAGTAACTTGGTCCCAACACTATTAATTTATAGAGGTTTTAATGTGATTCATATGGGAACACACATTTAGACGGGTTCGGGTCATACACGTAACGAATCGGGTCTACCCATCCATTTTCAAGAAAGAAAAATCAAATATCATTAAAAAAAAACATTGTAATTTTCCGTTGACCCGCTAGACACACTATAAACTAAGGCCAAGCAAAATCAAATGAAAACCGAACTGAACAGACAAAACGAGCTGAACCAAACCAACCTTATTTTGTGCAGTTTTTGGTTTTGTACATTTATTTTGGTTTTCTCGGCTTTGTTCGGTTCGATACGGGTCAAAACATACCTATTAGGTTCGAACTAGCTAAACCGATCTGAACCGAACCGACCTTAGATTTCGGTTTTACTAGGTTTTACTCGGTTCGGTTCTCGGTTCACATTTTACCCTTAAATCGCGGTTCGGTCGGGTTTGGTCGGTTCGCATGCATTTGACCCGCTGTTCACCCTACCATAAACCCGTTGTCAATACCCAATTACCCTATTATACATTAGCGGCACATGACAACCGTTTAGGGTGAAAAAAAATGAAATGATGTCGTTTTGTGCTATGGTATGTTGGTTTGTGGTTTCTGTCGTGTCATTAGTAATTTGTTCGACCATTTTCATTTTAGGTTGTAATTGGGTCATCTAATGTTCTTTGTTGGCTCATTTTCATTAGATTTAATAAATCAGGCAATATACGTATCTTCTTCAATAGCTACGTGTCTAAACCATAATTTGTCTCTCATATCCACGTAGTACAAAAAGACATGCAACTCTCATCTTTCTCTCTAGATATACATACACTGGTGGTTTCATTAAGCTAGGTTAGATTTGAAGGAGTGGTGAATGTTTAGTGGTTTCAGTGGTTCAACAATCGCGGCTGACGTCTCATTCCCATCTGATTGTTTGACATATTGTATTTCGGTGTATTTTTTTAGTTTGTATGCTATTAGTGGATTTCTGGATGTGTTTCTGTGTGTTTCTGTGTGTTTAAGCTTTGTGATAAGTCTGATATGTGATTATAAGTACTAATTTTATATGATGTGCTACAAGTTGTGTTTTATTTCGCTCTGGATATGTGTTTCTGTTTGTTAAAGCTTTGTGATATCTTTTAAAGTCTGATGTGTCACCATAAGTGCCGATTTTATGCGTTTGTATAACGTGCGGTCATATGATTTTGTACAATGTGTATAAGTCATGGTCATGATTGTTAATTTCATAAGTGCTACAATCTGTGTTTTTTTGTCCATGTTACACGCAATGTTCCTTTTTTTGTATTAATATAAATTTATTATACAAAATGGACAAAAGATAGATAAATATATAATAACACTCGGTAAAAAGTATTGTAATATTATAATTAATTGAATGAACTGAATTAAGTTTATCGCGGCATCTCATAATAATAATATTATTATTATTATTATTAATATTATTATTATTATTATTATTATTATTATTTTAATAAACATCACTTTATTAAAAAAGCAAAGGATTTACAAGAAGTTAGTAGGAAGCCGAGATACTAACTGGGCTCCCACTCCTCTAGCTATAGAAAAGCTAGATGCAAAGGAGGGTGAGGTCTCACTCTCACCTCCACACATCACGCGATAATGGAGGGTGAGATCTCACTCACCTCCACACATCACGCGCCACACCCAATAAAACTATCTCCTTCACGCGTTACCTAAGGAAAAAAGAGGAGAGAGTCGTGACCATCCACATTTTTTGTTTGAGTGTGTGTGGGTATTTTATGTGGTATGTTTATATAAAGTGGGGTATTTTTTGGAGGTGAAGGGAGTGGTGAGCATTGAAACTGAAAGGTGGAGAGAGTACTGATGTGTTAAATGATGATGTGATGCTGATATGAATGTGAGAGCATGATGACCATTATGTCTAATCTAAGAAGGGATGAGCACGGTATCGAGAATAGTAAACCAACCCGCATCAATTGTGGTACCGATTTTTCCGAGCATGAAAGTGGGTACCGTATCGGACGAGGATTCGGTACGGATCCGATCCGTACTCGGATCGGAAAATCGGTACCTATACGGTTCTTCCGTTTTTGTTAAACCAAAATGATTTCAAGAAAAGCAACAAAAATAGGAAAAATATACATTTTCAAGTGATTTCAAACCACGATGTGGCAAAAAAACGCAACTAACACTTAAATAAAATATGTTCGGATTAAATTTTTGGGAGCGTTTATGAAGGATCTATAGTTGCCACAATAAGTTTTTCGAACGTTTGGTCTATTTTCATACGTTTTACATGACTGTTGTTTGACATGAAACGGGCCAAAAGGGTGTTTGGATAGGTTATTTAATTCAAAAATATGACTACTCAAATTTCGAGATTTTTCGGTACTTCCAGCTTTGGTACCGCATCGTATTAGTGGTACCATATTTTTGCCTCGATTCATGGTACCGTACTGCATGTATTGGGAGTCGGCACTTTCTCTCAGACGTATCGCACCACGGTTCCATTCATACCGTGATTCGGGTCCAAATGCTCATCCCTAAGCCTAAGTATAAGCTTGCAATGGTATTAGATATATATTGTTAATATTGATTTTAAGTTATACCGTGTATATCTTTACTACTTATAAAACATGCATACCATTTTTTTAAACTTAAAAATGCTTAAATTTGAGTCATGTGTAATGCTTATAATACCCCTTAAACTTAAATTAACATAAATTTGATCATAATAAGAGAACTACTATATATGCAATGATTTATTAAATGACAAGTTTTAATTTTTTGAACATACATCATACACGGTTATAGGCTTTCAAGTTTTTAAAATGATAAGTATCATTGATTTAAAATTGTGACGACATCTACTATTAAATTAATAGTGTTAATATTTTTTAATACTTAAACGTTTATCATTTTTCGTTTTTAACTTATATTATTTTTTTTCCGCAATTGAACCCTTAACTGTTGCATCAAATGTCACACCAAAATCACAAACTAGTTGTTGTTATACACTGTCGCTATGCGCATGTACTCATCTAGTAGTTACAAATTAGGAAAACTACATAAAAGACATTTGGTATAATCAATGTTGGTTATTTTACTTTTCTTATGGGAGGGAATTTGTAAAATGTGTGGCGCCAAAACTTTTTGGACCATGTCAACCAGTACATTTTGATTAATTTATGTTTTTCAAATAAAAGATTATAGTTAATGAGTTGGAAAAAATGAATAAACCAAAAATCAGGATAACAGTTTAATATAGATATCAAATTTGCCATTGATCCAATGAAATAATCATAACCATTCATTTTTCTAATAAAAAAAATAAACCTTCACCCTTTTTTTAAACATTAATTATCTCGCAAACCGTTAATCGTTACGCGAAAAAAAGCATACTATCACAATGAAAATTAAATTATCTTTTTATAGATATGCACTTCTACATATTTTTAACGATTTTGTTTTCTAAATTTCGGCCAAAAAATTCATATATGATTTGTGAGAATCATATGTGATTCGATTTTTACAAATCATGTATGATTTTTGCAAATCATATGTGATTTGTAAAAATCATATATGATTTGAAAAATCACATATGATTTGATTTTTACAAATCACATATGATTTCTCTCAGGAATTTTTGGAAAAAAAAATTTTGTCGAAAATATAGAGAAGTGCATATTTATAGAAAGATAATTTAATTCTCGTCGCGATGGTTTATTTTTTGTAGTTTGAAGATTTACCGTTTGCAAGATATGTTGTTTTTTTAAAAAAAAAAAAGTGAAAATAGTCTTTTTATTATTTATGATAAAAAAATGGATGGCAAAGATTGATTTATTGAATCTATGGCAAATATTAGATCTATATTGATTTCAACTCCCAAAAATCGGCAATGTGCCCAATTATCTTGGCAAACAAAAATAAATTAAATTGTGAAGAATTACACCTAAACTATATTATTATACCCAAGTCCATCGCAAATGAGTAGTTAAGTGAAAAAACTTTGCGACATATTTGAGACAACTTAAAAATCCATCATTATGTCGCCGTGAGTTCGTCGCTAATAGTTGCAACCTAAGTTTGTCGCTATATCCGTCTCTATATGTGTACATTTAGCTATAGAATTGTGACAGATGCGTAATTCATCTCTAAATTTGTTATTGATTTATCACTAATTTATCAAAGCCAATTTTGAAGCTAATCTATCTCTATTCTCTAATCCGTCACTATGAACCATTTTTTTGTAACAGACTGATTCGGTCTCAAATTTTCATCGCTGATGCTCAGTATTCTAGTAGCGCCTTGCCCTACTCCACTCCCCGAGTCACCTACTCGAGAGTTGCTTTACTTGATCAACAAACTCCATTCTCGGCGGAGAAAACCTTACACAACGTCGCTTACACTTTTTCCGGTACTAAGCTAAATACCGAGTTCTTCCACGAGGTAGAACCAAACCTATCACAACGTTGCCTACCCTTTATCCGGTACTAGGCTAGATACCGAGTTCCATTACAAAGGAAGAACTACTACCCAATACTACACCAACGACTAACCCCAAAGGAGATCTACTCCTTATGATAGTATCAACAAGGATGACAATATCCTTGTGACTCAATACTAATCTATCTTGTACATCGAATCACACCATATCGAATGTACATCTTAGGCACCTTTCACTAATGCCTTTGACCTTGACTTCTAAGCACCCTTCACTAGTGCTTTCAATATGGACGGTCGACACCCTTCACCAATGTCTTCGTCTTGACCCTTTAGACTTCTTTCACATATGTCTATGACACATCTATGACACCCGTTATATTTTGTGGCCCAACATAACAAACCTTGTGTTTTATGGCATAAACACATAAACCATCTAGTCTAGTCATAGATATATAACACATCTATGATACCCGTTATGTTTTGTGGCCCAACATAACAAACCTTGTGTTTTATGGCACAAACACATAAACCATCTAGTCTAGTCATAGATACAAGAATATGATACTAGACAATATCCAAGACAATGTGTCTAATGGATATGAAATCCTAAACTAAACATCAAGGAAACAAAGCATGATGTAATTAGTCTTCTATGAATGAAGATGACAAGTTTCCCAAGCTTGTTGTAGAAGATCTTCATGTGCTTGTATCTTATGATGGGTGATCACTTCAGTAGGTAAGGAAGCAAGATCTCTAAGCTTGCTTCGGAGGATCACTTCGGGAGTATGCTTACAACAAATGAGAGTTAGAAGCATTATGATCATATGAGATGAGGGTGGTTTACATGTTTCCTAATGATCTAAATATCCTAGAAATGGTGGAGAGAAACTATGTGTGAAGGTGTGAAGAAATGGTAAGAAGTGGCTTGCTATTTATAGGCAAAAAGACCAAAACCATATTCTGCCCCAAGGATCCCTTCCGAGGGATCGGCCCTTGTAATTCCAGGGATCCGTGGGCACTTTGAGGGATCCGTAGGATGCTCCCTTTTGCCCATGGGTTTTGGGTCATGGGTCATGGGTTATGGGTTGGTCCATGGGTATTTCATTAGATACAATGTATCTAATAGATGCAATGCATCTAGTCAAATGGGTATGGGTCTTGGGTCATGGGTTTTACCCAACACATTTACTTATGTTTACTTAAGTGTTTTATAAACTATTTAACTAAACATGTTTAATGGTTTGTTAGGGGTTTAATCATAACGCAAGATAACAAACATGTACGAACCTGTGTTGTAACATACAAGGACTTGAGTCGTCGAGAGGTGTTGAGAGTATGTTGAGACAAAATATAATTACAAGTAACTTATATTTTACATTATGTATTAAAAGTTACATGATTGTCATCAACAAAACAAATGAGAATGTATAGATTAAATATCGTAATATTTTCACTAACAGTATTGATTGTGATGAGACCTTTAGTCCGGTTGTTAAACCGGCTACCATTCGCACCGTTCTTAGTCTTGCAGTATCTCGCAAGTGGCCTATTCATCGCCTTGATGTTAAGAATGCATTTCTTAATGGGGATTTATCTAAGACTGTATATATGCACCAACCGCCGATTTGTAGACTCCGCACCTCATCATGTCTGTCTTCTGGCAGAATCCTTATATGGACTAAAACATGCACCTCGTGCTTGGTTTCAGAGATTTGCATGATATGCTACTAGAGTTGGTTTTTATCATAGTCGTTGTAACTCTTCATTATTTATTCTTCGACAGGGCTCTCATGTGGCTTATTTACTTATTTATGTGGATGACATTATTCTTACAGCCTCATCTACTGCCCTCCTACAGCAGATCATTGCTTCCCTACACAGTGAGTTTGACATGACTAATCTTGGGCCACTTAATTATTTTCTGGGCATTTATGCTACTCGAAATTCTACAGGTCTCTTTTTATCTCAGCGGAAGTATGCCACCGAGCTTCTTGAGTGGGCTCACATGACCAACTCGAACACCAGTTGATACAGAATCCAAACTGGGTCCCGAAGGTGTTCCAGTTCAGGACCCTACTTTATATCGTAGTCTTGCAGGTGGTCTTCAGTATCTCACATTTACCAGGCCGGATCTCTCCTATGCTGTACAACATATATGTCTTTACATGCATGACCCTCGTGAGCCACATTTGGCTGCCCTTAAACGTATTTTACGATACGTTCGAGGGACTTTGGATTTTGGTCTACATCTATATTCATCCTCTACCACTTCTCTTGTTGGATATACAGATGCAGATTGGGCTAGATGCCCATCCACGCGACGGTTTACTTCGGGATACTGTGTTTTTCTGGGCGGTAATATACTTTCTTGGTCTTCCAAACGACAACACACCATCTCCCGTTCAAGTGCCGAAGCCGAGTACCAGGGTGTTGCTAATGTTGTGGCTGAGACTGCATGGCTTCGTAACCTTCTTCGTGAGCTGCATTCACCTATCTCTACTGCCACTCTTGTCTACTGTGATAATGTTAGTGCCATCTATTTGTCGGCCAACCCTGTTCAACATCAACGGACCAAACATATTAAGATTGATATACATTTTGTCCGTGACATGGTTATCAAGTTATCGTTCGTGTTCTCCATGTACCCTCCCGTTATCAGTACGCAAATATCTTCACCAAGGGACTTCTTTCAGCCTTATTTGAATATTTTAGATCCAGTTTGAGCGCCCGGCTACCTCCCGTTCCAACTGCGGGGGAGTATTAAACCGTGTATAGTGATATGTGTATTACACAATGTATTATGATAAGGTCAAAGTAGATTAGTTGTATTTCCCTTGATTAGTGGGTGATTGATAATTTACCCTATATAGCTAAGCATTGTACGTGTATATATATCATATCTTTGAAAGAAATACACAGACAAGAATTATCACAATTTAATACTACATACCACGTGAAAGGGAGGTTGTAGAACAACGGGTTTTGGATGATTATTTTGGTGACGAAAACAATCCACCTAAATACACAGAGAGGAATTTAGGCGAATGTATCATATGAGTTGAAAACGTTTTAAACAAATAGCTAATGTTATTACCAATTACAACGTTGACCCTCTTCCTGAACACTTTCATTTTTTTAAACAACGCCTCGATGCTTTGGGTCGTTTAAGTATTAGTCCTATCATGAAATGCACATCGGCCATACGCCAATTGGCATACGTCACATCACCCCATGCATTTGACGAGTAGTTGCAAATTGGTGAACGTCGTTCACGTGATTGTTAACAAAACTTCACTAAATGCATATATACTTTATACATACAAGAGTTTTTAAGAAAGCGTAATTTAAATGATATCCAAAATATATATGCATTGAATGAAGAAAACACATGGACTCCCGAAAATGTTCGGGGGCATTGGTTGTATGCATTGTGAATAGAAAAACTGTCCAAAGGCCTTACACGGGGCAATTCAAATGACGTGATCATAAATACACAACTCTAATGCTTGGAGCCATTGCGTCACAAGATTTGTGGATTTGGCATGCATATTTTGGTGTTCCGACAAATAACGACCTCAATGTTCTAGATGGTTCACCGTTATTTAATGACCTTTTGTCGATACAGCTCCAGAAGTTCTATTTGTATTAAATGGAAAAACACACGCAAAAGGTTACTATTTAGCGGATGAAATTTATCCTCAATGGTCTACGTTTGTCAAATCGTTTTCTATTGCAAGGAATGAAAAAACAACGAAGTTTAAAAGAGTTCAAGAAAGATCAAGAAAATATATCGAACGAGCTTTCGTAGCCATACAAGGTCTTTGTGGAATTATACAACAACCCACACGTGCTTACCAAGTCAACACGCTATGAAGAATCATGTATTGTTGCATCATACTACATAACATGATATTGAAAGATCAAGATTTCGCAGTTAGTTAATTTAACGAATTGTACGTTTCTCCACAACCAAATATTCAATGTACTTGGATCGATCGATGCGAGACACAACAAAGGAAAAACAAAGAACTTCGAAATATGAAAGTTCTCGACGACCTTCGACACGATATCGTGGATCATTTATGGAACCTTAATCACTAATTTGTATTTTTTATGTATTGTTATTTTTAATGTATCGTTTATTTCTATTTTATTTTTTTAACATGTTTTTTATTAATGAAATTTTAATTTTTGTTAAATGTGTTGTTTTATTTGAATAATTGAAAAATGGTAAAAATTGTGCGGACCAAGGGTGCCCATGGCACAAGATTGTAATGTCATAAGAGAGACGGGTGTTTTTGGTGTTGTGGTGGATTCTAGTGTTATGGATAAAAGTGCTGATATGACAGCACTTTACCCACAACATCACACGACGACACGACAGGGTACATAGTGCTCTAAAGGTTATGCTTTAGTGACTTTATGGTCGAGCTGACCGTGCTTTAGTAGAAAGTGCTCAAAGCTTCTATAGGGAGGATGGTGATAATGTCTCCTCTTTGGGTAAAAACGGTTTCACGGCACTTGGTGTGATATGAGTGTTGACTAAGACTATTGCTAATAACTTATTTCTCTATCAGCACTTTACCCACAACATCACACGACGACACGACAGGGTACATAGTGCTCTAAAGGTTATGCTTTAGTGACTTTATGGTCGAGCTGACCGTGCTTTAGTAGAAAGTGCTCAAAGCTTCTATAGGGAGGATGGTGATAATGTCTCCTCTTTGGGTAAAAACGGTTTCACGGCACTTGGTGTGATATGAGTGTTGACTAAGACTATTGCTAATAACTTATTTCTCCCTCTCTCGTTACAAGTCATGGATATGGGTTTTGTCTATTGTAGAATACCATCATTTTTTGAAACTCTTGAATTCCACATAAAGTTAATATATGTGTTTATGAGTAATCAATTGTTTGGCCATCCGATCTAATCTTATCTCAAGAGGTATTCATACCCATTTGTGTTATGTCCTTTTTTGATTCAATGGATGAGTCATATGATCATTGTCTTCTCTATGGACCTCGGTATCTATTTATTTTCAAAAGGTGTGCTACCGGTAGAGGCTTGATGCTCATGTCTCGTTCCCATTCTTTTCCATACTAGATATCGCTTTAGCCAAGGCCGGTAAATTTAGCAGCCTACTTAAAAAGATAAGAGCCGATATACACACAACAAACATGCATTTATAGTTTTTTAACATGTTCATTGATAATCTAATGTTATGGTGTGACATCACTTTTTGTAGTACGCATATCACTTCTATTAAAAAAATCTGAACGGGGTGTTTTAATATACGAGTTAGGCGATTTGGAAGCGGAGGCATATGGTTGTAAATGATTTGCCATCCTTTATGTATGGGAGGTGATTTGTACACTCATAGAAATGATTGGTACACTCCAAATTATTATGTTTGCACATTTATACCCTCACCTAGGTGAAAGTATAAGGATAACTGTGAGGGTATAAATGTCCAAACATAATAATTTGGAGTGTACCAATCATTTCTTTGAGTGTACAAATCAACTCCCTTT
Source organism: Chrysanthemum makinoi (assembly GCA_910596185.1). Classification (NCBI taxonomy): domain Eukaryota; kingdom Viridiplantae; phylum Streptophyta; class Magnoliopsida; order Asterales; family Asteraceae; genus Chrysanthemum; species Chrysanthemum makinoi. The sequence goes on along the minus strand of OU343221.1, from coordinate 126,160,076 downwards.
ATGTATGTTGTTGGAAGTGATCATATCATTCCCTCTATTCAACGTTTATCAAAGCTTTAGATTGTGGTAATATTCAAAAGTGTTCGTTTAGATTGGAGATGTTGGATTTGCAACCCAAATGACTAGTTGGCGTGGATTTAGTTGTTTTTCTTATTATTATTTTTATTTTGTTTCTTCGGTTATGTTTTATTTCCCCTCGTTGTTTGTATTTGCTTTATATTATATAGTTTTTTGGATCCATCTTGAAAAGTGTTTGTTTTCTAATAAAAGTGAGCCTTGCAAAGAAAAAAAGATAGTCATGTGTTGTTCTTTTAACGTCGAAAAATATGCCATAAATATATTATTTTAAATGTGAGACGAATTTCACAATTTTTTGGTAGTGCTAGAAAAGTGACTTACACTTTAAAAATTGTTTGGTAGATTTGTTTTATAATTTTGGTTTGTTTTTTTAATTTGAGTTGGTTTATAATTTGACAATTTAGGTCTATTTGTTTTCTTATAAATAAGGATCCTTGTTATTAAGATTTCTTTTGCTTTTCGAATTAGTATTTGTATATGGTACATTCGAATTTGGTTTGGCAATTTGAACAAAGTTTTTGCTTTAGTTGTCGATTTTGTTTGTTTGCTTCATCCCTTTAATTAATAAACAGTGTAATCAGATATAGGTCTGTTTAGCTATGAATAAAAATAAGGTTCATTGGGATTTGGCTTTAAAGAATCGTTTGGAATGCTTTTGATTGTTTGTTTTTTTAAGCAATGATCGTTTTGGATTTTCAGCTTTGGTTGGATTTGTTTTGGAAACGTTGATATTGGGGAATAAACTTTTACAAGGTTTTTGTTATTTGACTAATATTATTTGGGCTTTTGAATTGTTATCGGCATTTGTTTACAAAAGCCTATTCGTCAATTTTGAATTTGTTTTGTTTCGGTAAAAGTTCTTAGATCGATTGCTTTTGGTCAAACTAGTCAATTTGATCTATTTATTCTTTGGTGTTAGAATTTGGACCATAACTTATTATATAAGTGGGCCATTAGAATTATTATATGTATCGTATTAAAAGTAAAGTAAAATAACATCCAATGCCGTTTTCCACGGGTTATGGGTACCCAATACCGTTTCCGGTGTATGAGGGAGGTTAAGATGTAGACAGCCTTACCCCTACCTAGAGCAGCCTGCTCAGCCATCAAGGTAGAAAGGACCTGCCTTTTGAGGAGTAGGATCGAACCCCGACCTCTGGTTGAGAGGGCAAGGGGTTTACCAACCGATCCAACCCTACTTGTTTTAAATGGTGTTTGAGGATATTATTGTATGTATCGTATTGGGGTGTTTAAATTGTAAGGGCCCTTTCTTTAACTTATTAATTAAAGTGAATTTGTTTGATACTTGTATAATAAGTTTGAAGTTGGATCGTAATACTTATCAAATGAGTGAGCCATTAGAATTTAATTTGGTATTTGAAATTTGCAGATCGATTTGGTGTTTGAGGATATTATTGTTATCATGCCGTTTAGATTTTGTTCGATCGTTTGTCGGGCTTTTGAGGTTGCTTCCTTGCATTTAATTGTATTTGTTGAAGATCGTTTAAACTGTTTTGGTTTTGTTTGGTACCTTTTTGAATCTATTGGCTACCTTTTTATTGTTTGTTTCAAAGTTGTCGACGTTTGTTTTGGATCGTATTTTGAATCGGTCGTTTGTTTTGTTGGCGCAATTCGAAATTTTTGTTTTGAATTGGGCTAGATCCGTAACATTTTAAATTTGAATTTTATTTGAAATTTGGAATTCGGTGAAGATTGTATGTTTTGTGTGAAACAAGATTCATTTAATTCGTTGTTTGGAGAGGGATTTAAAGTCACGGTGAAGATTGTTGGAAGAGTGAAGTAAATTTTATGGGTTGTTTAGTAATTTTGGTTTATTGTTTTGGTTGTTTCATGATTTGAGTCGGTTTAGAATTTGCTAATTTAAGTTTGTTTGTTTTCTTATAAATAGGGATCATTGTTATTAGAATTTTTGGTGCCTTTGATAAGAATTTGTGTTTGGTATCTTTGAATTCGATCTTTTGAATAAAGGTTTTGCTTCGTTTATTTGTTTTGTCATTTGTTTACCAACAATTATTAATTTAAAATTTAATTCATTGATATACTAATTTGATCAATTTGAAGAAGTTGGTTTATGTTATTTGGGCATAATTGATTAATTTCTATCTTGTACCCTCAAAGGCTCACAAATGTCCTTTTAACTGAAGAATTTATGGCTAACGGCATCCATATTTGTATCAACCAAAGTTCGAATTGCCATTGTATGTAGCGCATCACCAAAATCACCTTTTGATGTATAATTTTTTTTTTTTTTTTTGCTTTCTGTATTCGGCTACATATAACAAGTAATTCGTAATCTTTATTCATCATCAACTAATTTTTATAACCAAGTCATTAAACTAAACAACTTATGTTGCCATGTATTGATGTACTCACGACGTCTAGAGGAGTTGTTTGGCCTAGGGTGTACGAGGTTCTTTAAAGGAGGCTCGTTGCTTTAGTGTAGGGTGTACAAGGTTCTTTTAAGAATTGCTCATTGTTTTAGTTGCGTTGGAGATGTTTTTTTAGTGCCTAGCTTCTCGCTAGTTATTTTAATATAAATTCTTTGCCGTTCAAAAAAATCCATCAAAATAAACCTCAAGTATTCTCCAAGCTGTCCCTTCACATTTTTGGGTCATCACATGTAGTACCTTGTTCGGTCATCATATCTGACCACATTACACCATGGCTCAAAGATTTGAGATTTTGAGACCTAAAGTTTGCATATCCAAAAGCCTCAAACGGACTTGATATTGTAGTGATCCAATTGGCCCATTATTACATGAGTGCTATTATAACTTTAAAAACATTAATCAAAAAAAGAATTTCAGCCCTCTTGCTACCATTATCACAAAATTTATGTTTTTCTTTTCGACAATCCTACTATTTGACCACGGTGGATAAGTTCATGAGCCTATTGTCACATTACTCGAATGAAGTGAAGCATGCTTTTCGGCATGACTCACTGCAGGCGGTAAAAAATGTGTCACACGATTCAAGTTTCAAGTCTTTGGCGAGTTAGGCAACTCACGCCTTTTAGCTTTTGGCCACCGTGTTTTATCTTTTTCTTACTTATGTTACATCTCATGTTAGAAGCAGATAAATAGGCATAATTACTATGCATCTCTTCCATTTTCAGTGTTTAATTACACATTAATCAAGGGGCAATACAAGACATACGGAGTAGCATTATCATTCAAATGCAGTTTGTAACAATTCATGTACTCTACTTGGTACATCAACTATATCATGCGCATTTTTAAAGCTTTTAAATATGTCAGATCACCAACATATAATACTTAATTCTGATAAGTCTTCACTATCATAAACCTTGATTTACATAAGTTAACAACGTGTTTATAATTCTGATACGTTTATGTAAACTCGCCCTATAATATTTTAAAGTTTTAACTCTAAATAGTAAACATAAAATTTACCGGGGACCATTTGTCTCTCCACAAAATTAAAATCGAAATGGCACAAATTTGACCAAAAAGCCAACGACTTCAACTTCAATATTTAATACAGAGGAAACCAAAGTTTCGTAAATAATAGATTGAAACACAATAAATTACAGGACATCTCTTTGGACTTTTTGCCACCATGATATCACCACACACGTGCATTTATTTATTTCACTACCTCCTTTCTGTTAGTAGTATTATTATTGTATGTTATGTATTTAGGCCTTTTACCATGTTTTGGCCTCACATTACTTTCATTTACTTGTAAGTTGTAATGAGGATTTTATAAAATGCCTATGGTCAAAACAAATTTTTATGTAAAGTAAATACACTCTATGAATATTTTAGAAAAAACTTCAGTGGTGTATAGTCACATATTCTCCTAAAATTTCTTCTTCTTCATCTTCCTAATCACAAAAAAATATTGACATTTGGAATGAAGTATTTATCATCCTCATCTCAACTCTTTATTTATTCACATGTTAGAAAGATATTAAGAACAAAGCTTGAGAGGATAAACCATTTCCCTATTTTTATACCTATGTATCTCTTCATTTGTCTAGTTTTGTTGAAGATAGTTCTTTTTGAACGAGACAAAGTACTATTTATATCCATCTTTTAGAGTTTCGAACGAGTCAAACTACTATTTTTCTAATACCTCAAATGGGACAAAACTAGAGTAAGGATCAAATAAAAAGTAAAATTAAAAATGAAGGGTGAGAATAAACACGTACCGCATTTCAGATGCACAAAGAATATAATCTTTCTTTAAATATCTCATTCTTATTTAAAATGTGTGGCAAATTATTCATTCTTCTTATTTCAGTTCCTCTTACTCACTGATCTCTTCCCGACAAAACTATACATACTATATATCTCAAATATACAAAAGAGTTTGATGATATATACGTAATAAACAGAAAACTACGTTGATATTGTGTGTAAATGAACACACATATCATTATTAAGTGGGTAAAAGTAAAAAATGAACATAGTTTTTCATATGTAGTAATATGTTAAACATGTCCATTTAAGTACTAATATGTTATATTTAAGTTCAAATTTTGTACGTAAGTGCTAGACTATACTACTAAACTTGGCATCGTTAGTCTTTTATACTAACGGCCGTTAGTAAATAAATTTAAATTTAGTTTTCTTACGTTTTCATCCTTTTCCGCCCGTTTTATACATTTTTATTCATTTTCTTACGTTTTTGTCCGTTTTTATACGTTTTCGTCCGTTTTTATACGTTTTCGTTCATGTTTGTTTGTTTTCACATGTTTTTATACGGTTCTTCCGGTTTTTATACATTTTAATACATTTTCATTTGTTGATGAAAACATAAGAAAACGTAAGAAAACGTATAAAAGAGACGAAAGTGTACAAAAACGAATGAAAACGTATAAAAACAGACAGTAAAAATGAATGAAAACGTATAAAAACGGACGAAAACGTGTAAAAACGAATGTAAACATAAGAAAACATATAAAAGCGGACGAAAATGTATAAAACGAATGAAAACGTATGAAAATGTAAGAAAATATATAAATATGAATGAAAACGTGTAAAAACAGACAAAAACGTATGAAAAGGTAAAACCGGACAAAAACGTATGAAAACGAGTCAAACTACTATTTTTCTAATACCTCAAATGGGACAAAACTAGAGTAAGGATCAAATAAAAAGTAAAATTAAAATGAGAAGGGTGAGAATAAACCACAGCCGCACATTTCAGATGCACCTAAAGAAACATATGCATCTTTCTTTAAATATCTCATTCTTATTTAAAATGTGTGGCTCAAATTTCTTCTCATTCTTCTTATTTCAATTTCTCTTCTCACTAGATCTCTTCCCGACAAAACTATACATACTATATATCTCAAATATACAAAAGAGTTTGATGATATATACGTAATAAACAGAAAACTACGTTGATATTGTGTGTAAATGAACACACATATCATTATTAAGTGGGTAAAAGTAAAAAATGAACATAGTTTTTCATATGTAGTAATATGTTAAACATGTCCATTTAAGTACTAATATGTTATATTTAAGTTCAAATTTTGTACGTAAGTGCTAGACTATACTACTAAACTTGGCATCGTTAGTCTTTTATACTAACGGCCGTTAGTAAATAAATTTAAATTTAGTTTTCTTACGCGTTTCATCCTTTTCCGCCCGTTTTATACATTTTTATTCATTTTCTTACGTTTTTGTCCGTTTTTATACGTTTTCGTCCGTTTTTATACGTTTTCGTTCATGTTTGTTTGTTTTCACATGTTTTTATACGGTTCTTCCGGTTTTTATACATTTTAATACATTTTCGTTTGTTGATGAAAACATAAGAAAACGTAAGAAAACGTATAAAACAGACGAAAGTGTACAAAAACGAATGAAAACGTATAAAAACAGACGAAAATGTGTAAAAATGAATGAAAACGTATAAAAACGGACGAAAACGTGTAAAAACGAATGTAAACATAAGAAAACATATAAAAGCGGACGAAAATGTATAAAACGAATGAAAACGTATGAAAATGTAAGAAAATATATAAATATGAATGAAAACGTGTAAAAACGGACAAAAACGTATGAAAAGGTAAAACAAATAGGCGAAATTTTTTAAAAAACAGACGAAACGTAGAAAAACGAATGAAAATTGATGAAAATGTATGAAACGAACGAAAATGTATAAAAACAGACGAACATATAAAAATGGATGAAAACGTATAAAAACAAACAAAAACGTATAAAAGCAGACAAAAACGTAAGAAAAATAGGCGAAAACGCACAAAATGGATGATAACGTATAAAAACGAACGAAAACGTATAAAAACAGATGAAAACGGACGAAAATGTACGAAAACCAAATTTTAAGTTATTTTTACTAGGGTTAATAACCTTTTAAAGCACTATACTTGTCAAGAATGACACTTCTGCGTAGCGAACTAAAAAAATAACTCTTTTATACATTAAAGTTGACATTTTTGTCTTTCTTTAAGTATTATGGCCATATTATAACCATTTTACCCTTTCTAAATTTTTTCCAAAATACCTTTTTTTTTCGAAATTTTTTTTCCAAAATATTTTTTTTGAATTCTTTTTTTCGAAATACTTTTTTTTTGAAATTTCTGAAATTTTTTTTCGAATTTTTTTTTTTTGGAAATATTTTTCAAATGGTAAAATGGTCATAATATGGTCATAATACTTAAAGAAAGACAAAAATGTCAACTTTAATGTCTAAAAGAGTTATTTTTTAGTTCGCTACGCAGAACTGCCATTCTTGACAAGTATAGTTCTTTAAAATGTTATTAGCCCTTTTTACTAATGGTTGTTAGTATAAAGGATATTTGGAAAAGTATCTAATTATCTGAAAGTTTAGGCGGGAACTTTCTCGGGAGGATAAGTAGGAAAACACTAATCATAGAAAGTCAAAGATAGTATAAGAGTTGGTAGAAAGGGGCAACTAGTTGTCAAAATTGTTTCTTAAAGTGGAATTGGACACATTCCAAGAATATAAGCGTTTAATGCAGTAAGGTAGCAGTGTATTTTATAGCTTGATGCTCGACACTTCGTTATTACCCATGGGTAACTACCTTGTATTATGCCTGTAAAAAAGAATGTCTCAAAGAAGTTCATGTTATATCATGCAATAAATGTGATACGCATTGATAATGTTATAAAATGTACCTTTTTTAGGGGTCGTTTAAGCCCTTATTTGATCACTTTTGTATCCGTTATTACTTAATATCCTTCCTTTTCACTTTTTAGGTATCTTGAAGGCAAAATGCTGGAATGACACTTATTCGGATGGCACGAATATACAAAGAAATGGCCAAAGTCAAGAATCGAGACACTCAGGCTGCTGGAACTGAAGGGGACGGCGTCAGGCACAAACTAGTTCGCCCGGGACAACTTTTGTGACGGCTCAGATGCCAAATTGCTCATTTACAAGTGACGGCTTCAGGTTTTAAAAGAGTATGGTCGCAACTCGGGCCGCCTAGATTTGATCCATACGACGTCAGAGACTGAAGGGGATGGTGTCACAAGCATAAGGTGACGCCGTAGTAAAGACTAATGTGGCCAAGACGAAACCCTAATGACGGACGACACGACTTCACAAATCAGGTGACGCCGTCATACGTGTAATCTTATATATAGAATCCGAATTTTTAGTTTTAGTGTGTAGTCTTTGGGTAAAAACCTAAACGAACCAAGAACGTCTTGTATAAGATTTTAGGGTTCTATACCCTATCTTACATCAAGATAAGTGTTTTACTTCATTAATTCAAGTATGTCTTCAATTAATTGTGTGTATGCATGCATGTTTCCCATGTCCGGCTAATTTACTTGTGTGTTTGCTTAGGGAATATGAAACTTAATTATTGAATATTGATTGGTTGTCTCTTATCTTAATTGTTAATGATCTAGTATTGCGATAGGTCATCCGTTGTGTAGTTAATGCTTGATTAATCTTTGTGAACCTTAGCTTATAGTACCTAGAGTCATTGTAGGCTAAACCATCCGAAGAGTACCTTAGTGTTAAGTTTATAAATCCTAGAGATTTTTTAGGCGATAACATTTGGTAGTTTCAAAGAGTTAGGGATAAACGCATACCTACTGACCTTAGACACACAACGCGATTAAGAATAAGGACGTGACAATTCAACCATCAATAGGAGATAATTAGGAGTAATAAAACCTAAGTAAACACATCTTTAAATCATCATACGAGCACACAATAATTAGACATAGACTACCACTAGATTAGATAATTAGATAAGTAGAGTAATCGGTAGAAATACAAAAACCCCCCAAATCCAAACCCCGAGATTCATACCTTTCCATTCCCTAAAAAACATAAAAAAAGATAAAAAATAATCTTCCTCAACCCCAACCTTAGCGTAGTAACTTCTCACTAGCATTCCTATTCCCCTAGAGAAAGATATCAATTCCCGTGGCTTACCCTAATACTACAATACAACGATTAGGTTCACTGCCTAGGGTGTTGAAAAACTTTCTCGATGAAAAGGAAGTTCCTTTGACCCCGAACGACACGTGTAGCGTTATCAAGTTTTTGGCGCCGCTGCCGGGGAATATAATAGCTAGTTAGGAGTCCACCTCGTTTAGGTTTCCTTGCTTGATTCCTATCAAGTAAGTTTTTTTCTTATTTTTAGCTTCCTCGTAGTCTATCCCCCTTCTTCGTGACCTTTGTTCGTAATCCCATCACTTTTCATCATGGAAGGTGATAACCAACCACCATTCATCAACCTACCACCAAATAACCCGCCAAGAGCCCGTACTCTTGGTGAATACTCGAGACCAAGCCACCTAGGCTATAGGAACACCATTGAGCTTCCCGACCAAGCCCAAACTACGGCCCTGCGATCCGACACCATCCGGTTGGTGCAAAACGGATGTGCATTCCATGGACTTCGTTCCGAAGATCCTAATCAGCATCTTAAGGACTTCCTTAAAATTGTCGATTCCATCGACCTCGATGCTACTACTCGGGAGACCACGCGTTTCGCGTCTTCAATTCTCTCTCTGGACCAAGCTAGTAATTGGCTTGAGCCGTTCCGGCTCCATCTCAAGTTGGGATGATCTCACCTCTCACTTCCTTGCTCAATTTTCCCACCGGGGAGAACCACTAAGCTTAGGAATGATATCTTGATGTTCCAACAACATCAAGGTGAATCTCTTTACGAAGCATGGACTCGATTCAAGGACTTACTCCATAAAGTCCCTCATCACGGCATTGATCTTTGGCTCCAAGTCCAACTCTTCTATGATCATGTCAACTTCCCCACCAAGCGATCCATTGACCTAGCGGCCGGTGGAAAACTTAGTGATCTCACCGCGGAAGAATCATGGGGTATAATAGAGGACCTTGCTCTCTATGACAACGAAAGTTGGAATGACCCCCGTGAGTTGCCCAAAACCGTTAAGGCAATCTCCTTGCCTCCCATTGACTCACAATCTTCCGACCGTAGGATGCTAGAGTTTGAAGATCCAGTTAAATTCCTAATGAGCTCCTACGAAAATCCTAAGTCTTCACGCCATGTGAACAAAGTTTCTTCCTCGTATGAGCCGTGTAGTGATCCTCATAACACGCGCACTTGCACCAGATTCCCCGAACAAGCTTCTGTTGACTACGCATCCTTGCGTACTAATGGAACGGGAGGAAGATTCCCTACAACACCCGGACCTAGGACTTTTAATGACTGATATGTGCTTAAACACATATATTTTCTTTATCAAAACTAACCCAAAATAACCAAGAAAGAGCCGTTTATTGTTAACATTTGCGTGTTTCTTGAGTTTTTGTATGTGCAGTACTGGATGTGACAAAACAGAAAAAAAGCCAAAAAAGAAACCGAGTACGAGGAAGAAGAGTGCAAAAGCCGATGCCGGGATGCTATTTCAGGGACTTTGGTGCTTAAAAGATCAAATTACGGAGCACGGGACATGATTTGGGAGTTTATCACAATTTACCTTTCACGTTACCAATTTTCACAATCAACCCCTCATTTTCCCAAAATAACAAAACTCACCCTTCACTTTACCCAATTTACACAAATCACCCTTCATTATACCATATATACCGTTCTCACCCTCATAAATTCCATTTATCCCAGTTACCATTATCACCTAAACCTTTTCACAAATACACCCTTGGTCCTTGGTTTTAACAAAATATACAAAAATGGTCCTTATGAATACTATCTTCACTAAACCAAGTCCAAATATAAACCTAAACTACACTACATTTACCCTTGACCCAACCTTTACCAAATGCCCAATCCAATCCTTACAAACCCATTACCCCATCTATTACTAACACAAGCCCACCCAAGAAATACTTACTTAAACCCAGCTATACCCCAAATACCCCAACCCGTTCACCATACCCGGCCAAAATAAACCCGGTCAAACCAATCACTCCCACAGTCAAATAAATATAAAAAAATCCACCCAGATAAACACCAAACGCGCCCAAAATCTCACCCAGTTTTACTGTTACCCACCATCACCCAATTACCCAGTTACACTCCCACGTTTTACCCACACTTAAGTGATTCTGACAACGTGTCAGAAGAATGACACGAATGGATTGCCATAGTGGCACAAGGAAAGCTTCCTATTGGATGAAACACCTCATTCACTTGATCGGGCAATGGTGATTAGATTTGATGACAAGAATGTTGATCAAGGGTCGTGATTTGATGTACCAGAACCTTCCCAAGGCTCCTCCAAGATCAGCTATAAAAGACCCCTCACATCCACAGATTTCACTTGTCCAATTTCTTATGTCTTAAAGAAATTTTGGCCATTTATTTACTTGTCATTTATATTGTTTTAATAGTGTAATCAGTTCTTTTCACTTCAATTCTGTAATTCTACTTTATTAATGCAAGTCAAGTTCTCATTTAATTCTTGTCGATTTGAATTTCTGTTCAATTTCTTCTCAAAACTGTTTTGAAGCTTTGTTTGTTACTCATCAAGCTCACATAAGCTTATGTGAGCTTGTGTGAGGTTACTTCTGAAACAAATTGGTCTTGAACTCAATTTCTTTAAAAAGTCAAATATAGTCAACGCTTAAGTCAAATTTTGTTTTAGTGGAATAGCTCTTAATCTTTAAAGTTAGTGTTAAACAGTTAGTTTGTGATTCTAAATCAGTCAAATGAAAGTTCCATCAATTGGTTAAGCCAAATCTGTTTTCAAATTTCAAAAGCAGTTTATGAAGGTGTGTTTGGATATAGCGTATTTTTAGAGTTTGAGTTATTTTGGTTAATGGTAATTGAGTCAATAAGTTTTGGTTACTTGTTTTGAAGCTGTCTTAGTCATAGTCTTAAATTTGCTCAAGTCATTTATGTGTTTTCAATTTAAAAACCTTGTCTGTCCATTTCGCTAGTTCAGTCACAAAATGGTTTTCGTCAATTTTCACTTAGCTATTTGAGTCAGTTTTAGTTGTTATAAAAATTATTAAAAATTAAAAATAGTTAGTTTAGCAGCTTGTTTCATTATTCCCAAAAGAAAAAAAAATCAGAAAATTGTTTTAGGTAGGCTGCTAGTGTCTTGGAGTTGGTGATGTAGCTTGATTATGTCCTGTGCATATCTATTGCAGATCCAAGGTTAGATCATTATATGCTAATTTTTCTGCTCATTATTGTCTAATCATTGCTTCCATTTGCTGTTTATAAATCCTAGAGTAGCTAAGTTCCTTTAGTTAGCATTTTATAGCTTCTCTTTTAGCTTATTAGTAACCTTAAGTACCATGGAATTAGCCTTTGAAGTCTGCTGTTGCAGCATCTATCTAGGACGCTTAGCCATTGTTTTAGTAGCCATTTAGGAATAGTTTAGGAGTAGTTTAGGTTAGCTATTAGTGATATTGCTTATTTCAGTTATAGTTGCTTAGCTTTTTAAAGTGCTTAATCTGCTGTTTGGTTTCTGCATTTGTCCCACTTCAGTCCTAAATTCCTTTTAGTTTTGATTTTTAATTTCGTCATATTAAGTCCTTAGAAGCTAAAATTTTGGACTTTATCACTTTGGTTGGTTGTGGTTATCAAGGTATTTTTATTTCATTTTTAAGATTTTTCTAAGATAGTGTAATAAGTGCTTAAAGTAGGGGCTTAAGGGCCGTTTGGCTAGTTTGATTTAGAAACTTGTTTTGTAGCTTAATGCCTCTAGCTTGTGCTTATTAGATCTAAAACAGTTGCAATAGCTTATTTCCAGTTAGTATAGGTTAGTTTTAGGAGTAGGTAGCTTATAGTGGCTTATTGTTGCTTCTTGCTTATTTTAGAGTGCTTATTCTTGCAAGTAGTGTGCCCAAATCATAGTTCCTGATCTCCAAAGTTGTTTATGTTAATTTTCCCTAGTTCTCTATTTTATTTTATAATATTCTGGAAGTTTTCATATTTTTCACTGTTCATTTGCTATTTTTCTGCATTTTATGTCATTTTCTAGCATTTTTAATTAGCATTTAATCCAAATAATTCAGAAAATGTTCAGAAAAATGTAATTTCAATTTTCCTAGTTTTAGAAAAATCAAAAAGTGATAAAAAGTATTTTTCCAGAATTTTCTTAGTTTAAATAGTATTTTCTAGCATTTTAATTATTTTTAAATAGTATTAAATTCATAATAAATTGAGAAAAAGTCAAAAAAATGTGATTCCAGTTTCTAAAATTCTTTTTAGTTATTTAAGATTTTTTAAAAATATTTTTGTAATTTTCTAGCTTATTTTCCTAATTTTTAGTATTTCAAGTCTATTTTAAATATTTAAAATTAGTTTTTAATTCCAAATAAATCAAGAAAAATCCAAAAAAATAGTTTTAAATCACAAATAGTTTTTAAATATCATTGTTAGCTGTAGAAAAATAAAATTTTATTTTTACGGGTTTAAATTAGCATAGTTGCATTTATTTCGCGTTTCCTTAATTACGTTTTTCGCGTTTTTTAGTTTAAACTTGCATACTTAGTTGCATTTACTTGTTTTAATTATAGATTCAGTAGTTTTATTTGCTTTCCTTTATTATTGCTTGCCTTGTAGTTTAGAAATCATCCAAATCCCTTTTTACCCATTCGAATCCCGTCACGCTACGCGTGAGTTGTTAACTCCATTCATCCCTCGTTGGAAAAACGACCCGGGAAATACATACATTTGTATTTCTTCAGAAAATATATCATCTGTACGAAAACGAGCTAATCAAAAAATGGCGCCGCTGCCGGGGAGGGCATGTAGTGAGTTTCCGATTCCGTCTCGATTCGCGTGCATTTGAAGATCCTTCCCCGAGTGAAGTTATTGTTTTTGTAAATATCTCTTTTATTAAAAAATCCAAAAAGATTTTCCTTTTCATAATTTGTTTTCCTTTTATGTTTGCTTTTATCAAAAAAACAAAAATATTCTTCTTTACCCTCTGAACCGTCAATTCTTTATCTCTTTACCCTCTTATTCGTATAATTCTTATCGATGTCTTCGTCTTACCATTATGGTTGTCAATGGTGTGGGGGACCTCAAATGGTGGGAATTGTCCTGGTTGTAGCATTGTGAATACGGGAAACGAGTTTGTCTACGACCAACCTCCCTACAATGAAACGACCGATTTCCTTAACCAATCCCTATACCATGAGACGGAGTCATACTCTTGTGAGTACTGTGGAGGTCCTCACCAAGGTTTTCAATGTCAAGCCCAAATTAACAATACAACCTTTGGTTATGAACCTTATCCATATACTTCACCAAACCCGTCACAACAATCATCTTTTTGTGAGTATTGTGGAGGTCCGCACTTTAAATCCGATTGTCAAATGCAGAACCCGCTTGTTTACGAGCAAGTTCCTTGTGATAATTATGACTATTCTTATGACCCACCTCCACAATACCAAGAGATTCAACAACAACCTCCGCAAATTCCTCAAGATAATTTCCAAAGATGTATTAATATACTCGAAGAATTTATGGATAAACATGGTATGAAAAGATCCTCATCGAGAAAACGTATGGTGAATTACTTGCCGAAGATCAAGCATCTCGCAACGAAAGATCTATGTTAGAATTATCGAGAAGAAAAACGAGCAGCTCAGATTGAAAAATGTCTTGAAGAAATACGAATTGAGGAGCAAGCACTTGAAAGACGTGCCCGATGGCTCGAGACTTACATTGATGATGATGATGAGGATTCCATCCAAATGAAAGATTATTATGCGAGTTTGTCGGGTACACCCACTCCCGTTTCTGAGCCTTTCATTTCCGACCCTTCCCCTTCACTCACACCGGTTGAGAGAAGTGACGTCATTTTGGAAGAGGTCGATGATCATATTTCTACAAACATTATTGATCCCATTGACTCTCTCATAATGGGGGACGAGCCTTTTAGCACTATTCCGGAAACGGAATCGTCTAGTGTTGAGAGCCTAGACCCAATCCCAAGTGAGTCTGAGGATGTATCTGATAGTGATTGTGATTCGCCTTTATGTGATTCTCTTGACATTTCCGGGTTACTTGTGGATTTTCTCAAATCCTCTTTTTGAACTCAAAGACGACTACACCTTTTGCGAGGTTAATCCTCTTTTCGACAAAGATTTTGAGTGATTCGAGACCACAACAGTGGTGGATATTGCTAGCTCTCGAGCACACCACTTCCCATCTCGTTTCCGGCGTTTCTCTCCCGTCGTGTGATGTTATGCAAGATGAAGAAAGTGATGAATATGCGAAGATATTATGGAGATTGATGAATTGACAAAAGTGGTTGAAGACGATATTCTTGATAATCCGCCTTATGATTCGGATATGGAAGAAATCGACTTATTTCTTGATGATCCAATACCGCCGGGTATTGAGAGGCGATGCGACTCGATCAAGATGTCCTTTTTCTTGAAAGCTTGCTTAATGACGATTCTCCTTCCTCTGGTGAGTCAACCCTCACTTATCCCGTTGAGCCTACATGTGAAGACAAAATCTTTAAACCCGGGATATGCATTGATGAGCCTTTTGTTAAAATCATATCTGGAGATAAGGATCCTCGGATGGATGCCTTCATTTGTGAGCCTAAACCTCTTATCCGTTACCATGAGCTCCCGTCTTTCTTGGAGTTTTCTCATTTCTATCCGTCATCCTTTCGTCCACCCATAAAACCAGGATGATGGATCCTTCTTACATATATATGCCTTATCCAATTTTCTTCTCCACCCAACCCACCAGTCTCATTCTGGGGAATGAGGACACCATCTTTGACCCTGGTATCTCTACCATTTTCTTCCCCAAGGACAAATGAATTCGGGGGCGAGTCAGGCTAGCGACTCGTTTAAGAAAAACAGTAGCGCTTCGTGGGAGGCACCCCATGCTTATCCTTCTATCTTCTTTCTATTTTCTAATAAGTGACGTGAAGGGGTTAGCATCTTCTATTTCTCGTGTTTGGTTGTTTGTGATGTTGTGTTCAGGATTTTCCGATATGAAGACTCTCGTGCTCGAAGTTTGTCATTTTCTCTACTCGAGTTTCATGATCGATACTGATGGAAATCCGATATCCGAAATCTTATCGACTAACGTTTATCTTTTAGCATACTTAATAAACGGCTTTTAGATTTTCGTTGATACCCTTGTTTTAAACATTGAGGACAATGTTTCGTTCTGGGGTAGGGTAATCTTGATTTGATTTAACCGCACTTGCTTATTTTTTGTCGCAATGTACTAGCAACCCCGCTTTTTCCTTAGAAAATGAAAAAATTGTGCTATATATGAGAAAATTTAAAAAAATTTAAGCTTTTGTTAAGTCTTTTTGATTGAAAAGTTTGCTAGTCTCTTAGACAAGAAGCTATAAAATGCTTATGAATTCAAGCTCATGACAAGGCCAAGGATTTGCAAGTTTCCCTGAGTGACTTTAAATATGCATTAAAAAAATTAATTTCATTTAGACTAGCATTTGCTAAGTTAATATACAAGGCGTTTTGACACCTTGTATGACTTTCACAGGTGAGAGTAGGAATGGAATTGACCTTGACCGGGGCGTGTTGAGCTCCTCTAGCTTGTTCCCTTAACCATAGGTAATCTAAAATTATCTACTAAGCATCCGCGGAACTCATTATTTGGGATTTTAAATTTGCGGAGATCGAGAAATGATAGAGTTACTTATGAGTTTAGATGTTAAACGCGAGTAGTTGGTTCTCTTTAAAGCCCATCGAAGGTACTTATGGCTTTTAGTTCCCACAAAATTGTTTCACCCCATATTTGTTAATAATAATTAGAGATGTTGAGTTTTTGGCGATAGTTAGTTCTTTGTCTTCTTTAGAGAATCCTTGCCCATGAGAGTTGGGTACACATCAAGGTACTGTCAGTGTTACGGTGTAATAGACAACTGATTCTGATAGTTTGTCGCTTATTGTTTCTATTGTTAATATAAAGCGTAGGGTTTGGAGTTTGGCATAAAATTAACATAAAGCCCAAATGTTTTAAAATTAAAAATCCAAAGCTATAAAAGTTGTCATAGACTTTTATAAAGGCAGAGGAAAATCCAAAGTCATAATAAGACTTCTGATAAAACGGTAATCCCGTTGAGTTAGTAGTTTAAAAGACCAAGGGCCTTAATTGCATAAATGTAAATGTGCTGAAATAGTGTTAAGCCAAACTCGGATCCGGAGATGTCTAAATAAAGGTTTTGTCTCTGGACTCGTAGATGAGTTGTCTCGGTCGCCATAAAAGGATATTCTCCCTAAATCGTGTGAAATTAGGACCTTGATGTGGACGTCATTCTTGTGTGCAATGGTTTTCGAGGGAAGATGGATAACTAATTATCGACTTAGCTTTGTATCTTTATCGGAATTAAAGTTATCGAAACGAGGAATTTGAAGAAATTCATTTCTCACAAAAATAAAAAAATCTAGAGGAAATAGGAAAATGGGAGCAAAAAGTAATTACACAAGTAACTTCCATGGGTAGTGTTAGCATCTAAAATCATATGTAACAATGATTTCGATTTTACGCTTAGTTTGGGAGCTTGTGAAAAATCAGGGACGATGTATTCTATCTGTATGGTCACTTCACGTTGTGTTGTGTTTCTTACTCCGTGATCCTAACGTGTCGTTTGAAAAATGTTGGAGTTATTGATCGACATGAAAGTTCAACAAACCGTCACTCATAATTGGAATGTGCTTAATCGTAATATCTATACATGTGATTAAAAGGTAAACGGGGCGTTTTTAGAATTAAGGGTTCTTAATCTCTTTTGAGAAATCTTTGCTACTTCTTCATAGGTTTAGTAGAAAGAGATTGAAATCCTTGGTTTTAGAAGCGTGAGTTGATTGCATTGCGTGGGGACACGACAATGGTCTCGTCTGGGGTATTTTGATATGTGCTTAAACAAATATATTTTCTTTATCAAAACTAACCCAAAATAACCAAGAAAGAGCCGTTTATTGTTAACATTGGCGTGTTTCTTGAGTTTTTGTATGTGCAGGTACGGATGTGACAAAACAGACAAAAGAAAGCCAAAACCGAAGAAAACCGAGCACGAGAGAAAGAAGAGTGCAAAAGCCGATGCCGGGATGCTATTTCAGGGACTTTGGTGCTTAAAAGATCAAATTACGGAGCACGGGACATGATTTGGGAGTTTATCACAATTTACCTTTCACGTTACCAATTTTCACAATCAACCCCTCATTTTCCCAAAATAACAAAACTCACCCTTCACTTTACCCAATTTACACAAATCACCCTTCATTATACCATATATACCGTTCTCACCCTCATAAATTCCATTTATCCCAGTTACCATTATCACCTAAACCTTTTCACAAATACACCCTTGGTCCTTGGTTTTAACAAAATATACAAAAATGGTCCTTATGAATACTATCTTCACTAAACCAAGTCCAAATATAAACCTAAACTACACTACATTTACCCTTGACCCAACCTTTACCAAATGCCCAATCCAATCCTTACAAACCCATTACCCCATCTATTACTAACACAAGCCCACCCAAGAAATACTTACTTAAACCCAGCTATACCCCAAATACCCCAACCCGTTCACCATACCCGGCCAAAATAAACCCGGTCAAACCAATCACTCCCACAGTCAAATAAATATAAAAAAATCCACCCAGATAAACACCAAACGCGCCCAAAATCTCACCCAGTTTTATCAGTTACCCACCATCACCCAATTACCCAGTTACACTCCCACGTTTTACCCACACTTAAGTGATTCTGACAACGTGTCAGAAGAATGACACGAATGGATTGCCAGAGTGGCACAAGGAAAGCTTCCTATTGGATGAAACACCTCATTCACTTGATCAGACGGCTGTGATTAGATTTGATGACAAGAATGTTGATCAAGGGTCGTGATTTGATGTACCAGAACCTTCCCAAGGCTCCTCCAAGATCAGCTATAAAAGACCCCTCACATCCACAGATTTCACTTGTCCAATTTCTTATGTCTTAAAGAAATTTTGGCCATTTATTTACTTGTCATTTATATTGTTTTAATAGTGTAATCAGTTCTTTTCACTTCAATTCTGTAATTCTACTTTATTAATGCAAGTCAAGTTCTCATTTAATTCTTGTCGATTTGAATTTCTGTTCAATTTCTTCTCAAAACTGTTTTGAAGCTTTGTTTGTTACTCATCAAGCTCACATACGCTTATGTGAGCTTATGTGAGGTTACTTCTGAAACAAATTGGTCTTGAACTCAATTTCTTCAAAAAGTCAAATATAGTCAACGCTTAAGTCAAATTTTGTTTTAGTGGAATTTTAGCTCTTAATCTGTTAAAAGTTAGTGTTAAACAGTTAGTTTGTGATTCTAAATCAGTCAAATGAAAGTTCCATCAATTGGTTAAGCCAAATCTGTTTTCAAATTTCAAAAGCAGTTTATGAAGGTGTGTTTGGATATAGCGTATTTTTAGAGTTTGAGTTATTTTGGTTAATGGTAATTGAGTCAATAAGTTTTGGTTACTTGTTTTGAAGCTGTCTTACTCATAGTATTAAATTTGCTCAAGTCATTTATGTGTTTTCAATTTAAAACCTTGTTCATTCCATTTCCTCGCTAGTTCACACAAAATGGTTTTCGCCAATTTTCACTTAGCTATTTGAGTCGGGCTTTTAGTTGTTGCAAAAATTATTAAAAATTAAAAATAGTTAGTTTAGCGTACTTGTTTCATTATTCCCAAAAGAAAAAAAAAATCAGAAAATTGTTTTAGGTAGGCTGCTAGTGTCTTGGAGTTGGTGATGTAGCTTGATTATGTCCTGTGCATATCTATTGCAGATCCAAGGTTAGATCATTATATGCTAATTTTTCTGCTCATTATTGTCTAATCATTGCTTCCATTTGCTGTTTATAAATCCTAGAGTAGCTAAGTTCCTTTAGTTAGCATTTTATAGCTCTCTTTTAGCTTATTAGTAACCTTAAGTACTATGGAATTAGCCTTTGAAGTCTCTGTCGCAAAGATCTATCTAGGACGCTTAGCCATTGTTTTAGTAGCCATTTAGGAATAGTTTAGGAGTAGTTTAGGTTAGCTATTAGTGATATTGCTTATTTCAGTTATAGTTGCTTAGCTTTTTAAAGTGCTTAATCTGCTGTTTGGTTTCTGCATTTGTCCCACTTCAGTCCTAAATTCCTTTTAGTTTTGATTTTTAATTTCGTCATATTAAGTCCTTAGAAGCTAAAATTTTGGACTTTAGCACTTTGGTTGGTTGTGGTTATCAAGGTATTTTTATTTCATTTTTAAGATTTTTCTAAGATAGTGTAATAAGTGCTTAAAGTAGGGGCTTAAGGGCCGTTTGGCTAGTTTGATTTAGAAACTTGTTTTGTAGCTTAATGCCTCTAGCTTGTGCTTATTAGATCTAAAACAGTTGCAATAGCTTATTTCCAGTTAGTATAGGTTAGTTTTAGGAGTAGGTAGCTTATAGTGGCTTATTGTTGCTTCTTGCTTATTTTAGAGTGCTTATTCTTGCAAGTAGTGTGCCCAAATCATAGTTCCTGGTCTCCAAAGTTGTTTATGTTAATTTTCCATAGTTCTCTATTTTATTTTATAATATTCTGGAAGTTTTCATATTTTTCACTGTTCATTTGCTATTTTTCTGCATTTTATGTCATTTTCTAGCATTTTTAATTAGCATTTAATCCAAATAATTCATAAAATGTTCTGAAAAATGCAATTTCAATTTTCCTAGTATTAGAAAAATCAAAAAGTGATAAAAAGTATTTTTCCAGAATTTTCTTAGTTTAAATAGTATTTTCTAGCATTTTAATTAGTTTTAAATAGTATTAAATTCATAATAAATTGAGAAAAAGTCAAAAAAATGTGATTCCAGTTTCTAAAATTCTTTTTAGTTATTTAAGATTTTTTAAAAATATTTTTGTAATTTTCTAGCTTATTTTCCTAATTTTTAGTATTTCAAGTCTATTTTAAATATTTAAAATTAGTTTTTTATTCCAAATAAATCAAGAAAAATCCAAAAAAATAGTTTTAAATCACAAATAGTTTTTAAATATCATTTTTAGCTGTAGAAAAATAAAATTTTATTTTACAGTTTAAATTAGCATAGTTGCATTTATTTCGCGTTTCCTTAATTACGTTTTTCGCGTTTTTAGTTTAAACTTGCATACTTAGTTGCATTTACTTGTTTTAATTATAGATTCAGTAGTTTTATTTGCTTTCCTTTATTATTGCTTGCCTTGTAGTTTAGAAATCATCCAAATCCCTTTTTACCCATTCGAATCCCGAATCACGCGACGTGAGTTGTTAACTCCATTCATCCCTCGTTGGGAAAACGACCCGGGAAATACATACCTTTGTATTTCTTTGGAAAATATATCATCTGTACGAAAACGAGCTAATCAATGACGCCCGAGAAGCATGGAATGGCAAGCCCGACTTCTATTGGGGACAAACTAAAGAATTCACATCCAATGATTTCTCATGGCCCCCATCTCACGGCCCTAACCAACAAAATATTGAGGGGATGTTGCAACACCTAGTCGCATCCCAAGAAGCTCAAATAGCTAAGCTCGACCGCTTTTAACCAACAACAAGCCGAGATGGATAGGAAGATAGATAACCTCTTGAAAGCGATGACCAATAGTGATAGGAAGGTTAATGCTATCTCAACCCCCGAAACTTCCGGTGTAGAGATTAAGGACCCAAGTAAGCTAGCTAAGCACGTTCAATTCGTCAATACCATCACCTTAGAAAAACCTAATGGAACAAATGACGAAGCGAACCATGAAACGATGCTTGAGGTTAGTGAAACACCGAGGAATGAAACAACCGAGGAAGTAGATGAAGTAGACAATGACTATTTCAATAAGTTTCCTACGGAAGAAGAACTATCTCGCCACCCTCACTTAGTGCGTGACCTCCGTCACATGTATGTTAGGAAAAGCCCTAGGATCAAGTTTGGGAACCCTTGGAATCTTAACATACCATGTTGCATAGGACACCTTTTCGTGGCAAAGGCCTACATTGACCGCAAGTCCCCAATAAACATAATGGCTAACACCTACTATAATTGGGTAATGAAGAAGCCTATCCCAACTAGGCAAGATCCCGATAATCCTAGGGTTAGTTGCAATTTTCTTGGTAGAGTTAAGGGATTGCCCATTTATGTAGGTAGTTTCACGTTTCCTACGGATTTCATAATAGTGGATGATATTAGTACAACAATAAATCCTAGCTTGTCCCACGTTATTTTAGGAAAACCTTTCATAGAAAGCACCGGGATGACTTATGATCCCTCGTTAGGAATAGTGTGATTCAAGGATGAGACCGATGATGTAGCCTATCAAATGCCATTTAAGATTGAGAAATTTTCATCACTCTCCAATGATGAAAAGGAACTTAAACTATCGGTCTACTATAGGAATGAGAAGGATAAGGAGAAAGGAGTAGATTATGTTATGGCCAAGATTTTCGGTTTCTATAAGGATTGCTTGAACTTAGGACCGGAATATAGAACTGAGTGGGGAGAGGACGAACTCTTAGAAAGGTGCATCATAGGGCACTTCTACAACATAGAATCACCCACTAGAGACCGTCATGAGGAAGAAGGTGACGGTAATGAAGTCACGTAGGGACACGACTTCGAGTCTAGCTACAAGACTCATAAATAAAGAAAAGCGCTTCGTAGGAGGCAACCCATGCTTAATTTTTTGCTTGTTTGTGTCGTGTATCTTTTATTGATTGTTTATTCTCATGTTTAAATTTGTAAAAATGCTTTATTTTGTCTTTAACCTCGTCTTAATTACATATAAAGGTATTTTTACAAAAGGGATAAGTGTAGGGAGGATTACACACGTTTTCAAAAGAAACGTAAACATGAGAATTTCAATTAGTTAAAAGATATACATGTGTGTTTGTTCGAGTCAAATGCTTGTATCGAGTCATAATGGATGTTTTGCAGAAATTTTTCCGGATTCTAAAGATGTAAATTTTCCGTAATTTTTCCAAAAAATCGCACCGCTTTTGTCGATAACTCGACGGCGTCAGATCGAACTGACGGCGTCCAGGAAAGGAGCGTAAACAACTCGATTACTTTTTCTCGTTTTCTGAGCTACTTATAAATTTTTGGAATTTTCCAGAAATTCTGTAAACATCTATTCCACAAGCATTATATCCTAGTTTAGTATAGTTGTATATATATTATTACCGCCGATTTTACGCGAAGGTTTCATTTTTTTTCTTCAAGTGTGCAGGTTTAATTTACCAAGAAGAAGATAAATAAGATGAGAAGGAGCTTTTCACGCAAACGTTATTCTTGAAGAAAGATGTAACCACCACTTTACACGGATCCTACCAAGCTAATCAGGGGAGTATTAGTTTCTTTCATCTTTTATTACCTTCCGTTATCATAACTTTGATACTTTCGGGGAACATTGGGGACAATGTTCAGCTTTAGTGTAGGAGAGAAAATAAAACAGGAACTTTGAAACTATGCTTATCCTTGATTATTTGCTTTGTTCAATTGCATTTGCATAATAAACCATGAGAAAATGTCGGTTAGGGT
The DNA here is from genome assembly GCA_910596185.1 of Chrysanthemum makinoi. NCBI lineage: Eukaryota > Viridiplantae > Streptophyta > Magnoliopsida > Asterales > Asteraceae > Chrysanthemum > Chrysanthemum makinoi. Next base: position 126,137,029 of record OU343221.1, on the reverse strand, counting down.
AATTTTGGCACCAAATTTAAAATTTTTCATGACATATAGGAGTGGGCCATTAGTCTTAATAAAGCGTCTCATGGATAGGAAATTATATTACTAGCACAAAAACCCCTTTACCACTTAAATTCCACCCAAAATGTGAGGATCACCCTTAGATTAGTAGGAATTGAAGCATTCATCTTTAATGCTTAGAGTGTGAACCGGCAGTATAATAGATTCTAGAACTTGTTTTGTGATGCATCCCGAGATCGCTAGTAAGACTACACTTGTGTAGTTAGGAATAACTAAATGATAAGAGGCATTAGGATAACCCTTGTTTGATACCCGTAATATAATTACTTCTTCCACATCGGTTGAGTAATTCCCCCACACCTTGCGTTGTACTCATCTTTAGTACATGTAACACCCCCAAATTTGGTTTAGCGGAAGCATACGTGTTATTTGGGAGCGTTACGGGATCGGTGAATCATAACACAAGTAATAAAGAACGGAATACACACTCCGTTTAATTCCATAAAATATTTTAAAACATTATCTTACAACATTGTTTAGATAAATGGGCACGTCCCATTAGTTTTAGTGGTCCCAATGTAAAACATCGCTTCGTGTAAAAACACTTCTTTAATACTACTACGACCATCTACCCGCTTCTTGCCTTGCCTTCATGAACATAACTTAAACACCTGAGAAAATATGCTAAAAAGGTCACTAAAAGTCGGTGAGTTCATAGGTTTAAGTTAAAATAACAAGTTTGGACCATAAGCAAAGTCATATAATCATTACAACGAATATAATGATATATGGATGAAAGTCTATTACGTTAGGTCTAAGTTCATGCAACCGATACTACGACAGTTTCTGTATGCTAAAAAGATGTCATACAATATAGGGGCCCATAGCAAATGTTTTTGTCCTCAACACTTTCGGTTCGACATGGTATACGTTTTGCCTTGGCCTAAGCATGGCCAACCGAACGGAGGAGTCACCCTCAATAGATCTATTTATAACATTCGCGTTTCCCAATGAGGAATTGAAGGTTCATGAAGAAGGTCATTCTCTAGGGACATAAGGGCTTAGGCTAAACCACGTAATAGTAATCATGTAATAGTTTTGGTCCATAAAAAGGTTTTGCATATTTCTCACCCCAAAATGTATAAAACAGTTTATCATGTAAAAGAGGGGCTATGAAAACTCACCTTAGCAAATGTGCAATCCAAAATGTGGGATTAGTGATTGTTGTGGAGCCGCACCGACCGCACCTAGATAAGGAGGGCAATGTTTTAGTCCATTGTTTTAAGTATTCCTTACTTAAAGTAGTTCAATGGTTTTTATAATTGTGTTAATACTAAACGCAAGTTTGTAAAATTGCTTAAAATGATTTTACTAGTAAGTATACGAAGTATATATATACTTTTCATGTTGACGCTATAACGGTATTAAAATCCAAAATTTGGTTTGAGAATAGTTACGTTATCCTTTTAGTAAGCATATAATGTATATATTCTTATTTAAGTTGACACATGATAGTAGTATCAAAATCAAATAATAGTTGATTTATTTTCTAATTGCATTTAGAAAATATGTAAGTTGAAGTGGAAGACTTTCACATTTAATAAATGATAAACTGATATAATGGTCTTTATTTATCAAAATTTGCTTGTAGTATTTGGCATTTATGTTTACTAGTTTACTCGTCACTACACATGCTTAAATATCTAAGTAGGAGATTTCAAATACGCGGGAAAGAGTTTAGTTCATTATTGGATTTCAGATTTACATTTCGAGTTTTATTTCTCCGGTTACATTTAGCTGTCAAACTAGCATTCATTAAACACAAGTGGCTGTGACCAGACATGAAATGGGTTTAGCACTGGGCCTAGGCCCGGAATAGCATAAGGACCATAGAAGAGTTTCGGCCCAAAGATGGTTTGGGGAGTCTTGTTGGAGGGTTGGACTGGGCTGCGGCCCAAGGGAATACAAGGAGTATATTTGCAATAATTTGGTTCTAACACCTTATATTTCAAAGTCTTATTATTGGTTTATAAATTTCGGACGCCAAGGGGAAGTAGCTTAAATACTTCAAGTGGTATGTTGCTAACTCGGAGTTATGCTCAACCAAGAGTATCGTGGATGATGTGTTCGACACCCATCTTTACCACTTGATTAAGCTATAAAAATCCGAATGTTACTCGAGGCCAACATGTAAGTCTTACCACGTTAGAACAAGGAAGGAAACGACAAGACCATCCTAGTTGAGTTCTACTCAACTCGACCTCATCTAGACATCAACATGTAGGCTAACAACTCATGATTTTATTTGCTTATCATAACAACACTAGTTTTCGAAGGCGAGGCAAGGTACCACAATCCATATTCTATTTCTAGGCTCAAAAACTTATTAGACATTAGTAGATTTCACAAGACTCACATTTTCTAAACTCCTATTCTCGACAGGAAATCATCAAAATGCAAACAACATGCTAGATTTTACTTAATTTCTGCCATAGTGTAGAGAAGTTTTTGAGCAACACGTCGTCAACCCGGAGTTATGCTCACATCCATGGTCGCGGATGATGTGCTCCACGCATCTTGACCACTGCTTGAGCCGAAATAATTCAATGGTACTCAAGTCGACATACATATTTAAAAACAACGACACGCTAAAGCCTTTTGCTAGTTGAGTACTACTCAACCTAGCTTCTCTACATTACTATGAAATTTTTCGAGTACTAAGACAAAGTGTCACAACTATCTTAATTTCTCAGATTCGATACTTATGCTATTAGCAGGTTTTATAAAACTTAACTCATCCAAATTCTTGGTTCATACTTTTCGACACAAACAATACTAACATAAACCAACAACAAAATCAAAACCCAACGTGACCAAAACATTTACCCAAAAATACAAGGTTTATCAACATCAAGAATACTTAACTTCAAAAATCAAATTATCAATTTTACCAACAACCCGATTCATAAATTTTAACAAGTACAAAGTTGAGTGGTTTCTTACAACTAACTCGATGACAATGAATCCGAAGGCCAACCCAAGAGTTTATCACCGCCACAACTTCCAATCGACCTAGAGTAAAACACAAATGATGTTTCTTCACCCTTAGAGCTTTCTTATTTTTTTTGTGGTGGGATTTGAAGTGTGGCACTCTTGGGGGTCTCGGCTGAAATAAAAAGGGAAACACAAGAGGAGTCTTTGACCAAGCTTTCTCATCTTGTAGCTTGGTTTGAAGCCAAATTTAGTTAACTTCCAAAACTATGCGAATCTTGGATGTTGGCTCAAGATAGATTGGTGGGAAGATATGTTTCTTCTTAGGTGGTTTATCTTGATTTTCCTTGATCCCATCGAGGGTAGCCAAGCATCAAGAGAGGATTTGGGGAAGCATAACTTTCATGGATTTGGGTATGAGAGAGAAGGATATGTTGGATGAATATGTTGGGTCATCCCCTTTTAGGAGATTCGCCTAGGAGGGAAGTGCAGATCTAGAGGAAGGAGATGGAGATATGGTATCTTGATATCTCTTCTTTTGGTGTGGGTTTTTGTCGTGAGTGGGAGAGAAAGAAAACAAAGGGTGGATATTTCAAGTGTTATAAAAAAGTTTTCTTTTAGAAGTTATACAATTAAATGAGTATGTATATATGTAATATTACACTTAGGTATATGTAGGTAATTTCGTTTACTCATGAAATAATTTTGTTCGGGTCTTATAAGGGTTATTGTTTAAGCGTAAGTGTATTATTATTTTTGTGCCCTGCGAATTTATATTGTGACCGAAGTATCATTGTTTGATGACTTTTAGATGTAATATCTTATGGTTACGCATCGGAGATATTATTATTTTTGTAATATTTTTCTTTACGGGTGGTTGTCATTTGTTTTATCAAACCCTTATCATAGTGTCGGTACGCGTGCAGTGTCGGTCACTGGGAAAACGAGATAACCTCTCGTCTTACAATTTAAATCATAAGAAAAAATGAAATGTTCATAAAATGATATGAATGCAAGAGTGTTGAAAATTTTTATCTTGTATGCGAGTTATCTACTAAAATGATCAGGCAAAGCTTATGCATGCTTCATGACTCATGCTTAGTAATAATAAATTACTAATTATCAGTTAAATTTTAGTGAAAATTTACCGTGTGTCACATCCTCCCCGCCTTGGAAGAGAAAACCGTCCTCGGTTTTCAATTAGGATTACTTGTTGAAGTAGAGAAAAGGTGTGGGTATTTGCGCTTGAATTGGTCTTCACGCTCCCACATGTATTCTGGACCTCTTTGAGAGTTCCAGCGGACTTTGACGATAGGAATGCGGCTTTGCTTGAGCCGTTTGATCTCTCTATCCATAATTTCAATGGGTTTCTCGACAAAATTCAATCTTTCGTCAACTTGGATTTCTTCCAAAGGAATAGCAAGAGTTTCGTCAGAAAGACATTTCTTCAAGTTGCATACGTGAAACACGTTGTGTACAGAGCTGAGTTCTTGTGGTAATTCAAGTCGGTATGCTACCGGTCCGATTCTAGCGAGAATTTTGAAAGGTCCAATATAACGAGGGTTTAACTTTCCACGTTTTCCAAAACGGATCAATGCCTTCCACGCGCAACTTTGAGCATAACTTTATCTCCCACTTGAAACTCAAGTGGTTTCCTCCTTTAATCCGCGTAGCTCTTTTGACGGTCACGCTGCTTGCAATGGTTTTTGATTTGTACAATCTTCTCGGTAGTTTCTTGAATTAACTCCGGACCAGTAAGTTGACTTTCTCCAACTTCGGCCCAACACACAGGTGATCTACACTTCCGACCATAGAGTGCTTCATATGGTGCTTTTATACTGTGTGATAGCCGTTATTGTAAGAAAATTCAATGGCAAGTGCTTATCCCGACCATTTCCAAAGTCTATCACACATGCTCTTAGCATGTCCTCCAATGTTTGAATGGTTCTCTCGCTTTGTCCATCGGTGCGAGGATGATAAGCGGTGCTCATGTCGAGGTTAGACCCTAAAGCATCTTGAAGTGATTTCTAGAAATTTGAGGTGAAACGGCTATCTCTGTCCGAAATGATGGAAATTGGTACCCCATGGCGTGCGATGATTTCCTTCAGGTATAGTTGTGCAAGTTTTTCCATTCCATCACTTTCTTTCATCGGTAGAAAATGTGCTGACTTGGTGAGACGGTCAACTATTACCCAAATAGTGTCGTAGCCTTTAGAGGTTTTAGGTAACTTAGTGATAAAGTCCATTGTTATACGTTCCCATTTCCACTCGGGAATTTCGGGTTGTACTAGTAGACCTGAGGGTCTCTGATGTTCAGCTTTAACCTTTGAACAGGTTAAACACCTACGACATATGTTGCAATGTCGGCTTTCATGTTTGGCCACCAGCAATTTCTTGAGATCCGTGTACATTTTGTCGGATCCTGAGTGTATGGAGTATTTAGACTTGTGGGATTCGTGCATAATAATGTCGCGAATTCCTCCGTAGAGTGGTATCCAACTTCGCTCTTTGAAACACAAAATTCCATCCGACCTTTTTACGAATCCATTTTCACTCTCTGGCATTCCGTAAAGGTTCTCATTCGGATGATTTTCCTCCTTGAGTGCTTCCAATTGAGCCTCAAGAATCTTGGTTGGAAGAGGTGAACTAATTGTCATACCCAAGGATCTGTCTAAGAGGTTTTGGTTGCTCTTTCCTACCGAGCATCAGAACTACATTCGCTTTACCCTGGATGGTAACGAATCTCGCGTCGAATCACTGAGTAATTCCAATCATCGGCGTTGTCTCATGTTCAGTTCTTTTTGATCCAAAATGTGTTGTAGACTTTTGTGATCGGTGTATACGACACACTTCGTGCCATACAAGTAGTGTCTCCAAATTCTGAGTAACACAACCGATCCTAACTCCAAGTCGTGCGTTGTGTAGTTTTTCTCATGAGTATTCAACTGGCGAGAGGCGTATGCTATCACTTTCTCTCTTTGCATTAACACCGCTCCTAGCCCCTTGTGTGAAGCGTCGCAATAAACAACAAAGTCTTCACTACCTTCGGTAAGGCCGAATGGGTGCACTACACAACTTTTCTTTAAGGAGTTGAAAAGCTTCTTCTTCTTTTTCTCCCAGTCAAACTTGGTGTTTTTTTGGGTTAGCTTGGTTAAAGATTTGGCAATCTTTGAGAAACCTTCAATGAATCTTCTGTAGTATCCAGTGAGTCCTAAGAATTGGCGTATTTCAGTAGGAGTTGTGGGTGTCGCCCAATCCTTTATTGACTCGATCTCAGCGGGATCTACATGAATACCCGACCGCCGATTACATGACCTAGGAATTGCACAGTAGATATCCAAAACTCACACTTTGAGAACTTTGCATACAGTTCTTCCTTCTTCAACAATTCCAAGATGAACCTAAGGTGCTCTTCGTGTTCCTTCACACTCTTGGAATAAATTAGGATATCGTCAATGAATACGATCACAAATTTATCCAGGTAGGGTTTGCACACTCGGTTCATGAGGTCCATGAACACAGTTGGTGCGTTGGTTAACCCAAAAGGCATGACTTGGAACTCGTAATGTCCATAACGAGTTCGAAGGCGTTTTGGGAATGTCTTCTTTCCGAACTCTTAGTTGATGGTATCCGGATCTTAAGTCGATTTTTGAATATACGCTTGAACCTTGAAGTTGATCGAATAAGTCATCGATTCGGTCTTAGTGGGTAACGGTTCTTAATGGTTAGTTTATTCAATTCACGATAGTCGATGCACATTCTAAAAGTTCCGTCCTTCTTCTTGACGAATAGGGTGGTGCTCCTCATGGTGATGAGCTTGGTCTAATGAACCCTTTTTCCGCAAGTTTCATTAACCGGTTTGATAACTCCCGGAGTTCTGTTGGAGCTAATCAATAAGGTGCTCTTGCCACCGGAGCGCACCGGGCACTAAATCGATCCGAAATTCAACCCGTCGAAGTCGGGGAGTCCTAGAAAATCTTCGAAAGACTTCGGAAATTCTCTTACTATTGGCACGTCTTCTAGATGTTTTTCTTCCATTTCTTTTTCGTCCTTTCCGGTAACTTGTGCTAGGAAGATGTGACATCCTTCCTCGATACACCTTAACACCTTGGTACAGGAAATGACATGCAGTCTTGAAGCGTTTCTTCTGTCACTTCGTCCCTTCTATTGTTAGGACTTCATCTCCATAGGGTAATTGGACGAGCTTTTCGTCACAAATGATGGCAAAGATGATATTTTGCTAACTAATCCATTCCGACGATGACATCGAAACTACCCAATGCTACTGGTATCAAATCGATATTGAATGGGTGGTTTAATGATTCAGGTGCAACCTCTTAGGATGGTATCTACCCTTTCTACAGTTAGCTAATTCCACGTTGTATGCATTTCCTAATGCGGTTGGGGCAATATCGAGTAGTGGACTAAATGCATTAGAAACAAAACTCCTATCGGCTCCCGTATCAAAAAATATGGATGCATAAGGGTTATTTATATGAACGCATCCCGTCACAACATTCGGTCTTCCCGAGCTTCCACTTTGGTCGCATAGACTCTCCCACGCAGCTCCTTCTCCATTTCCCGATTACTCGTCTATCCAACAATTCCTCAATCCCGCCATTCCCATGGCTTCCTAGATTTCCTCGGTTTCCTTGATTTCCTCCATGGCCTTGGTTCCTGGTCTTTCGGCATTCATTCTTGTAATGCCCTTTCTCACCACAACCAAAGCATGTTATAGCAGCTTTTGGGTCCTGAGTTGGGGCTGTTTGAACCGTCGCCAATGACTTAGACCTGCAGTCCTCGGTTAAGTGTCCGATTTTCTCGACAAGCATTAAGGTTACTTTGTCGCCCCTTGTGATGCGGTGTGCATCGATTACACAACGGTCGCAGTCCCCTTGAGTACGGTTTCCTTTCCCTAACACCTGCTGCATAAGCTCTAGCAACATTTTGCCTCTTGCTTTGATTGTTGTTGTTGTTTCCACTGTTGTTGCCACGTTATACATTGTTGTTGTAGCCTTGAGAATGGTCATCCCATTTCCTCTTATTGTCAACCACTTTGTCCATGGAATCCTCAATCACTTGGTCCATGAGTTTGTTGGCTACTTCGATAGTTTCATGAAGATCCAGCCTTAGAAGTGGTGACATTGCCCTTGATAGGTTGGGCAGGTCCTCGATGTATCTCTAACAATCGGTCTCAATGGGAACCATTTCGACACAATAAGGCTAGTTCTTGAAATCGCCGATTATAAGCGACCATATTGGTGCCTTGAACCTTGAGGTTCCAAAACTCATGTTCGAGTTTCTTGATCTCATTACGAGGACAATACTTTCGAAGTACCATTTCCTTGAAGTTCTCCCATGGAATGGCATGGGCAACATCGATACTAGCGATTTCGAAAATTGTTCCACAGGTCAAGGCAGATCGTGAAAGTGAATGATGCATACTTAACCTTAGACTCTTCTTCACAATTGCATTCGAACACGTCCTCGAGCTTTTCGATCCATCTAGTCGACCGGCTCCTTCGGTTCCACTAAAGCCTCCATCATGGTCTTACGAAAGTCTTGATAAGTACAAGCGGCCGTGAGTGGGTGGTCTCGGTTCCAAAGATTAGTAGACGAGTGGTTATCTGCAGCTAAAGCGGCGTTCACTCGCTCATTGACTAGTTGGTCAATCATGGCTTGATTCATGATAGGTTTGGATTGGAGTAGTCCTAGCAGGAGTAGTGGCTTCAGCAGTCTGATCGTGTGTGACTCTGTTTGGAATAGCGCGTTTGCAGCTTGGTTGCAGTAACTCGGAATTGGAGCATTGGAAGCTCCACCGGGTTGGTAATGCGTTTTGATCTTCGTTTTGGCGGCATTTCGCAAGAGGTAAGGTGATAAGATATATAACCTTTTAGTCAAGGTAAGTGCCAAGTAATAGTGTAAATATCGCAGATAGATCATATGAGCAATCTATAAAGAAGAGACAATTGGATAGGAAAATAAGTTTGACATAGATAGAACTTCAGTTACAAGGTTCCTACGGTACATGATGAGATACTAGATGGAATATAACCGAAATACAACGGAAATACAATGGAAATACAAACTGAAGTACAAAAGTGATAACTAACACTAACCTGCATTATAAATCTAGTTTAGTGTGATACATCATAAAATCACATCTAAGGATATCCACGCTTCGGTAAAGTCGCCAATGGTAGCAATCAACTCTCGCCAAGCAGATCCTCCAAACTCGCGATCGTCTCATCGAGATGCTAACATGGACTCTAAACCGGTAGTCCTCTCGCCACTCTTCTCCGGCAAGATTCTAGCCATCCACTGGCGTGCTCTAGCTCCTCTCTAATCGTCCGTGCATCCGGGCTTGACCTCGCCCAAAGCTCGTGTCCTTATCCAACTCTCTAACATCCTCGACCTGAGCCTTAACCCTAAAACCTAGTCGAATCCTCTCATGTCTCTCGAGCTCCATGCTCTCAAACAACACATCGTAACTTCGGTCTAAACCCTCAACACGATGCTCGCAAGCTTGCAAGCGTGTTGGATCGACTCTCTCTAGCTGATCAGTATGGACTCCTAGCGGAGTCTCATGAGAGTCCAAGCCGAATAAATATCCTCTCGTGAGGGTCGAGATCACCATCCGGAGATCCCGATAGGTGTGACAATCCGCACTTCGTGTCATTTCTCGACACGATTCATGTCTCATTATTTCAACCTTTATAGTAAACTTGGTTTACTTGTTTCAAATTCGCGTAACCTTGGAGGTTTAGCGGCTAATTCATGATCATGACATCACGTACATTTCATATGGACTATGAGTAGTCTACATTTCATTGACATCATGTGCATCTCATTGATTCATTCACGACATTTCATTTCATATTCTACGCGTAATTTTTATGTTTAATAAACTTTACCGCGTGAGTTTTATTTTAATATTTAACCCGTTACTTTCAAAAATGATCCCGAGGTATTTTTAAATTTACATTTAGTTTATAAAAACTATATTTTTAGTTTTCCTAGTGTTTCAAATTTATTTGGTACTTAAATCGTTAAAGTTTTATTTATTACGTCGTTTTCTTAAAAATCTTACGATAATTATTTTATCACTCAATTTTCATAAGGAAAGTGTTTTTACAATTTTTATTAACTCAATACAATCTATTTTAATCTACTAAAAAGTTACTTGTACCAAAAACTTCCCTTCACCTTAATTTAACTTTGTTTTACTTACACTTTTTATACAAGTTTTACACAAAATCACACAAGTTGCAAGATTTAAAAAAAAAATATATATTGGAAGACAAACCCTCCCCAAAAACCGGCCAAGGGGAGGGTGTGTCTTAATTGTTGTATGGTTCATGTTTTTTTTCAATAATTTCACTCAAATCTTAAAGTCTTACTTCACATTCATTGTTTCACATAGTTTCTAGTGTTTAGCAAAATATTTTCTCTTCCCTTTTTGTGTTCTCCAAACCGGCCAAGCATCAACAACCAAGGGATCAAGAGTTTTTGCAAGTTCAAGTGTGTTTATCAACCTAGATCATATCCTTTTCATGGTTTTGAAATAAAAACCAAGGATATTTAAGTTAATCCTTGTTACCTACACCTCTTCATTTCTCTTGTAAGCATGTTTTCATCATTTTTATGTTTCCTCCTTCATTTCATATGCTTCTTATCATTTTTGGAGCTTTTATGCAAGTATTGTGATTTATACCATTTATGTCATGATTTTAAGTTATATATATACCTAAGGTCATCCTATAATTATTCCCATGGTTTTGGTTGGTCTTGATGGTGATTAGGAACCCATGACACCCTAAGAAGGTGTATGGTAGGATTAGATTAGTTTTGGAGTTGATTTGAAGGGATTAGAATAGGTTTTGTCCGAGAAAAACTATTTTCGATAACTATATTTTAAGGTTCTGTCCTTGTTTCAATTTTCTGGAAAATCCGACATTTGGTACAAAACTTTGGCCTTGATATTTAGAAAATATACTTTAAAACGAATCCGTGGCCGCTTGAACGGAATAAAACGGACTTATAACGAAGAAGTTATGGATTTTACAAGTTTGACGACGAAAAATATAATTTTCAGAAATTTCAGCATGCAGTTTTTATTTTGTCCGAGTCAAAAACGAGCCTTAAGCTTCACAAATTATTTCGACCTCTCAAAAATATATTAGTTTACTTCAATACGAAGCTAAGGACATATTAAACGAAGAAAACGGATTTGAAACGACAAAGATATGCACTTTTTCTTAAACTTGCCGTAACTAATTTTCTGCACACTATTGGCCAAAACCACCATCTTTAACCCTTATTATCTTTATGTCCGAGACCTTTTGGACGAAAACTCTGAACTGAAACTTTTAGATATCGATACAAACTTTCCAAAACCGTCGATTTCGTTCTCTAACGATCAACGGTACTGTTTTCACGATTGTTTTTCCGAGTCATTTTGGTGATCTCATGATTTTTCCGGCGACATTGTTTTGCGACGAAAAGTGGTAATTTCTCTAAAAATCATTATAAAACCATTGTAGGATGACATTTTTACGTAAAAACATGTAAAGTCATTTTTGATTGGTCGAGACGCCAAAATGTATTTTTCGACGACGTATCTTTTCAAAACTCGTAAATGGTATAAATTACATACGTAGTGCATGCATAACATTACATTGCAACTCATGACATATCATATCATTGATAATAGGTCCCGTTTGACGCATTACATTAAACCTCGGTGTACTCACTCTTGCCATTATTCCAGTTTATCCAAGTGAGTTTTCATAGCCCCGCTTTACATGCTTTCGATTATTTTCAAACCCACGGGGGAGAATACATTGCACTACATTTTTATTTGTACGATACCAAGTATGTTAAATTCATTACATTGCTTAAGTTACCTCATTTGCCAATATTGAAAGTCCCCATTTCTTGAACCATGAACCGTTAATCTTTGAAGCGAGGATGAGTGGATAGATCTATCGAGGGTGACGCCTCCATCCGGTTGGTGAATCCCAACCGGAAAACGGATGCATTTCATTTGATTTCATTACTGAGTTGTCCGCAAACATTCCGTGGAGGGCATACATAATTGATCGGTCTAGTTTCGGGGTAATGGGCTTAGAGCAATTGTAACATTATTTTTACGTGACTTGATTGTCATGCATGCTAGATACTTGTGTAGTCGTATAAAACATTTACATAAACCTATGATTTCTCACCAACATTATTGTTGACCGTTTAGCAATGTATTTTCAATTAACGAGGCACGTTCATCATGACATGGTTTAGGGACCTATATTTTGAGTCGTGGCGTCGACTTACATTATGTACATTATGGCACTTCATTTCAAAACATCGTTTGAATTTGTAACATATTTGTATTTCCTTAAACTTGTTAAACCTTTTGGGACCGATGTTGTACTCGGATTATGTTTTTATGATATATCCAACGATGTGTTTTTAAAACGACACTTTAGGTCGTTCAATATAACTGTGATGTGGTGCTATGACGTCAATGCCCCCGTGAATTCCATTCATTTGCAAAGTAAATTGGGGTGTGACAGATTGGTACCGAGCTACGCTTATAGAGAACTAGGTAGCATCATTGACCCTAGACTATAGCTACATTATCATAGCATCTCATCATTTCATCATAGTACATATTCACTTTTCATGCGGATTCACTTACACTTTATTCGAGATTATTTACTTTTATTTCATATCGGTTGTCACGACATGTCTCGATTCACATCCCATCACCATATCATCGGACTCTAGCTCGGATGATGTTCCACCTAACCCCATCATGGATGATGTTGCATCACATTCCACTGAGATCGTATCTTCCATTGGATCTACTCCAGCTTTTCCACCTATCATGATCGACACGACCGAACCCTTGAGGAGGGCGAGGTTGCACCCACACCTCACATTAGCCCGTACTCATAACTCCGCAGCTTTCGCACCATCACCACCACCGGCACCTTTGCCGCACCATCATCACCGTCATCGTCATATTTTCTTAGAGATCCTGTACCGTACGGACTTGCCGCCCAAAAGCGTGCTCGCTTTGATATCCCACACCACCATCGACCGAGCGAGCCACCCGTTAGATTTGAGTTAGGCGAGAGTTCTAGGGCAGCCGCTCGACCTTCTCATGGCACTAGGAGCCCGCATTGATGCTCGCAGCTACTGATTGATAGTTTGACACGCATAGCGGTTGGAGTTGTCGGTAGATAGGATTGAGCCCATCGAGGAGGTCGAGGGTTTGATATTAGGCGTGGTTTGTATTGACTTATCTCATCGAGTATTCAAAGCATAGGCAGATAGAGGACGGGAGAGTATTGCTTCTTTGGGTCGATTGATGAGTTGAGGAGTTTGGTGGATAGTTTGGTTACTCGGTTCGTGATCTTCGGATCGGTGAGCACCATGAGGTGTCTTATGTAGACTTTTGTCATTGTATAGTTTTGACCATTATTATCCTAGTCACAAGGTGTGTGACGTAGTTTAAAGAACTTGTTGTATTTTGGTTGTTGTACAAACAAATGTATCAAGTATTGACTCTACTATGTAGGAATGGTTATTATTATCTATGATATCGGTCCATGTAGGCGAAATTTTCATGTATATTATCCACGTGTGTTGTGATCATATTTGTGATATTTCGCTATTGTTCCGCTAGATTCCATTTATCTTTATGCATGTTGTGGTTGTGGATATATTTGTATGATGGTTGTTTCCACTTACGAGTTCTCATGATTGTTTCATCTTGTGATTTTGAAGAATTATGGCTCTAAGAAAGTTACACCGGAAATGACCCAAGCGGCAATTCAAAAGTTGGTGAATGATAGCATTGCTAATGCTCTAAGAGTCGAAAGGGAAACATGGCTGCCGGCAGCTAGCTAGCTAACGCTCCGGTAATGCCGGAGGATCTGGAGTTAAGAAATGTTCGTACAAGGATTTCAAGAGTGGTGAACCCACTAAGTTTCGAGGTACCGAGGGAGCTACTGCAATGGTACGATGGTTTGAGAAATTAGAATCGGTGTTTTTGCTTTGTAACCGTCCGGATGACGAAGGTCAAATTTGCTACAAGTACTTTACTCGATGGAGCGTTGTCATGGTGGAATTCATATGCTCAACCGATTGGAATGGAGAATGCTTTTAAGCTTTCTTGGGAGGAATTCAAGGGCTTGGTGACTAAGAAGTTTTGTCCTCGAACGGAAATCAAAAAGTTGGAGACGGAGTTCTATGAATTGGTCACTATTGGTTATGATATCGACACCTACATTCGAGATTCCGTGAATTAGCCATTATGCCCGTCGATGGTATCGGATAATGAAAAGTTGCTAGAGGCTTTTATTGGAGGACTTCCAAGTGATTCAAGGAGATGTGACTTCGTTTGATCCACAAACAATTGAGGAAGCTATTCGTGTGACTCAGAAATTGATGGCACAAGTGGTGAAGCGAGGTAAGTACACCACTACCAACCGAAACAACTACAACCCCAACAACCGTTTCAACAATAACCGAGGCAACTACAACAACAATAACAAACGCAAGTGGGACAACAGGGGTAGGAATGCTACTCAACCACCACCCAAAAGACAAGAGGTTGCTAAGGCTTATGTTATGGACCGAAAGAAGGAAGAGGATATACGGGAGTTTTGCCGAAATGTAACAGATGTTTGAGTCACCACAATCCGGTCGATGTCCCGATCCGTGTGAAAATTGCAAGAAAGTTGGTCACCGTACTAGGGATTGCAAGGCACCACAAGTTACTTGTTTTGGTTGCGGGAAACCGACACTACAAGAGGGCTTGTAAGAAAGGAAAGAATCAAGCAAATCCGAATCAAGAAGGTTTGGCACGAGGAAGGGTTTACGTCATCGGAGGCGGAGAAGATAGGAGGACCAATGTCATAACGGTACGTTTCTTCTCAATAATCGTTATGCTTGCTTTATTTGATTCGGGTACCGATAAAAGTTTTGTGTCCAATGCATTTGCACCTTTGCTCAACATTAAGCCAACTACATTAGACACATCATACATTGTCGAATTAGCTAATGGTAGCGTAGTTAACACAAACACCATTGTTCGCGGTTGCACATTCAATTTTCTTAATCATCCCTTCAACATAGACCTCATGCGTAGAGCTTGGTAGCTTCGACGTCGTCATCGGCATGGACTGGTTATCTAAGCATCGTGCAAAGATCATTTGTGATGAGAAAGTGGTTCATCTTCCCTACAATGGCGAAACTTTGATTATTCGTGGGGAACGGCGTGGAACTCAATTAGTATCATATCAAGTATCAAAACGGAGAAGTACATTAAGAAAGGTTGTCTTGCTTTCTTAGCTCATGTAACCGAGAAAAAGTCGGAGGAGAAGCGACTTGAAGATGTTCCTATTGTTCGTGAATTTTCTGAAGTATTTCCGAGGATTTACCGACTTCCACCGCACGCCAAGTAGAATTTCAAATTGACTTAGTGCCCGGAGTGCGACCGATTGGCGCGAGCACCGCATCGCTTAGCACCATCCGAAATGTAAGAGTTGTCTAATCAATTGCAAGAACTTCTAGACAAAGGATTCATTAGGCCGAGTTCCTCGCCTTGGGGAGCACCGGTCTTGTTTGTGAAGAAGAAGGATGGATCCTTCCGTATGTGCATAGATTATCGAGAATTGAACAAGTTAACGGTGAAGAATCGCTACCCACTCCCCAGAATTGATGACTTGTTCGTCGGTTGCAAGGTTCAAGTATTTATTCCAAGATTGATCTTCGCTCGGGTTATCATCGCTTCGAAGTTCGAAGAGGATATTCAAAACAGCGTTTAGAACACGCTTACGGTCATTACGAAGTTTCAAGTGATGCCGCTTTGATTGACTAATGCACCTGCGGTATTCATGGATCTCATGAATAGAGTTTGTAAGACGTATTTGGACAAGTTTGTTATAGTGTTCATTGACGACATCTTGATCTACTCCAAGAACAAAGAAGAGCACGAAGAACATTTAAGGATGATTTTAAGGCTACTCAAGAATGAGAAGTTGTATGCCAAATTTTCGAAGTGTGATTTTTGGAACCACAAAGTGCAATTTCTTGGTCACGTCATTGATAGTCATGGACTACAAGTTGATCCCGCAAAGATTGAAGCTGTGAAAGATTGGGCTACTCCAACGAATCCTACGGAAATTCGACAATTTCTAGGACTAGCCGGGTATTACCGAAGGTTCATCGAAGGTTTTTCAAGATAGCGAGACCTTTGACCAAGTTGACACATAAAAACAAGAAGTACGAGTGGGGAAAGAAACAAGAAGTTGCTTTTCAGTTGTTGAAGCAAAAGCTTTGCGGTGCGCCGATTTTGGCACTACCCGAAGGCATTGAGAACTTTGTTGTATATTGCGACGCTTCGCATAAAGGACTTGGGGCTGTTTTAATGCAAAACGAGAAGGTGATTGCGTATGCTTCTCGACAACTTAAGACGCATGAAAAGAACTACACAACTCATGATCTCGAGTTAGGAGCCGTAGTTTTCGCGCGCAAGATTTGGAGACACTACCTCTATGGTACAAAGTGCACAGTGTTTACCGACCACAAGAGTTTGCAATATATTCTTGATCAAAAGGAGCTTAATATGAGGCAACGTCGTTGGTTGGAGTTACTCAGTGACTATGATTGTGAAATCAAGTATCACCCGGGAAAAGCCAATGTTGTGGCCGATGCTCTTAGTCGGAAAGAGAGGCCTAAACCTTTAAGAGTTCGCTCATTGGGAATGACGATTATTTCTCCTTTACCGTCGAAAATCCATGAAGCACAAGTCGAAGCACTTAAGGAGGAAAATCGACCAAGTGAAAAGCTTTATGGTATGCCCGAAAGCGCAAAAGGTTTTGTAAAGAGAGCAGATGGAGTATTATGTTTCAAGGATAGAATGTGGGTTCCATTGCATGGCGGAATACGAGAATTGATTATGCATGAGTCGCATAAGTCAAAGTATTCTATTCATCCAGGATCGGATAAGATGTATCAAGATCTTAAGAAACTTTATTGGTGGCCGAACATGAAAGCGGAGATTGCCACGCACGTTAGCAAATGCCTTACCGCGCTAAGGTAAAAGTCGAATATCGAAGCCTTCGTGTTTACTCCAACAACCAGAAATTCCTCAATGGAAATGGGAACGCATTACAATGGACTTTGTTACTAAACTTCCTAAGACATCGGGAGGTTACGATGCTATTTGGGTAATTGTTGATCGCCTTACCAAATCAGCCCATTTCATACCGATTAGAGAGACATATTCCATGGAGCAACTCACTAGACTTTATGTCAAGGAAATAGTCTCGAGGCACGAAGCACCAATTTCTATCATTTCCGACAGAGATAGTCGATTCACTTCAAACTTCTGGAATTCATTGCAAGATTCATTCGAACCGATTAGAGATGAGCACAAGACATATCACCCACAAACCGACGGTCAGAGTGAAAGGACCATTCAAACGTTAGAAGATATGCTGAGGGCATGTGTTATTGATTTTGGAAATGGTTGGGCTAACCATTTGCCATTGATTGAATTCTCGTACAACAATAGTTATCACACCGGTATCAAGATGGCACCATTCGAGGCACTGTATGGTCGTAAGTGCCGATCACCGCTTGTTGGGCGAGGTAGGAGACGACAACTTATCGCCCGAAATGGTACGGAAACCACGGAAAAGATTGTTCAAATTGTGATAGACTCGAACCGCAAGGAGTCGACGTAAAAGTTATGCGGATATTAGACGCAAGGATTTGGAATTTCAAGTAGGTGACAAAGTTATGTTGAAAGTATCGCCTTGGAAGGGCGTGGTACGATTTGGAAAGCGTGGAAAGTTGAACCCGAGATACATTGGACCATTCAAGATTTTGAGCGAGTTGGTCCCAGTAGCTTATCGCTTGATCTTCCATCGAGACTTAGTCATGTGCACAACACGCTTCACGCTTCAAACTTGAAGAAGTGTCTTTCGACTAATCGCCGTTATTCCATTGGACGAAGTTCACCTTGACGACAAACTCAATTTTGTGGAAGAACCCAGAGAAATCATGGACCGCGAGGTCAAGCGCTTGAAACAGTCGTATTCCTATCGTGAAAGTTCGCTGGAATTCTCGACGAGGTCCTCGAAGTTTACTTGGGAACGGGAAGACCGATGCGACGCAGTATCCTCATCTTTTCGCCGACACCGCTACACCTAACAACGATTGAATTCGGGACTGAATTCCCTTTTTGGATGGGCTTAATGTGACAATCCGTACTTTCGGGTCATTTCTCGACACAATTCATGTCTCATTATTTCAACATTTTTAGTAAACTTGGTTTACTTGTTTCAAATTCAGTAACCTTGGAGGTTTAGCGGCTAATTTTGATCATGACATCACGTAAATTTCATATGGACTATGATTAGTCTACATTTCATTGACATCATGTGCATCTCATTGATTCATTCACGACATTTCATTTCATATTCTAATGTAATTTTATGTTTAATAAACTTTACCGCGTGAGTTTTATTTTAATATTTAACCCGTTACTTTCAAAAATGATCCCGAGGTATTTTTAAATTTACATTTAGTTTATAAAAACTATATTTTTAGTTTTCCTAGTGTTTCAAATTTATTTGGTACTTAAATCGTTAAAGTTTTATTTATTACGCGCTTTTCTTAAAAATCTTACGATAATTATTTTATCACTCAATTTTCATAAGGAAAGTGTTTTTACAATTTTTATTAACTCAATACAATCTATTTTAATCTACTAAAAAGTTACTTGTACCAAAAACTTCCCTTCACCTTAATTTAACTTTGTTTTACTTACACTTTTTATACAAGTTTTACACAAAATCACACAAGTTGCAAGATTTAAAAAAAAAATATATATATATTGGAAGACAAACCCTCCCCAAAACCGCCAAGGGGAGGGTGTGTCTTAATTGTTGTATGGTTCATGTTTTTTTTCAATAATTTCACTCAAATCTTAAAGTCTTACTTCACATTCATTGTTTCACATAGTTTCTAGTGTTTAGCAAAATATTTTCTCCTCCTTTTGTGTTCTCCAAACCGGCCAAGCATCAACAACCAAGGGATCAAGAGTTTTTGCAAGTTCAAGTGTGTTTATCAACCTAGATCATATCCTTTTCATGGTTTTGAAATAAAAACCAAGGATATTTAAGTTAATCCTTGTTACCTACACCTCTTCATTTCTCTTGTAAGCATGTTTTCATCATTTTTATGTTTCCTCCTTCATTTCATATGCTTCTTATCATTTTTGGAGCTTTTATGCAAGTATTGTGATTTATACCATTTATGTCATGATTTTTAAGTTATATATATATACCTAAGGTCATCCTATAATTATTCCCATGGTTTTGGTTGGTCTTGATGGTGATTAGGAACCCATGACACCCTAAGAAGGTGTATGGTAGGATTAGATTAGTTTTGGAGTTGATTTGAAGGGATTAGAATAGGTTTTGTCCGAGAAAAACTATTTTCGATAACTATATTTTAAGGTTCTGTCCTTGTTTCAATTTTCTGGAAAATCCGACATTTGGTACAAAACTTTGGCCTTGATATTTAGAAAATATACTTTAAAACGAATCCGTGGCCGCTTGAACGGAATAAAACGGACTTATAACTAAGAAGTTATGGATTTTACAAGTTTGACGACGAAAAATATAATTTTCAGAAATTTCAGCATGCAGTTTTTATTTTGTCCGAGTCAAAAACGAGCCTTAAGCTTCACAAATTATTTCGACCTCTCAAAAATATATTAGTTTACTTCAATACGAAGCTAAGGACATATTAAACGTAGAAAACGGATTTGAAACGCCAAAGATATGCACTTTTTCTTAAACTTGCCGTAACTAATTTTCTCACGACACTATTGGCCAAAAACCACCATCTTTAACCCTTATTATCTTTATGTCCGAGACCTTTTGGACGAAAACTCTGAATCGAAACTTTTAGATATGGATACCAACTTTCCAAAACCGTCGATTTCGTTCTCTAACGATCAACGTGTCTTGTTTTACTGATTGTTTTCCGAGTCATTTTGGTGATCTCACGATTTTTCCGGCGACATTGTTTTTGCGACTGAAAAGTGGTAATTTCTCTAAAAATCATTATAAAACCATTGTAGGATGACATTTTAACGTAAAAACATGTAAAGTCATTTTGATTGGTCGAGACGCCAAAAATGTATTTTTCGACGACGCAGTATCTTTTCAAAACTCGTAAATGGTATAAATTACACACGTAGTGCATGCATAACATTACATTGCAACTCATGACATATCATATCATTGATAATAGGTCCCGGTTGACGATTACATTAAACCTCGGTGTACTCACTCTTTGCCATTATTCCAGTATATCCAAGTGAGTTTTCATAGCCCCGTTTTACATGCTTTCGATTATTTTCAAACCCACGGGAGAGAATACATTGCACTACATTTTTCTTTGTACGATACCAAGTATGTTAAATTCATTACATTGCTTAAGTTACCTCATTTGCCAATATTGAAAGTCCCCATTTCCTGAACCATGAACCGTTAATCTTTGAAGCGAGGATGAGTGGATAGATCTATCGAGGGTGACGCCCCCATCCGGGTTGGTGAATCCCAACCAGGAAAACGGATGCATTTCATTTGATTTCATTACGAGGTTGTCCGCAAACATTCCGTGGAGGGCATACATAATTGATCGTCTAGTTTCGGTCATGGGCTTAGAGCAATTGTAACATTATTTTTACGTGACTTGATTGTCATGCATGCTAGATACTTGTGTAGTCGTGTAAAACATTTACATAAACCTATGATTTCTCACCAACATTATTGTTGACCGCTTTTTAGCAATGTATTTTCGTGTAATCCGAGGCACGCTCATCATGACATGGTTTAGGGACCTACATTTTGAGTCGCGGCGTCGACTTACATTATGTACATTATGGCTCTTTATTTCAAAACATCGTTTGGATTTGTAACATATTTGTATTTCCTTAAACTTGTTAAACCTTTTGGGACCGATGTTGTACTCGGATTATGTTTTTATGAAATATCCAACGATGTGGTTTTAAAACGACACTTTAGGTCGTTCAATATAACTGTGATGTGGTGCTATGACAGCCAATGCCCCCTGGAATTCCATTCATACGCAAAACAAAATTGGGTGTGACAATAGGTCCTGCTCGACTGCTTTAACCTAGTTCCTCGATGGTCTCAAGCGGTCTAGTGGCGCGAGCAAGGCGCTCCATGTCTGCTGCAGATGGTATGAATGAAGGTGATGATGGACTATAGCTCGGATCAGGCGATGTGTGTAATGTAACTCACACACATCAATATCTCTCAAGTAATCTCATTACTTTCCTCCTCGCTACTGGAGGAAAGCGTCTGTCTCCAATCCAAATGGTGCATCAATATCCATGTCATCGCCAATCTAGAGCCATCCCGGAGCTTTGTCCTAGCTCTTGAATACTATGGACAATCTCCGCACTGCGGTACTCATATCTCTGCCGTGCTAACATATCCGGGAACACTCTCAATCTAAGATAGGCTCCGGTGAGTTCCTCCTCAGATCCTCTTCCGGATCTTCTTCGGGTCTTCCTCCGGTAGGAATCAAGATCTCCCGAGTCTCGATGAGGTGGTGACTCGCTGGATGATGGTGTCGATGACTCGGGAAATAGTAGAAGGGCCCATGTAGCAGCCATGGGTCATCCGAGAAGCTAGTGTGCATTAATGAATACCGCTCTCTATATCCGGTACTCTCACAATCATGCGGGTTTTTGCCTTGCGTCAACAAAGCCGATGGAGTGGTGGTAAGGGTAGGTATAGATGGAGTAGGTGCAATAACCGGCCGAAGCCAAGTGGCCTGAATATACGGATCGGGCTAAGCTGACGGATGGTAGGTGAGTGAGCAAGTAGGATGTCCTCCTGAACATCGTGAGAGAAGGCTAGTGAAGGCATGGTATGTGACAAGACGGTGCATATGTGTAAGTATGTGGAAAAATATGCTCATAATGAATATGAAATAGTGCATAAGTAAATAGGAAATAAAACATGTAATCCTATTTAAATAAATTCTAAGTAAAAATGGCAAGTAAGGAAAGCGGAAATTGGCGGTCGTAGTACGATGTTTTTGTAAAAAGTAGTTATAGTTTAGGATTTATATGTACCTAGTTCTCTATAACCTTGGCTCTGATGCCAATCTGTAACACCCCCAAATTTGGTTTAGCAAGCATGCAGTGTTATTTGGGGAGCTACGGGATCGGTGAATCATAACACAAGTAATAAAGAACGGAATACACACTCCATTTAATTCCATAAAATATTTTAAAACATTATCTTACAACATTGTTTAGATAAATGGGCACGTCCCATTAGTTTTAGTGGTCCCAATGTAAAACATCGCTTCGTGTAAAAACACTTCTTTAATACTACTACGACCATCTACCCGCTTCTTGCCTTGCCTTCATGAACATACCTTAAACACCGAGAAAATATGCTTATAAAGGTCACCGAAAGTCGGTGAGTTCATAGGTTTAAGTTAAAATAATAAATTTGGACCATAAGCAAAGTCATATAATCATTACAACGAATATAATGATATATGGATGAAAGTCTATTACGTTAGCTCTAAGTTCATGCAACCGATACTACGACAGCTTTCAGTATACTAAAAAGATGTCATACAATATAGGGGCCCATAGCAAGTGTTTTGTCCCTCAACACTCGGTTCTGACATGGTATACGTTTCGCCTTGGCCTAAGCATGGCCAACCTAACGGAGGAGTCACCCTCAATAGATCTATTTATAACATTCGCTTCTCAAATGGGGAATTGACGGTTCATGAAGAAGGGCATTCTCTAGGGACATAAGGGCTTAGGCTAAACCACGTAATAGTAATCATGTAATAGTTTTGGTCCATAAAAGGTTTTGCATATTTCTCACCCCAAAGCGATAAAACAGCTTTATAATGTAAAAGAGGGACTATGAAAACTCACCTTAGCAAATGTGCAATCCAAAATGTGGGATTAGTGATTGTTGTGGAGCCAGACCCACACGCCGCCTAGATAAGGAGGGCAATGTTTTAGTCCATTGTTTTAAGTATTCCTTACTTAAAGTAGTTCAATGGTTTTTATAATTGTGTTAATACTAAACGCAAGTTTGTAAAATTCGTTAAAATGATTTTACTAGTAAGTATACGAAGTATATATATACTTTTCATGTTGACGCTATAACGGTATTAAAATCCAAAATTTGGTTTGAGAATAGTTACGTTACCCTTTTAGTAAGCATATAATGTATATATTCTTATTTAAGTTGACACATGATAGTAGTATCAAAATCAAATAATAGTTGATTTATTTTCTAATTGCATTTAGAAAATATGTAAGTTGAAGTGGAAGACTTTCACATTTAATAAATGATAAACTGATATAATGGTCTTTATTTATCAAAATTTGCTTGTAGTATTTGGCATTTATGTTTACTAGTTTACTCGTCACTACACATGCTTAAATATCTAAGTAGGAGATTTCAAATACACGGGAAAGAGTTTAGTTCATTATTGATTTCGATTTACGTTTCGAAGTTTTATTTCTCCTTACATTTAGTCAGTCAAACTAGCATTCATTAAACACAAGTGGCTGTGACCATACATGAAATGGGTTTAGCACTGGGCCTAGGCCCGGAATAGCATAAGGACCATAGAAGAGTTTCGGCCCAAAGATGGTTTGGGGAGTCTTGTTGGAGGGTTGGACTGGGCTGCGGCCCAAGGGAATACAAGGAGTAGATTTGCAATAATTTGGTTCTAACACCTTATATTTCAAAGTCTTATTATTGGTGTATAAATTTCGGACGCCAAGGGGAAGTAGCTTAAATACTTCATGTGGTATGTTGCTAACTCGGAGTTATGCTCAACCAAGAGTATCGTGACTGATGTGTTCGACACCCATCTTTACCACTTGATTAAGCTATAAAAATCCGAATGTTACTCGAGGCCAACATGTAAGTCTTACCACGTTAGAACAAGGAAGGAAACGACAAGACCATCCTAGTTGAGTTCTACTCAACTCGACCTCATCTAGACATCAACATGTAGGCTAACAACTCATGATTTTATTTGCTTATCATAACAACACTAGTTTTCGGCACAGGCAAGGTACCACAATCCATATTCTATTTCTAGGCTCAACAAATTATTAGACATTAGTAGATTTCACAAGACTCACATTTTCTAAACTCTATTCTCGACAGTGAAATCATCAAAATGCAAACAACATGCTAGCTTTTACTTAATTTCTGCCATAGTGTAGAGAAGTTTTTGAGCAACACGTCGTCAAACCGGAGTTATGCTCACATCCATGGGTCGTGACTGATGTGCTCCACGCACATCTTGACCACCTGTTTGAGCTGAAATAATTCGAATGGTACTCGAAGTCGACATACATATTTAAAAACAACGACACGCTAAAGCTTTTTGCTAGTTGAGTACTACTCAACCTAGCTTCTCTACATTACTATGAAATTTTTCGAGTACTAAGACAAAGTGTCACAACTATCTTAATTTCTCAGATTCGATACTTATGCTATTAGCAGGTTTTATAAAACTTAACTCATCCAAATTCTTGGTTCATACTTTTCGACACAAACAATACTAACATAAACCAACAACAAAATCAAAACCCAACGTGACCAAAACATTTACCCAAAAATACAAGGTTTATCAACATCAAGAATACTTAACTTCAAAAATCAAATTATCAATTTTACCAACAACCCGATTCATAAATTTTAACAAGTACAAAGTTGAGTGGTTTCTTACAACTAACTCGATGACAATGAATCTGAAGGCCAACCCAAGAGTTTATCACCGCCACAACTTCCAATCGACCTAGAGTAAAACACAAATGATGTTTCTTCACCCTTAGAGCTTTCTTATTTTTTTGTGGTGGGATTTGAAGTGTGGCACTCTTGGGGGTCTCACCGAAATAAAAGGGAAACACAAGAGGAGTCTTTGACCAAGCTTTCTCATCTTGTAGCTTGATTTGAAGCCAAATTTAGTTAACTTCCAAAACTATGCGAATCTTGGATGTTGGCTCAAGATAGATTGGTGGGAAGATATGTTTCTTCTTAGGTGGTTTATCTTGATTTTCCTTGGATCCCATCGAGGGGTAGCCGGCGCATCAAGAGAGGATTTGGGGAAGCATAACTTTCATGGATTTGGGTATGAGAGAGAAGGATATGTTGGATGAATATGTTGGGTCATCCCCTTTTAGGGAGATTCGGCCTAGGAGGGAAGTGCAGATCTAGAGGAAGGAGATGGAGATATGGTATCTTGATATCTCTTCTTTTGGTGTGGGTTTTTGTCGTGAGTGGGAGAGAAAGAAAACAAAGGGTGGATATTTCAAGTGTTATAAAAAAGTTTTCTTTTAGAAGTTATACAATTAAATGAGTATGTATATATGTAATATTACACTTAGGTATATGTAGGTAATTTCGTTTACTCATGAAATAATTTTGTTCGGGTCTTATAAGGGTTATTGTTTAAGCGTAAGTGTATTATTATTTTTGTGCCCTGCGAATTTATATTGTGACCGAAGTATCATTGTTTGATGACTTTTAGATGTAATATCTTATGGTTACGCATCGGAGATATTATTATTTTTGTAATATTTTTCTTTACGGGTGGTTGTCATTTGTTTTATCAAACCCTTATCATAGTGTCGGCACGCGTGCAGTGTCGGTCACTGGGAAAACGAGATAACCTCTCGTCTTACAATTTAAATCATAAGACAAAATGAAATGTTCATAAAATGATATGAATGCAAGAGTGGTGAAATTTTCAGTATGAAGTTATCTACTCAAATGATCGAGCAAAGCTGATGCATGCTTCATGACTCATGCTTAGTAATAATAAATTACTAATTATCAGTTAAATTTTAGTGAAAATTTACCGTGTGTCACAGTACACGATACCCCTAGTTAACCCATCAGAGCCTATCCTTTTCGCGGTTCTCGTGATGTTTCAGTTTTCCGGAATATCAATGAAGAGCATTGTTTACAATCCACCCCCAAATGTACACCCAAATCGCCTTAGCCTACCTTGTATGCACTCACTTTTAGTGCATTATTGTTATCACACTTAACCCTTAGTTCAATTATCTAGTTGCTTGCATAAGTTGCTAAGTCGAGTCATATCCTTTGTACACAGTTTTGGGACGATTGGGACCCATGGGAAAAGTTAAATTTTGTGAGATGACGGGAAGGGAACGTTAAATTCAAATTCCCTTTATTTGCATAATAATGTACTCCAAGTGTTTGATCTTTTCAATTCGGGTCATATTAGTGTTAGAGTAATAAAAAAAAACTCAAGTGTAGGGATGTGCCTATAAATCCCTATCATTTTGATGTTATCATAGAGGATGGTAGAGTAAAAGTGTATGAAGAAAAAAAAATCAAAAAAAATAGAAAAAGAGAAAAAGAAAAAATAGAGTGTAAAAAAAAAAAAAAAAAAAAACTACGGGCTACCATCGTACATCTATTTTTTAAATTTATGTTTGTTTATTTCAGTTATTTAGAGTCTAGAGTGTCGAGTCTTGGCTTAGCAATGCCATTCTTCGCATGCTTGTAACATAAAGATTTTTGACTTGCCACCACCAAATAACCTATCCCACCAAACCCTTTGTTTCCCTACCGTAAGCCTATCATTACAACCCTTTAAAAGACCTCTTGGATAGTTTTTCCTAGGTGCTTACGCCAAAGCGATGGAGGTTTGATCTAGTCTCAAGCCTATGGTAATCTATGTACTAGGACCGGTTAATGAGTGTTTATCTTCCATTTCCAACTTGTTATATTTCATATACACCCGAGAGATGTGAGTATCCAAACACCCCATGTGAGGTGCTAGTATGTAATTTCCGTGCATGTTGTGACTTTTAAGGGGCTTATATGTGTTGTGAATCGTTCTAAACTAATGCTTCATGACCTCTAACTTATAAATTGATTGGTTAAAAGCACATTTGCTTGAGGACAAGCAAATACCAAGTGTAGGGATATTTGATAAGGTTTTAAAATGTACCTTTTGAGGGTCGCTTAAGCCCTTAATTGATCACTTTTGTATCCGTTATTACTTAATATCGTTCCTTTTCACTTTTAGGTATCTTGAAGGCAAAATGTCGGAATGACACTTATTCGGATTAAAAGGCACGAATATACGAAGAAAATGGCCAAAGTCAAGAATCGAGACACTCAGTGCTGTTTGGGCGAAGGGACGACGTCAGGCACAAACTAGTGACGCCGTCGGACAACTTTTGTGACGGTGTTAATACAAATAATCCGTAAAAACGTTTATTTATATTTTACGATCTTCTAATGTTTTGTCGATAACAAACGTAAAATCATTTTAACAAAACAAATAAAATACATAAATAGTTTGATTCAATAGTTTTCTAACACACTAACGTTTTCACATAAAACACTAAAACAAGTATAAGTGTTTTTATGATTTAGATACATATGCACAACAACTAGTGTTTACATATTGGGCTAACATATACTTAACTAAGTATATACTAAAATGGGTAAATACAAGTTTATATTAAAATGGGTAAAAACAAGTATATACTAAATGGGTAAAAACTAGCGAATGGTATTGACTCATAACCCATGGTTTTATACAAACCACTTAACCAAGTTCAATGTATTCTAGAGATACATTGTATCTAGAAAGAAACCCATGGATCAACCCATAACCCATGACCCATAACCAAAAATACCCATGGGCAAAGAGGAGCGTCCCACGGATCCCTAGCATTGTGCTAGACGGATCCCTTGTGGGAGGGATCCGCGGGATCCGGGGAACAGTAGAACATTTCCTCTATAAATAGAGAGCCATTTCTTCCTTTCTACTCACCACTTTACACACATACTTCCCCCAAGTATTATACCTCTCTAACCTCAGATCCAATAGATCTATGTAGTTTGTCTTTTGTTTTTGTGTGATTCTCTAGGTTCCTCTTAAAGGCGAGATCACCACTTCTTGAAGTCTAGCAAGCTCAAGTCCATGAGTTTCCATGCTTCGTCATCATCAAGACAACTGAGGTTCTCTTGTTGATAGTTCTTTCTTCCTCCGTAGATGTTGTGTTGAAGGCATTAGTGAAGGATGCCGAAAGTGTCAAGACGAAAGCATTAGTGAAAGGTGCTTATCGTCCGTGTCAAAAGCATTAGTGAAGAATGCTAAAGATGTCAAGACGAAGGCATTAGTGAAGGGTGCCAAGCGTTGTG
This sequence comes from Chrysanthemum makinoi, assembly GCA_910596185.1. Classification (NCBI taxonomy): domain Eukaryota; kingdom Viridiplantae; phylum Streptophyta; class Magnoliopsida; order Asterales; family Asteraceae; genus Chrysanthemum; species Chrysanthemum makinoi. Next base: position 126,108,722 of record OU343221.1, on the reverse strand, counting down.
TCAAAGGCATTAGTGAAGGATGCCTAAGAATCAAATCAAGTGGCATTAGGGAAGAATGCCTAGGTCGTATAATCGATGAGGTGCATCATTATACATATAAGTATTTGTTTATTTCCAAGGATGGTGATATCCTTGATGGTGTTGTAACAAGGAGTGGATCTCCTTGAGATTAGGTGTTGTGTTGTGAAGGGTAGTAGTTCCTCCATAGTAATGGAACTAGGTGCTTAGCCTAGTACCTAATAAAGGGTAGGCGACGTTGTGATAGGATTTGTTCTCCTTGGTGTGAAAGAACTCGGTGGTTAGCCTAGCACCGTATAAAGGGTAGGCGACGTTGTGTTAGGTGTGGTTCGCCTTGGTGTGAAAGAACTCGGTATTTAGCTTTGTACCGGAAAAAGTGTAAGCGACGTTGTGAAGGCTTCTCCGCCATAAGGAGATTGGTGTAGTGTTTACGAACTCTCGAGTAGGTGACTCAGGGAGTGGAGTAGAGCAAGGAAGGTTTCCTTGTAGCCGAACCACTATAAATACTTGTGTCTTGGTGATGTGCTTCTTACTCTTTATCTTTCATTACACGTTTATATATCTATCTATCAACGTCCAACATAAACAACCAAATATATTGACATAAGTCGATCTAAATATTTAAAAGGAAGTTTTAAATTGGTAAAACTATTCAACCCCCCCTTCTAGTTTTCCACAGACGGCTCAGTAGCCAAATTGCTCATTTACAAGTGACGGCTTCAGGTTTTAAAAGAGTAGGGCATCGCAACTCAGACGGCCTAGATTTGATCTAGACGACGTTAGAGACTGAAAGGGACGGCGTCACAAGCATAAGGTGACGCCGTCGTAAGACTAACGTGGCCTAGATGAAACCCTAATGACGGCGACCCGATGGCGTCACAAATCAAAGGGTGGCCATGCATGTGTAATCTTATATATAGAATCGAATTTTTTAGTTTTCGGTGTAGTCTTTTGGAGTAAAACCTAAACCGAACCAAGGCTGTCTTGTACAATATTTTAGGGTTCCATACCCTATCTTACATCAAGATAAGTGTTTTACTTCATTAATTCAAGTATGTCTTCAATTAATTGTGTGTATGCTTGCATGTTTCCCATGTCCGGCTAATTTACTTGTGTGTTTGCTTAGGGAATATGAAACTTAATTATTGAATATTAATTGGTTGTCTCTTATCTTAATTGTTAATGATCTAGTATTGCGATAGGTCATCCGTTGTGTAGTTAATGCTTGATTAATCTTTGTGAACCTTACTTTATAGTACCTAGAGTCATTGTAGGCTAAACCATCCGAAGAGTACCTTAGTGTTAAGTTTATAAATCCTAGAGATTTTGTAGGCGATAACCTTTGGTAGTTTCAAAGAGTTAGGGATAAACGCATACCCTACGACCTTAGACACACAACGATATTAAGAATAAGGACGTGACAATTCAACCATCAATAGGAGATAATTAAGGAGTAATAAAACCTAAGTAAACACATCTTTAAATCATCATACGAGCACACAATAATTAGACATAGACTACCCACTAGATTAGATAATTAGATAAGTAGAGTAATCGGTAGAAATACAAAAACCCCCCAAATCCAAACCCCGAGATTCATACCTTTCCATTCCCTAAAAAACATAAAAAAAGATAAAAAATAATCTTCCTCAACCCCAACCTTAGCGTAGTAACTTCTCACTAGCATTCCTATTCCCCTAGAGAACGATATTAATTCCCGTGGCTTACCCTAATACTACACTACAACGATTAGGTTCACTGCCTAGGGTGTTGAAAAACTTGCTCGACGAAAAGGAAGTTCCTTTGACCCCGAACGACGCGTGTAGCGTTATCACGCATTCACGAGAGCATTTACTTCTCCATGATAACTAAGTCCATGAAAGCATTCAGAGTGTTAGTATAGTTCTCACTTAAACACTTACTTTGGTTAATGTTTAAGTTAATAAGGCTATTACTATACATTGTCATTCAACTAAGATTGTTATTCAGCAAACAATCTTTGTAAATTATTGGATTCATTCAAAAAAGAATTTAAACTTTGAAAATTTTATTTGTGTAAGTCTTTACTAACTGATTATTTTTGTTAAACGTTTTATGCTTTGCTAAGCATGAAAGTTGGTTAGTTTACTTAGTTCATATTTGTAACCAACTCAAAGGGAACAACAAGAGCGAGCATGTGCTATATATCATTCAGTAATTACTTTCAACTACTAATGTCACATTAGCGTCACATCAGTATAAATTATCAATCGTTACTCCACTTAGAGCATCTGCTTGCTCCGATTTAATGACTAAATTTTAACTGGTGTATCATATTGGTGTCACATTTGTTTTAATTCTCAACTGTTGCTTGATCACTTCTACTCCACAATGGTTTACCATCACCACTTGGGGTGTTAATTGGGTAGGGTTAGTCAGAATAGGGTCAACTAGGGTCGAGTTAAGGCGGGTTGACGCTTAATAAATCATACTAGAACCCAACCTTATTTTAACATCGGGTTACTCGGGTTTAGGTCAATTAGCTAATTTTATAAGTTTACATAGATAATTTAAAATATATATATATATATATATATATATATATATATATATATATATATATATATATATATATATATATATATATATATATATATATATATATATTTATTTATTTATTCGGGTCAATCCGAAGCGGAGAAGCGGAGTTAGGCAAATGTATTTTGTCTGATACCCGACCCTATTTAGCATTCGGGTTATTCGGGTCGGGTCGAACCGAATAAGATTATTGACCCGAGTAACCCGACTCAAATAGGCTTAATCAGGTTCATGTTCGAAGTCGGGTTGGCTTTTCGACATCCCTAATCACCACTACACTTTATTCAGTAAAATAGACCTCTTGCACACACACACATTTAAAAAAAAAACACGATCGGCGTTCCTACCTCTTTCTCCCTTCTTGGCTAATACCGATGTCAAGCCATTTGAAGCTAACGCTATGCCGAGCTCATAGCAGATGTTCTTAGGGTGCGTTTGGATCATTTAACAAATTATGGTTATCAACTTATTAGAGTTAGAACTTAATAAGTACTTAATGAATTGTACAATAGTCTAAAAATAGTATTTATCTATACTACTATATAAAACATTAAAGTTGTGGGCTCCACAAAAAATTAAGATAAGTAGCTCCAATCATTGAGTGACATGTGTCACTTCTCTAACTAAAAAATAACAAAAACGGAGGAGCTATAACAAACTAAAATAAAGAGCTCTAATAATGGGGTTACACGTGTCTCTTCTTAACTCATTAATCACCTTTATTTTTAAATTTAAATATCTTTTAATTCGTTTAATTTTTTTATGATTTACTTTCACCAAATTTTTTAAAATTTTGTGTTTTTTAATTTAACATCCATTTTGATATATTTTTATAAGTTTTTAGTTTTTGCATTTTTAGTAAGGTTATTTAATTTTGATTCAAATTTTTATAACTTTAACCTTTATTTCAATCAATACAAACTTTATTTATCAAAATCATTTACTTTTGGTAAAGTGTTTGACGGGAAAGAGATTGTGAAGGTCTTTTTATATGCGGGAATAATGATGTCACGGAAGATACTCTGAAAACCCAAACAAATACATACAACTAACACATATACATTTGGAGTGTTGTGAAATGAATTCACTAAGTGGGTAGGGAATTGCGAGGAGAGTTGGGTTAGCAATTCATTTACTATATTTATTATATAACTATATTTATCGCCGTCGCTGTGCGCGGGTATTCAACTAGTGTTAATAGTTAGTGATCTTCACTTTAAAAAAATAAGAAGGCAAAATACAGTTTTGTTAAGAGTGTTGATATGCACATCACACTTTTTTATTCTTTCACCACTAAATCAAACCAGTAATGCACACAATAGTACAATACAACACAAAATACATGATTGATGGTGTGCACATCACTTTTAGTGAGGGCCATATCACCCCCTTTTTGTTAAACACTACAGAACAGTTTTGTTGAATACTACAAAACAGAGTATCCTGACTTAAGTCGAAATAATAGTATTGCAGCAAAGTCAAACATCTCCTTATACATCTTACTTCCTAAACTACTTGTTATAATATGTCTTAGTGACATACTGATATTTCTTCATGATCACAAAGGATAATGTATTAGTCTATTTTTATTCATCGTATTTTGTGGACTTACATCACGATTGACAATTTTAAGGCATGAAAATGATCGTTTGATGAACTACTGAATATTTTTATATTATAAATCTCATTTTAGAATCTGCGAGCGTTAAGTTTTCAGATTCTTGAAATGGGCGTAGAACATCCTTCGACGCACTTTAATGGCCGTTTTTTCGAGTCACGAAGATAAGGAGTACTTATTGTGGTTTGGAATGTGACACCAACATATGAAAGGAACTGCATTTTATTGCACCAATGAGTACCAGAAAATGTTAGCTCATAACAATAACTCTCACCTACACTTTGCATTCATTTCACCTCCTTTAAATCTTACGAATTGGTTAGAAGTTGGAAACCAAGATGATGATAACAAATAATGACGTCTGATTACGAGGTACCCCACAAGAGAAATTTGAGCCAATGCGTGGAGTTTTATAAGCCCACGTGTTACGTGGTGATACGTTTTATTTAGTCAAACTAGTAACACTAGGAATACTAGAAATGATCGACAAGCATTAATCATTTGTAGGTGCAAAGGTATTAGTTGTGTTAATGAACCCATATGAGAACCAATTACTAAAAGGGCTCTTTAGGATTAAAGACTTAAAAGGTTTGACTCTTGGGTTAAAAAGTCAAAATCTGTGTTTCAAACCTTTGATTTTCATTCTATAGGAGTAACACATACAAAATGTGTTCTAGTTTGTTCTATACCAAATTAATTTGTCCATTGTTCACATTTGGACTCATCCCGCAACCTTTAGTGCGGAGTAATTAACATACTATGTCCATTGTTCACATAGTATAACTTCGAACGAAAAATCCAAAAAATGTAATCTATAACGAAAAAGAATCGATGTTTTGTATGAAATATTTGTATTAATCAACATGGGGCAAGATTTGTACACCATTACAGCTAAGTTTCTTGTTTTTTTTGAATAATCAAAGAAAAAAGGGATCAAAAATTCGAGCACCAAATCGGAACTTTCTTCTATGTATTTGTAGTTCTCGTTTACTTACACACATGATTTCCATATCCTTCCTTCAAGTGAAATGACAATAATCGAAACATCATCATGGTAACGTCTTCTATCCCCTTGTGGTATTTCAAGCAACTCATGAAAATCCATACCTAAAAAGAAAAGGAAAAAAAAAGCACTTGGGTCACTACAAGAACATCAAAATTTGGATAATATGGAGTTCTAAATGTTTTTAATGGTTCGGACTAATACCAGCTTTCTTGGCTGCACGAAACAGAACTTCCTCAACTAAATGCTGAGCTGGATCACCTTCGGGTGACCATTGAATGAAGAGTTCAATTTCAGAGACCGCTTCTTCATTTGTGAAGTATTGATATAACCCGTCTGAGGATAGTATTAAGAATCTGTCTCTTGGGCCTAATTTGTGATGGTGAAGACTTGGGACACAGTTTATGTATGGTGAACTTCCAACATAGTCGATTCTAAACATTTTTAGTAGAGCGTTGTTCCATTTAGGCTGCAAAATAAGAATTAACAAGGATCTTATTAGACATCCTACAAACTGTAATCCATTTATGTTAAAAATCAAGGAAACATCAAAATTTTACATAATGTTATGCAAGACTAGTACAATGTTTAATAATATCAAACGTAATAATCAATTACTTACATTTTTTAGAAAACCAGCACCAAAAGCTCGAGTGACCTTTAGCGACCCCTTAACACGATCGTTCATCACAGCACAAGCATCATTTTGGTGTTCGCTTTTTATTCTTTGAACTTCCTGCAATAAGTCAAACATTACATGAACCATGAGAACACAATTGATTTAAGGTTATATCATATAGGAAAGATGATTAAAGTTGTACTGTTTTATTACCTTTTCAATTGACGTACTATGATCGACACTAAGCTGACAAGCAGTTAGGATCGGGTTTATAGCCTCAAGATCATCTAAACTTTCCTCATTAATCCGTTCAAGATCTTTCCGTAGATCAAGCTCGGGTTTTTGAGCTAAAACCGCACGACTATCACCTATATTCATTACATAAACATCTTCCCCTTTCATTAACATAACAAGAACACAAGAACCCATCAAAGCTAATTCAGGATTTTCATCTAACATTTGATCTGCAATATCTAAAAATGACTCTTCGGTTTTCTTCAAACCACGAGACAACGCTTTCAAAACCTCTGAATGATTAATCGAATCCGACCCATTTAAATTCAAATAGTCCTTCAACCTCTTAACCAACTCCAACTCATTTCCTTGATGATCAACACCACAATTAACATCTTCCACAGCTTCTAAAGAGTCCAATGAATTACTTGAAGAGCTCGTATTTGAAGAATCGACTTTCTCATCATCCCATAACAGACCTTTTAGTTCCTTATGAACAGATTGATACAAATTCGACAACAAATAATCAGGAGCATCAGGACCGTTAAATCCATCATAAATCCCAACAAACACCAAACCATGTTCCTCAGAAACAACTACATGAACTCGATCTTCACCTGCTTTCCCTTGAGCCCATTCAAGATTCTTAACTTGATCAAAACCATCATCACAACCAGCACCATCATATTCATCATATAATAAACTACCTTCACTACTAAGATTCACACTACTAATAGTCAACTCATTATTCCACTCATTTTGCTTATTCATCACAGGTGCAACAACTGAATTTTGCTTTTGCACATGTGTCACAAAATTTCGCGAAATCGCCCTTTTTATAACCCGAATCAGTGACCCGCTTTTCGCCTTTCCATAACCGGTTTGCGAAAAGCTTCTTACAAACTTTTCTTGAACACCCTTTTCACTCGGGTCCAAGAAAATCGGACCAGATTGAAAACCACGCTCAATCGGGCCCGAAAGGAATCCTCTTTCAACCGGCCCCGAATACGGAACCTGACCCGAATATATCGGGCCAGAGTTTATCATATTTTTAGGCAAAGGTTGAAGTGGTATTGAAGCAAAAGATGTACTACTTTCAAAAGCTGAAGCTTTATTGTCAACACTATTGTAAACATCAAGTATTGAAGTAGGGTGTGGCGGTGTTTGCCGACACGGCGGCATATTAATCGGAAAGTTGTTGTTTCATCGGCAGAATAAACTTTTGATGATGAAACACATGTTTGATTTGGTCTAACATAGCAAAATGAATGACCAAGATCATCTAAACGGTCAGAAATGATCACCGGATTGTCTTTTTTCCGGCGACTCACGGTGGTTCCGGTGAAACATATAGTTAACTTTCCGACACCATTTCCCATCGGAAAAATCAATATATTTCAAAGAAATTTAAGGGTTTTGGTTAAAAGGTTATGCTGAATGAAACCCTTTATGGAATTTTGATATTTTTGTAGAAATGTTGAGATTTCTAGAGTGAGAAAGTGAGTGGTTAGAGAGAGAAAGTGTGAGAAGGTGAAGGAGTTGACTTTGTGCTGGAGATATTTGAAATGATAAAAGAACAAGCTTTTGGGGGCATATACTTCTTTTGAAAATGATAAAATAATGAAGTAATGGGATAATATTAAATGTTTTTTATATTTGTTTGTGTGGAAGGCTATTTTCACTCACTGCTGTTTGTTGTAAAGATGAAAGTTGACTTTTCATTTGTTTATCTTTTCAAAATAATACTACTTCAAAAAAAAAAAAACTAAAAAGAGAGTTGACAAATGGAAAGTGATGGGGTTGGCTTAACTCAAAGTGAGTTAAGGTTTTGGAATCTTAGTTATATTGCTACTCGCTTGGTGGCGCGTGTAATTCACTTTCCGGCTAGAAGATGGGATCATTGTGATGATAGTGGAGCGTATCAGTTTTGTAGTACGTAGTACTTGAATATGTGTTGTACTCCATATAAAACGGTACTTCTTTTGTCAATATTAAATTTTTGGTCAACTTTAAGTACATGACTTTTGTGTAAAAACAACTTACAAGTAAATCGACTTTTCGAAGGTCAAAACTACACTGTATAGCATTGTTGACAATAAAATACAGTTTGTTGACATTATAGTTTTTGATTAAGTGGTTTCGTTATATTTATGTTCATTCCTAGACCATGGAATAAACATGGTTAGATGCACATATGTTTGAGTCGTAAACTAGTATCTCATATTTTTGGCTATACATTTTTGGCTATAAATCTTGTAAAAATTATGTCATCTCGAAGTTTAAAATAGGTTAAAAAAACTTAAAAATGTTTATGTTTGGGTTTATAGACAGATATGTTATCCAACTTTTCAACTCTATTCGCCCAAGCTACAAAACTTTTTTTTTTGTGCAAGCGGTATTGGATTACACGGAGTTGATATTCAGTTCTTGAATTGTAAAAGCAGCCATTTATGTTACTTAACCTACAATAAAATGCATGGATTACTTTGATTACTGCAAATATAGAGGTTGAATGCTAAGTAAAAATTCATAACCTAATTGACAAATGAAAGTTTGATAACTTGGAATAAAGTTGAAAAATTAGGTTACTTGTGCTCTATAAACCCTTTATATTAATCAAAGCAGAGTTTCATTTTATATCTATGTGGCATGAAAAATGTCTTAAATGTTAGACTTATTCATAATTTCAAGAGATTTAAATCATGTGTTGTGTGAAACAATTATAAAAATTTATTATACCATAGTAGAAATAGATTTTAGTAACTTAAAAGATCTAAAACTTATTGATGTAACATGAAAATTTTAATTTAGACTAAAATACACCGTTGATCCCTAAACTTGGTCCTGCGCATCACGATAAGACAAAGTTGGGCGTTTTCATCGCTGGAGGTCTAAAACATGTGTTTTATACTCTAGACTAGTCCCTTGACCAGGATTGCCATAGTCAACATGATTTTTCTGGCTTTACGTTATAAACCATTCACAATTTTAAACCAACCTTCAACCCAGGGACCAAATGTGATTATGCCTACTAGCCGTTTCTTCCCTGATACGCTAGCATTTAATTTGTATGAACCAATAATCTTACCCAACAAACAACTTTACCAATCATAATAACACCCTTATCCAGAAACGATCAATTGAAAATCAAAATCCGAATCTAAATCCTCATTTCCAGAACTCAAAAGACCAACCCAACTTCCAACAATACCATGTCGATCGATCGTATTAGCAACATGCCAGATATAGTGATCAGTAACATTTTGAATCGGTTGCCTTTGTTAGTGTTGATACAAAAGTTGGGTGTTCCTTGTTTGAGCTCGGTTCATTTCAATTGATTATTGCTGCTGAGACCCGCGCTAAGTAAACGAAAACACCTTAGGTTATCGTGGGATTGTCTCCACGATTATCCTCCGCGTGAGTAAGCAATCGGTTTTAGGGTTATGGAGAGTTAGGGTTTTAGATCGTACCTTTAATGAGGATAGGGTTCCTTTATATACACACGGAATCCTTATTGGTTCCGTGTTCCCCAACAACTTCAGTATCCCGCCTAAGTCGGTTGACAAACGATTATCTCCAAAGTTAGAAGATATCGGATATCGTATTCTATAAATGAATTTGGGCTTGGGCTTTCGTGAGCCCAAACCATTACTAAGTTAGCCCATTCGTAATGGGCTAGCTAGTGTTATTCACTAGGCGGGTGCGTGACCCGAGTCGGGACTATACGTCATCATGTCCCCCCAGTCTAGTATGCGCAGTGACTAACTGCGGATGCTAGACTAAAAAATGTAGCATTTAAAATCCTCGTAGCGTAGCGGAGAAGTTGCCTCTAGGTCAAAGATCGTCAAACAAATGCCTCGGAAGTCGGGGGAAAGTAACTGCCCCCTTGTCACCTCAATATATCCTAGCCACTTATTTAGAGTTAGTGGGATCCACATGTCGTGCATCGCGTGGATATTGGAAACTTATATAATCATCTACCTTTCATTTAATGTGATTATCACAGTAAAAACTGAATCCGCCATTGTTAACAAATCTTCAATTGCAGAAAACTACTACTCCAAAGGTAACCGCGCGTGCGCATATAAAAACGATACCATGGTTAAAGTTTTATCTGATTTCACATCCGACATAACTGAGAGCGAACTTCTAGAGTTTGCGTCCGATTATTACATTCCCCTCGCAGTGCATCCGGAATTTCCGGGTGCAAGGGCATCAATTGCGGACTTCCCCGAAGGAAAAATAGCGGTATACACGCGTTTCTTCGAATTCGCGAATCAACGCGTGCCAATATCCTTATTCCTGAGCGACGTGTTAAACTATTACCGCCTGCATATATCCCAGCTGCACTACATAGGTGCAGCGAAAATCACCAACTTCGAGTTCAATTGCAGATTACTGGCGATTAACCCGACTATCCACCTGTCCCGCGCATTTTACCACACAACATGGTCACACGGGTGGGTATCATTCGCTAAGCGCGCAGGGCGCCTGCAGTGTTATACAGAAAAACTAGACCGCCGAACTCGAGAGGAAACTTTTTTGGGTAGACGACGTGTGCTTCCCATCGCGCTTTGATTTCTATACCCAAGGTACACTGCCAAAGGATGAGCGCCCTCTCCCTGGATCGTATAATGCGGAGGATGCGGATACAATAAACACCAATCGCATCCCCATCCATGCCTATCCTGAGGAGTGTTTGGTGCACATGGGCATTAGCCGCAACTATTTTGGTAGTTCAGAGGAGGTTCCAATCTTCTTAGGCGCAGATGGCCAGGGTGGGTGCTCGTCCTTTCGTACCCCCGTTGTGTTATATTACTGTAAGCGTTTGTCTTTCTTCTCTATTTACTTGTCGTAATCTCGTTTGGTTGTTTGTTTGTTATTGCGCAGAAATGGATCTGTTTAGGGTTGTGCAACTGGCGAAGCCGCTCCTGGTTAGTGTAGGGACACGCCCACTGAGAGAGGGAGAGGAGCCCATTCTGGATGCTACTGCAGGGCGTACCCTGGATTTGGATCTAGGAGAAACAGGGGCTAGCTCTTTTGTCGCACTGGAAGCGACGCCACTGCAAAGCGTGCCGACCCCTAGAGTGCCTTCCCCCTTAGTGCAGCCATCACAAGTAGCAGTGGCGGAGCACATGGAAGAAGAGGAGGAAGAGGAGGATCCAGGGCTGAAGCGCAAGAGATCGCTTGGGAGTGATGGCGCAAGCTCGTCGAGGAAGAAGCTCCCCGTTATCCTATCGGTGGAATCATCATCTAGCGACGTTGCGTCGCCTCCCCCCTCTGCTGACACGTCTGGCCCACAGTAAGTAATGTCGTCAAAGGTTTATGCGCATCCCCTGTTTATGAGAAATTAACAATTCCTTTTCTTGTCTGCAGGTTTGAACAGTCTGCGGAGTCACCCCCAGAGATAGTCCTGTGCATTCTGAATTCTCCGAGCCAAACAGCCAAAACGCCCGAGCCATTGGTGGTGGGGATGCCCCATGGAACAATGGTTGAGGAGTTGATGTTGGCGGCGCATCAAGCTTCATTAGTGGAGAAGCTAAAGGCGAAGGTTTCTGGGGAAGGTAGCCAAGGCGCGCAAAAGGATCAGAAAATTGCGTCCTTTGAGGCGCAGTTGGCTAGTGCCAAGGCTGAGGCAGAGGGCCTGAGTGTGTATGCCCAGAAGCTTGCTGAGGAGAAAATGGCGCTGATGGGTCAAATAAGCCAAGAGCGCGATGAGGCATCAGGGTATAAGTCTTCATGTCGCTGGGCGCTGAAGTATTTGGAGAAGGGCAAGTGATCGGTGCAAAACCGTCAAGTTTAATCACTCAAGCCTGCCACTTGTGAATGGCAAACCGTAACAAACTTAAAATAGCTCAAACACCAAATGCAATTTAAGATCGAGGAATACTGAGGAATTCGTGTCGTTAAGTCCCACTGAGGATGAATTGGTGTATAAACACTTGATCAGATGATAGAATGATCACTAAGGATAGTGATCAGTAAGGATATTGATGGAAAATTACCTAAAGAAAAGATTAACAAATTACAGCAACTTAAATGCAAATTAAAAGAAATAAAAGATAAAATATATTAAATAAACGCTATCACTATTTTTACAATGATGATTATGTGATTTTATAAAATAAAATAACTTAAATAAACTATTTTAATTGAAACGTAAACTAAAATTACCTAAAAACTAGATTTAAAATGAAACCGTAAGTTATTTATAAAAATTACGCGAGTGCGCAAGCAAAAACGTAAATTTTATGAAATAAAAGGCCTACGAATGTAAAACTAATTTTTTTACGTACTATATGACAAAAGAAAATTTTAGAAAAAAGATTTATATTTTTTTAGACTTTTATATTTTTTATTATGAATTAATTAAGATTTTACACTAATTAAATGTTAAAAAATACTAAAACTATTGAGAAAAATCAAAACTTTTTATAAAATACTTAATACTAATACAGATTTATGAAAATTAAAAAACTTGAAAAAGCTACTTTAAATAAGCTTGAAATAAGCTAAATACACCCAATAAGCTAAACTGGACAATATGTATATAAGAGATTAATTGTGCAAAACTAAACCATAGAAAAGACCCAAGGCATGAATGGTTACAGGTACACATTCACTATCCCAAGGGGAGGTCTCGAGTTCGAGCAGCCTTACCCCCTTTTGCTAAACATTTTATTTTTTTGATTTTTACTTTTGAAACTTATTAAGTACAAGAAAATAAGCAATTTTAATAACTGTGACTTTTTATGAAAATGACTAATAAGCTCTGAATAAGCTTATGTTCTCAACGCTTAACAAAAGAAAATGGAAAAAGCACAAGTTAAGCTAAAAATGCTATTAAGCTAGTGAATAAGCATAATATAAACTGGAAATAAGCTAAATACTTGTAATAAGCTAGAATTAACAACTGAGAAAGCAAATAAGCTAGAAATAAGCACAAACCGACTCAAATAAGCACTTATCTCAACTGGTGCACAGGACACTTTTATGAATCACTAGGCACTTTTGAGCTTAATTTTAAGCACTTAAATAAGCTAGAAACTAAAAACAAAAACTTGGATTAGCAAGATGACCAGATAAGCTATCCAAAAAGCTAAAGCTTTCACAGTGGGGTCCACTAGAGAACTTTTGGTGAGCTTTTAAAAAATTGAAAAACCATCGAGTATGACTCGATTGAATGCCGAAGTTTTGGATGAAATAGAAACCACTTGCGCTGTCTAACAAGCTACAAAGTACAAATTTAAGCTTGGATCAATGAGACAGACTAGGTCACTTTCTAAAAACAAATTTGACAAGCTAAGGTGCCTGGAGAGCTTTTACAAGCTCTTGAAAAGGAGTGTAAACTGCGTAGGCACTCTTTGACTTTTTTGAGAAAATGAAAGTTTGACTTAAATGAATTTGTAATCAAAGATAATGACTTATTATGATGTATTAAGGTATATTAAGACTTGTTTGATCAATGGTAACAACTTAAGAGCATGAAAACAAGATCTTGAAACATGAAAATCCAACAGATAAGAAATAAGAGGAGATCAAAAAGAGTTTTGACTTTTTACCACATGACCACTGATTTTTCTTGTTTCTTTGAGTTACTTAGAACAAGTATGATAGATAACAACCAAGTATCGCTCTTGAACACCTTTTAACTCAGTTAATAAAACAGATACAAACACCACTTTATCAAACTGAGCTTGTGACTTTTTAAAGAGTTTCACGTAATCGGACCATGCATTTGATTTCTAACTTTATATTATCATATATTAGGACTAATTAAGCATTAAATAATAACAATAACAACAGATAACTAAAAAATTACACTTAGGCTAAATTAACTGTTTAAAACAAGATTTTTAGTGACTACAAATTAAGGAGAACAAGCTAACTGTTTTAAAGCTTAATTATGCTTAAGCGTATCCGAGAGACATAAACATACAAAGATTCAAGCCAATTAATGACTAAAACGAATTGCCAAATTGAGAATTTAGCTTACAAATTGGGTTCCAAGCACGTAACCGAGAATCAAAGCACACAAACACAACCTATAGCTTCCCAAGAAGCACTAAACCAAGGGCAATCCAAAATCAACCTTGCTCCAATGTCTTGATCTTCATTTCCACAGATTTTTTATTTTTCAACTATTTATTTGGAATTTTTGGTATTTTTCTTTTTTTATAACTAGAACTGATTTTAAGGTGTCTAATAGCTTTTATAAGCTATTTTAGGAGCTTATGTGACTTATAAGTCCAAGACAACAACTGATTAACAACATTCAACATTCATGAGATTTGTTAAAATTGAAAAATTGCATAACTTGAAAACAGAACTTGAAACTTGAAATTTATGTTAACAAAGGTTTTATTTTACATTAATAACTTGAAATACAGAGCTTAAAGCTTAAACAAACACTGGAACTTGAAATTTAATAAAAACGACATAAACTAAATTATAATAAAAACTAGATATATTCTCCATTGCTTCTTTCTCTTTCTTTATAGACTTTCTGAGACTCCCACATGCTTATGATCAAATCCCATCAACAATCTTGGCCTTTGATTCAGTCAAACGTATCCTAGCCATCAAATTGGATTTTTGGCGCCAAAAGTGTACCTGGTTGCTTGAGATAGCTTCAGAGTAATTAAAGAAGTTTGGGATGTTATGTGAGGTGGAGGGGACAATATGTGAAGTAGTCATGGAGTAGGAATGATTTGGAAAGCAAAGCGAGGTTTGAGAGTGCTACAAAAAGGTTCATGGTGGGAAGCATTAACCGCTTGTGGGCTAAGAGGTGAGGAGGGGGGATGAGCTGGAAAGGTGGGTAGTGAGGTGAGGTGGAGATAACATGTGGTAAAAACCACTGGTATTGGCTTAAACTGACCATGGGGAGAAGGTGAACGATGATGGCGGTTTCTCTTTTTAAATATTTTGGGCGGGTTGTGTTTTGGGCCAACAATTTGGGTTTGTTGGGTTTGGATTAAAATATAAGGGATCCGTTTGGTTTTGTAGCTAGTTAACCCAAGGACCAAACTTGTAAATCTGCCAAAGTTAAGGGTTGAACCTGCCAATCATCCAAAGGTTATTACAAGGACCAAAACTGCCAAACTTGAATAGTACAAGGACTATTGTTGATTATTTCCCATTTTTAAAATGTCCAAGGACCATTTTTGACAATATTCAAACTCCAGGGACCAAACTTGTAATTTCTCCAAAGTTTATCATAAGGACCAATTTTGTCATTTATGAATAGTACAAGGTTTATTTTTGATAATTTTCACCTTTTTAAATTAACCAAGGACCATATTTGACAATTTTCAAAGTTTAGGGACTAAAGTTGTCATTTTGTAAATTTTAAACTTTAAAGGGGTTATTTTGACAACTTTTGAATCACATGGACCTTAAATGACATTTTACAAGTTTTTGAATTACCAGGGACTAGATTTGACAACTTTTGAAACTTGGGGGACTAAAACTGCCAATTATGCAAACTTAATACGTTTTTCACCAGATTTTGGCATTTTTGAATTTAAAACACATAAAACACTTGTTTGTGATATTTTCATCATTTTGATGCATTTCTGAGTGTTTTCAGATGTTTTTGCAGTCTAGATGGTACAAAAATGATGAGTATTTAGACACTCATCAGCAAGGATGAGTTGACTTCGCAGCTGGAAAACTTTGGTGCAAGCGTGCACGTGCCTGGTAGCTAGAGATGAAGTTCGCAAGCTCTGCCTGGAGTATGATGAGGAGTTGTATCCCCAACTCCTGTCTACCATCGCGGAGCGCCGGTAGCTTATTGGCCATGGTCTGCGACTTGCTGCGCTCAGTACCTTAGAGTCGCAGGAAGTGGTGGACGCCTTTGTGGAAGTGGTGCAGTGCGCACTGGCACGGGGTAAGGCAGAGGCTGTGGAGGGGCTGCATGAGGCTAAGTTGTTGAAGGTGCCTGCTGATAAGGTACCTGGGTATAATGTGCACTCCTATGATGAGCTGGTGGATGCCATGGAGAGGATGAAGACATTGGAGCTTCCCCTGATATCTGAGGTGGAGCGCGACCAGGATTATCCGATAGGGGCTATTATAGAGGGGCTGACTTTAGCACGGCATCGTGGTGAAAATGCAGAAGCGCAGCTGGACTATTTCTTGAAGCCCGATGAATCGCAACTCCAATTTCCTATATTTGCTCGCCCCAAAGATATCTTGAATCCCTTCGATCTGGAAAAGGAGGTGCCCTTGAAGCAAGTGTTGGAAGCGCATGCTACCAGACTTGCCAAAAAAGAAGGGATTAAAGGTAAGGCTGTTTTGTGTGGTATTGGCGTTGCACATCTTCCCAGATCTGACGGGATACCGGTTAGTGTTGCCACGGTATCGCGCCAAGATGCTGACCTATTGAAGAAGCTGAATGAGGTTGGAGACGCTGCAAGGCTGCGTGAAATTCGTCTCTTAGACGTTGTAATAGTATGTAGATAGTAACTTGTATTGTAAACATCCTTTTGTAAGCACGCATGGTACTTAATGGAACATTATTTTTGTTGAATGTTGTTGTGACTTATAATTTTTGCACTTAGTTACTATCTTTCCATAAAAAATGTGTGTATTGTTTAAGAAGCAAACAATTGTATAAGCGCGGATATGAAGTTCATAACAGTATGTGAAATTCATAGTATACTTAAAACATAATTTCTAAGTATGTTTCATCATAATCGTGTATGGTGTGATATGCAGTATCAGAATTATCATAGCAAGGAGTCAAGTGTCTTGATTCCTAATTTGTTAAACGCGCACAGTATGCATAGCAGCGCACCCGTCGTGGGATGCGCGGCGAACTTATTCCAACGTCTTGAGAACAAGGTGTTTAACAAGGATACGTGATCCAATGTTGATGGGTTTGCAACCCTCTTACTCAACGAGTTATTTAGTAGGTTTACTCATCCTTGTACCATCGTGGGTTTATTGAGTGCATGCACGCCATGTAGGCAAGAGATAAAAAATGTTAAGTCATAAGGTATATGGAAATAACAAATTGAAATGTGTCGCGGAGTTAGCTAGAAACCGCGACGGTTTATTAATACTTGTAAGTTTTTATGAAAGAAAATAAATAAGACATTTCCCTAAGTAAAACAAAATGTAACTACACGGATATTTATTGGGCACTTTACTAAAATGCAAGAGTGTCCGTGCGCTGGGCCGTAGCCATTCCTAGATATAACATTGCTTAAGATTGCAAATGTTCCATGTACGCGGTAGTTCGCGACCATTCATGTCTCGTAACTTGTACGCGCCTGTACCTAATGCTTCAGTAACCTCATAGGGTCGTTCCCACTTCGGTCCAAGTTTGCCTGTGTCTTCTGCGTGGCTCGCATCATTGGCGTGGTAAACGAAATCACCTGGTCTGAATGAAACATTTCGCACTTTAGCATCATAGTATCCCTTCATTTTTTACTTTGATTTTGCTTCACATATTGTTGCGCGCTCGCGTCTTTCTTCCAATAAGTCCAAGTCGATATGTCGCTCGTCATCATTGGTTGCCACATTGACTTCAAGGTCGCGAATAGTTGGCATCCCAATTTCGGCCGGTATGACGGCTTCGTCCCATAGACTAGAGAGAGTGTCTCTCGTGCTAGTTTTGCTTGAAGTGCGGTCGCCCATAGAACGTCGCGATAATTCTTCTACCCACCTTCCTTTATGCTTGTCCAGACGTGCTTTAACTCCTTCACCTAGACTTCGATTTTCCCGTTCTACTAAGCCGTTAGTTTGTGGATGTTTAACCGATGCAAAGTGCTGCGTGATATTCAACTTCTCGCACCAGTACTTGAAGGGATTGTCACAAAATTGTTTCCCGTTGTCCGAGATGATTTCCCCAGGTAGTCCGAAGCGGCATACAATATTGTCCCAAACAAAGCGTTTGACCTGTTTGCTAGTAATTGTTACGACCGCTTTTGCTTCGATCCACTTGGTGAAGTAGTCTATGGCCACTATGAGAAACTTCAATCCTCCTGCTGCAACGGGGAAGGCCCCTGCGATGTCGATACCCCACTTGTAGAATGGCCATGGCGCCGTGATAGGCGTTAGCTCTGTTGTGGTTGGCGGGGATGGGTCTATGAACCCGGCATCCACCGCGACTTTCTTATCAATTCCCGCGCATTACGGTGCATGGTGGGCCAGTAGTACCACGACCGTAAAGCCGCCACCACGGATCGTGGTCCGAATGCATGCCGCATGAGCCGCGCGTGGATTTCCCCAGTACATAATTTGCTTGTAGGGGCCGCGAGTCGTGGTTGCAGAAAGGAGCGCCAATATAGTACACTGTCTCAAAGTTCGAACCTCTGTGCAGTGCGCTGTATTCTTCGGGCTTCCTTCTGTTCTTGGGGCAATACGCCCTTGCTTAAGAATTCCACTATAGGTGTCATCCACGTAGGACCTTCCTCCTCTATTACCGTGGATACTTCCATCTCCGAGATGGATTTGCTCTTCAATGTTTCCACCAACACCTGTTTTGACAAGTGTGCAAAGCTTGTGGATGCAATCTTGCTCATCCGCCTTTCGATTTTCCCTCTAGGAACTCGCTTGATGGTAAACTGTCAAAGCCTTGGATTAGTGCCTTGGTCTTGTCGAGGTATTGGATCATGTTTTCCTCTTTAGCCACGTACTCGCCCAACACATGGTTGGCTACTAGCCGAGAATCCACATTTGCTTCCAGGTTGGATACACCCATTCTAGCTGCAATGCGTAGTCCGGCGATTAGAGCTTCATACTCTGCCTCATTGTTTGTCGCTGTGAATTCAAAACGCGGCGTAAGTGAATTCCATTCCTTCCGGACTTGTGAGGATGAGGCCCGCTCCTGACCCATCCACGCATGAAGATCCATCCGTGAACAAGATCCATGGGTCTTGTAGTTCCCTCTTGCACGGTGGTGCATCCTCGTTCAATGCGGTTTTCAATAATGAAGTCGCTAGTATCCGCCCTTTTACTACGGTCGCGTGGCTCGTAAGAAATGTTGTGCTCACCTAGTAGCACACTCCACTTCCAATCGTCCCGATCGCGCCGGTTTGGAGATAATTTGCTTGATCGGTTGGTGCGTGATTACTGCTATGGGGTGCGCTGGAAGTACCTGCGCCGCTTGGCGGCGAACACTAGCGCCAAGACCAACTTCTCCATTCTTGCGTAATTAATCTCCGTTTTCTTTAGCGCTTTGCTCACAAAGTACAGTGTTTGTCTTGAATTCTATCCGTCAGCGGTACATTTGCTCCATGAGTCGCAGATAAGTACATAATTAATTCTTCCCCGTGGGTGCGACTAGTGTGGGGGCGTTGCTGTGTTGCTTAAAAGGCGTGTAAAGGCTTCTTCGCTAGTAGTCCAAATGAAAATCTCCTTTTTTATACACTTCTTGAGTGTTTTGAAGAGGGTGACTTGTCCACCGATTTGGACAAGAATCTATTTAGGGCCGCTTTTCCATTAAGAGATGGACCTCCTTCAACATGCTTGTGGTAAGGGAAGTTCGATAACAACCTTAGTTTTTCCGGCATGGTTTAATGCCATCGAGTTCTATCGGTATCCGAGAAACATGCCTTCTGTAGCGCCAAAAGTGCATTTTTAGGATTTAGCTTCATGTTGATCTCTTTGAGAGTCCTAAATGTTTCCTCGATGTCGCGCACCAATTCCTCTTCAAGATGGCTCTTTATGACTAAGTCGTCAACGTAAACCTCTAGATTGCGCCCTTTGTTTTTCAAATCGTTATCTACTAACCGCCGGTAGGTGGCGCCGCGTTCTTCAAGCCAAAGGGCATTTTAGTATAGCAGTAGACGCCTTGGCTTGTATGAAAGGCCATTTTTTCCTCATCTTCCTTAGCCATCTGGATTTGGTGGTACCCTTTGTATGCGTCTAGGAAGCATTTGAGTGGGTAACCACACAAAGACTCTACCTTCCAGCCTATCTCTGTTAGAGGGTAACAATCTTGTGGACATGCCTTGTTGAGATCTGTGAAGTCCACACACATCCGCCAGCTACCGTCGCTCTTCTTCACCATGACCGGGTTGGAAAGCCGCCGTGGTAGTAGACTTCGCATGATACCCGCCTTCACAAGTTTGTGTACCTCTACCGAATTGCTTGCGCGCTCAGGCTTGGCGCTTCTTCTGGCGTATTGGTGGGTATCCTTGTCGGATTCTCAATTTGTGTTCTGTGATTGAGCGTGGTACCCTAGTCATGTGCTTTGGCTCTCATGCAAAGATATCCAGGTTCTTTTGCAAGAGTGTGCGCCACGTTGCCTTGCCGATTATCGGCAAATAACCTCCGTCGATACTTCTGCTCGGGTAATCGGGGTGAATTGCAACCTTCGGGTTTGGAACTTTGTTTGCGCTGTATTTCTAGAATGGGTGCCGTCTCGCATGTAACCGTGTTACATTCTCTATGTGGTATAGTGGCGTTGTAGAGAGTAACAATACCACCTTCCACCGGGAACTTAGGCATCCCATGTGCGTAGACTCGCTAGCGCATGGCTTATATCCCTGGTCTTCCGATAATGCCATTGTATGGCGAAGGGGATTTAATCAACATAAAATTCATCCAGGCTGTCGCGGAGTGTTCTTTATTACCCACACTGACTAGTAGGCGTAATTGCCCCATAGGCCATATCTTTTCTCCTATAAAACCAGTCAGCGCTGTCATGACTGGGCTTAACTGACTGCGTATCTGTTAGGATCGTATATGTGGTTGATTTGGTGAATTGGGAGGTCTTGGAAGATGGAAGAAAGCCATCTTCAAGTTAGAGAGAGAAACAAGAGAGAAGGGAGAGAACTAGTGTGTTTTATTTATGAAAGATGAAGTTTACACTAATGAGACTCACCCCTCTATGGAAGTAAGGAAGGGTATATATAGCCAAGCACATACATAACTATTAAACTATGACATAACTAATCCTTGTGTTTGGCTAAATAAGATAGATAATGTAATCCCGTAATGTCGTTCCATTTACGTGTTAGGAGCGATTCCAACAATCTTCCCCCAATGGGACGACATAAGGGATTACTTACAACATTTCCTACAAGTATAAAAATAAATAAAGAAAGATCTTCATAAGCTCTTCAAATGCTGAGGATAATGAAGGTTTACGCTCTTTGTCTTCTTCTTGTACCTCTACTTGAGAACTGTCTTCTTTACTTGTAGGCAAATGATGTAATATGCAATAATTGGATTAACTTCCCCCCAATTCATGCCGCATGTCTTTAGCAGCTTCTCCATACACTCCTTTTTGGCGAAGTTTCTAAATCAGCTTCCCCCCAAACTGACAACCGTCTTCAGCATATTCGAAACTTTGTTGTAGTAGACATTTCTTCTAACTTTTGAAAATTTCAGTACGCAGCGGAATTTGTAGATGAGCAGTAAACCACACAAGGTAAATATGACTTGTTTTCGGAAAATCCGTTTGGGGGTAACATGCGAGAAATCAACAAGATCTTCTCACGAATGTAGATGCTTCACACCAAACAAACCAAGAAAGACGAAATGAAACGACTTCCCCCTGAATGTTGCGGTCTATCGGAATAATAGTTACCTGTGAATATGCAATTACTCGATAAAATGACCGTGTGTGAGGCATCACAACATCATATTTAGGTAACTTCACATACGATAACTCTGTGAAAGTGAGACGATAACACCAACTTGAGAAATTTTAACCACTGATCGTTTCATTTCTTCCCCCTGATTGAAGAAATTCATGAAAGGAGAGGGTTTTCGAAAAAAAAAATCCAAAAACAATAAAGGAAGCAGAAACCACCTATACTCTCTTCCCCCCGATGTTTTCATTGAATCAGAAGCATACACCACATATGTTGATGATGAATTGAAGACATCGAAACCATGTATGTCCAAGTAGTCAAACAATTGTGAAGTACCATAAATATCATGTGAGAATCAATTGCCGATAAGACTTCTCTACTCGTGTATACTCTTCTCCTAATTGCTTACCGACCCCATTATCATTCTGACGGCTTTTTGTAGTGACTATTGATGGAGAAAACCCAATATGACGAACTTGAGACTGAAGTAGTATAACCCGAACTTGTGACTTAAACTTGCACTATTGTCAGACGAAGAACCCTTTTCTTAACTCCATCGAAAAAGGTAAACTTAAAGTTTCTCAAATTATCCACACCTTAGTGTGACACTTGAGCACAACAACGTAACTCCTTAAAAGTGATAGTTATAAGTCTGAGCACAACAACGTAACTCCTTACATCAAGTTCAACTAGATAACTCAAGTCTTTGTCATTCGAAACGGTTAAAGCTCGAACAAGGATCTCGAAGAATTATGCATCCAACCAACCCCGATATCTTCAGATACTAAGTACACGTATCCGTGATATCCCACATCAACCTCAAATAAATAATAAAGAATTCACGTCGTAGTCACATATTACGGTTAAATTCCCAAATCTAGCCTTTGTTAACAGTTTAAAATGAACTTGATAATGGTTCCCGATCTTGTCAAAAAAATTGTATCCTCGTGAAATACGTTGTCATTACGAATTCCAAAGAAAATAAATATTAACAAACAATTCAAAGGTTAAAATTTAATTTTAACAATGATAACCAAAACAATTCGTATGAAAATAATAACCACACCATATATTGTAAACTTTTCGACCCATAGACGCTGTAAGAACTATGCAGCAAGTGGAATTCACCAGCCTATTAGTCCAATTCAAGTATCCGGCCCATCAAACAACTTATCCAATTTGATATTCATACCCGAATCAGATCCAAATACCTCTCACCCTAATTTTCGGGTATTTAAGTCACTTAAATCGACATAATCTCAACCCTAATTCCACAAACCTCCGCCCCCAAATATCTCATACCTAAACAGATATGAAATAATCCGCCTACCACTGTCATCTCACTAAAAAATAGACCAAAAAAATACTCCTCATCTCCTCTTCAAGATCATTGTACAAAGGTCACAGGTAGGTCTCCTTTTATTTTAATTCGGTTGGGTTTTAGATCGAAACAAAGAAATGATGGAACACCATTGTTCTTGTTTTTTCTTTTATAAAAGGTTTCGAATATTTAAAAGAAGTGATACTTCGACAATGGTTTGAACGAATTAAAGAATGATGTAACACAATTGTTACAAATCATTTCTCTCTTTTCGGATAAAATAAAATGAAGCTTCGTTAATGGTTGATGATGAGTTGTTGGTATTCGATCTTTTAAGGTCTTGGAATTTTATTGAGATGAAAATTGCAACACAACTCTGAGATCATTAGATATTTTTTTTATTCAGTTTTGAGTCCCGATATAGAGCTGTTTCGTCTGTTATCTTGAGAAGGGATGAAGGGTTTCATTTGTTGTTGTATGATGGGGTTCACGAAGGGATTTTGGTTTTGGCAGTGGGAAATTAGTCACATCAGTCTTGTTTGGCATTTGGTTTAGTAGTTAAGGTCATTGTCTTTTCTTCATCTCCTTTTCTTATGCGTAAACAAGAAAGTTATGCGTAACCTAAGAACCTTAGGCGTAAAGAAAGCTTGCGCGTAAGACCTTACGCGTAGGTTTTCTTAGGCGTAAGCAAGGCTACGCTTAAGCAAAAATTTTAGGCGTAAGCCTTACGCGTAACTTTCCAAGTCCGTAAACAACTTGTAGATGAGTCCTTAGGCGTAGAAATAAGGTTTTGACCCGTGTTGACTTTTTTCCGGCGATGTATTCCGACCAGAAATCCGTGTAGATTCATAGTAACCCAGAAAGATGACATAAAAAACCTCTCTTTTGACCCACTTTGACCATGAGAATGCGACCAGGTGACCAAAATATTTCACGAGATGTACAAAAATTGTATAAAAAAGGCTGATGACATTTTTGCACAGATAGGACAATTTTTTACAAAGATACATAATGACTTGTAAAAAAAATTTGTTAAACCCAAGAAAATTAATGAAAGGATAAAAGTTTGTATAACAGATTTCTAAAACAGTATTTTGACAAGAAAAACATCACCAAAAAATAACCAAAAATAAAATCCGACCGGGCTCTTGATACTATGTTAGGATCGTATATGTGGTTGATTTGGTGAATCGGGAGGTCTTGAAAGATGGAAGAAAGCCATCTTCAAGTTAGAGAGAGAAACAAGAGAGAAGGGAGAGAACTAGTGTGTTTTATTTATGAAAGATGAAGTTTACACTAATGAGACTCACCCCTCCATGGAAGTATGGAAGGGTATATATAGCCAAGCACATACATAACTATTAAACTATGACATAACTAATCCTTGTGTTTGGCTAAATAAGATAGATAATGTAATCCCGTAATGTCGTTCCATTTACGTGTTAGGAGCGATTCCAATAGTATCTCAGTGCATGATAAGCTTGAAACAGTGTTTCATTACATTATGCCGGCCTCCTCCATCAACATACATGTGGTGGATATCGTGACCCCCCGCATTAATTTCAATGGTGAGCGGCTCTACCACTGCGTTGTCCGTAGTCAAGGTGGGGAAAGAGATTTCACTTCCACGGGAAAACTTTTGGCTGATCTTCTGTCTAGTCACTCGCTGCCATGATTGTATCATGTATATGGTGTCAGCCTTATCCTTCGATATTTCTTTCTTATTCCCGGCCTTTTGCTTATCTTTTCCCTCCTTGATATTCTTAACGAGATGGTCCAACCTGCCTTCCTTCACTAATTTCTCAATCAGTTGGCGCAATTGAACACATTCGTTGGTGGTGTGGCCCTTCTGTCCATGGTATTCGAAGTATCCATTCCCCATACGCCGATCTTCTGGAGTGCGCATAGGTGGGGGTCTTGGAAAATTCGCGCCTTCCGTTGCGAATATCTCCTTTGGAGTTTTTGTGAGTGGGGTATACTTGTCGTTATCCCGTCCACTCCCTTGGTTGCGGTAACTCCTGTTGCGGCTGCTACTCTGGTCAGTGGATTGTCTCCGAGGTTGTTCCTATGACCTGTAGTTGGAGTAACCTTTCTTGCTATCGCGCAGATTCTCCTTGGATAAAGGACCTTGTGCGCTTCATCAGTTCATCGAACGTTTGGGGGATTTTGTCATTCAGCCTTTGATGAGTTCCGGTTATTAATCCCGTTCATGAACCCCGAGATCTTCAACACTTTGGGACATGCCTTAACCTGTATGCATTCATCTTTGAAGCGCTCCACATAAGCTCTTGTAGATTCCCCCTGGCGCTGCTTCACCCTGGCGAGTTCGACAGGGTTTTTAGCGTGCTTCTTCCTTTGAGTGAAGTTTAGGCGGAATGCTTTCCGCAACTCTTCAAAGCCATTGATGCTTCTGCGTGGAAGCTTGCTAAACCAGTTTCTCGCGTTACCAACCAGTGTGGAGTTGAACATGTGACACCACACGGGTTGTGGCCAATTTTCAATGGTAGCGGCTGATTCGAAATTTTTTAGGTGATCGTCCGGATCACCTGTTCCATCATAGGTTTTTATGTTGGCGGGCATGCGCCTTCTTTTGTTTTCTGAGAAATCGTTGATGCGTCGAGTGAACGCATCCACTTTTTGGCGACGGCATGGGAGGGACATGTCCTCCTCCTCTTGGTCGCGATATTTCCTCCTGGACTTCCAGTGTCCGGTTTCGTTGTCCTCGTTGTCCGAGGAGTTACCAGAGGATGAGTTTTCCCTCTTCGGCCATACGGCCTATCCTCCGAGTTCCCGCTTGAAGGGCTTTCACTTGGGCTTTCACTTGGGGAGTATTGTCGTCCCAATCTGTCATGGACCCTGTGGCTACCAAGCCTAGCGTGGACATTGGTACGCCATTCATCTTCCTCGTGTTCCCCAAAGTACTGCATGTCCGCCTCTTCATCATTCTCGATTCTCCTCCCAATCCTGGTAAATACTGGGGGTTGGCGGTTATCCCCTCCGCGCTTTTCCTTCTGATAGCGCGGTGGAGATATCTCGTATTCTGGGCCGAAATCGAGTCGGGCATGCAAACTCCGACCAGACCTCTTTTTTGCTTCCTCTTGCATGAGAGCAGTCAAGGTTTCGTAATTCTAAGACACGAAATCGCTTGGCGCTAGTTCAGGCGCGACCCCTTCTAAAGCAAGGGTGTCTGTTTCTACCGCTATGCCCTTGTTTCGGTCAGGGGCATCTGGTGCCTTTGTGTGGTCAGTTTCCAGCACTAATTGGAGGGGAGTGGTAAAAGGGGTGCGTAGTGGATTTCCTGCGCTGGTGGTGGTTGTGGTAGCCTGGGTTGTCCCCGAGCGTGGTTCCACCGTAGGGAGGACCAGGTCTTGGCCTGATCCTTGGTTTTTAGCGACATTGGTTGTCCCAGAAGTCTGCTTAGAGGCTGATCCGCTTTGCGGCCTCTTTCTTGTAAGGTCAATTTGCGATCGCTGATTTCCATGCTTCGTTATTCTAGTTCTTAGTTCTTAGTGATTGGTCCCACGGATGGCGCCACTTGTTGATACAAAAGTTGGGCGTTCCTTGTTTGAGCTCCGGTTCTCGTACCAATTGATTATTGCTGCTTGAGACCTGCGCACTAAGTAAACAGAAAACACCGTTAGGCTTATCGTGGGATTGTCTCCCACGATTATCCTCCGGCGTGAGAGTAAGCAATCGGTTTTAGGGTTATGGAGAGTTAGGGTTTTTAGATCGTACCTTTAATGAGGGATAGGGTTCCCTTTATATACACACGGAATCCTTATTGGTTCCGTGTTCCCCAACCTTCAGCGTATCCCGCCTAAGTCGGTTGACAAACGATTATCTCCAAAGTTAGAAGATATCAGATATCGTATTCTATAAATGAATTTGGGCTTGGGCTTTCGTGAGCCCAAACCATTACTAAGTTAGCCCATTCGTAATGGGCTAGCTAGTGTTATTCACTAGGCGGGTGCGTGACCCGAGTCGGGACTATACGACATCAGTTAGAAGCGGTGAGAACCTCTAGTTTAGCACGAAACTGGAGGTCTAAGTGGACTTTGCTCACCGATGTAATAGTTGATGAGGATTTCTTTTATTATTTAACATATGAGTTTGATGGGAGGCTTGTTACTAGACTCTTAAATCGGCTTATGGGTCCAATAAGAAAGTTTGTCTTCTCTGTAGAGCCAAGATCAATGCTTGGAAGAGACGACTTTCATTATGAAGAGATTCGTGATTGGCTTTTGTTTTTGGCTCGGCATGGAATTGAGGAGCTGATTATTACAAACTGGTATGGTGAACAAGTTACGTTCCCAACCTAACTTTACTCTCGTAGGGAGTTGAAACATCTGGTACTTCATGTTTGTGCTATGGCTACTTTAGAATATTTTCATGGCTTTCCAAATCTATTGTGCTTAGAATTGATTCATGTCGCTTTTCTAACCGGTACAGTTTGGGAGTTTATTGTTGGTTGTCCCTCACTTGAGTCTCTTAAAATGAATTGTCCTACTACAAACGAGATGAGACTATGAGATATTGCAAAACTTAGGAATTTGAAGAAGTTAGATTTGTCATTTGGTCTTTATAGTGTTGTGACGACAATCACAACATCTGATATCTTTCATCTGACAAGACTTCAAAATCTTGAGACCCTTACATTGGATTTTGATGATTGCACGGTAAGAACAATTTGAGTTTTACACTTATAATTTTACAATGTTAAAGAAATGTGTAACAATAATGAAATTTAATCTTTAAAACTTGTTGTAGTTGATACATGAAGCTAATTCTAGGATGAATGTGCCCTTTGTATCCCTGATTAACCTTAAGCTGTCTGATGTCGATTTTGGGAATAGTGTTATGGTATCGTTCATCATTGAAATGATTCGTGGATCTCCAAATTTGATAATGTTGGATACCAGAGTAAGTGTAATAATGTAATGCATATGTATCAAATAAACATTCCTAAATTTCCATGTTTGTGTATCTCAACACTATTTGATTTTTCAGGCTGCAAACACGCTTAGTGTTCTACATTTGGAAAAAATTTCCAATGTTGTAGAAAAACACAATCACCATGGGCGACTCTGATCAGTAGTGTTTCGAGCTTTTCTCAGAACAGAGCATGAATTAACTTTAATAAAGTTTATACTTGCGTGTTCCCGGTTGCTAAAGACAATCAATATCAAGCTCAGCGATATGAGTCATGATGGGAATGAAAATATCAGGAAGAACTGGGAGTTGGCTAGGAAGCTGTTGAAACTCCACCGAGCTTTCCCCACAGCCGTGGTAGATTTCTTTGAGTGGTTGTAGTTTATGTATGGGTTGAATACCCTATGACAATTCATGTTGCAAAATATTTTTTGTATTTTGGTACAATATTTGTTTATATGGTTTGCTTAAATTTAGCTTGTTCATATGTTGTTGTTTGTGCGTATTGTAGGTGATGCAAGTTTGACATTCGAAAGTCAAACTTCCATTTAGCATTTCAATTTGGTTGTAGAAAGTAAAACTGCATTTCCAGTTTATTTTAGTTAGTCAATATTGAAAATGGTGAATGGCTATTTTGTATTTGCATTTTGACTTTTTAAAGTCAAAATTGCAAAACCATTACTCAATATTTGTTTTGGAGTTTATTGATATGTTTTAGAAGTTTGACTTAACAAAGTCAAACTTCTAATGGTTTTGTGTTGTTTAATCTTCAACTAAGTTGTAGTATACGTAACTTGGCAACTTGAGGGACCAATTGTGTATTTTAAAGTGATTATTGGGCGGGAGTTTTAAGTATGGCAACGAAAACCAATACAAATTCAGGGACCGAGTGTGAAAAAAAAGTCACTATTAGACCCTTGACCGTCTCTTACCTGAGAAGCTATTTACTTGTGCACACGAACCGGTAAACCCATCCACCACTTTTTCCACATACAAACAATTTCCAATGGAATATTTCCCTATTTTGAATGAGCTCATGGAGATTGCTGGTTCATCCAAGTTGAATGATCGTATGGCAGTGTGGTTTGAAGAAGAGGCTGCACAAGAAGGGCTTTTGAAAAAGCTAGTTCGTCAGTGCATTGATCATCTAAAGAGGGGAATCATGAAGCGTAGGGATCTGATTGAAGAGAACGAAGCTCTGGGACCTCAGGGAATAGCGCTTGACTATTTGGATGCGCTGAGGAAAATCCACACCAACTTGTTCAATTCATACAGATTCTTAGTCAAACTGACGAAGCTATTCGTTTCAACGAAGGTTTTGTTAATAAAATAGCTGAGCATAATGCCTGAATTTTGGGTATTTCATGGGGGTAGATAAATGCGGTCTTTTGGGTACTAGTTTTGGAAATATAGGTTGGTAAAAAGGGTATGTAAATTGGATCTTTTGATTGGTTGTTGGTCATGGTTTGATGTAGTTGTTTCTGATCTTGTAACCGACTATATTAATGATGAAATATCATCTAAGTTTTATGTATTTAATCTGTTCTTGTATTGTGATATTGGGTGTATTGTTTCTAATTAGTATCAGCAAAACCAAACATCCCCTTGTATCAGCAAAACCAAACATCCCCTTTTATCAGCAAAACCAAACACCCCCTTGTATCAGCAAAAGCAAAGGCAGTGGTTTAAAAATATGTGTTGAAAATGCAAATGCTTTAGCACTAAATCATAATGTATTGACAATGGTGTATTGTTTAGGAAGAAATTGGTTTGGTGTTAGTGTTGACAGTGGGACTGAACACGCCCAATGCCTCAAATTGTAACATCTTGAATTTTGACTTACCCAAGTCAAACAAATTTATGAAAGGCCACAAATTGTAACTTACTATTGTGGTATGACTTGGGTAAGTCAAACCTATTAAGAAATGCAAAACGATTTCAAGCAGTTACAATGCACAACCAAACACTATTACTTACATAAGAACCCAATTTTTTATTGATCGATTTCATGTTCTCAACAACTACAAAGTTTCATATCATCTAAACATACACTTAGCTAGACCCACGACTCTTCCTATCATCCTTTTCCTTCATTTCCTTCCTTTCCTTAAGATATTTAAACAAAATTTCCAGATTTGTAATCCTTTCTCCCAAATCGTTAACCTTTGATAACATGATGTCAGCCTCTTCCTTCTCCTTCTTAACACCCAAATCCTTTTCATTTGAGCAGTCTTCTTTCCTCAACGAACTCAACAAAGCCTTCCCCTTATCGTTTTGTGCCATTATTGTTTTTTTTGCTTTGGGTAAAATGTGTGTTGCTTGTATTTTAGGGTTCAATGTTGTGTGTTTGCCGGTACTAATATGGTTGAAGGTTGGGTTAGATTTTAACTATGGCGGGTTAAAATTGTGAATGGTCTATTATATCCTCGATGTAAAGCCAGAAAAAATCATGTTGACTATGGCAATCATGGTCAAGGGACTAGTCTAGAGTATAAAATACATGTTTTGGACCTCCAGCGATGAAAACGCCCAACTTTGTCCCATCGTGATGCGCAGGACCAAGTTTAGGGACCAACGGTGTATTTTAGTCTTTAATTTATAAAGCTTTATAGTAGTTCACAATAGTGGATGCCTTTACATTATTGGTGATGTTATCTCTTCTAATCTAACTGTTTTTCTTTCTAGATGACAATTTTTTTTTATTATTATTTTTTTTATCGAAAAGAAAGACTATGATTATATATCGGAAGAGAGTACATCATCAGTTACAAATTTACATGAACATTCTAGGACTTTACCTTCAAAAATTATCTCGCCACTACATCCCAAGGCCCAATTCTCTATACTATGAGCCACCTTGTTCCCCTCTCTTTAAACAAAAGACCAAGTACATAACCTAAAAGCTAATGAATTACATGTGATCTGCGCAAATATACTCGCAACTTGTAGAAGGGTAGTCCCTTTCTGAAGTGCATTGACTAAACACTTGGAGTCCGATTCAAAAATTACCTTGGAATAACCTCTGTTATTTGCATGGATTGTCGCCCACAAGATAGCTTTAGCTTCAGCCTCCAATAGGGAGCTTGCATAACATTCAGCCCGAGCACTTGATAGAAGCACCTCCCCACAATCATTGCGAGCTACAAAACCCAATCCAACTTTACCAGACTCTTTTAACCAAGATGCATCAAAATTGATTTTGATGCAGTCACCCTGTGGTTTAGCCCACTTAACTGAGGCTTCATATGATGTAGAAAGTTCGCGCTCATTAGCTTTGTGGCAATCAACAAGCAGTTGTCTTGCTAAAACTTTGACACTCGTGTCCCTTTCGCTTATTTGACCATGGAATTTTCTATTTCTTCTCGTCCACAGACCCCATAATGTCATCAAAAAGTTCTCCCATCCCATAGAAAACTTATTCAAAATCAGGTGGCAAAAATCATCTAACTTAACGGCTCCAGCAGTGTCATAGAATCTACCAAAGCTACAACGATCCCATACTTGTTTTGCATGTGGGCACTTGAACAATACATGTACGACATCTTCCCCTACATGGTCACAATGTGTACAAGAATTTGATGCTAAGTTAGCCCTCGTGCTTGCAAGTTATCAATGGTAGGAACATAATTTTTCCAAGCACGCGATATAAATAATTTGACTTTGATTGGCACCTTAGCTTTCCATATGGCTCGCAACAAGGTATTTGTATCTTCAGGTATATTTTCCGTTATACCTTCGGATATTTCAAGTGCTATGTAATGGCAGACATGCATGAAAATTGACCACCAGACCCCCTATGCCAATAAAGAGGATCAGGCGTCGATCGGTTTACAAAGCAAGCTGTGATTTTGTTGGAAATGCTTCTTGGGAACAATGACATTAGTAACTAACTGTTCTAGTCATCACCTTCATTATTTAATAAATCACGAACATGAGTTACTTCACAGTTTTATTCGGTTTTGGGCCCAAACACCTATGATCTTCAAGCCAATAGTCCTCCCACACATTGACCTGATGACCATCTCCTATATTCCATTTACAACCCTTTCGAACTATTTCTTTGACAGCTATAAAGCTACGCCAAATGTAGCTCGGACAGTAGCCAACGTTAGCATCAAAGAAACTAGATCTTGGAAAATAACGAGCCTTCAACACTTTCGCAGCCAATGTTGTTGGAATTGTGATCATTCTCCATACTTGTTTGGCAAGAAGACACCTGTTAAACATTCCAAGATGACGGAAACCAAGACCTCCTCGAAACTTCGACACACACATCTTATCCCACGAACACCAACGGATTGGTTTTTCTTTAATCCCATCACCCCCACCAAAAGCAATTCAATAAAGGTATCAGGTAGAAGAAATATATTCATAACATACATAGGCATGGCTTGGGCTACAACTTTAATAAGGACTTCTTTTCCTCCAATTGAAAGGGTCTTCTCTTTCCATCCACTAAGTTTCTTCTTAATCTTGTCAAGGATAACTTGAAACATGATAACATCAAATAATTCTGAATATTAAGTGTCAATTTCCCCCGATAATGCTCGTATTTTATATCATTTATATGGATTTACGCTTATTTTTCTCTATATTTCACTTTCAGGTAAATTACAAGCATTGGAGCTAATGAGACACGGATTTGGAGAGTTTATTGAAGATATATGATAGTATGATCATTTTGAAGATGTTACGGCGTAACTCTCCTCTCACATTACGCCGTAACAGAAGCGTGACTCAGAAAACCAACTCAACTAAAGTTTATGGCGTAACTCAATCCTAAGATTACGCCGTAACTAATTAGGTTAAATGAGGTTCCGCGCCGCTGCAAGCTACGCCGTAACTCTTGTCTCAACTACGGCCTTACCATGATTTATTGAAGATACAACGTAACTCATTCCTGATGTTACGCTGTAACCAACTTTTCCAG
Source organism: Chrysanthemum makinoi (assembly GCA_910596185.1). Lineage (NCBI taxonomy): Eukaryota > Viridiplantae > Streptophyta > Magnoliopsida > Asterales > Asteraceae > Chrysanthemum > Chrysanthemum makinoi. Next base: position 126,075,922 of record OU343221.1, on the reverse strand, counting down.
AGCAAATTACGAAGAATTGGATGTTACGGCTTAACTCTCAACTTAAGTTAAGCCGTAACCAGATCTGGCCTATAAATACCGCCCAAATTCCAAATCATTCACTTCATACACCAAATCAGAGAACGTAGGTAGAAGGTTGAAGGCAGATCTTAGGGAGCATACAAAGCCATCTCCAAGGGAGAAATCACTCCCTTACGATAAACATTAGCATTTTATCATTTCTTTACTTTCAATTCATGTATTTTGATATGTTAAACATTGAATCGATTGTTTTAGTTAATATGAGCGGCTAAGCACCTCTGGTGCTAGCCTAGTTATGATTCCTTAATTGTTTTGTTTATGTTTACATTGCTTCCGTGTAATTGTTTCTAGTGTATGCATGCATAGTTTGTTGGTAGCTACCCTTGTTTCGGTAGTTTTGAATGGCGGTAGTGGCTAGTTACTTAGGAGATATGATCAACTGACCCTAAGTAATTAGACTGAGTGGGAATGGTAAGAATTGACCAACTGACGACCCTTCTTCGCTTGTGCGATTTGACCAACTGATCACCTACCGTTTGGATGAACTTAAGAAGTTAGGGATGAGTGTTTAAGATGCTAGTGCCCGGGCACTCATTGTTATGAATCTTGCATGTAGCGGCACTTAATGACTTAGCTTAGGGGACTAAAAACAACTGGACTTTTGAGGGGTCACCCGATGATCTCCAGTGGAAACCTTTGCTGATAGGTTAGGACGAACTGGCCAAATGCTTTGCTAGCGACCTTTACCCCCACTTGAAGCAATTGGAAGTAATTAAACGTGAACTTAACATGATAGTAAGATTAACTAGGTTAGCACACTTCTCCTCTATTGATCACAACCCTTACCTTTATTTGCTTTATCTTCTTGTCTTTAGTAGTTAATTAATCATTTCAACCTTAAAATTTGTGACACCTAGACTTAGTTAAAATCCGCACACATAGCTCTTGGGACGACCTCGGTTTTACCGAATAATACACTACACACGACCGGGTACATTGCCCGTAAGTGCATTAGGGTAAACCATAGGTATAACGAGCAATATAAATATTAAAACCTGGTCAAGAAACTCGCATCAAGTTTTTGGCTGTACTGCCGGGAGTTATATTAGGATTTTCATTAAGTCTTTCATTTTTATTTTGTTTTAAATTTTCTCAATTTCTCACGATCTCTTTTCAAGTTTCAGGTACTATTGAAGTTGTTAACATTGATGACCTCACTCCTGAGGAATATTTGGCGTTGACAAGAGAAGAACAAGGGCCGGGGCTCGTAAGACCGGCGATTGGAGCTAATGTCCGTTTCGAGATTATAGATCAATTTATGAGGGAGCTTCGTGCTAACCCTTTTTCAGGAAACAGGGACGAAGATGCGTATGAGCACGTTAAGAATGTCTTGTACATCACAAGCCTTTTCAACATTCCAAGTGTATCTCATGACGCTGTTATCCTAAGGGTGTTCCCCATGACTCTTATTGGGGGAGTAAGAAGATGGATCGAAAGATTGCCCGCCGGGGCAGTTGATACATTGGCTCTACTAAAAAAGCACTTCATCCAAAGACATTTTCCTCCGTCGAAGATATCTAATCAGCTCATGGAGATTCATAATTTCAAGCAAGATGACGATGAAACGTTGTATCAAGCCTGGGATAGATACAACGATCTCCTCTACAAGTGTCCAACTCATGAACTGAACAGCCAGCAAAAGGTAAACATCTTTTACAAAGGAATCAACGTAACCACAAGACAGATGTTGGACTACCAAGGACCAATTCCAAGCATGACCCCTACTCTCGCCATTGAAGCCATCCAAAAAATGGCTGATCATTCCCAAAAATGGCACGACGGAGGAAGCAAGAGGAACCAAGGCGGAAATCTTGATGGAATTGCCGCCATCACTAGCAAAATTAAAAATATTGGTCGAGACATGCTCAAGCTTAGAGAAAGTGTTCATGCCATCCAAGTAGGTTGCGAAAGCTGCGGAGGAGGACATCTCACCAAAAATTGTCCACACATTAACGAAGATAGCACAATCGAAGAAGCTAAATATGGAGAAAATCGACCGTTTTATGGGGAAAATCGGAATAGTAATGGCTATCGTGGAGGACCTTCTGGAAATTACAACCGCATGCCTTATGGAGAAAAAAGGCCCAACATTGAAGAGACCATCAACAAATTTCTGGAAACCTCAGCCCAAAGACAAAAGGAACAAGATGAATGGCTCAAGGAATTCCAGGAAAACACTAATAGAAGCCTCTCCAATCATGACACAACCCTAAAAAACCTTGAAACAATGGTGGAAAAGCTTAGTGAGAAGGTAAGGAAAAATAACACTAAACCGGAAGGGATAAAACCTATGATGGAATGCAAGGTCACCTGTTCTGATGAAGATGCAAAGTTACAAGTCAATTCTCCCACCAAAAATTTGGTTACGACTGAAAATTCCTGCGACAGTGTTCAGTTACGTCGTACCACTTCTGACGAGTTATGGCGTAACCATGGGTTAGAAAATGATCATGGCATTATGAAGAAGAAAAATACCGATGCTGATGACAGGAGAGAGTTACGCCGTAACCAAACATCAGAGTTTAGACGTAATTGGGATACGTGGTCCGACAAATTTCTCGAGTTAGATGAATCAGGGACGCAGGTTATTAACAGATGGTCCAATGACATTAATTTATGCCCTCAATCTCCATCTAAAAGGAAGTATCACTGGTGCAAGAAAATACCCGTAGCTAATGGTGAATGGTATGATCTATGGGCTTCATGCAACCCTCAGAACGAAATTTGCGATGGAGGAATCGATAAGGATAGGGTCAAGGATAACAAATTCATGTGGCCTGCATATACTGATGAAGAAAGGTTGGCAAAGCTCTCATTTGAAGAAGAGGAGGAACCACCTATTAGTGGGGGTGTTATTTGGGTTGACCCGGCCGGGTTTGGGTCAACTCGGGTCGGGTCAAATCGGGTCAAGCTTTAAAAAAACATACCCGAACCCGACCTTGTTTAGAACTCGGGTCAACTCGGGTCGGGTCAATTTGGGTTCATGTCAACTCGGATCGGGTCAATCGGGTCGGGTTAATTTAGGTTCGGGGTCAACCCGAGTATTTTACATTGTAAAATTTTTGTTGAGCCGGGTCAGTCGGGTTCGGGTCGGGTCAAGGCTAAAAAAACATACCCGAACCCGACCTTGTTTAGAACTCGGGTCAATTCGGGTTGACCCGATTGACCCGAATATAATTTTGAACCCGATTGACCCGACCCGAATTGACTTTGGTCGGGTTCGGGTCGGGTCGGGTCAGGGTCGGGTCGGGTCGGGTCAGCCCGAATGACACCCCTACCTATTAGGCACTGTTGCACCCCGATAATTATCGCTGATGACAAGTCCACACGAGCGTGGCCTACATGCAATCCTTTCCGCTAGTATTGCAACGGGGGTGGTAACATGAAAGACGAGGAATGGACATGCCCTCATGAGCTCGAAAAACATGATGTTAAGTTCGGGGATTTATCCTTCGATGATTGGTATGTGGTACAATTCGGGGATGCTAAAATTAACCCAAATCTGCTAAATAGACTGAAGATTGATTATGAGGAGCATTGTCTACAGAGAGAGTCTGATATGTGCAAAAACACATATCATTTCTTTATCAAATCAAACCCAAAATAACCAAGAAAGAGCCGTTAATTGCTAATATTTGTTGTTTTCTTGAGTTTATGCTTGTGCAGGTACGGATATGATAAAACACCCAAAAGATCACCAAATCTGACAAAAATCCGAGCACGAGAGATAAAGAGTGCTAAAGCTGAGCTGGAAGGTCAGAATTGTGCATCTGTGAAGATTTCTATTCTCTGAGGATGATTTTTGAAAGATATGATCAAGTTTAAAGAATTGTCAGATTTAGTCCCTCAACTTTGAAAATGGCAAGAATGGCCCTTGGATTATTGAAGATTGGCAAGACTAACCCTTGGATCACATTTTAAGATTTACACTTATGGTCCCTGGATTTTCAGTTTGAACACTTTTGGTCCTTATACTACTAAATGGGTTCAATATACATCCTAAGTCTAATATCCCAAATAAACCCATGGCCCAAGTCAAAAGCCCAACCCAGCTGACCCATCTCATACCCGGTCCAATCCTCCACCCGGTTTACCCACTATCCATACCCGGTCAACTACAATACCCGGTCAACAAAAAAAAATAAAATAAAAAAACCCACAAACCATACGCGCCAAAATTTATCCCAAATTCATTTACCCAGAACTCCCCATGAACCCTAAAAACCCACCAAATTAATTCGCCTAATGAAACTCAAATTCCCTTGAAATTGACACTCAACTCTGACACGTGACTGACACACGGATGCCACGCTGGCAATCTGTGTGTCATATCACATCATTCTCTCCTCTGATTGGCTACACATGCGTGGACACGTGATCCAATGGCTCAGATGGACTGATGATTGATGGGAATTAATCCAAGGGTTGATAAGAGCCAAGAGAAAGCACAAGTGCAAGTTCTGGATCCTTCCAAGGCTTGAGCTCCTCCTATAAATAGCCCCCTGATTCACAGAGAAATCCAAGTAGTGTAGAAGTAGAGTAGTAGTAGTTCTTCTGAGTAGATTGTAGTTTATAAATGTTTTCATTTTATTAAATTCATTTCTGTATTTCAAGCTTAGTTGTATTCAGTGATTTTTAAGTAATAAAATAGTTTTAGTTTCAATTTCATTTAAATACCATTGTTGATTTAAGTTTTTCAATTAGCTTATCAGTATTACATTTAAGTGTTTTAAGCTTGTGACTCATCATTTCATCTTGTTTACTTACTTTAATAAAAATCAATAAAAATCGAAAAATCTTTAAAATAAAAAAATATGAACTCTGTTTTCAAATTTATTTCAGAGTTGGTTATGATATTATAAAGCTCTTTCAATCTTACTTATAATCAGTATAAGGTCTTATCTACTCTTTCACTCAGATTCTACCATCAAATTCTCATTGGTCAAATAAAAGTCAAAGTTCTAAATAATTGGTAAAACTGCTCTGAATTGCTGCTATGGATTTGGATTTGGGTTAGCTTAGCTTTGATTTGGAGTTGAGAACAGGTAAGGATAGTGGTTACATTGATCTCATAAGCATGCCATTGTGGCAGGACTTCTGTAAGTGCTGTTCATCTGATTTCGTAACTGTTTAATTGCCATCTTGTTCCTTTGATAGTTATAGTTGGTATTATTGCACCATTTAGCTCTATAATGTTCATCTGAGTTTGTTTAGATAGTGATTTTAGGATAAATCTGTGATTTAGAGGTGTTAACTTGCATTTCAGTTTTCAAAAGGGTATTAGGATTAGAGCACAAACTTGTGCTAAATGTTAATTTGTTGATTAAACTTGGTAGGTTTAGTCTGCTTTAGGATAGTTAAACTCAAATCAGTTCTTTTATTGCATCTGTATGCACTTTTAGTCAACATTCATTTGAATCTGTTTTGATTTCATATCAGTTGCATGTAGGAGTCAATAACTTGCATATTAGGTTTTAAACTATTAGAGTTAGCTTAATTAGGTCCTATTGCATCTTTAATCATCATTTACAATCAGTTTTCAAAGATCAAAATTTATTTTAGTCAAATCTCATTTCTGTGTTAAAAGTCAAAAGTGGAAAAACAGTTTTTAGCCAAACTTTGTGGATTTTTAGAGGATTTATTTCTGGTTCAAAATTATTGAAACTTTGGGATAATTAAGTCCAGCTGGTCTAGTTTTCAAAACTCATTTTTGTGGAAATTTTAGAAACTGTTATAAGCATTAAATCAGCTCTTCTTTAGAGCTGATTTGCCCTGTTCATTATCAGCTGGTTCTGAGTGTGAGCCAGCCAACTTGCAGGCCTTGCACAAGGTTCAATCTAGATCATTAGGACCTGAAATTTGGTTTAGTGGATCTTGGTTTGGTAGTCTAGAGTTCTCAACTTCTGGTTTGCACTTCAGTTCACTGGATTAGCTTATAATTAAGCTGCAATTAGGTAGGTTAAGGCTGTTTGGTACTTAAGATTGAATCACATCATTTCATTTTAGCTTGCATTTTAAAAGGGTAGGATAGTTGAGAAAGGTTATTTTTAAGTAATTTTAGCATAATTAAGCCACTGTAGTCATTTGGTAAACTTTTGAGTCTTCTAGCTTAATTTTAAGTGCTTCTTAATAAGTAGTTACACTACAGCTTGCTTTTCTTGCACACTAGCATTAGTTTTTATAAGTTTAGAATACAATTTTATAATTTTCCTGAATTCTTCATATTTTTCCATCATTTTACTATTTTTCTTATTTTAAATCAGTTTTAAGACATTTTTTAAATAGCTTTTATTACGAATAAATCAGAAAAGCTTCAAAAAAAAATAAGTTTTTATTTTTCCTAGATAAATAAAAATATAAAAAGCAAAAAAAATATTTTTCCATAATTTTCTTAGTTAAAATAGTAATTTTTAGCAATTTAATTAGTTTTAAATAGTTTTAAATTCGTAGAAAATAGAAAAAGTTCGAAAAATACAAATTAAAATTTGAAAAGTATTTTTAGTTATTTTAGAATTTTGAAAAATAGTTTCATAATTTTCCCACTTATTTTCATAATTTTTGGTAATTTAGTTTTATTTTAAAAATTAGAAATTAGTTTTTAATTCAAATAAATTCAAGAAAAATCATAAAAATTAGTTTTAATTCTTAGTTAATTTTCAAATTTCATTTTTAGTTTAAAAATAATTTTAGATCATATTTACGATTTAGATTAGACTTAGTTGCATTTTATTTACGTTTCATTTATTACATTTTAGTTTTATTCTCGTATTTAAGATTCTCCGTAGTTTAATTTCCCTTTTATATGCTTCCTTTAATTTCCCATTGCCCCGTAGTTTAGAAAACATCATATTATTCCCTTTTCCCTTTCAAATCCCGATAATCACGACGTGAGTTGAAAATTCCATTCAACCCTCGTTCGGAACGATCTCGGTGCTCAAACCTAATACGTTTGAGTTACCCAAATACTACAAACTTCTATAATTGGTTTCCCGAGCGAATCAGAGTCCGTAAATAATGATGTCTACTGCATGAAGGATCCTTCAAGCAACACCGATGACGATGTTGCTCGAAGCCATTGGTGTGAGAAAATAAAAACACCTGGCGAAATTTTTTGGGCATCTTGCAACCCTTATGATGATAAATGTAACGGGGAAAGCAGCATAGAGAGAGTCGGGAAGGATGAATTCTTTTGGATCTCAACCAATGATGCGGAAAGAACTGAGTTACCTTGGCTAGACAATTTGGGATTTGACAATTGGGTCAAAATCAAATATGGAAAGGTAGATGCGTTGACTAAGGAGAAGATCTGGAAAGAATGCATGAGTAAAGAAGACCCGAGCGAAGAAGTTTCAAACGACATAAGTGAAGTATCGGATGAAGATACCAAATGTTCGACGAGAAATGAGAAAGAGGAATGCAAATGGGTACTAGTGGAAGATTTACTCGATGATGAATGATTTAAAGGTACCGAGTCCAACGATGATGATATAGAAGGGATTTTGGATTACCTTGAACTACAAGGTGTAGATGGATTCACTGACCCCGACGATAAAGCATATGAGCAAAGAAGGTGCAAACTTCTTGGCATTCCGTATAAGTGGCCGCCACCGATTGTAGCTGAAAAGTATGAGTTTACTAGATACCACTTGGGGGCGGATGAAAAGTTTTGCAAAATTCAAAAGATTGAGACTAAAGAATATCACCGCATAGCTACAAATGTTGCTTAGGTCAGACATAATTTGATGAAGGATATGGAGGAAGTTGGCCAAGTCCAAAGGCCACCATAAAGCCCCCGAGGCTTGAGTCTAACTTAAAGACTCGTAAATAAAGAAAACTGCTCATTCGGGAGACAACCCGAATTATCCCTTTCATTTGTTTTATTTCCATTTCTGTTGGGTTTTGTGTTTTTAACCAATTTTGCAGGAAAACGGAGAAAAGTTGTTGCAGCATGTTTGAACGGGACTCGATTCGTCCACGATTACTGGCGTAACTCATTCTTATGGTTACGCGAAGAACATACTTTTGCGATAATTCTTCTCGAGCATTACCAATTACGGTAATCCCATTCAACGGTTACGCCGTAGCTACACTCTGAGCGTCCAGGTTTTGCTTTAATTACGGCGTAACTCCTTATAAGAGTTATGGCGTAACTATCCTCTGTAACACTTCTTTCTTTTTAAACACAATAACCTTGTATTAGTTTTAAATGAACTTTGTGGGTATGTTCCCTGTAAGCCCTCACGAGACTACACTCGTCCACTTGGGACACCAAGTGGTTTAAAAGGCTTGTTGCATACGCTAAATGCAACCGTGATTCCTACGAAAGTGAGTTAGGTTTCTTTTTCATTATCTTTTTCTTTTTTTAGAATTATGCTTGTCTGTAGTGTGATTTCAGGGATTGAAGTTTGCTCGTTGAAGCTTATGCGAAGGCACTATTCTTTTCGTGAGCCTTCTTTCTTTTTGGAGCATATTTCAGGGAAGTTCTCGCTCTAATTCTACTTTTCTCTTCACCTTTATTTAACGCTTAGTACAAAAGGGACTTTGTACATTTCAAGTGAGGGGACGGGAGTAGAATTGTCTCTTGAACTTTATTTTACCCTCGTTTTTCTAGTTTATTTTGAAAAATTATGTCATTTTTAAAATTTTGACATGTTTTTCTTAACTTAACTAGATCAGACCTTAGCCGAGCACATTATAACCTTTGATATTATATGGTGAGATTAGCCTTATCCGTTTCCAAATTTTTACCCCAAATCCACCAAATTATGAGTGTGCCGGTAGCTTGTAAACTTTAGAACTTGGCTTTTGCATCATTTCGAGACCATAGACGAGGTATGTTGAGTTAGCTTGATGTATTTGGACTTTTCAGTTTAAGAAGGCAGTATTATAGGATTATCACCCAAATAGCCTATCATTGTGTGTTTATCGATTAGTCACCTCGACTTCTCGACCCCCATGTTAAACCCCTTGTTGCACTCACCTTTAGTGCAAGATACCCCTAGATACACCCATCTGAGCCATTCCTTTCATTTTGTTCACCCAACATATTGTTTCGTTACACCCTTACACCTTAGCCTACCTTGTAGTCTTTATTTGTAATTGGGAAGTCATTGTTTGCCTAAGTTCAAGGTTCAACTGGACAGGTTCGGGAATCACGCTTCCGTCGACGACATATTCTTAAAGATCATTGAAGACCCCCCAATTTCTCATATTTTTCATCTCAAGTGGGAGGATGTTATGTTTGTTGAAAAAAAATGATGAAGTAATTCGAAGAAAAAAAATAAGTTATTGTTATTTATTTGATTGTAAAGTGCGAAGTTATAAGCATGGATTTAAAGAATGGAGTTGGTAATGTGCCCATTATGACGCCACCTCGGTTACTTTTAAAGAATCGAGGAGGCCACCTCGGTCACTTTGGACGAACGGTAAGTGGTGATGACTTGGTTATAGATTTATACTATTTGCTTGATTTTATTTTACACCAATTTTATCACATGTCTTATCCTACCCTTTAGTCATGAAGCGTGTCTAAGTGATGCAGCGAGCAATCTTTGATTTCTTGGCCATGGATTTGGTCATGTATCATTGATTTTGTCCACTTCGCCGTGACATGTTAGTAATGATAACTCACCCTTAACCTTTGTCGTGTCTACCCATACTGCCTTCGAGAATTCTTTAGCCCTTAACTCTAGTGGTGGAGATTTGTGTAACCGCCAAGCTTATGATATAATACATGCTATGACTGTGCGTTGAGTGATCACCCCGAAATTGACACTTAGAATAGTTGAGAGATTGGAGTGTTTTGTTCCCATTTCGTGAGGTGTTCGGCTTTGTTTTATTCTAGCATAAGAGATTTGTAAACTTATATTTTCTAGGTAATGGGAGATATCTTTTTAGGAATCTATCTAATAAGGTCTACTTGAGGGCAAGTAGAGTTCAAGTGGTGGGATATTTGATAACATCAAATAATCTTGAATATTAAGTGTCAATTTCCCCCGACAATGCTCGTATTTTATATCATTTATATGGATTTACCCTTGTTTTCCTCTATATTTCACTTTCAGGTAAATTACGAGCATTGGAGCTAATGAGACGCGGATTTGGAGAGTTTATTGAAGATATATGATAGTATGCTCATTTTGAAGATGTTACGGCGTAACTCTCCTCTCACATTACTGCAGTATGGCGTGACTCGAAAACCAACTCAACTGAAGATTACGGCGTAACTCCATCCTAAGATTACGCCGTAACTAATTAGGTTAAATGAGGTTCCGCGCCGCTGCAAGCTACGCCGTAACTCTTGTCTCAACTACGGCGTATCCATGATTTATTGAAGATACGACGTAACTCATTCTTGATGCTACGCCGTAACCAGCTTTTCCAGAGCAAATTACGAAGAATTGGATGTTACGGCGTAACTCTCAACTTAAGTTACACCGTAACCAGATCTGGCATATAAATACCGCCCAAATTCCAGCATTTCTAATCTTTCACTTCACACACCAAATCAGAGAACGTGGGTAGAAGGTTGAAGGCAGATCTTAGGGAGCATACGGAGCCATCTCCAAGGAAGAAATCGCTCCCCTACGATAAGCATTAGCATTTTATCATTTCTTTACTTTCAATTCATGTATTTCAATATGTTAAACATTGAATCGATTGTTTTAGTTAATATGAGCGGCTAAGCACCTCTGGTGCTAGACTAGTTATGATTCCTTAATTGTTTTGTTTATATTTACATTGCTTCCGTATAATTGTTTCTAGTGTATACATGCATAGTTTGTTGGTAGTTACCCTTGTTTCAGTATTTTTGAATGGCGGTAGTGGTTAGTTACTTAGGAGATATGACCAACTGACCCTAAGTAGTTAGACTGAGTGGGAAGGGTAAGAATTGACCAACTGACGACCCTTCTTCGCTTGTGCGATTTGACCAACTGATCACCTACCGTTTGGATGAACTTAAGAAGTTAGGGATGAGTGTTTAAGATGCTAGCGTCCCGACACTTATTGTTATGAATCTTGCATGTAGTGGCACTTAATGACTTGGCTTAGGGGACTAAAAACAACTGGACTTTCGAGGGGTCACCCAATGATCTCCGGTGGAAACCTTTGCTGATAGGTTAGGACGAACTGACCAAATGTTGTCTTAGCGACCTTTACCCCCACTTGAAGCATTTGGAAGTAATTAAACATGAACTTAATATGATAGGAAGATTAACTAGATTAGCACAATTCTCCTCTATTGATCACAACCCTTACCTTTATTTGCTTTATCTTCTTGTCTTTAGTAGCTAATTAATCATTTCAACCTTAAAATCTGTGACACCTAGACTTAGTTAAAATCCGAACACATAGCTCTTGGGACGACCTCGGTTTTACCGAATCTTGCACTACATACGACCGGGTACACTTGCCGTTAGTGCATTAGGGTAGACCATAGGTATAACGCGCAATATAAATATTAAAACCTGGTCAGTAAAACCTGCATCAAAACACCACTTTTTTTGACCTACTAATAACCGATGGCAACCCTAAATGTTTAGGCTGAACACCAACTTCTCGCACATATAGCAACTCACTTATACGGGTACGAACATGTGGCTCAACATTAGCACTAATGAGACCTTAGATTTCTCATAAATTATTAGTTGCCCAGATGAACTGCAATAACGTTCCAAAATGCTTTTTAAATAGCAAACTTCCTCAATTGACGCTCTAAAAAAAGAAGATGCTATCATCAGCGAAAAACAAATGAGATATTTCAGGGGCTCCCCTGCACACTCTGACCCCATGAATGCGGCTTTGTGTAACTGATTTCCTGATCATTCACGATAACACTTCTGCGCACATAACAAATAGATAGAGCGAAATAGGGTCTCCTTGGCGAAGACCTCTAGTAGGAGTCACATGACCAACTACTTGCCCGTAAAATTAAAATACTAGGAAACTGAAGATACACAAGCCATAATTAAATTGGTAAAGTGTGCTGGAAATCGAAATTTATTTAGAACAACCCTAATGAAAGGCCACTCGACTCTATCATACGCCTTGATCATGTAGACAATTTTTTGGTGGGGCTCTAATTGCGAAGAAATTTTCAGCCATGTTTTAAAAGGAAAGCTCAAACTTCTTTTTAAGTTAGACGTTGAACAATCTTTTGATATTATAATTGGAGTTTTTTTATTGATATTATGAAACAAGCAGGGTTTAGCTATGAAGGCCCGATCAATGTTACGACGTAACCTAATAATGTAGTTACGCCGTAACTTAAATATCTTCCAATATCAAGTCTCGGTGTGATGATTACGGCGTAACCTAAGGAATAGTTACGTCGTAATCCTTTAAGCTCCATCGTAAACTCGATAAGTGGCTACGCCATAATCTTTAAAGATCTAATCAAGACTCTCGTAGTGCTGGTTACGTCGTAACTCATGTTGGAGGTTACGACGTAACTGATGGAGGCGCGAATTCCTCATAACCTAGATGGTTACGGGGTAACTTGAGTTGATAGTTACGCCATAACTGATGTTGACTTAGTCTTCATATACACATTCCTAGCTACGACGTAAATGAGAGTGAGAGTTACACCATAGCTTCTTCCATGAAAGCATACTAAGGTATAAATCATTAAGTATATCTCCAAAACCGCGTCTCTTTAGCTCCTATGCTCGAATATAACCTGGAAACGAAATATAAAGAAATAAGAGTATAAATCCATATAAACACTACAAAATACGAGCATAATTGGGGGAAATTGACACTTAAAAATCAGAATTATTTGATGTTATCAGGGAACGTGCTAGAAGGCTATGTTATGGAACATAAATTGGACAACAAGACATGCAGAACAAGCTGCTAACTGAATGGGAAAAATTTACATCAACTCTAGGAGAATCGATTGAATCCCACTATGGAAGGTTTTGCACTTTGATGAATGAGTTAATCAGAAACAAGTTGACACCTAGCACTATCGTGAGTGATAACGCTACACGCGTCGTTCGGGGTCAAAGGAACTTCCTTTTCTTCGAGCAAGTTTTATAACACCCTAGGCAGTGAACCTAATCGTTGTAGTGTAGTAATTAGAGTAAGCCACGGGTATTGATATCGTTCTCTAGGGGAATAGGAATGCTAGTGAGAAGTTACTACGCTAAGGTTGGGGTTGAGGAAGATTATTTTTTATCTTTTTATGTTTTTTAGGAAATTGAAAGGTACGAATCTCGGGGTTTGGATTTGGGGGTTGGTATTTCTACCGATTACTCTACTTATCTAATTATCTAATCTAAGGTGTATGTAGTCTATGTCTAATTATTGTGTGCTCGTATGATAGTTTAAAGATGTGTTTACTTAGGTTTTACTACTCCTTAATTATCTCCTATTGGTGGTTGAATTGTCACGTCCTTATTCTTAGTTGCGTTGTGTGTCTAAAGTTGTAGGGTATGCGTTTCTCCTAACTCTTTGAACTTACCAAAGGGTCTCGTCTACAAAACCCACTAGGGATAATAAACTCTTACTCTAAGGCACTCTTTGGATGGTTTAGCTTACAACTACTCAAGGAGTTATATTCTAAGGTTCACAAAGATTTAATCAAGCATTAAGTACACAACGAATGACCTATCGCATTACTAGATCATTAACAAACTAGGATAAGAGACAACCAATCAATATTCAATAATTAAGTTTCATATTCCCTAAGCAAACACAAAAGTAAATTAGCCGGACATGGAGAACATGCAAGCATACACACAAATAATCAAAGACATAATTGTATTAATGAAGTAAGGCACTTATCTTGATGTAAGATAGGGTTTGGAACCCTAAAATACTGTACAAGACAGCCTTGGTTTGGTTTAGGTTTTTACTCCAAAATACTACACACAAATACTGAAAAATTCGGATTCTATATATAAGATTACACATGCGACGGCGTCACCTTATGTTTTGTGCCGCCGTCGGATCGCCGTCATTAGGGTTTCGTCTTGGCCACGTTAGACTTGCGACGGCGTCTCTTTATGCTTGTGACGCCGTCCTCTTCAAACCGACGCCGTGCGGATTGAATCTAGGCCGTCCCGAGTTGCGGCGGCCTACTCTTTTATAACTTGACGTCGCGAAAATAAGAGTTTTGGCTCTTGTCCGTCACAAAATCCTCCGACGGCGTCGCGAGATAAGCGATGGCGCCGTCACCTTATGTTTTCAGCAGCCCGAGTGTCTCGATTCTTGACTTTGGCCATTTTCTTCATATATTCGCACCTTTTCGTCCAAATAAGTGCCATTACTGACAATTTGCCTTCAAGAGACCTAAAAGTGAAAAGGAACGATATTAAGTAATAACGAATACAAAAGTGATCAAATAAGGGCTTAAATGACCCCTCAAAAGGTACATTTTAAAACCTTATCAAATATCCCTACACTTGGTATTTGCTTGTCCTCAAGCAAATGTGCTTTTAGCCAATTAATTTATAAGTTAGGGTCATGAAGCATTGGTTTAAAACAGTCCACAACACATATAAGCCCCGAAAAGTCATAACAAGCACGGAAATTACATACTAGCACCTCACATGGGGTGTTTGGATACTCACGTCTCTCGGGTGTATATGAAATATAACAAGTTGGAAATGGAAGATAAACACTCATTAACCGGTCCTAGTACATAGATTACCATATGCTTGAGAATAGATCAAACCTCCATCGCTTTGGCGTAAGCACCTAGGAAAGACTATCAAAGAGGTCTTTAAAGGGTTGTAACGTTAGGCTTACGGTAGGGAAACAAAGGGTTTGGTGGGATAGGCTTTTTAGTGGTGGCAAGTCAAAAATCTCTATGTTGCAAGTATACGAAGAATGGCGTTGCTAAGCCAAGACTCGACACTCTAGACTCTAGCTAACTGAAACAAACAAACATAAATTTAAAGGATAGATGTAGGATGGTAGCCCGTATGTTTTTTTTTTTTCATACACTTTTACTCTACCATCCTCTACGGTAACATCAAAATGATAGGGATTTATAGGCACATCCCTACACTTGAGTTTTTATTACTCTAACACTAATTTAACCCGAATTGAAAAGATAAAAAACACTTGGGGTATGTTATTACGCAAATAAGGGAATTTAACGTTCCCTTTCAATCATTTTATAAACTTTAACTTTTTCCCATGAGTCCCAATCGTCCCAAAACTGTGTACAAAGGATATGACTCGACTTAGCAACTCATGCAAGCAACTAGATAATTGAACTAAGGGTTTAGGGTGATAACAAAATGAACTAAAAGTGAGTGCATACAAGGTAGGCTAAGGCGATTTGGGTGTATATTTGGGGGTGGGGTGTAAACAATGCTCTTCATTGATATTCCAGAAAAAACCGAAACATCACGAGAACCGCGAAAAGGATAGGCTCTGAGGGGTTAACTAGGGGTATCGTGTACTAAAGATGAGTACAACGCAAAAGGGTGTGGGGGAAATTACTCAACCGATGTGGAAGAAGTAATTATATTACGGGTATCAAACAAGGGTTATCCTAATGCCTCTTATCATTTAGTTATTCCTAACTACACAAGTGTAGTCTTACTAGCGATCTCGGAATGCATCACAAAACAAGTTCTAGAATCTAATATACTACCGGTTCACACTCTAAGCATTAAAGATGAATGCTTTAATTCCTACTAATCTAAGGGCGATCCTCACATTTTGGGTGGAATTTAGGTGGTAAAGGTTTTTGTGCTAGTCATGCAACTTCCTATCCGTGAGACGCTTTTGTTAAAACTAATGGCCCACTCCTATATGTCATGAAAAATTAAAAATTTGGTGCCAAAATTACCCTAACCGACATTTTCTCATGGTTTATTACACAATTACACTTGGACAAAGCAAATAATCAAGGATAAGCATAGTTTCAAAGTTCCCGTTTTATTTTCCCTCCCTACACTTAAACTGAACATTGTCCCCAAAAGTATCAAAGTTATGATAATGGAAGGTAATGAAAAACGAAAGAAACTAATACTCCCCTGATTAGCTCGGTAGGATCCGTGTGTGAAGTAGTGGTTAAATCCTTTCCAAGAAAAATGTGTGCGTGAAAAGCTCCTTCCAATCTTTTGTTTCTTCATCTTGATAAATGAAACCTGCACATTTGAAGAAAACAAACGAAACCTTCGCGTAAAATCGGCGGTAATAATATATATAAGACTCTACTAAACTAGGATATAATGCTTGTGAAATGGATGTTTACAGAATTTCTGGAAAATTAAGACCTGGAAAATTCCAAAAATTTATAAGTAGCATAGAAAGCGAGAAAAAATAATCTGATGTTTTACTCCTTCCCCGACGTCCAGGTTGCAATCCAGACGCGTCAGGTTATCCGACAAAAAATGGTCTGCGATTTTACGGAAAAATTCGGAAAATTTACATCTTTAGAATCTGGAAAAATTTCCGCAAAACATCCATTATGACTCGATACAAGCATTTGACTCGAACAAACACACATATATATCTTTTAATGAATTGTTATTCTCATGTTTACGTTTCTTTTGAAAACGTGTGTAATCCTCCCTACACTTATCCTTTATGTAAAATACCTTTATATGCAATTAAGACGAGGTTAAAACACAAAATAAAGCATTTGTACAAATTTAAACATGAGAATAAACAATTAATAAAAGATATATGACACTAACAAGCAAACAATTAAGCATGGGTTGCCTCCCACTAAGCGCTTTTCTTTATTTAAGAGTCTTGTAGCTAGACTCGTAGTCGTGCCTCTACGTGACTTCATTACCGCCATCTCCTTCCTCATGACGGTCTCTATCGGGGGATTCCATGTTGTAGAAGTGCCCTATGATGCACTTATCTAAGAGTTCGTCTTCTCCCCATTCGGTCCTATATTTCGGTCCTAGGTTCAAACAATCCTTATAGAATCCGAAAATCTTAGCCATAACATAATCTACTCCTTTTTCTTTATCCTCCTCATTCCTATAGTAGACCGATAGTTTAAGTTCCTTTTCATCATTAGAGAGTGATGAGAACTTCTCAATCTTGAACGGCATTTGGTAAGCTATGTCGTCGTTCTCATCCTTGAATCGCACTATTCCTAATGAAGGATCATAGGTCATCCCGGTGTTTTCTATGAAAGGTTTTCCTAGAATAACGTGGGACAAGCTAGGGTCTATGGTCGTGCTAATATCATCCACAATTATGAAGTCCGTAGGAAACGTGAAACTACCTACATAAACGGGAAATCCCTTAACTCTACCAAGAAAATTGCAACTAACACTAGGATCATCGGGGTCTTGCCTAGTTGGAATCGGCTTCTTCACTACCCAATTGTAGTAGGTGCTAGTCATTATGTTGATTGGGGATTTACGGTCAATGTATGCCTTTGCCACGAAAAGGTGTCCTATGCAACATGCTATGTTAAGATTCCAAGGGTTCCCAAACTTGATTCTAGGGCTTTTCCTAACATACATGTGACGGAGGTCACGTACTAAGTGAGGGTGGCGAGTTAGCTCTTCTTCCGTAGGAAACTTATTGAAATAGTCATTATCTACTTCACCTACTTCCTCGGTTGTTTCATTAGTCTCACGTGTATGGTCCTCTTCATCATTGGTTCTATTAGGTTTCACTAAGGCGATGGTATTGACGAATTGGACATGCTTAGCTAACTTACTTGGGTCCTTAATCTCTACACCGAAAGGCTCGGGAGTTGAGATAGCATTAACCTTCCTATCACTATTGGTCATGGCTTTCAAAAGGTTGTCTATCTTCCTATCCATTTCGGCTTGTTGTTGGTTAAAGCGGTCCGAGAGTTTAGCTATTTGGGCTTCTTGGGTTGCAACTAGGTTTTGCAACATCCCTTTGATGTTTTGTTGGTTAGGACCGTGGGATGGGGGCCATGAAAAATCATTGGAAGTGAATTCCTTGGTTTGTCCCCAATAGAAGCCGGGCTTGCCCTTCCATGCTTCTCGAGTTTCATTGAAATTCCTAGGTCCGGGTATTGTAGGGAATCTTCCTCCCGTTCCATTGTACTTGCGAGGATGCGTAGTCAATGGAAGCATGTTCGGGGATCGGGTGCAAGTGTGTGTGTTATGAGGATCATAAAACGGCTCACACGAGGAAGAAACTTTGTTCACATGGCGTGAAGACTTAGGGTTTTCGTGGGAACTCATTAGGAATTTAACTTGATCTTCAAGTTCGATCATCCTACGGTCGGAAGATTGTGAGTCAATGGGAGGCAAGGAGATTGCCTTAACGGTTTTGGGCAACTCACGGGGTCATTCCAACTTTCGTTGTCATAGAGAGCAAGGTCCTCTATTATACCCATGATTCTTCCGCGGTGAGATCACTAAGTTTTCCACCGCGCTTGGGTCAATGGATCGCTGGGTGGGGAAGTTGACATGATCATAAAAGATTTGGACTTGAAGCCAAAGATCAATGCCGTGATGAGGGACTTTATGAAGTAAGTCCTTGAATCGAGTCCATGCTTCGTAGAGAGATTCATTTTGACGTTGTTGGAACATCAAGATGTCATTCCTAAGTTTAGTGGTTCTCCCCGGTGGGAAAAATTGAGCAAGGAATCGAGAGGTGAGATCATCCCAACTTGAGATGGAGCCGGCAGGAAGTCGCTCAAGCCAATTACTAGCTTGGTCCCGTAGAGAAAATTGGAAGAGACGCAGGCGCGTGGTCTCCCGAGTAGTAGCATCAAGGTCGATGGAATCGACAATTTTAAGGAAATCCATTAGATGCTGATTTGGATCTTGGGCCAAGTCCATAGAATGCACATCCGTTTTGCACCAACCGGATGGTGTGGGGATCGCAGGCCGTAGTTTGGGCTTGGTCGGGAAGCTCAATGGTGTTCCTATAGCCTAGGTGGCTTGGTCTCGAGTATTCACCAAGTGTACGGGCTCTTGGCGGGTCAATTGGTGGTGGGTTGATGAATGGTGGGTGGTCATCACCTTCCATGATGAAAAGTGATGGGATTACGAACAAAGGTCACGAAGAAGGGGGATAGACTACGAGAAAGCTAAAAATGAGAACAATTTACTTGATAGGAATCAAGCAAAGAAACCTAAACGAGGTGGACTACTAACTAGCTATTCTATTCCCCGGAAACGGCACCAAAAACTTGATAACGCTACACGCGTCGTTCGGTCAAAGAAACTTCCTTTTTTTCGAGCAAGTTTTATAACACCCTAGGCAGTGAACCTAATCGTTGTAGTGTAGTAATTAGGTAAGCCACGGGTATTGATATCGTTCTCTAGGGGAATAGGAATGCTAGTGAGAAGTTACTACGCTAAGGTTGGGGTTGAGGAAGATTATTTTTTTATCTTTTTATGTTTTTTAGGAAATTGAAAGGTACTAATCTCGGGGTTTGGATTTGGGGGTTGGTATTTCTACCGATTACTCTACTTATCTAATTATCTAATCTAAGGTGTATGTAGTCTATGTCTAATTATTGTGTGCTCGTATGATAGTTTAAAGATGTGTTTACTTAGGTTTTACTACTCCTTAATTATCTCCTATTGGTGGTTGAATTGTCACGTCCTTATTCTTAGTTGCGTTGTGTGTCTAAAGTTGTAGGGTATGCGTTTCTCCCTAACTCTTTGAACTTACCAAAGGGTCTCGTCTACAAAACCCACTAGGGATAATAAACTCTTACTCTAAGGCACTCTTTGGATGGTTTAGCTTACAACTACTCAAGGAGTTATATTCTAAGGTTCACAAAGATTTAATCAAGCATTAAGTACACAACGAATGACCTATCGCATTACTAGATCATTAACAAACTAAGATAATAGACAACCAATCAATATTCAATAATTAAGTTTCATATTCCCTAAGCAAACACAAAAGTAAATTAGCCGGACATGGAGAACATGCAAGCATACACACAAATAATCAAAGACATAATTGTATTAATGAAGTAAAGCACTTATCTTGATGTAAGATAGGGTTTGGAACCCTAAAATACTGTACAAGACATCCTTGGTTCGGTTTAGGTTTTAACTCCAAAAGACTACACAAAATACTTGAAAAATTGGATTCTATATATAAGATTACACATGCGGCCACCTTAGGTTTTGTGGACGCCGGATCATGCGTATCATTAGGGTTTCGTCTTGGCCACGTTAGACTTGCGGCGTCACTTTATGCTTGTGGACGCCGTCCTCTTCAACTTTGGCGCCGTCTGGATTGCTTCTAGGCCGTCTGAGTTGCGACGGCCTACTCTTTTATAACTTGACGTCGTCACTTGAAAATAAGAGTTTTGGCTTCGTCCGTCACAAAATCCTCCACGGCGTCATAGATAAGCGTGGACGCCGTCACCTTATGTTTCAGCACTGAGTGTCTCGATTCTTGACTTTGGCCATTTTCTTCGTATATTCGCACCTTTCGTCCAAATAAGTGCCATTACAGCAATTTGCCTTCAAGAGACCTAAAAAGTGAAAAGGAACGATATTAAGTAATAACGGATACAAAAGTGATCAAATAAGGGCTTAAATGACCCCTCAAAAAGGTACATTTTAAAACCTTATCAGTGAGTAACATCAAATTCATCAACAATCTTCAAGAAGAATGAGGACGCTATGTCACTATTTTCAACCAAAAAAAGGACTTATATCAGGTGAATTTTAATATACTCTACGATTTTCTGAAACAAAACCAAGCACAAGCTAATGAAGTTAGGTAAGAAAAATTGGCAACAAATCATGATCCATTGGCATTAATCGCACAGACACAAACTCCTTATTCAGTGAACACACAACATCAACCTTCATCATCTTCCACTAGCAACAATCTGCAACAATTCATTCTACAACCACAAACTGTTATCATCCCTCAAAAACAATTCTATCCACCAGAACAACAAGTCATTCAACAACAACATTATCTACTATACCAGGAACCAGGAATCACTGACGCTGAAGCTGAACAAACATAGGCTTTGTCTAAAGCATTTGCTTATTTGAATAAAGTATTCAAAGGACGCTATTCCACACCAACTAACAACAACCAAAGGATTTCTTCAAACACTCGGAACAGGAAAATTGCACAGCCGGGTTTAAATATGGGTCAAAGAGGACAAATGGTTTGAGTTATTGGGAATCAACAAGGATATGCTACTGGATTTCACATGAGTAATCAAAATATGCAGAATACAGGTCAATATGTAGGAAATCAGGCGGTTACGTATCATGGTAATCAGATGGGTCAGAATGTTTGGTACAAGACAGTGGGTAATCCGAATGGGAATAAGGTACCCAGTTGTTGGGAATTATGGAAATGAAAATTAGGCTAATCAGGTTAGTGTTACAAATGTCATGGAGTGTCATATTGCAAGGAATTACCCCACTAAGTCGAAAAAGAAGGATTCAACGATGTTTGAAAGCATTGTCATTGGTACAAAAGTAAGAAGCATGGATTCAGTTGAGTGGTGAGGAACATGACTTTATAGCTATTATGGATGAAATAGAAGAACGAGAGGATATTAATGCGAACTTCATTTTCATGGCAAATATTAGAAACTGGTTATTGAAATTTCGTTTTAAGTGAAAAACAATTGCAAATCAAGTATGACACACTTGATGTTAATTTGAGCTTGAAAATAAAATCTTTAAACGAGGAAATTTCTGATCTTAAAAACTAACTTTCTAAAAAAAAGCAACTTGTACTGATCTTGAAAAAGAGAAGAAACAGTTGAAAGCTGATTTTTCAAAACGAGAAGATTCTCTTCTTGATAAAATTTTTGAGAAAAATGAAAAATCAAAAAATTGGAAAATTTGCTTGTTACAACGGGTCATTCAACTCAAACCATCAATATGATAATTAATCAAACAAATCTGTATTACCATACAACACAAAAATGGCTCTTGGTAACAAAACTCCTTGTGCACTCAAGAACGCTCAGAAAGAACAGAATGTTTGATAAGCATGAACCTATCAATGTTCGTGATTCTCATGAAATGTTAGAACTAATTGACAAGATTAGATCAAAAATGAAACAAAAGAACCCATAAATAAAACCAATTGATTACAACAAACTTAACAAACTTTCTGCAGTTACTTTTGTTCCTCAAAAAGAAAAGTCAAAATTTTCCATAACACCCAGTGTTTCAAACATAGAGTCAAAACCGGTTTCAAAACCAATAGTTGTCTCAAAATCATTTTCAAATATGGAACAAATGTCTTTAAACAATTCCTTTAACACAAGTGATGCAAGAAAATTTTTAGATGACATTAAAAGTAGAATTGGGCAACTTCAAGAGGTTGTTAAATCTAAAATCAATATTATTATTAACAACTGGTATTCAAGTTTTCATGATGAAATGAAAAAAGTTTTTGAAACTGAAATTGCCACGCCGCTAAATAACATCAGTGCGAGGGTAATTCATTTTGAACAAGCATTTTTGAAAGAAACATGTGACTTTGTTAAGGACCATAAATTCCTAGTAAAGAAAACTAATAAATATTTTAAAAACATCAAAGTTTTGGAAAATTTAAATGATTCTTTCTTCGAAGATATTATGACTACCGATATTATGTACATTATCCTACAAACATATCATGTTGAAGACCATGAAAGACTCCAGTCTGAAACCTTCGCAATTATTTCAAAATATGAAAAAGCTCTTGAAAAACTTGAAAAAGAAAATATGTCATATTTTAGACAACTTGATCGAAAACTAGGAATGCAAGTATGAAAAACTATCGTATGAGCGTGCTTATAAGGACATGAAAGAGCAAAATGATCTTTGAGAGCTCATTGGAATGTCAAAAAGGAAAGGCAGTGGATACTAAGATTGCAAAACCATTGACTGAGGAGAAAGCAAATGTTCCCGAACCGTTTCCAAACCAAAATTTCTATTTCTTTTCCAAAAGTTAATGCGAAAAATGATTTGACAAAACCAGTCACTCCATATCTCTTGCCCAAGCAAAATAAAAAAGACAAGTATGTTGAAAAAGAAAAAGCGATTATCGAGAAATCAAAAGTTTTAGCACATGACCTTTTTAAGATGAGTACCACTATCTGCGTCGCCTCCACATCTAAACCATATGGAAAAAACGACATGAGTTTAACAAGAATTCTAAAGTGCCTAGGAAAGCTGAAACCACTTATCTTGATAAAAATGTGAATCCTAATGCGTGTGCCTTACCTTCTACAGGACTAGAAAGTGCCTCTATGAGCAGCAGACTACGACTAGGACCAATATAAGGAACAATAGAGTCTTGCTTTTCTCTAAGAGTAGTAGCCTAAATAAAGGAAAGAAAGTAGAAGAACACCACAAATTTCTTGCTTTGTAATAAGAAAGACATTTCATCTGAATATAATGAATCTATGAAACTTGCTATGTTTAATGAATGTGTTGAATCTGTTTATTTAACTTGCAAGAAATCTTTAATTAATACTGTTCATGATGATTGTGTTTCTAAAAATGTGAATGTTAAGCTCGCAGGAAGACCGTTCCAAAAGGAACTAATGCTAAAACAATAGGAAGACTAGTTACAAGATTTAGGTCTCACATGTTGATAAAAACATAGTTTTTCCTTAGGAATGGTATTTGGAAACCAACGGGTAGAATATTCAAGCTCCATATAGTATAATGAATGTTATTCCAAGAGACCAGTAGAAACCTTCTATGAATGTGATCCGGATTTTGCCTCTAACCCAAAGGAACCAAAATCAAAACGGTTTCCAAAAACATCTTCTCGCTTTTGGCGAGTTATCGAAATATGTCTTTCGATCATCGAACTCGGTTGCTCCAAGCACATGACCGAATCATGTCTGATCAATTTTTCGGAAATTAATGGGAACCGCATACATTTGGAAATGATCATGTAGCATCTATTCTGGGTTATGGAGATCTTCCATTTGGAAATTATTTGATCACTCGGGTTTACTATGTCGAAGGGTTGGGACATAATTTGTTTTCACGGATGGGGCTAGCGATGCAGATTTAGAGGTTGCATTTAGGAGAAATACATGCATCATTAGAAACTTGGAAGGAAGTGATCTCTTGACTGGGAATCATAGCACCAACTTGTATGCTATCGACATTAACCAAATGGCCTCTTCATCTCCAATATGTCTTATGACAAGAGAATCTGGAACAAAGTCCTGGTTGTGGTATAGAAGATTATCCCTCTCATTTTGACACAATCAACAAACTTGCCAAAGACAACATCACAACGGACCTCCCTAGTTCTAATACACCAAGGATCACTTAGGTCCATCTTGCGAACAAGGAAAAAGAAAAAAGCGTCATATAAACCTAAACTGCACCCAGTTTGGAAGCAAAGTTGCATATGTTGCACATGGAATTATGTGGCCCAATGAGAGTTGAAAGCATTAATGGGAAAAAGTATATTTTTGTCATCGATGACTATTCAAGATATACATGGGTTAAGTTTCTGAGGTCAAAAGACGAAGCACAAGGAATCATCATCACCTTTCCGGCGATTCATGTACTTCTACAAGTTCCAGAAGGATAGTAAGAACCGAAAATGGCATGCAATTTACAAATCAGAGTTAAGAACTTATTTTGAAGATGTTGGAATCATACATCGCATATTAGTTGTTAGAACTCCACATCAGAATGGGGTAGTTGAAAGAAGAAATCGCAATCTTGTGGAAGATGCTCGCACAATGCTAATTTATTCTAGTACACCATTATTTTTAGGGGCTAATGATGTTGCAACGCTTGTTTCACTCATAACCAATCCCTAATCCATATAAGATTTAATAAAACCTCATATGAACTAGTTAACAATAGAAAACCTGATATCTCTTACCTTCATGTGTTTGGCGCTTTGTGCTATCCGACTAACGATAGAGAAGATCTAGGAAAACTGAAAGCTAAAGGGGATATTGGAATCTTCATTGGATACTCAGGTAAGCTCCAAAAATTTCATTTGTCATTAACAACCTAATCATGAATAAAGCACGGATTATAGAACCATGAAATTTTCTTAACATCGTTATTTCATATCATTTGGCATGTGCATCGTAACACGTAATTAAATGCTCAAATTCACACTGTTTGACCCGATCAAAGTTCGCTCGATCTCTATTATTAATTATTTAAAATATATAAATAAATTATATAAAAATATATAAATAAATTATATAAAATATATAAATAAATTATATAAAATATATATATATATATATATATATATATATATATATATATATATATATATAATAAAAGTTTATTTTTTTTTAAACCGGGCCCAAGCCCAACTCATTTCTTTCTCCCCCTTTGGGCCTCGTTTGTGATCCGATCCAATATCCAAGTCCAAGCCCAATCTTTTTATTTTTCTTTTGGGCCTAATCCGATTCTAACCCAAGCCCAATGCACCACCATTAGATTTTGTACACAAATTTTAGTTAGAAATATTGTCGTGTTTTCCCTTTCTGTGTCCGATCGAGCAACAAAATGCAACAACAAGAGACCACAAAACAAACAAAAATACATCTCCCTTGGTCTCACTTGTGCTTGCGTGTGTGTGTAGAAAATGAGACACCAAAGCCAACTTAGCCACCCTAAATTAGTTTTATATTAATCCTAATACCCTTTGGCCTACACTTGACCTTATAAACCTTTTGCTAATATGTTCCTCATGCCCATCATGATTTGACAACACCATATCATGCCCTTAATCTTGGCTGCCATTCGTGCATGCCAAACCCAAACAAAAACCATCCTTACCTTCCTTGGAAACTAGGAAAGAACATGCATAAAATATACTAAAGACCTTACTTGCTTCCTCTTTATAAACAACCTCAATCCTTTAGTAAACTCTCACAAACATCTCTCACAAGTCCACTTAAACACATCTCACATTTACATCAATATCGTCCACTGTGGAGCTAGAGTCGAAGGGAAAAAGGGAAAGAAAGGAAACGTTTAAGGGTTGTGTTGATCGAATTGGGTTATAAGGAGAACAAGGGTTCTCACTAGTTCGTTCATATCATTTCATCCCCACTCAAATTGAGTGTAGTAAGTCTCCTCTTAACTCGTTCTATTTCGTTTTCTCCTCATTTACATTCCATATCACACGTAAAATTGTTATCATGCACCATAACAAATGAATAAATATAAAAACATATTGTTATCAAGGCACTAGCACATAAACGAAACAAGTTATATAACTCGTAACACTTTTGTTGAGCCTATGTCGAGCATATCAAAACGTTTTTAGTCACACGACCATATACCTTGTTAAATGAAGTCTAAACAAACAAGATCATAATGTAACACTAAATATCAATCCTAGTAACCTTTTAAACCCCCCCCCTGTCGCGTTTTTCTTCAAAACCAAACACACCCGATTGGGCTTTTAGGGCCCAAACCATTTCAAACCGTGGCCCAATATTGTTATAACCCGACCCATAATGTTAAAAATAAGTTGATAAGCTTTTAATAAGCTAATGAAGAGCTTTTGTAAAAGTAAAATGAGTTTTGTAAATCGAAAAGTATAATTTGGACTAGTTTTGCAAATCGTGTAACAATCGGGTTAAAAATGCAAGGTTTGGAAAGTAAAAAGGTTACTTTGTACGTAAAAATAAATGCATAGGAAAGTTTGGGGTGCCTTTGGTACATTTTCGAAAGTTGGAGGTTACTTTTATACGTGGAAATAAATGCATGGGAAGTCTAGGGACTGATTTCATAATTATGGCAAACTAATTTAAAAGGTAAAATAAAAGTTTATGTGTAAAATGGAAACTTGGAAACATGAGGGACTAAAGGTGTAAAAATCAATTTTTGAAACATTTTTATAAAAACAATTTATTATAGGGACTAAAACTATCAAATATGGAAAACTTGAGTATAAAACATTTTTGGGTATAAAGTATCTTCCAAAGTTGAGAGACTAAACTTGTACATTTTGAAACTTAAGGGTAAAAAGTGTAAATTTGAGAAAAAGTTTAGAAAACTTGTAAACTTATCACGACTTCATAAAAATGAGTATTTTGATGACCTAAAGACTATAACGAGTACTATTATGTCGATAATTTACTAAACTTGTATATATATAATTATAAGTAAATAATTATATGAAACCGTTATTCAATATCAACGCACTTTGAAAGTAAATAAACTAAAACACATGATAACATCGTTATTTTCATAAATCCACAACGGGGAATATTTCACTTATGTATAAGTGTGAACTTTTAATAATATCAAACTAAGTCAATATAGCGCATACTTTGAACTTAAAACAATAAGCACTATTCACACAAGTAAAACCAACAATAAGCACGATTTCCTTTTAAAAGTTCAACACCATCTAATTCTCTAACGAAGCAAGAGTGCTTTCTGAACGCCACTTCGAGATCAGAATCACAGAATTGACCAACAGAGAACAAATTATAACCAAGACCTTCCACATAATATACCCGGGAGATCACACTATCACCAAAAACATAATCTCCATAACCCATAATTGCCCAAAGTGGTCATTCCCAAATCTAACAGTCCCGATGAACTTATTCGCGAAGTTCTTGAGCCGAGAGCGATCTCCAGTCATATGTTTTGATCAGCCTGAGTCCAAATACCAAAGGACGATTTGTACGACCTACATTTAAAACTAGACGAGAATGGACAACTGGAAGCAGTGGATCCCCATGAGAATATGGGTTACGATTGGTTAGTGCGAACAATCTTTAGACCTACAGAATTTTTAGACGTCATGACATTAGTGGTGGAAGTAAGACTAGTAGTGGCAGTGGACCTATTTGAAGTGTGACAACTTTTTAAAGGTATGATTCTACCAGTGGGCTTCCATTTCTTAATGGGCATAGATCTAGACAATTTAGGGAAAAGCTTACTAATTTTGAATTTACGGACAGTAGGTTTCCATTGATAACCCACATTACTAAACTTTTTCCTTGTAGGCTTCCAATAATTACTAAACCTTTTCCCTGTAGGCTTCAATAATTGCTTAACCTGTTTTGCATTCCTAGCATTTTTAACTGGAGATTTAACAACACTTCTCAAATAAGTCACAACACATTCATCATGATTACCAGAAACCAAACATTCATTACATATTTTGCAAGTAGTAGCAGAATTTGAATTAATTACAGTACGCTTATAGCTAATACTAGAATCAACACGATTCATCTTATTCAACTAAAACTTATTATTCCTGGGGTGGTCATTTACTTTCTTCTCTTGATCACTCTTAGCTCGTGTGGTCATATCTTGCTTTGTATTGCCTGAAGGCTTTGACCCGCTAGCCTTAGTGTCACTGATTACTCCTGTAGAAGGAACGACGAGAATATTAGTTGGTTTCACTACTTTTTGCTTTTCTGGTCTAGAAGTGCTGGGATCTGAGACTTTAGGAGGAACAACAAAGGTAACATGCTTGACAGTAGGCATTGAAATGGGTGTAAGAATTCTATCTCGCCTAGTACCAGATTTAGGACATGTTGCAATTACACATTCTAAGAGTTCCTGAGATTGTTTGACATACAAGCATGCATAGCAAAGCACTATCAAGTGGTTTCTCTATTTTATCATCTTCAACAATCTAAGGGAGACTCTCTAAACTATCCTTAAGGTGCGAAGATATGTTTGAAATTCAAATTCATTATTCCTAAGATGAGGGGTAATATACTTACATTCACAAAGATATTTAATACAAGCAGTCACCTTTGGTGCAACATAATCACCACTAGTGATTGGCATTTTCCCTTTTACCTGATTCTTCAGATTCTCAATTTCTTTTTGCAAAGATGTTATCTTTTCATTTTTCTTGTCATGAGTGACCTTGATTGATTCATATAACTCTTTGAAATGCAGTTTAACCTTTTCATTTTCAGCTAGAAAACTCTCATTTTCATGTTGGAATACTTCAATGATGTTTTGAAGATGAAAATTCTGAGAATATTGAGAATCTAAAGTAGGAGGCATGTGGAGCCAACACTCACCTTATTAACCTTCAATTGGAAATCAGCTTTCAATTTTTGGATCATGTTGCAGTGAGCTTGAATTCATTCATCACGAAAGTTTATTTCAAGATATGCAACAAACTCAGGAGCATTCGAAGATGTCTTTGCATTTGAAGTTTTGATTCTTTCTTCAAGATGTTGATATTTTAATTGTAAATCAAGATATTCAACTTCTAATTTAGAAAAATTTCTGACCATGTTATCATGATCATCCTTTTCGATTTTGTCATGCAATTTCGAATTGAGAAGCAATAATGGAATATTTCGTGACATTATAAAACACATCTTGAGCAATACATCTAGAAATCAAATTCTCATGAAGGATGTGAATATTCTTCCTCTTAATCTCATTACTTTTAAGCTCACATTCATATATTTTAACCTCGTTTTCCATTTCATTAAACATCTTTTCAATTCTAACTTCAGTATCTAAGGCCATTTGAATACCCTCGAATTGTTCTTTTAGTTGTTTAAAGAATGGAATGACCTCGATTAGATAACATGCTTTAGTTTGCTCAAAACCCCTTTCCCTTCAAGAATTCATATTGGTGTGATTCTCTTCTTACATGTTTTCTCAAAATCAACAAATAGTTGGTAAACTACGTATAAGCTGATTAAGGTTTTACTTTGAGTGGGAAGATTTCTAGGCACTAAATGCATTGGTGTATTGGGAGGATACACTGTAGTTGGAGGGAATTTCCTAAAGAGAGGATTATTTTCAACAAGTTCTTCAGCTTTTCTCTTTTCCATATCTAACTTCCAAAATACTTGTTCAGGGGTTAATTGTGTCTGAGGTCTAAGCTTTGCCGTGGCTATCCAGTTATCCTTAGTGTAATTGGGAGTTTTGAAAGTTAAATTATGACTTACACACCAAGGATATTTTAATTTCTTTTGCATTTTCTCTCTAGAGGCATTTTCTAACTCTATGTCCTCTTCACTGTTCTCTACACAAGTTGACTTTTGTTTAGGCTTAAGAATCTCACTACCATCATAAATCACATCATGAGCTATTTTTTCTTTCTTAAAATACGCAGGATTGGGATCTTCTACAAGGCCAACACTGTGCTTATCACTTAATACTCTATGCTTAGTGATCATGTGAGCAGTCTGAATGATGTTGCCTTGTACGTACAACTTGTTTTCAAGTTTGTTCTTCAAAGTTTTAAGGTTGGAAAAATCATTTAAAAGTTTTGATTCCTTTTCTTTGAACTCCTGTTTAAGCACTTTTACATTTTCTTGAAGTTCTTGCTTTTGCTTAACAGTTTTATTAAGTTTCTATTGTAAGGAATTTAACTCTTGTTTTAATGTTTCTTCCCTTTAATTACTTTTTCTCGAATGTACGCATTTGTCTATCCATTTCCTACTCATGTGGTGTCACCAAATTAGCACTGTTCATAGATGGCAACTTGATACTTATAAATATTTACTTTAGTGGTCATGGAATCATCAGGCACATATTCAGTGTACTTGTCAAACACACATTCATCATTAATGGCGTGAGATGCACCACTAGGTACAACAAGACTTTCATTCGTTTCATATTGTTCATATGGGACAACATTGCTATTTACCCATATTTTCAATATCGAGTCAACGACTTCTCGTTGATTGTACTTCGTTGGGAATCTTTTGCTCATCAACCACATCATATAGTTTTAGTACCTCTGATATGATAGAATCCTTGGAGGGACCGGCTTGTTGAGGTGATGAGACCATTGGAGAAATATTATCCATAAAGATGGTATGTGCCATTGGATCATCATCAACATCAGAGTCAAAAGCATCACAATCTGCAACTTGGAAGACATTGGGATTGTTCTGTGCCAAATCATGCACTGGTTGTTCATCCACATCGTGATCGTATGTTTTGGCATTCCCATTAGCAAGAAACAACAACTCTTCCTCATCCAACACCGCTCCACTATCTTGAGCTTGCATCAAAGAACATCTATCCCCTGAAGTACTCTGCATTATGTGGACGTTTTGGCTGAAAAGTTCCCAGCAATGTGTCCTTCTCTCCAGTACTGTAGCACTTAATTGGTTTCCTTGACTGCACCATGATCCTTCCTGCTCAACAACACCCATAACCAGCTCCAGCTCCAACATTCCCATAACTAGTTCCAGCTCCTACATTCCCTCGTGCATTATATCGTGGATTCACATTCTGCCTTCCTTGACGTTCAACCACAACCCTTCCATCTTCAATAATAGCATGATTATGTAGATTAAATGAGGTTCTGAGATGGTTGTTGGTGTGGGGATGTAAGTTTATGTTTTGTTGAACCATTAGGGCTAGTTGGTTTGCAAGGTTTTCAATAAACATGTCAGATGGGGTATATCCTGAGTCTAGAATGGTAATCTGTTTCTGATTCTGAGAGGATGGTATGACTTGTGATGCTTGAGTACTTATCTTCACATCGGAAAGAAATGCAGTTGAGTCATTTGAAGAGTTTGCAGCAACAGTATTATAGTAGAATTTCTCCATGATCAAACGCTCAAATGTAGCATGTTTCTCGTGTTGAAGTAAGTAAGCATACATCTGTTCATAGTTGGTGTTCCTCAATCCTTTGTTCAATTTGGATGCAGAATCTAATTTGTGCCATCGGGTTCATGTTGTTTATGAACTTGGAATTGAGTTAGATATTTGGCATTGTCATTTTGATGTTCCTCATATCATTCACAAGTTTGTGAAACCTCATATGATACTCAGTGACACTTTCCCCTGGGTTCATCTTAAAGTTATCAAAGTCATCATAAAGTTGTATCTCTCTATCTTCCTTAGTCGGTTGAACCACGAGAAGCATCTTGACATTATCCCAAAATGCCTTGGCCTAAGTATTGTGATTGATCAGCTTGTAAATGTCCTTTGGTCGACCTTAAAGTACGATGTTTGAGGCTCTAATGTCGCATCATATCTTCTTCTCCTTCTCATCAAGATCATCATACGTCCTTGGTCTATCCAAACACAAAAACGGTTCCATCGGCTCCAGCGAGATGATCTCTGGTAGTTTCAATTTGTAATGGTCCTTCATCAATTGACTTAATGATGTTACAACCATTCTCTTTGCCGCAAGATCGATCCGATTCTATGTGCCAAGAGTCATAATCAGCTTGAACGTCATCAGCAACAGAAGAGATGATAGTAGACATGATTCCTAAGTACATGGGATTTTACAACTCTTTGATTAAACCGGGAAATAGATTCTTTCGCGGGATTTTACTAAATCAAGAGGAAACCGTAGAACTTAACACAAAAATGTCAAATCTCAAGTGACAAATCGCAGTCTTGACAAATCTCAAGTGAATCAAGTCGCAGAGACAAACCGCAGAAAGTGACAAATTGGAGTGACAAAACGCAGGAAGTAATAAACCGCAGTGACAAATTGCAGGAAGTAACAAACCACAGAGACAAACCGCTGAAAGTGACAAACCGCAGCGACAAACCGCAACCCTTATCAAACCGAAGAGATAAATCGCATCTTTGACAACTCCTAAGGACAAGTCACTATCAATAGTACACCCACTACTTGTCCTTTTGTCCTTTTCACCTCAAACCGCAACAAAATACCAAATCGCAGCGTTTTTTTTATCAAGTCGCATGCAAGATATACTCAAACCGCAGCGATAACAAGGTCAAATCGTAGAAAGGCAATGTCAACTCGCACCCAAGAACACTCAAACCGCAGTCAAGAAATGCAATCCGAGATCCAAACCGCACCCTAGAATATCTTCAAAAACCAAACTTTTCAATCAAAAACACTACAACCAAGATGAATCTTGCCTTCCAAACAAAAAACTAGACTAATATGATGATCCTAAACACAAAAGTACAATCAAAATCCAAACTTTAATACTAAATAAGATCAAAATGGTGAAAATGTCTCTAAACTCATTCAAACCCGAAACTTATGAAAACCAACTAAGAATCCAAGAACATGTAGAGTAGATGATCAAACCATGGCTCTTGATACCATTTGTAACATATTGGTTTTCATAAACACACAATCTCAAATCACAAGGTTACAATATATATGAGTTTCTAGAGAAAGAAAGTGGAGAATGGGAACTTCTAGTGAGAGAAAGAAAAATGTATTATGATATTCCACCCTTTGCCTTGCTAGGCAAAGGGTATTTATAGTTTCTTACAATATACATACCTACTCGGGCGTGGATTAGGCATACATGGGTAAAGACTTCGTCTCCTCCTCCGGTGTTACTTAACTAACTACTAAATATACCTAAATGACTACGACTACGAGCTTTCTAATGATTACATATACTTGAGGTGACCGAGTCTTTAACTACCGGATTTTCTAAATCCCAACAAACATGTCTCCCAATAGTGCTACTATGATCAAAGACACCCTTGGCTACATTCCACAATACCATAAAACTAAGGGACTTAGCAAAGAACAAGTCAAGGTTTTCAAAGGTCTAGAAAAACGTTACTTTCATGAGGGTAGAACAATCCACATTTTCTTTGTCGAGGGAACAAACCTTCATCAAGAACTTGCCACCATCAACTTTGATGGTCTCCTATACATAGATGAACCTATTTGTCCTAGATTCGTTCTTGAGTTCTATGCTAGCATAGTTCTTGTAACCAATGATGATGGTCTTATGGCACTTCACTTCAAAGTCAACCAACTTGACTTCAAGATTCCTCTCACTCACTTCGCCCAAGTGCTAGGAATTCCTTGTGTTGGAACATATCTCTACTCGGACAAGTGGTCACTCTCAATTCTTAACCGTTATCTTCCTTATCAAACTCCCTTGGTCGACAAAGATGTCATCCATGAACACCTTTTCTTTGATAGGGTATCCACAACTCGTGTCACTAGAACCGGGAAAGAAATCAACCGAGACCCACATGGAATGGAACTAAATGAGCTTAAGCCTCACTTTAAGAAATGGAAAGAACTTCTTAGGGCCAATGTCATAAGCACCATAGGAAACCGCGACCATATCAACGCTTACCTTTGCTACATGCTTTATAGCTTATCCACTCGTCAACCCTTCAACTTGGCATACTACATTGCACGGAGGATGGACATTCCCACTCAAGGAACCAATGCTCTTCCCTACGGGATGCTTCTTACCTGTCTCTTTAGAGCCTTTGCACCAATTCCGCCAAATCCTAGAAGGGTAAAACTTGACTATCCCCTTATTCCTCACATCTTTGTGCCATTGAGTGATGAAAGGGTAGCCAAGACTAAGACCAAAGGAAAATGGCCTCAACCTCCTAATCCTTCAACTTCATCATCAAATAGCTTGGAAGATGGACTCCCGAACTCTAGGATTCAACCTCACGAGTACTATGAGGCACTTCCAGATTGACAACCCTGGAAGAATCAAGCAAACTAAGGGTATGTTCAAGTATCTTGGTAGGATGCTCTCTAAGATCAACAAGAAGTTGGACAAGTAATGAGGTTTTAAGGAGTGTTTGGTACAAGAACAAAAACAATGATGTATGATGTATTTTATCTATTTTCGCTTTCTAGGATAATAACTAAACTTTAAACAATCATGTGAACTAACTTTGCCGTGCAGGGGGATAACATTTTGATGTAATCAAATTTTCACCGTTTCACTATTTAGTGAAAATCGCTCGCTCCTACTTAAAATACATGCTCCCATGTGTTTATATATGTGTTATTGCTTGTTCCCAACCAGAAATGATATTCTCCATATGTTTTAGGAAAATTTACAAGATTCACAAAAGTTTACGAGGGTTAAAAAATGCCTCTATAAACAAAACAGGCCACCACAGATCCAACGGACCCAAATTTTTGGTTCCGTCCGTGTAAAAATTTGGTGCCACCAAAATCTCATTCCCGGACGCACGGAACCAAAATACGGGTTCCGCCTTTGTAATTTTTTGAATCTGTGGCAGCCTGTAGGTAAGTTTCTAAATTTTGCTTAATCCCGCACTCAAATTCACTAAATTTTGTTGCTAGGATACTTTTTACTGATTATTATTCATATTAGGACTAGTTTAACTTACTTGGACGAATAGGATATCCTTTTCCCACCAAAATTCAAAAATCCACCCAAGAAACCTTTTCTATAAAGGAAGGACCCCTTAGTTTAGTTCCTTGAAATCCGTGGGTGTCTGATCTTCAGGATTTTGCAATGATTGAAGTCCATTTATTGCATATCTCGCAAAATTTACTCAACACTTCCTCTATGGATTGATTTAGGGAGATTTGTCATGCATTTAAACACTTCTAAATCATTAGGAACTACTTCATATGTATAGTTTAACATCAAATCAAACACAAATTTCCATAGTTCCAAAATCCTATAAATTAAGACATCCAGAATGGTTATTTTCACGCCTCAACCATTACTTACTCCTTCTCATAGAACAAAGCTTGATGACAATGACAAAGTCATCAACATCATCACCTTCCACCAAACCTCTCAAGAAAACCGCAAGAATTAGTGTAAGACCTTGTTGCTTTGTCAACCTAAGCCTCATCGACTCATCACCACTCAACTTCTCATCTCCTATTAGAGATGAAAACTTCCTCACCTTAAGTACTCCAACTCCACCACCAAAATCAACCATTATTGTGACAACCCCACCATCAACCAAAACACCAATCATCACCTCTCCTCTACCGGCTCCAATACAAGCATCTAAAACACCATCACCGCCAAAATCTCCAAAACTTATACCCCTTGAACTCTTTTCAACCCCACCAACATCTCCTAATCCGTTCTTGGATGACTTGGATGACTTACCTCCAAGGCCAACAGATCCACCACCTCTTCCATCTTTTGGCACCATTGAGCATTACTCATGAACCAAGAGCATCCTTTGAACCAAACGCCCCTTTTCAAGATGAACCTAGACCTCTACTCATTCACCCAATCTACAAAGAAATCCATGGGCCACTATATGGAGATCATGCTCTACCACCTACCTCCTTTTCCATATATATTGAAGACAATGATGAGTCAATGTGGGAAGACCACCCACAATCTCAAGTAGAGATCCAAGATCATCTAAATAATTTTCATGCTTTTTCAAACATGGTGGATTCTCATCTCAATGAGGAAAATGCAAATGAAAAACTCCTTGCTTTCTTCCCTCATTGCTCCCTCAAATCCAAACCATCATTCAACCAATGTTCCACCACCTAACAATGAACCTAGTTTACCACCAAGCCAACCTCGCCATGGTTGTTCCCATTGTAAGCGAACCGCTCATCTAAGTGAAAGGACCCGCATTATGGTCCATGAACTTTCAGATGAAATGAGGTTCATCCTCAATCATATCCTTAAGCGTATTTACGCTCTTTCCCATCCTCCACCTCAATAGGATGGTTCTAGTTTTATTTCTAGGATTTTTTTAATTTTATTTTCTAGTTTTATTTTCTAGGATTTTTTTCCAAGCTATTTTCTCTTTTTCTAAGATTTATTTTTCTTATATCACCAAATCTCCATTATGTTTCATTTTATGACTTTTAAGTCATAAAAGCTAATGAATGATGGTTATAATAATGATGTTGGTTGTAATTATTATTTTGAATGCTTGTGATGATAGAATGTTACTAACCTTTATTTTGTAGCTTTTCATAATTCATGTATCTTTCTTGGCACCCATTAAGGAACATTGGCCAAGGGGGAGCATTTGGCTCGGGCTCATTGCATTTTCCGCCTCGTCTCTTCTTTTTGTTTCGGCAAAAAAGGCAAAATATTATTAAACTTAAACATTGACTTTAAAAAAGTTAACAACATGTTTTGACTTTCAAAAGTCAACAATAAAGTAAACCAAAAAAATTGACAAACAAAAGTCTAAACTAGTTTTAAGACAAAATAACTTTTAAATTATCAACTTTTGTTAACCAGCTAGTTCTCCCAAGTTCAAGTTAATTTCATATTTTTTTTGTACATCTTTATATCTTCGGTAAAAATAAAATTTATGTTAAAAAGAGGAAGATTGTTAATACAAATATCGCATAAAAACGTTATTTATATTTTATGATCTTTACCGTGTTTTTTTAACGACAAAAGTAAATTTCATTTATGCTATAAAGCATGTCAAAATTATTAGATATTGGTACAAGATTTTCTTAAATAGTTTTCAACATTTAAGCATTTCAATCTTATCACTTTTTGATTAGTTACATATCAATTCACATTATTAGCTTTGTAAATTAAAATGTGTCTCAACATTTTAGATCAAACATGTTTAGTTACTTAAACAAAATATTACATAAGTATTTTCTTATATATCATGTTAATTTTAAAATGGAAAACTACATATTACATCATGGCTTGCATCACCTTAGAAATCTTTAGAAGATTTCATAGAATATTTTGTTTAGATATTTACTCAACATATCTTGCATAATCTTGGAGAGATTTGGATGATCCTTGAAAGATTTTTTGTAATCTTTTCTGCCAGACTGGCGGAACCAAAAAAATATAAAGAGCGGAACCCTTTTTGGTTCCGGTCCGATTGCATTGCATCGATCTTTTGGCCTATAAATAGCAAGCCAACCGAAGTTGTTTTCTCATCCCTCATTAGCATAAAACACATACATTCTCTCATTCTATTACATCTAACTCAGTTTCATTTCATTTTAGTGATCATCTTTTGTAGCAAAGAAGATCAAGGCATAATCAAGCTTCAACCAATAGTTGGAAGTCTTGTTTGTTTTGTTGTTGTGTGAATCACTATTATTCATACATCATTTTTGTATCAAACCATCTTAAACATCTGAGTGTGAGTGGCTAGTAGTTTAGTCCTCAAAATACATAGTGTGTTGGGAGTGGTTGTATCCTTGTAAAAGAACTTGACATGTAGCTTTGTGTCAGAAATATTGTGTAGTTGAATGTAAAGGTTTTCTCGCGGTTAAATGAGCTTGTTGATTAGTGAAGATAACTCTCGAGTTGGAGACTCGGGGAGTGGAGTAGGGCAAGGAAAAAGAGTCCTTGTAGACCGAACCACAATAAACAACCTTGTCGTGGTTTGATTGTTTCTTTCCTTACTTACATATTATTTATAGCTTGCATATTATTCATTCTTTACTTACACATCATTTATCTATATTGATTGATCTCACAATAAGTTTTCAAACAATTAAATTTTAGCGGTGAAACTATTCAACCCCCCTTCTAGTTTTCACATAACCAATATAACGAATATACTTATTTTACTTGTCAATATACATAATATACTTTCAAAATTTACCAATGTATGCAATATTGTCATACTACCACTTATAAAAGTTACAATTTTAATCCTTGCCATTTGCGTTGACTTCCACCGTTAGTCTCTTGACATTTTTTTCACTTAGAAAAGTTACAGTAATGATCCCTTGACTTTTGCGTTGACTTTTACCGTTAGTCCATTGACATTTTTTCACCTAATATATGTATATTTTGTCCGTTTTTATACATTTTTATTCGTTTTCATCCATTTTAATACGCTTTCGTCCGTTTTTCTGACGTTTTTATCCGTTTTTATACGCTTTCGTCTAGTTTTCTTACGTTTTTATTTGTCTTTGTATGGTTTTATACGTTTTTATCCGTTTGTATGCGTTTTTGTCCGTTCTCATGGTCATCCGCTTTGCGCGCTCGTCCATTTTTCTTACGTTTGCATCGTTTTTATCCATTTTATCCGTTTTGTCGTTTATATATGTTTTTGTCCGTTTTAATGCGTTTTCATCGTTTTATACGCCTTTCTTTTTTCATACTTTTGTCTCTGTTTTATACATTCTCGCGGCGTTTTTGCGTTTTTTATCCGTTTCATTTGTTTATATATGGTTTGTTGCGATATATGCTTTTGTCCGCTTATATGCGATTTCATCCGTTTTTATACACTTCCATCTGTTTTTCTTATATTTTCCTAAGTTGTTATCCGTCATTCTCCGTTTTAATACGCGTTCGTCCGTTTTTCTTACGTTTTTATCTATCTTTATCTGTTTTCATCCGTTTTTGTACATTCTCATATGTTTTTATATGTTTTTTGTCCGTTTTGATATGCTTTCATCCATTTTGATATGTTATCACCGTTTTTATTACATTTTCATACATTTTTGTCCGTTTTTAAATATATAAAAATAGATGAAAACGTATAAAAATAGACAAAAACATATAATGACGGATAAAAGGTATGAAAACGTAAGAAAAACGGACGAAAACGTATAAAAACGGACAAAAATAGATAAAAACGTATAAAAAGGAACGAAAAAGTATGAAAACGTATAAAAACGGAAAAACGTATATAAACGGACATAAACGCATAAGAACATATAAAACGGACAAAAACGTATAAAACCGAATGAAAACGTATAAAAACGGACAAAAACGCATAAAACAAATAATAACGGATGAAAACGGATAAAAAGCGGATAAAAACATTTGAAAAGCGATATAAAATGGACAAAAGCGATAAAAACAGTAAAAAGGTAAAATATACATTTATTTGGTGAAAAAGTCAACAAAAGTCAATGGACTATTTCGTAACTTTTCTAAGTGAAAATGTCAAGGACTAATGGTGGAAGTCAACACAAATGACAATGATCAAAATTGTAACTTTTAAAAGTAGTAGTGTGACAATATTTATATTGAAATATTTAAAAGTATATTATGTATGTTGACAATAAAAATAAGTATGTTACTTATATCGGTTAATCCGAAAAAATTTGCAACATAAATTTAGCTTTCACCCTTAAATAAAACAACCACCACACCCTGTTCCAACACATGTAGTAAAAACTAAGCATATTAAGAACACAAGCACTGCCATTAAAACTTGTGATGCCACAACCATATAGGCTAAACCTATATATA
>OU343221.1:125818859-126035993 GCA_910596185.1 Chrysanthemum makinoi | reverse complement strand
GGAAATATAGTTGATTTTTCCTGACACCATTTCCCATCGGAAAAATCAATATATTTCAAAGAAATTTAAGGGTTTTGGTTAAAAGGTTATGCTGAATGAAACCCTTTATGGAATTTTATATTTATAGTTAAAATGTTATCAATGAAAGGAGTTGTTAATTAATGTAGCTGATATGAGTTAACCTAATAAAATACCGTGCTGGAGATATTTGAAATGATAAAAGAACAAGCTTTTTGGGGCATATACTTTGAAAATGATAAAATAATGAAGTAATGGGATAATATTAAATGTTTTTTATATTTGTTTGTGTGGAAGGCTATTTTCACTCACTGCTGTTTGTTGTAAAGATGAAAGTTGACTTTTCATTTGTTTATCTTTTCAAAATAATACTACTTCAAAAAAAAAAAAACTAAAAAGAGAGTTGACAAATGGAAAGTGATGGGGTTGGCTTAACTCAAAGTGAGTTAAGGTTTTGGAATCTTAGTTATATTGCTACTCGCTTGGTGGCGCGTGTAATTCACTTTCCGGCTAGAAGATGGGATCATTGTGATGATAGTGGAGCGTATCAGTTTTGTAGTACGTAGTACTTGAATATGTGTTGTACTCCATATAAAACGGTACTTCTTTTGTCAATATTAAATTTTTGGTCAACTTTAAGTACATGACTTTTGTGTAAAAACAACTTACAAGTAAATCGACTTTTCGAAGGTCAAAACTACACTGTATAGCATTGTTGACAATAAAATACAGTTTGTTGACATTATAGTTTTTGATTAAGTGGTTTCGTTATATTTATGTTCATTCCTAGACCATGGAATAAACATGGTTAGATGCACATATGTTTGAGTCGTAAACTAGTATCTCATATTTTTGGCTATACATTTTTGGCTATAAATCTTGTAAAAATTATGTCATCTCGAAGTTTAAAAATAGGTTAAAAAAACTTAAAAATGTTTATGTTTGGGTTTATAGACAGATATGTTATCCAACTTTTCAACTCTATTCGTCAGCTACAAACTTTTTTGTGCAAACGAGGTATTGGATTACACGGAGTTGATATTCAGTAAGCATTGAATTGTAAAACGCGACATTTATGTTACTTAACCTACAATAAAATGCATTCGGATTACTTGATTACACTGCAAATATAGAGGTTGAATGCTAAGTAAAATTCAAGAACCTAATTGACAAAATGAAAGCTGATAACTTAGCTAATAAAAGTTGAAAAAATTAGGTTACTTGTCTGTCTATAAACCCTTTATATTAATCAAAGCAGAGTTTCATTTTATATCTATGTGGCATGAAAAATGTCTTAAATGTTAGACTTATTCATAATTTCAAGAGATTTAAATCATGTGTTGTGTGAAACAATTATAAAAATTTATTATACCATAGTAGAAATAGATTTTAGTAACTTAAAAGATCTAAAACTTATTGATGTAACATGAAAATTTTAATTTAGACTAAAATACACCGTTGATCCCTAAACTTGGTCCTGCGCATCACGATAAGACAAAGTTGGGCGTTTTCATCGCTGGTGTCTAAAACATGTGTTTTATACTCTGACTAGTCTCTCACTGCAGATTGCCATAGTCAACATGATTTTTCCGGCTTTACGCTATAAACCATTCACAATTTTAAACCAACCTTCAACCCAGGGACCAAATGTGATTATGCCTACTAGCCGCTTTCTTCCCTCGACACGCTTAGCATTTAATTCTCACAACCAATAATCTTACCCAACAAACAACTTTACCAATCATAATAACACCCTTATCCAGAAACGATCAATTGAAAATCAAAATCCTAATCTAAATCCTCATTTCCAGAACTCAAAAGACCAACCCAACTTCCAACAATACCATGTCGATCGATCACGTATTAGCAACATGCCGATATAGTGATCAAGAACATTTTGAATCGGTTGCCTTTGTTAGTGTTGATACAAAAGTTGGGTGTTCCTTGTTTGAGCTCCTGCTCGTACCAATTGATTATTGTCTTTGAGACCTCTGCACTAAGTAAATGTAAAACACCGCTAGGCTTATCGTGGGATTGTCTCCCTACCATTATCCTCCTGCAGAGTAAGCAATCGGTTTTAGGTTATGGAGAGTTAGGTTTTTAGATCGTACCTTTAATGAGGATAGGGTTCCTTTATATACACACGGAATCCTTATTGGTTCCGTGTTCCCAACCTTCATCAGATCCCTACCTAAGTCGGTTGACAAACGATTATCTCCAAAGTTAGAAGATATCTGGATATCGATTCTATAATGAATTTGGGCTTTCGTGGAGCCCAAACTATTACTAAGTTAGCCCATTCAGAATGGGCTAGCTAGTGTTATTCACTAGCGGTGTGCGGACCGAGTCGACTATACGCCATCATGTCCCCCCACCTAGTATGCGAAGGACTAATCAGGATGCTAGACTAAAAATGTAGCATTTAAAATCCTCGTGAAGTGAAGGAGAAGTTGCCTCTAGGTCAAAGATCGCCAAACAAATGCCTAAGTCGGGAGTAATCGCCTCTTGTCACCTCAATATATCCTAGCCACTTATTTAGATAGTGGATCCACGCGGTCGCATCGCGTGGATATTGGAAACTTATATAATCATCTACCTTTCATTTACCGTGATTATCACAAGAAACAACCGCCATTGTTAACAAATCTTCAATTGCGTAAAACTACTACCTAAAGGTAAATCGGCAACATATAAAACGATACCATGGTTAAAGTTTTATCTCATTTCACATCCCGACATAACCGAGCTAACTTCTAGAGTTTAAGGCCCCATTAAGGGCATCAATCGGCGACTTCGAAGGAAAATAGCGTATACACGCTGCTTTTCAACCGCGAATCAACGCTGCCAATATCCTTATTCCCGGAGCGACGTGTTAAAACTATTACCGTGATATATCCCACCGCACTACATAGGTGCAAATAAAATCACCAACTTCGAAGTTCAATTGCAGACATCGGGCGATTAACCCGACTATCCACTGTCTCCGCCAGATTTTACCACACAACATGGTCACACGGGTGGGTATCATTCGCTAAGCGCCAAGTAGGCGCTCGCAGTTGTTATACGTAAAAACTAGACACGCCAGAACTGAGAGAAACTTTTCCTGGCGGTACGACGCCAGCTTCCCATCTTTGATTTCTATACCCAAGGTACACCGCCAAAGGATGAGCCTCTCCCGATCGTATAATGCGAGGATGCGGATACAATAAACACCAATCGCATCCCCATCCATGCCTATCCCGAGGAGTGTTTGCGCACATGGGCATTAGCCGCAACTATTTTGGTAGTTCGAGGAGGTTCCAATCTTCTTAGGCGCTATGGGCTGTATGGTGCTCGCCTTTCGTACTTCTGTGTTATATTATCGTAAGCGCTTGTCTTTCTTCTCTCTCTATTTACTTGTCGTAATCTCGCTTGGTTGTTTGTTTGTTATTGGCGCAGAAATGGACTGCTTAGGGTGTGCAACTGGCGGCCGCCCGGTTAGAGTAGTGGACACTTCACCGGAGAGGAGAGGAGCCCATTTCGATGCTACAGTATGCACTGGATTTGGATCTAGGAGAAACAGGCTAGCTCTTCCGTCGATCGAAGCGCACGCCACCGCAAAGCCGCGTTTAATTCCCTGAGCCTTCCCCTAGTGCCTATCACAAGTGCAAAGCAGCCGGCGAGCACATGGAAGAAGAGAGGAAGAGGAGGATCCAGTGTGGCGCAAGAGATCGCCGGGAGTGATGGCGCAAGCTCGTCGAGGAAGAAGCCTCGCTATCCCATCTGGTGGAATCATCATCTAGACGCTATGCCGCCTCCCCTCTCACGACACGCCCGCCCACAGAAGTAATGTCGCCAAAGGTTTGCGCGCATCCCCCGCTTATGAGAAATTAACACCTTTTCGTCTTCGCGGTTTGAATACCATGGAGTCACCCCCGAGATAGTCCCTGCATTCTCAATTCTCCGAGCCAACAGCCAAAACGCCAGCCATTGCGGCCGGGATGCCCGGAACAACTGGTTGAGGAGTTGATGCCATGGTCACGCATCAAGCTTCATTAGAGGGAGTAAGCTAAAGGCGGTTTTCGGGAAGGTAGCCAAGGCGCCGCAAAAGGATCGTAAAATTGCGCCCTTGAGGCGCAGCTTGGCTGCCAAGGCCGGTGCGCAGG
The DNA here is from genome assembly GCA_910596185.1 of Chrysanthemum makinoi. Taxonomy (NCBI): domain Eukaryota; kingdom Viridiplantae; phylum Streptophyta; class Magnoliopsida; order Asterales; family Asteraceae; genus Chrysanthemum; species Chrysanthemum makinoi. The sequence continues at coordinate 126,031,830 of OU343221.1, read as the reverse complement.
GCCAGGTGTGTATGCCCTAAGCCGAGGAGAAAATGGCGCCGATGGGTCAAATAAGCCAAGAGCGATGAGGCATCGTGGTATAAGTCTTCATGTCACGTCAAGTATTTGGAGAAGGGCAAGTGATCGGTGCAAAACCGCCAAGTTTAATCACTCAAGCCCGCCACTTGTGAATGGCAAACCGTAACAAACTTAAAACAACCAAACACCAAATGCAATTTAAGATCGAGGAATACGGAATTCCTGTGTCGTTAAGTCCCACGGAGGATGAATTGGTGTATAAACACTTGATCAGATGATAGAATGATCACTAAGGATAGTGATCAAGAAGGATATTGATGGAAAATTACCTAAAGAAAAGATTAACAAATTACAAAGAACTTAAATGCAAATTAAAAAAAATAAAAGATAAAATATATTAAATAAACGCTATCACTATTTTTACAATGATGATTATGTGATTTTATAAAATAAAATAACTTAAATAAACTATTTTAATTGAAACGTAAACTAAAATTACCTAAAAACTAGATTTAAAATGAAACCGTAAGTTATTTATAAAAATTACGCTGAAATAAGCAAGCAAAAACGTGAAATTTTATGAAATAAAAGGCCAATGTAATGTAAAACAATTTTTTACGTACTATATGACAAAAGAAAATTTTAGAAAAAAGATTTATATTTTTAGACTTTTATATTTTTTATTATGAATTAATTAAGATTTTACACTAATTAAATGTTAAAAAATACTAAAACTATTGAGAAAAAATCAAACTTTTTATAAAATACTTAACACTAATATAGATTTATGAAAATTAAAAAACTTGAAAAAGCTACTTTAAATAAGCTTGAAATAAGCTAAATACACCCAATAAGCTAAACCGACAATATGTATATAAGAGATTAATTGTGCAAAACTAAACCAAGAAAGACCCAAGAAATTGCATGCACACATTCACTATCCCAAGGGGAGGTCTCGTGTTCGAGCCCGCCTACCCCTTTTGCTAAACATTTTATTTTTTTGATTTTTACTTTTGAAACTTATTAAGTACAAGAAAATAAGCAATTTTAATAACTGTGACTTTTTATGAAAATGACTAATAAGCTCTGAATAAGCTTATGTTCTCAACAGTTAACAAAAGAAAATGGAAAAAGCACAAGTTAAGCTAAAATGCTATTAAGCTAGTGAATAAGCATAATATAAACTGGAAATAAGCTAAATACTTGTAATAAGCTAGAATTAACAACTGAGAAAGCAAATAAGCTAGAAATAAGCACAAACTCGACTCAAATAAGCACTTATCTCAACTGGTGCACATGACACTTTTATGAATCACTAGGCACTTTTGAGCTTAATTTTAAGCACTTAAATAAGCTAGAAACTAAAACAAAACTTGGATTAGCAAGATGACCGTGATAATATCCAAAAGCTAAAGCTTTCACAAGTGGGTCCACTAGAGAACTTTTGGTGAGCTTTTAAAAAATTGGAAAACCATCGAGTATGACTCCTGAATGCCGAAGTTTGGACGTAAATAGAAACCACTTGCACTGCCTAACAAGCTACAAAGTACAAATTTAAGCTTGGATCAATGAGACAACTAGGTCACTTTCTAAAAACAAATTTGACAAGCTATGCACGAGAGCTTTTACAAGCTCTTGAAAAGGAGTGTAAACCTGCGTAATGTGGCACTCTTTGACTTTTTTGAGAAAATGAAAGTTTGACTTAAATGAATTTGTAATCAAAGATAATGACTTATTATGATGTATTAAGGTATATTAAGACTTGTTTGATCAATGGTAACAACTTAAGAGCATGAAAACAAGATCTTGAAACATGAAAATCCAACGATAAGAAAAGAGGAGATCAAAAAGAGTTTTGACTTTTACCACATGACCACTGATTTTTCTTGTTTCTTTGAGTTACTTAGAACAAGTATGATAGATAACAACCAAGTATACTGTCTTGAACACCTTTTAACTCAGCTTAATAAAATGATACAAACACCACTTTATCAAACTGAAGCTTGTGACTTTTTAAAGAGTTTCACGTAATCGCACCATGCATTTGATTTCTAACTTTATATTATCATATATTAGGACTAATTAAGCATTAAATAATAACAATAACAACAGATAACTAAAAAATTACACTTAGGCTAAATTAACTGTTTAAAACAAGATTTTTAGTGACTACAAATTAAGGAGAACAAGCTAACTGTTTTAAAGCTTAATTATGCTTAAGCGTATCCAGAGACATAAACATACAAAGATTCAAGCCAATTAATGACTAAAATAAAGAATTGCCAAATTGAGAATTTAGCTTACAAATTGGGTTCCAAGCACGTAATCGAGAATCAAAGCACACAAACACAACCTATAGCTTCCCAAGAAGCACTAAACCAAGGGCAATCCAAAATCAACCCTGCTCCAATGTCTTGATCTTCATTTCCACATATTTTTGATTTTTCAACTATTTATTTGGAATTTTTGGTATTTTTCTTTTTTATAACTAGAACTGATTTTAAGGTGTCTAATAGCTTTTATAAGCTATTTTAGGAGCTTATGTGACTTATAAGTCCAAGACAACAACTGATTAACAACATTCAACATTCATGAGATTTGTTAAAATTGAAAAATTGCATAACTTGAAAACAGAACTTGAAACTTGAAATTTATGTTAACAAAGGTTTTATTTTACATTAATAACTTGAAATACAGAGCTTAAAGCTTAAACAAACACCGAACTTGAAATTTAATAAAATCGACATAAACTAAATTATAATAAAAACTAGATATCTTCTCCATTGCTTCTCTTTTTTATAGACTTGTTGAGACTCCCAAATGCTTATGATCAAATCCCATCAACAATCTTGGCCTTTGATTCACCAAACGTATCCTAGCCATCAAATTGGATTTTTGGCGCCAAAAGTGTACCTGGTTGCTTGAGATAGCTTCAGAGTAATTAAAGAAGTTTGGGATGTTATGTGAGGTGGAGGGGACAATATGTGAAGTAGTCATGGAGTAGGAATGATTTGGAAAGCAAAAGGTGCTCAGAGTGCTACAAGAAGGTTCATGGTGGGGAAGCATTAACCGCGTGGGCTAAGATGTGAGGGGGGATGAGCTGAAAGGTGGGTAAAGGTGAGTGGAGATAACATGTGGTAAAACCATGGTATTGGCTTAAATGACCACGGGGAGAAGTGAACGATGATGGCGGTTTTCTTTTAAATATTTTGGGCGGGTTGTGTTTTCTAATAATGGGTTTGTTGGTTTGATTAAAATATAAGGGATCCGTTTGGTTTTGTAGCTAGTTAACCCAAGGACCAAACTTGTAAATCGCAAAGGGGTTGAACTCGCCAATCATCCAAAGGTTATTACAAGGACCAAAACTGCCAAACTTGAATAGTACAAGGACTATTGTTGATTATTTCCCATTTTTAAAATGTCCAAGGACCATTTTTGACAATATTCAAACTCCAGGGACCAAACTTGTAATTTCTCCAAAGTTTATCATAAGGACCAATTTTGTCATTTATGAATAGTACAAGGTTTATTTTTGATAATTTTCACCTTTTTAAATTAACCAAGGACCATATTTGACAATTTTCAAAGTTTAGGGACTAAAGTTGTCATTTTGTAAATTTTAAACTTTAAAGGGTTTATTTTGACAACTTTTGAATCACATGGACCTTAAATGACATTTTACAAGTTTTTGAATTACCAGGGACTAGATTTGACAACTTTTGAAACTTGGGGACTAAACCGCCAATTATGCAAACTTAATACGTCAGATTTTGGCATTTTCGCATTTAAAACACATAAAACACTTGTTTGTGATATTTTCATCATTTTGATGCATTGAAGTGTTTTCGGATGTTTTGTCTAAGATGCATAAAAATGATGAGTATTTAGACACTCATCGCCAGGATGAGTTGACTTCGCAGTGGAAAACTTTGGTGCAACTGCACGCGGCCCCGGTAGCCAGAGATGAAGGCGCAAGTCGCTCGAGTATGATGAGGAGTTGTATCCCCAACTCCCCGTCTACCATCGGAGCTGTAGCTTATGGCCATGGTTCGACTTGCTGCGCCAGCACCTTAGAGTCGCAGGAAGTGGTGGACGCTTTGTGGAAGTGGTGCAAAGGCGCACCGGCACGGGTGCGGAGGCCGTGGAGGGCCGCATGAGGCTAAGTTGTTGAAGGTGCCTCACGATAAGGTACCGGGTATAATGTGCACTCCTATGATGAGCTGGTGGATGCCATGGAGAGGATGAAGACATTGGAGCTTCCCCGATATCCAGGTGGAGCGCACTGTGATTATCCGATAGGGGCTATTATGTAGGGTCGACTTTAGCACGCATCGTGGTGAAAATGCGTAAGCGCAATTGACCATTTTTGAAGCCCGATGAATCGCAACTCCAAGTTCCTATATTTGCTCGCCCCAAAGATATCTTGAATCCCTTCGCCTCGAAAAGGAGGTGCCCTTGAAGCAAGTGTTGGAAGTGCATGCTACCGGACTTGCAAAAAGAAGGGATTAAAGGTAAGGGCTGTTTTGTGTGGTATTGGCGCTTCATCTTCCCAGATCCGGACGATACCGGTTAGTGTTGCCACTGTATCGCCAAGATGTCAACCTATTGAAGAAGTCAATGAGGTTGGACGCTGCAAGTCGCGTAGGGAATTCGCCTCTTAGGACGTTGTAATAGTATGTAGATAGTAACTTGTATTGTAAACATCCTTTTGTAAGCACGCATGGTACTTAATGGAACATTATTTTTGTTGAATGTTGTTGTGACTTATAATTTTTGCACTTAGTTACTATCTTTCCATAAAAAATGTGTGTATTGTTTAAGAAGCAAACAATTGTATAAGCGCGGATATGAAGTTCATAACAGTATGTGAAATTCATAGTATACTTAAAACATAATTTCTAAGTATGTTTCATCATAATCGTGTATGGTGTGATATGCACGCATCAGAATTATCATAGCAAGGAGTCAAGTGTCTTGATTCCTAATTTGTTAAACAAGACAAGATAAATAGCAACGACCCGTGGGATGCGCTGGCGAACTTATTCCAACGTCATGAGAACAAGGTGTTTAACAAGGATACGTGATCCAATGTTGATGGGTTTGCAACCCTCTTACTCAACGAGTTATTTAGTAGGTTTACTCATCCTTGTACCATCGTGGGTTTATTGAGTGCATGCACACCATGTAGGCAAGAGATAAAAAATGTTAAGTCATAAGGTATATGGAAATAACAAATTGAAATGTGTCATGAGTTAGCTAGAAACCGCGACGGTTTATTAATACTTGTAAGTTTTTATGAAAGAAAATAAATAAGACATTTCCCTAAGTAAAACAAAATGTAACTACACGGATATTTATTGGGCACTTTACTAAAATGCAAGAGTGTCCGCGATACTGGGTCGTAGCCATTCCTAGATATAACATTGCTTAAGATTGCAATGTTCCATGTAATGTAGTTCACACCATTCATGTCTCAGAACTTGTAACGCCTGTATTCCAATGCCAAGAACCTCATAGGTCGCTCCCACCGGTCCAAGTTTGCCTTCGCGCTGGCTCGCATCATTGGCGTGGTAAACGAAATCACTCGGTCCGAATGAAACATTTCGACTTTAGCATCATAGTATCCCTTCATTTTTACTTTGATTTTGCTTCACATATTGTTGCGCCAAGTCTTTCTTCCAATAAGTCCAAGTCGATATGTCGCTCGTCATCATTGGTTGCCACATTGACTTCAAGAAGGCGATAGTTGGCATCCCAATTTCGGGCCGGTATGACGGCTTTCGCCCCATAGACTAGTAGAAGCGGAGTGTCTCCCGTAGTTTTGCTTGAAGTGCGTGCATAGAACGGCGATAATTCTTCTACCCACCTTCCTTTATGCTTGTCCGACGCGCTTTAACTCCTTCACCTAGACTTCATTTTCCCGCTCTACTAAGCCGTTAGTTTGTGGATGCTTAACCGATGCAAAGTGCTGCGTGATATTCAACTTCGCACTTATTTGAAGGGATTGTCACAAAATTGTTTCCCGTTGTCCGAGATGATTTCCTGTAGTCCGCGGCATACAATATTGTCCCAAACAAAGCGCTTGACCCGCTTGCTAGTAATTGTTACGACCGCTTTTGCTTCGATCCACTTGGTGAAGTAGTCTATGGCCACTATGAAACTTCAATCCCCGCCGCAACGGGAAGGCCCTCGATGTCGATACCCCACTTGTAGAATGGCCATGGCCCGTGATAGGCGTTAGCTCTCTTGTGGTTGGCGCTGGATGGGTCTATGAACCCGAGGCCACCGCACTTTCTTATCAATTCCCGCGATTACGGTGCATGGTGGGCCGTAGTACACGACCGTAAAGCCGCCGCCACCACGGATCGTGGTCTCAATGCATGCCGCATGAGCCGCGCGGATTTCCGGTACATAATTTGCTTGTAGGGGCCGACGCAATGAGTCGCGGGTTGCGTAAAGGAGCCCAATATAGTACACTTGCCTCAAAGTTCGAACTGCAGCGCCTGTATTCTTCTGCTTCCTTCTCGTTTGGGGCATACGCTCGCAATTCCACTATAGGTGTCATCCACGTAGGACCTTCCTCCTCTATTACCGTGGATACTTCCATCTCCGAGATGGATTTGCTCTTCAATGTTTCCACCAACACTGCTTTGACAGTGTGCAAAGCTTATGGATGCAATCTTGCTGCATCCGCTTTTCGATTTTCCCTCTAGAACTCTTGATGGTAAACCTGTCAAAGCCTTGGATTAGTGCCTTGGTCTTGTCGAGGTATTGGATCATGTTTTCCTCTTTAGCCACGCATCATTTCAACACATGGTTTGGCTACAGTCGGAATCCACATTTGCTTCCGTTGGATACACCCATTCTAGCTGCAATGCGTAGTCCCATTAGAGCTTCATACCGCCTCATTGTTTGTCGCCAGAATTCAAAACGCAGGCGTAAGTGAATTCCATTCCTTCCGCATTTGAGAGGATGAGGTCGCTTCCCACCCATCCACATGAAGATCCATCCGTGAACAAGATCCATGGGTCTTGTAGTTCTCTGCCCGGGTGCCGGTGCATCCTCGTTCCGTTTTTCAATAATGAAGTCTAGTATTCCCGCTTTTACTACAAGGCGTGGTTCGTAAGAAATGTTGTGCTCACCTAGTAGCACACTCCACTTCCGCAATCGCCCCGGCGCGCCGTTTGAGATAATTTGCTTGATCGGTTGGTGCAGGATTATCGCTATGGTGCGCTGGAAGTACCGCGTACCGCTTGGCGCGTAACACTAGCGCCAAGACCAACTCTCCATTGCGCGTAATTAATCTCCTTTCTTTAGCGCTTTGCTCACAAAGTACAATGGTGTTTGTAATCGAATTCTATCCGCCGCCAGTATCATACCGACCGCCTCATGAGTCGCAGATAAGTACATAATTAATTCTTCCCCGTCTGGTGCGACTAGTGGGAGCGCTGCTGTGTGTTGCTTTAAGCCGTAAAGGCTTCTTCGCTCCGTGAGTCCAAATAAAATCTCCCTTTTTTATACACTTCTTGAGTGTTTTGAAGAGAGGGAGTGACTTGTCCACTGATTTGGACAAGAATCTATTTAGGCCGGCCAGTTTTCCATTAAGAGATTGGACCTCCTTCAACATGCGCGGTAAGGGAAGTTCGATAACAACCTTAGTTTTTCGGCATGGTTTAATGCCATCGTTCTATCGTATCCGAAACATGCCTTTCAGAGCCAAAAGTGCATTTCTTGGGATTTAGCTTCATGTTGATCTTTTTGAGAGTCCTAAATGTTTCCTCATGTCGCGCACCACCTCTCTCTTCAAGATGGTCTTTATGACTAAGTCGTCAACGTAAACCTCTAGATTGGCGCCCATTTTTTCAAATGCTATCTACTAACCGCCGGGTGGCGCGCGTTCTTCAAGCCAAAGGCATTTTAGTATAGCAGAGACGCCTTGGCTTGTATGAAAGGCCATTTTTCCTCATCTTCCTTAGCCATCCGGATTTGGTGGTACCCTTTGTATGCCTAGGAAGCATTTGAGCGGTAACCACACAAAGACTCTACCTTCCAACCTATCTCGTAGAGGGTAACAATCTTGTGGACATGCCTTGTTGAGACTGCGGAAGTCCACACACATCCGCCTACCGCCGCTTCTTCACCATGACGGTTGGAAAGCCGCCGTGGTAGTAGACTCTCGCATGATACCCGCCTTCACAAGTTTGTGTACCTCTACTGAATTGCTTGCGCTAGGCCCGAGCTTGGCCGCTCGGCGTATCGGTGAGTATCCTTGTCGGATTCTCGCCTTATGTTCTCGTGATTGAGCGTGGTACCCTAGTCATGTGCTTTGGCTCTCATGCAAAGATATCCGTGTTCTTTGCAAGAGTGTGCGCGACAACCGCCTTGCCGCTATCCGACAAATAACCTCCGTCGATACTTCTCGCTCGGGTAATCGTGGTGAATTGCAACCTTCGTGTTTGGAACTTTGTTTGCGCTACCGTTCTAGAATGCCGCCTCGCATGTAACCGTTACATTCTCTATGTGGTATAGTGGCGCTGTAGAGTAACAATACCACCTTCCACCGGGAACTCAGCATCCCATGTGCCGTAGACGGCATCAGGCGCATGGCTTATATCCCCGGTCTCCGATAATGCCATTGTATGGCGAAGGGGATTTAATCAACATAAAATTCATCCAGCTGTCATGAGTGTTCTTTATTACCCACACCGACTAGTAGGCTTAATTGCCCCATAGGCCATATCTTTTCTCCTATAAAACCCAATACTGCCATGACTGGCTTAAGCAACGCAAGAGATCTGTTAGGATCGATATGTGGTTGATTTGGTGATTCAGGAGGTCTTGGAAGATGGAAGAAAGCCATCTTCAAGTTAGAGAGAGAAACAAGAGAAGTGGAGAGAACTAGTGTGTTTTATTTATGAAAGATGAAGTTTACACTAATGAGACTCACCCCTCTATGGAAGTAAGGAAGGGTATATATAGCCAAGCACATACATAACTATTAAACTATGACATAACTAATCCTTGTGTTTGGCTAAATAAGATAGATAATGTATCCCGTAATGTCGCTCCATTTACGTGTTAGGAGCGATTCCAACAATCTTCCCCAATGGGACGACATAAGGGATTACTTACAACATTTCCTACAAGTATAAAAATAAATAAAGAAAGATCTTCATAAGCTCTTCAAATGCTGAGGATAATGAAGGTTTACGCTCTTTGTCTTCTTCTTGTACCTCTACTTGAGAACTGTCTTCTTTACTTGTAGGCAAATGATGTAATATGCAATAATTGGATTAACTTCCCCCCAATTCATGCCGCATGTCTTTAGCAGCTTCTCCATACACTCCTTTTTGGCGAAGTTTCTAAATCGCCTTCCCCAAACCGACAACCGCCTTCAAAGATATTCAAACTTTGTTGTAGTAGACATTTCTTCTAACTTTTGAAAATTTCAAGACGCAATGAATTTGTAGATGAGCAAAACCACACAAGGTAAATATGACTTGTTTTCGAAAATCCGTTTGGGGTAACATGCGAGAAATCAACAAGATCTTTCACTAATGTAGATGCTTCACACCAAACAAACCAAGAAAGACCTAAATGAAACGACTTCCCCTAATGTTGCGGTCTATCGGAATAATAGTTACCGTGAATATGCAATTACACAATAAAATGACCGTGTGTGAGGCATCACAACATCATATTTAGGTAACTTCACATACGATAACTGCGGAAAGTGAGACGATAACACCAACTTGAGAAATTTTAACCATCGACGTTTCATTTCTTCCCCGATTGAAGAAATTATGAGAGGGTTTTCAAAAAAAATCCAAAACAATAAAGGAAGTAAACCACCTATACTCTCTTCCCCGATGTTTTCATTGAATCAGAAGCATACACCACATATGTTGATGATGAATTGAAGACATCGAAACCATGTATGTCCAAGTAGTCAAACAATTGTGAAGTACCATAAATATCATGTGAGAATCAATTGTCGATAAGACTTCTCTACTGTATACTCTTCTGCCTAACCGCTTACCACCCCATTATTATCATTCCGACGGTTTTGTAGTGACTAATGATGGAGAAAACCCAATATGACTAACTTGAGATCAAGTAGTATAACCCGAACTTGTGACTTAAACTTGCACTATTGTCGACAAGAACCTTTTTCTTAACTCCATTGAAAAAAGGTAAACTTAAAGTTTCTCAAATTATCCACACCTTAGTGTGACACTTGAGCACAACAACGTAACTCCTTAAAAGTGATAGTTATAAGCTGTGAGCACAACAACGTAACTCCTTACATCAGTTTCAACTAGATAACTCAAGTCTTTGTCATTCGTAACGGTTAAAGCTCGAACAAGGATCTCGAAGAATTATGCATCCAACCAACCCCGATATCTTCAGATACTAAGTACACGTATCCGTGATATCCCACATCAACCTCAAATAAATAATAAAGAATTCACGTCAGAGTCACATATATTACGGTTAAATTCCCAAATCTAGCCTTTGTTAACAGTTTAAAATGAACTTGATAATGGTTCCCGATCTTGTCAAAAAATTGTATCCTCGCGGAAATACGCTGTCATTACTTAATTCCAAAGAAAATAAATATTAACAAACAATTCAAAGGTTAAAATTTAATTTTAACAATGATAACCAAAACAATTCGTATGAAAATAATAACCACACCATATATTGTAAACTTTTCAACCCATAGATCGCGTAAGAACTATGCAAAGAAGTGGAATTCACCAGCCTATTAGTCCAATTCAAGTATCCGGCCCATCAAACAACTTATCCAATTTGATATTCATACCCGAATCAGATCCAAATACCTCTCACCCTAATTTTCGGGTATTTAAGTCACTTAAATCGACATAATCTCAACCCTAATTCCACAAACCTCCGCCCCCAAATATCTCATACCTAAACGATATGAAATAATCCTACCACCGCTATCTCACTAAAAATAGACCAAAAATACTCCTCATCTCCTCTTCAAGATCATTGTACAAAGGTCACGTGTAGGTCTCCTTTATTTTAATTCGGGTTGGGTTTTAGATCGAAACAAAGAAATGATGGAACACCATTGTTCTTGTTTTTCTTTATAAAAGGTTTCAATATTTAAAAGAAGTGATACTTGACAATGGTTTGAACAATTAAAGAATGATGTAACACAATTGTTACAAATCATTTTCTCTTTTCGATAAAATAAAATGAAGCCATAATGGTTGATGATGAGTTGTTGGTATTCGATCTTTTAAGGTCTTGGAATTTTATTGAGATGAAAATTGCAACACAACTCTGAGATCATTAGATATTTTTTATTTTTGAGTCCCGAGTATAAGCTTTCGTCTGTTATCTTGAGAAGGGATGAAGGGTTTCATTTGTTGTTGTATGATGGGGTTCACGAAGGGATTTTGGTTTTGGCAAGGAAATTAGTCACATCAGTCTTGTTTGGCATTTGGTTTAGTAGTTAAGGTCATTGTCTTTTCTTCATCTCCTTTTCTTATGCAAAACAAGAAAGTTATGCGTAACCTAAGAACCTTAGGCGAAGAAAGCTTGCAGTAAGACCTACGCCGTAGGTTTTCTTAGGCGTAAGCAAGGCTACGCTTAAGCAAAAATTTTAGGCGTAAGCCTTACGCGTAACTTTCCAAGTCCGTAAACAACTTGTAGATGAGTCCTTAGGCGTAGAAATAAGGTTTTGACCCGTGTTGACTTTTTTCCTACGATGTATTCCACCCAAACTGTAGATTCATAGTAACCCTAAAGATGACATAAAAACCTCTCTTTTGACCCACTTTGACCATGAGAATGCACTGTGTGACCAAAATATTTCACGAGATGTACAAATTGTATAAAAACATGACATTTTTGCACGATAGGACAATTTTTTACAAAGATACATAATGACTTGTAAAAAAAATTTGTTAAACCCAAGAAAATTAATGAAAGGATAAAAGTTTGTATAACATTTCTAAAACAAGATTTTGACAAGAAAAACATCACCAAAATAACCAAAAATAAAATCCACCGGCTCTTGATACTATGTTAGGATCGTATATGTGGTTGATTTGGTGAATCGGGAGGTCTTGAAAGATGGAAGAAAGCCATCTTCAAGTTAGAGAGAGAAACAAGAGAGAAGGGAGAGAACTAGTGTGTTTTATTTATGAAAGATGAAGTTTACACTAATGAGACTCACCCCTCCATGGAAGTATGGAAGGGTATATATAGCCAAGCACATACATAACTATTAAACTATGACATAACTAATCCTTGTGTTTGGCTAAATAAGATAGATAATGTAATCCCGTAATGTCGTTCCATTTACGTGTTAGGAGCGATTCCAATAGTATCTCAGTCGCAGCCGCTGAAACAAGGTTTCAGACATTATAACCGCCACGCTCCTCCATCAACATACATGCGTGGATATCGTGACCCAGCATTAATTTCAATGGTGAGCGGCTCTACCATCTTGTTGTCAGGTCGGTGGGAAAGAGATTTCACTTCCACGGAAAACTTTTATCGATCTTCTGTCTAGTCACTCACGCCATGATTGTATCATGTATATGGTGTCACCTTATCCTTCGATATTTCTTTCTTATTCCCTACTTTTGCTTATCTTTTCCTCCTTGATATTCTTAACGAGATGGTCCAACCTCGCCTTCCTTCACTAATTTCTCAATCGGTTGGCGAATTGAACACATTCGTTGGTGGTGTGGCCCTTTCCATGGTATTCGGTATCCATTCCCCATACCATCTTCCGAGTGCGATAGGTGGGGTCTTGGAAAATTGCCGCCCGCTGGAATATCTCCTTGGAGTTTTTGAGTGGGGTATACTTGTCGTTATCCCGCCCACTCCCTTTGTCGCGTAACCTTTGCGGCCGCTACTCTCGTCGCTGGATTGTCTCCAGGTTGTTCCTATGACCGTAGTTGGAGTAACCTTTCTTGCTATCGCGCAGCCAGATTCTCCTGGATAAAGGACCCAGCGCTTCATCGGTTCATCGAACGTTTGGGGATTTTGTCATTCACCTTTTGATGAGTTTCGGGTTATTAATCCCGCTCATGAACCCCCGAGATCTTCAACACTTCGGGGACATGCCTTAACCTGTATGCATTCATCTTTGAAGCGCTCCACATAAGCTCTTGTAGATTCCCCGGCGCCGCTTCACCTCGGCGAAGTTCGGCATGGTTTTAGCGCTGCTTCTTCCTTTGAGTGAAGTTTAGGCGAATGCTTTCTCGCAACTCTTCAAAGCCATTGATGCTTCTCGTGGAAGCTTGCTAAACCAGCCGCTACCAACCAAAGGTGGAGTTGAACATGTGACACCACACGGGTTGTGGCCAATTTTCAATGGTAGCGGCCGATTCGAAATTTTTAGGTGATCGTCCGGATCACTGCTCCATCATAGGTTTTATGTTGGCGGCATTTCTTTTGTTTTCGAGAAATCGTTGATGCGCCGAGTGAACGCATCCACTTTTTGGCGACCATGGGAGGACATGTCCTCCTCCTCTGGTCGCTGATATTTCCTCCGGACTCCGGTGTCCGGTTTCGTTGTCCTCGTTGTCCGAGGAGTTACCGAGGATGAGTTTTCCCCGCCATGCCATCCTCCCCGAAGTTCCCGCTTGAAGGGCTTTCACTTGGGCTTCCACTTGGGGAGTATTGTCGTCCCAATCTGTCATGGACCCCGGGCTACCAAGCCTAGCGTGGACATTGGTACGCCATTCATCTTCCTCGTGTCCCCAAAGTACCGCATGTCCGCCTCTTCATCATTCTCATTCTCCCAATCCGGTAAATACCGGGTTGGCGGTTATCCCTCCGCGCTTCCTTCCGATAGCGCGTGGAGATATCTCGATCTCGGGTCAAATCGAAGCGGGCATGCAAACTCGACTGCACCTCTTTTTGCTTCCTCTTGCATGAGAAGCGCCAAGGTTTCGTAATTTAAGACACGAAATCGCTTACGCTTAGTTCAGCGACCCTTCTAAAGCAAGGGTGTTCTGCTTCTACCGCTATGCCCTTGTTTCGGTGGGCATCGGTGCCTTTGTGTGGAGCTTCAGACTAATTGGAGGGGAGGTAAAAGGGGTGCGAGTGGATTTCTGCCGTGGTGGTGGTTGGGTAGCCCTGGTTGTCCCCAGCGTGGTTCCATCAGGAGGACCGTGTCTTGGCTCGATCCTTGGTTTTAGCGACATTGGTTGTCCCGTAGTCCGCTTAGAGGTCGATCCGCTTTGCGGCCTCTTTCTTGTAAGGTCAATTTATGATCACGATTTCCATGCTTCGTCATTTTAGTTCTTAGTTCTTAGTGATTGGTCCCACGGATGGCGCCACTTGTTGATACAAAAATTGGGCGCTCCTTTGTTTGAGCTCCTGCTCGTATTAATTGATTATTCCGCTGAGACCCGCAGCACTGTAGAAAACACCGTTAGGCTTATCGTAGGATTGTCTCCCACGATTATCCTCCGGCGTGAGATTAAGTAATCGGTTTTAGGGTTATGGAGAGTTAGGGTTTTAGATCGCACTTTAATGAGGGATAGGGTTCCTTTATATACACACGAATCCTTATTGGTTCCGTGTTCCCAACCTTCTGCGATCTCCGCCTAAGTCGGTTGACAAACGATTATCTCCAAAGTTAGAAGATATCGGATATCGTATTCTATAAATGAATTTGGTCTTGGGCTTCGTTAAAACCATTACTAAGTTAGCCCATTCAGAATGGGCTAGCTAGTGTTATACTAAGGTGCTGACCCGAAGCCTGGGACTATACGCCATCGCTAGAAGCGGTGAGAACCTATAGTTTAGCACTAAACCGAGGTCTAAGTGGACTTTGCTCACCGATGTAATAGTTGATGAGGATTTCTTTTATTATTTAACATATGAGTTTGATGGGAGGCTTGTTACTAGACTCTTAAATCGGCTTATGGATCCAATAAGAAAGTTTGTCTTCTCTCGAGAGCCAAGATCAATGCTTGGAAGAGACGACTTTCATTATGAAGAGATTCGTGATTGACTTTTGTTTTTGGCTCGGCATGGAATTGAGGAGGTGATTATTACAACCGGTATGGTGAACAAGTTACGCTCCCAACCCAACTTTAATCTCGTAGGGAGTTGAAACATCTGGTACTTCATGTTTGTGCTATGGCTACTTTAGAATATTTTCATGGTTTTCCAAATCTATTGTGCTTAGAATTGATTCATGTCACTTTTCTAACCGGTACAGTTTGGGAGTTTATTGTTGGTTGTCCCTCACTTGAGTCTCTTAAAATGAACCGTCCTACTACAAACGAGATAAGACTATGGGATATTGCAAAACTTAGGAATTTGAAGAAGTTAGATTTGTCATTTGGTCTTTATAGTGTTGTGACGACAATCACAACATCCGATATCTTTCATCTGACAAGACTTCAAAATCTTGAGACCCTTACATTGGATTTTGATGATTGCACTAAGAAGAACAATTTGAGTTTTACACTTATAATTTTACAATGTTAAAGAAATGTGTAACAATAATGAAATTTAATCTTTAAAACTTGTTGTAGTTGATACATGAAGCTAATTCTAGGATGAATGTGCCCTTTGTATCCTCGATTAACCTTAAGCCGTCTGATGTCGATTTTGGGAATAGTGTTATGGTATCGTTCATCATTGAAATGATTCGTGGATCTCCAAATTTGATAATGTTGGATACCAGAGTAAGTGTAATAATGTAATGCATATGTATCAAATAAACATTCCTAAATTTCCATGTTTGTGTATCTCAACACTATTTGATTTTCGTGTCTGCAAACACGCTTAGTGTTCTACATTTGGAAAAAATTTCCATGTTGTAGACAAACACAATCGACCATGGGCGCCTGTGATCAGTAGTGTTTCGAGCTTTTCCTAGAACAGAACATGAATTAACTTTAATAAAGTTTATACTTGCGTGTTCCCGGTCGCTAAAGACAATCAATATCAAGCTCAGCGATATGAGTCATGATGGGAATGAAAATATCGAAGAACGGGAGTTGGCAGAAGTGCTTGAAACTCCACCGAGCTTTCCCCACGTACCGTGGTAGATTTCTTTGAGTGGTTGTAGTTTATGTATGGGTTGAATACCTTATGACAATTCATGTTGCAAAATAGTTTTTGTATTTTGGTACAATATTTGTTTATATGGTTTGCTTAAATTTAGCTTGTTCATATGTTGTTGTTTGTATTGATAGGTGATGCAAGTTTGACATTCGAAAGTCAAACTTCCATTTAGCATTTCAATTTGGTTGTAGAAAGTAAAACTGCATTTCAGGTTTATTTTAGTTAGTTGGAAAATGGTGTTGGCATTTTTGATTTGCAGTTTTGACTTTTTTCAAAATTGAACCATTACTCAATATTTGTTTTGGAGTTTATTGATATATTTTAGAAGTTTGACTTAACAAAGTCAAACTTCTAATGGTTTTGTGTTGTTTAATCTTCAACTAAGTTGTAGTATACGTAACTTGGCAACTTGAGGGACCAATTGTGTATTTTAAAGTGATTATTGGCGGAGTTTTAAGTATGGCAACGAAAACCAATACAAATTCAGGGACCGAGTGTGAAAAAAAAGTCACTATTAGACCCTTGACCGTCTCTTTACCCGAGAAGCTATTTACTTGTGCACACGAACCGGTAAACCCATCCACCACTTTTTCCACATACAAACAATTTCCAATGGAATATTTCCCTATTTTGAATGAGCTCATGGAGATTGCTGGTTCATCCAAGTTGAATGATCGTATGGCGGTGGTTTGAAGAAGAGGTCTGACAAGAAGGGCTTTTGAAAAAGCTAGTTCGTCAGTGCATTGATCATCTAAAGAGGGGAATCATGAAGCGTAGGGATCTGATTGAAGAGAACGAAGCTCTGGGACCTCGGGGAATAGCGCTTGACTATTTGGATGCGCTGAGGAAAATCCACACCAACTTGTTCAATTCATACAGATTCTTAGTCAAACTGACGAAGCTATTCGTTTCAACGAAGGTTTTGTTAATAAAATAGCTGAGCATAATGCCTGAATTTTGGGTATTTCATGGGGGTAGATAAATGCGGTCTTTTGGGTACTAGTTTTGGAAATATAGGTTGGTAAAAAGGGTATGTAAATTGGATCTTTTGATTGGTTGTTGGTCATGGTTTGATGTAGTTGTTTCTGATCTTGTAACCGACTATATTAATGATGAAATATCATCTAAGTTTTATGTATTTAATCTATTCTTGTATTGTGATATTGGGTGTATTGTTTCTAATTAGTATCAGCAAAACCAAACATCCCCTTGTATCAAGAAACCAAACATCCGCTTTTATCGCAAAAGTTGTATCAAGAAAACCAAACACCCCTTGTATCGAAAGCAAAGCAATGGTTTAAAAATATGTATTGAAAATGCAAATGCTTTAGCACTAAATCATAATGTATTGACAATGGTGTATTGTTTAGGAAGAAATTGGTTTGGTGTTAGTGTTGACAGGGGGTGACCGAACACGCCCAATGCCTTAAATTGTAACATCTTGAATTTTGACTTACCCAAGTCAAACAAATTTATGAAAGGCCACAAATTGTAACTTACTATTGTGGTATGACTTGGGTAAGTCAAACCTATTAAGAAATGCAAAACGATTTCAAGCAGTTACAATGCACAACCAAACACTATTACTTACATAAGAACCCAATTTTTTATTGATCGATTTCATGTTCTCAACAACTACAAAGTTTCATATCATCTAAACATACACTTAGCTAGACCCACGACTCTTCCTATCATCCTTTTCCTTCATTTCCTTCCTTTCCTTAAGATATTTAAACAAAATTTCCAGATTTGTAATCCTTTCTCCCAAATCGTTAACCTTTGATAACATGATGTCAGCCTCTTCCTTCTCCTTCTTAACACCCAAATCCTTTTCATTTGAGCAGTCTTCTTTCCTCAACGAACTCAACAAAGCCTTCCCCTTATCGTTTTGTGCCATTATTGTTTTTTTGCTTTGGGTAAAATGTGTGTTGCTTGTATTTTAGGGTTCAATGTTGTGTGTTTGCTTGGTACTAATATGGTTGAAGGTTGGGTTAGATTTTAACTATGGCGGGTTAAAATTGTGAATGGTCTATTATATCCTCGATGTAAAGCCGAAAAATCATGTTGACTATGGCAATCCTGGTCAAGGGACTAGTCTAGAGTATAAAATACATGTTTTGGACCTCCAATGATGAAAACGCTTCAACTTTGTCCCATCGTGATGCGCAGGACCAAGTTTAGGGACCAACGGTGTATTTTAGTCTTTAATTTATAAAGCTTTATAGTAGTTCACAATAGTGGATGCCTTTACATTATTGGTGATGTTATCTCTTCTAATCTAACTGTTTTTCTTTCTAGATGACAATTTTTTTTTATTATTATTTTTTTTATCGAAAAGAAAGACTATGATTATATATCGGAAGAGAGTACATCATCAGTTACAAATTTACATGAACATTCTAGGACTTTACCTTCAAAAATTATCTCGCCACTACATCCCAAGGCCCAATTCTCTATACTATGAGCCACCTTGTTCCCCTCTCTTTAAACAAAAGACCAAGTACATAACCTAAAAGCTAATGAATTACATGTGATCTCAAGCAAATATACTCGAACTTGTAGAAGGGTAGTCCCTTTCTCAAGTGCATTGACTAAACACTTCGAGTCCGATTCAAAAATTACCTTGGAATAACCTCTGTTATTTGCATGGATTGTCGCCCACAAGATAGCTTTAGCTTTGACCTCCAATAGGGAGCTTGCATAACATTCAGCCCGAGCACTTGATAGAAGCACCTCCCTACAATCATTGCGAGCTACAAAACCCAATCCAACTTTACCAGACTCTTTTAACCAAGATGCATCAAAATTGATTTTGATGCAGTCACCCTAATGGTTTAGCCCACTTAACCGAGGCTTCATATGATGTAGAAAGTTCGGCCATTAGCTTTGTGGCAATCAACAAGCAGTTGTCTTGCTAAAACTTTGACACTCGTGTCCCTTTCGCTTATTTGACCATGGAATTTTCTATTTCTTCTCGTCCACAGACCCCATAATGTCATCAAAAAGTTCTCCCATCCCATAGAAAACTTATTCAAAATCGGTGGCAAAATCATCTAACTTAACGGCTCAAAGAAGGTCATAGAATCTACCAAAGCTACAACGATCCCATACTTGTTTTGCATGTGGGCACTTGAACAATACATGTACGACATCTTCCCCTACATGGTCACAATGTGTACAAGAATTTGATGCTAAGTTAGCCCTCGTGCTTGCAAGTTATCAATGGTAGGAACATAATTTTTCCAAGCACGCGATATAAATAATTTGACTTTGATTGGCACCTTAGCTTTCCATATGGCTCGCAACAAGGTATTTGTATCTTCAGGTATATTTTCCGTTATACCTTCGGATATTTCAAGTGCTATGTAATGGCAGACTTGCATGAAAATTGACCACCAGACCCCCTATGCCAATAAAGAGGATCAGGCGTCGATCGGTTTACAAAGCAAGCTGTGATTTTGTTGGAAATGCTTCTTGGGAACAATGACATTAGTAACTAACTGTTCTAGTCATCACCTTCATTATTTAATAAATCACGAACATGAGTTACTTCACAGTTTATTCGGTTTTTGGGCCCAAACACCTATGATCTTCAAGCCAATAGTCCTCCCACACATTGACCTGATGACCATCTCCTATATTCCATTTACAACCCTTTCGAACTATTTCTTTGACAGCTATAAAGCTACGCCAAATGTAGCTCAGACAGTAGCCAACGTTAGCATCAAAGAAACTAGATCTTGGAAAATAACGAGCCTTCAACAATTTCGCAGCCAATGTTGTTGGAATTGTGATCATTCTCCATACTTGTTTGGCAAGAAGAGACCTGTTAAACATTCCAAGATGACGGAAACCAAGACCTCCTCGAAACTTCGACACACACATCTTATCCCACCTAACACCAACGGATTGGTTTTTCTTTAATCCCATCACCCCCACCAAAAGCAATTCAATAAAGGTATCAGGTAGAAGAAATATATTCATAACATACATAGGCATGGCTTGGGCTACAACTTTAATAAGGACTTCTTTTCCTCCAATTGAAAGGTCTTCTTTCCATCCACTAAGTTTCTTCTTAATCTTGTCAAGGATAGCTTGAAACATGATAACATCAAATAATCTTGAATATTAAGTGTCAATTTCCCCCGATAATGCTCGTATTTTATATCATTTATATGGATTTACGCTTATTTTTCTCTATATTTCACTTTCGTGGTAAATTACAAGCATTGGAGCTAATGAGACACGGATTTGGAGAGTTTATTGAAGATATATGATAGTATGATCATTTTGAAGATGTTACGCTCTCTCTCACATTACTGCACACAGTACTCGAAAAACCAACTCAACTAAAGTTTATGGCGTAACTCAATCCTAAGATTACGCCGTAACTAATTAGGTTAAATGAGGTTCCAGCGCGTGCAAGCAAGTTACGCCGTAACTCTTGTCTCAACTACGGCCTTACCATGATTTATTGAAGATACAACGTAACTCATTCCCTGATGTTACCTGTAACCAACTTTTCCAGAGCAAATTACGAAGAATTGGATGTTACGGCTTAACTCTCAACTTAAGTTAAGCGCAAACTGACCGCCTATAAATACCGCCCAAATTCCAAATCATTCACTTCATACACCAAATCAGAGAACGTAGGTAGAAGGTTGAAGGCAGATCTTAGGGAGCATACAAAGCCATCTCCAAGGGAGAAATCACTCCCTTACGATAAACATTAGCATTTTATCATTTCTTTACTTTCAATTCATGTATTTTGATATGTTAAACATTGAATCGATTGTTTTAGTTAATATGAGCGGCTAAGCACCTCTGGTGCTAGCCTAGTTATGATTCCTTAATTGTTTTGTTTATGTTTACATTGCTTCCGTGTAATTGTTTCTAGTGTATGCATGCATAGTTTGTTGGTAGCTACCCTTGTTTCGGTAGTTTTGAATGGCGGTAGTGGCTAGTTACTTAGGAGATATGATCAATGACCCTAAGTAATTAGACTGAGTGGGAATGGTAAGAATTGACCAACCGGACGACCCTTCTTCGCCAGCGATTTGACCAACTGAGCACCTACCGTTTGGATGAACTTAAGAAGTTAGGGATGAGTGTTTAAGATGCTAGTGCCTGGGCACTCATTGTTATGAATCTTGCATGTAGCGGAACTTAATGACTTGGCTTAGGGGACTAAAACAACTGGACTTTTGAGGGTCACCCGATGATCTCCAGTGGAAACCTTTCTGATAGGTTAGGACGAATCGCCAAATGCTTTGCTAGCGACCTTTACCCCCACTTGAAGCAATTGGAAGTAATTAAACGTGAACTTAACATGATAGGAAGATTAACTAGATTAGCACACTTCTCCTCTATTGATCACAACCCTTACTTTTATTTGCTTTATCTTCTTGTCTTTAGTAGTTAATTAATCATTTCAACCTTAAAATTTGTGACACCTTGACTTAGTTAAAATCCGCACACATAGCTCTTGGGACGACCTCGGTTTTACCGAATAATACACTACACACGACCGGGTACATTGCCCGTAAGTGCATTAGGGTAAACCATAGGTATAACGAGCAATATAAATATTAAAACCTGGTCAGTAAAACCTGCATCAAGTTTTTGGCGCTGCTGCCGGGGAGTTATATTAGGATTTTCATTAAGTCTTTCATTTTTATTTTGTTTTAAATTTTCTCAATTTCTCACGATCTCTTTTCAAGTTTCAGGTACTATTGAAGTTGTTAACATTGATGACCTCACTCCTGAGGAATATTTGGCGTTGACAAGAGAAGAACAAGGGCCGGGGCTCGTAAGACCGACGATTGGAGCTAATGTCCGTTTCGAGATTATAGATCAATTTATGAGGGAGCTTCGTGCTAACCCTTTTTCAGTGAAAGGGGACGAAGATGCGTATGAGCACGTTAAGAATGTCTTGTACATCACAAGCCTTTTCAACATTCCAAGTGTATCTCATGACGCAATGTTATCCTAAGTAAGAATGTTCCCCATGACTCTTATTGGGGAGTAAGAAGATGGATCAAAGATCACTGGCCGGGCAGTTGATACATTGGCTCTACTAAAAAGCACTTCATCCAAAGACATTTTCCTCCTCGAAGATATCTAATCACTCATGGAGATTCATAATTTCAAGCAAGATGAATGATTGTATCAAGCACGGGATAGATACAACGATCTCCTACAAGTGTCCAACTCATGAAGCTGAATGCGCCAAAAAGGTAAACATCTTTTACAAAGGAATCAACGTAACCACAAGACAGATGTTGGACTACCAAGGACCAATTCAAGCATGACCCTACTCGCCATTGAAGCCATCCAAAATGGTCGATCATTCCCAAAATGGCACGACGGAGGAAGCAAGAGGAACCAAGGCGGAAATCTTGATGGAATTGCCGCCATCACTAGCAAAATTAAAAATATTGGTCGAGACATGCTCAAGCTTAGAGAAAGTGTTCATGCCATCCAAGTAGGTTGCGAAGCTCGGAGGAGGACATCTCACCAAAAATTGTCCACACATTAACGAAGATAGCACAATCGAAGAAGCTAAATATGGAGAAAATCGACCGTTTATGGGGAAAATCGAATAGTAATGGCTATCGTGGAGGACCTTTCGGAAATTAAAACCGCATGCCTTATGGAGAAAAAAGGCCCAACATTGAAGAGACCATCAACAAATTTAAACCTCAGACCCAAAGACAAAAGGAACAAGATGAATGGCTCAAGGAATTCCAGGGGAAAATACTAATAGGCCACCCAATCATGACACAACCCTAAAGAACCTTGAAACAATGGTGGAAAAGCTTAGTGAGAAGGTAAGGAAAAATAACACTAAACCGGAAGGGATAAAACCTATGATGGAATGCAAGGTCACCTGCTCGATGAAGATGCAAAGTTACAAGTCAATTCTCCCACCAAAAATTTGGTTACTAATGGCCGAAAATTCCTCGCGACGTTGTTCAGTTACCACGTCGTACCACTTCTGACGAGTTATGGCGTAACCATGGGTTAGAAAATGATCATGGCATTATGAAGAAGAAAAATACCGATGTCTTGATGACAGAGAGAGTTACCGTAACCAAACATCGAGTTTAGACGTAATGGGATACGTGGTCCGACAAATTTCTCGAGTTAGATGAATCGGGACGAGTTATTAATGATGGTCCAATGACATTAATTTATGCCCTCAATCTCCATCTAAAAGGAAGTATCACTGGTGCAAGAAAATACCCGTAGCTAATGGTGAATGGTATGATCTATGGGCTTCATGCAACCCTCGAACGAAATTTGCGATGGAGGAATCGATAAGGATAGGGTCAAGGATAACAAATTCATGGCTCGCATATACTGATGAAGAAAGGTTGGAAAAGCTCTCATTTGAAGAAGAGGAGGAACCACCTATTAGTGGGGTGTTATTTGGGTTGACCCGCCGGGTTTGGGTCAACTTCGGGTCGGGTCAAATCGGGTCAAGCTTTAAAAAACATACCCGAACCCGACCTTGTTTAGAGCTCGGGTCAACTCGGTCGGGTCAATTTGGGTTCATGTCAACTCGGATCGGGTCAATCGGGTCGGGTTAATTTAGGTTCGGGGTCAACCCGAGTATTTTACATTGTAAAATTTTTGTTGAGCCGGTCGGTCCGGTTCGGCTCGGGTCAAGGCTAAAAAAAACATACCCGAACCCGACCTTGTTTAGAACTCGAGTCAATTCGGGTTGACCCGATTGACCCGAATATAATTTTGAACTAGATTGACCCGACCGAATTGACTTTGGTCGGGTTCGGGTCGGGTCGGTCGGGTCGGTCGGGTCGTCACCAATGACACCCTACCTATTAGGCACCTGTTGCACCCGATAATTATCGCTGATGACAAGTCCACACGATTGGCCTACATGCAATCCTTTCCGCTAGTATTGCAACGGGGGTGGTAACATGAAAGACGAGGAATGGACATGCCCTCATGAGCTCGAAAAACATGATGTTAAGTTCGGGGATTTATCCTTCGATGATTGGTATGTGGTACAATTCGGGGATGCTAAAATTAACCCAAATCTGCTAAATAGACTGAAGATTGATTATGAGGAGCATTGTCTACAGAGAGAGTCTGATATGTGCAAAAACACATATCATTTCTTTATCAAATCAAACCCAAAATAACCAAGAAAGAGCCGTTAATTGCTAATATTTGTTGTTTTCTTGAGTTTATGCTTGTGCAGGTACGGATATGATAAAACACCCAAAAGATCACCAAATCTGACAAAAATCCGAGCACGAGAGATAAAGAGTGCTAAAGCCGAGCTGGAAGGTCGAGAATGTGCATCTGTGAAGATTTCTATTCTCTGAGGATGATTTTTGAAAGATATGATCAAGTTTAAAGAATTGTCGATTTAGTCCTCAACTTTGAAAATGGCAAGAATGGCCCTTGGATTATTGAAGATTGGCAAGACTAACCCTTGGATCACATTTTAAGATTTACACTTATGGTCCCTGGATTTTCAGTTTGAATACTTTTGGTCCTTCTACTACTAAATGGGTTCAATATACATCCTAAGTCTAATATCCCAAATAAACCCATGGCCCAAGTCAAAAGCCCAACCCAGCTGACCCATCTCATACCCGGTCCAATCCTCCACCCGGTTTACCCACTATCCATACCCGGTCAACTACAATACCCGGTCAACAAAAAAAAATAAAATAAAAAAACCCACAAACCATACGCGCCAAAATTTATCCCAAATTCATTTACCCAGAACTCCCCATGAACCCTAAAAACCCACCAAATTAATTCGCCTAATGAAACTCAAATTCCCTTGAAATTGACACTCAACTCGACACGGATGACACACCTGGATGCCACGTGGCAATCTGTGTGTCATATCACATCATTCTCTCCTCTCGATTGGCTACACATGCGTGGACACGTGATCCAATGGCTCAGATGGACTGATGATTGATGGGAATTAATCCAAGGGTTGATAAGAGCCAAGAGAAAGCACAAGTGCAAGTTCTGGATCCTTCCAAGGCTTGAGCTCCTCCTATAAATAGCCCCCTGATTCACAGAGAAATCCAAGTAGTGTAGAAGTAGAGTAGTAGTAGTTCTTCTGAGTAGATTGTAGTTTATAAATGTTTTCATTTTATTAAATTCATTTCGTATTTCAAGCTTAGTTGTATTCATGATTTTAAGTAATAAAATAGTTTTAGTTTCAATTTCATTTAAATACCATTGTTGATTTAAGTTTTTCAATTAGCTTATCAGTATTACATTTAAGTGTTTTAAGCTTGTGACTCATCATTTCATCTTGTTTACTTACTTTAATAAAAATCAATAAAAAAATCAAAAATCTTTAAAAATAAAAAAATATGAACTCTGTTTTCAAATTTATTTTTGAGTTGGTTATGATATTATAAAGCTCTTTCAATCTTACTTATAACTGTATAAGGTCTTATCTACTCTTTCACTCAGATTCTACCATCAAATTCTCATTGGTCAAATAAAAGTCAAAGTTCTAAATAATTGGTAAACTGCTCAATTGCTGCTATGGATTTGGATTTGGGTTAGCTTAGCTTTGATTTGGAGTTGAGAACAGGTAAGGATAGTGGTTACATTGATCTCATAAGCATGCCATTGTGGCAGGACTTCGTAGTGCTGTTCATCTGATTTCAAATGCTTAATTGCCATCTTGTTCCTTTGATAGTTATAGTTGGTATTATTGCACCATTTAGCTCTATAATGTTCATCTGAGTTTGTTTAGATAGTGATTTTAGGATAAATCTGTGATTTAGAGGTGTTAACTTGCATTTCAGGTTTTCAAAGGGTATTAGGATTAGAGCACAAACTTGTGCTAAATGTTAATTTGTTGATTAAACTTGGTAGGTTTAGTTCGCTTTAGGATAGTTAAACTCAATCAGTTCTTTTATTGCATCTGTATGCACTTTTAGTCAACATTCATTTGAATCTGTTTTGATTTCATATCAGTTGCATGTAGGAGTCAATAACTTGCATATTAGGTTTTAAACTATTAGAGTTAGCTTAATTAGGTCCTATTGCATCTTTAATCATCATTTACAATCAGTTTTCAAAGATCAAAATTTATTTTAGTCAAATCTCATTTCTGTGTTAAAAGTCAAAAGTGGAAAAACAGTTTTTAGCCAAACTTTGTGGATTTTTAGAGGATTTATTTCTGGTTCAAAATTATTGAAACTTTGGGATAATTAAGTCCAGCTGGTCTAGTTTTCAAAACTCATTTTTGTGGAAATTTTAGAAACTGTTATAAGCATTAAATCAGCTCTTCTTTAGAGCTGATTTGCCCTGTTCATTATCACTGGTTCTCGAGTGTGAGCAGCCAACTTATGTGCCTTGCACAAGGTTCAATCTAGATCATTAGGACCTGAAATTTGGTTTAGTGGATCTTGGGTTGGTAGTCTAGAGTTCTCAACTTCTGGTTTGCATTTTAGTTCACTGGATTAGCTTATAATTAAGCTGCAATTAGGTAGGTTAAGGATGTTTGGTACTTAAGATTGAATCACATCATTTCATTGTAGCTTGAATTTTAAAAGGTTAGGATAGTTGAGAAAGGTTATTTTTAAGTAATTTTAGCATAATTAAGCCACTGTAGTCATTTGGTAAACTTTTGAGTCTTCTAGCTTAATTTTAAGTGCTTCTTAATAAGTAGTTACACTACAGCTTGCTTTTCTTGCACACTAGCATTAGTTTTTATAAGTTTAGAATACAATTTTATAATTTTCCTGAATTCTTCATATTTTTCCAGTACTGTTTACTATTTTTCTTATTTTAAATCAGTTTTTAAGACTTTTTAAATAGCTTTTATTACAAATAAATCAGAAAAGCTTCAAAAAAATAAGTTTTCATTTTTCTCAGATTAATAAAAATATAAAAAGCCAAAAAAATTATTTTTCCATAATTTTCTTAGTTAAAATAGTAATTTTTAGCAATTTAATTAGTTTTAAATTCGTAGAAAATAGAAAAAAGTTCAGAAAAATACAAATTAAATTTTGAAAAATATTTTTAGTTATTTTAGAATTTTGAAAAATAGTTTCATAATTTTCCCACTTATTTTCATAATTTTTGGTAATTTAGTTTTAATTTAAAAATTAGAAATTAGTTTTTAATTCAAATAAATTCAAGAAAAATCATAAAAATTATTTTTAATTCTTAGTTAATTTTCAAATTACATTTTTAGTTTAAAAATAATTTTAGATCATATTTAGGATTTAGATTAGACATAGTTGCATTTTATTTGCGTTTCATTTATTACATTTTAGTTTTATTCTCAGATTTAAGATTCTCCGTAGTTTAATTTCCCTTTTATATGCTTCCTTTAATTTCCCATTGCCCCGTAGTTTAGAAAACATCATATTATTCCCTTTTCCCTTTCAAATCCCGATAATCACGACGTGAGTTGAAAATTCCATTCAACCCTCGTTCCGAACGATCTCGGTGCTCAAACCTAATACGTTTGAGTTACCCAAAATACTACAAACTTCTATAATTGGTTTCCGGCGAATCGAGTCCAGTAAATAATGATGTCTACTGCATGAAGGATCCTTCAAGCAACACCGATGACGATGTTGCTCGAAGCCATTGGTGTGAGAAAATAAAACACTGGCGAAATTTTTGGGCATCTTGCAACCCTTATGATGATAAATGTAACGGGGAAAGCAGCATAGAGAGAGTCGGGAAGGATGAATTCTTTTGGATCTCAACCAATGATGCGGAAAGAACTGAGTTACCTTGGCTAGACAATTTGGGATTTGACAATTGGGTCAAAATCAAATATGGAAAGGTAGATGCGTTGACTAAGGAGAAGATCTGGAAAGAATGCATGAGTAAAGAAGACCCGAGCGAAGAAGTTTCAAACGACATAAGTGAAGTATCGGATGAAGATACCAAATGTTCGACGAGAAATGAGAAAGAGGAATGCAAATGGGTACTAGTGGAAGATTTACTCGATGATGAATGATTTAAAGGTACCGAGTCCAACGATGATGATATAGAAGGGATTTTGGATTACCTTGAACTACAAGGTGTAGATGGATTCACTGACCCCGACGATAAAGCATATGAGCAAAGAAGGTGCAAACTTCTTGGCATTCCGTATAAGTGGCCGCCACCGATTGTAGCTGAAAAGTATGAGTTTACTAGATACCACTTGGGGGCGGATGAAAAGTTTTGCAAAATTCAAAAGATTGAGACTAAAGAATATCACCGCACCGCTACAAATGTTGCCTGGGTCAGACATAATTTGATGAAGGATATGGAGGAAGTTGGCCAAGTCCAAAGGCCACCATAAAGCCCCGAGGCTCTGAGTCTAACTTAAAGACTCGTAAATAAAGAAAACTGCTCATTCGGGAGACAACCCGAATTATCCCTTTCATTTGTTTTATTTCCATTTCTTTGGGTTTTGTGTTTTAACCAATTTTGCAGAAAACGGAGAAAAGTTGTTGCGCATCTTGAACGGGACCGATGTCCACGCTATTACGGCGTAACTCATTCTTATGGTTACGCTTGAAGAACATACTTTTTGCATTTCTTCCTGAGCATTACCAATTACGGCATAATCCCATTCAACGGTTACGCCGTAGCTACACTCCTGTAGCGTCTGCCAGGTTTTGCTTTAATTACGGCATAACTCCTTATAAGAGTTACAACGTAACTATCCTCTGTAACACTTCTTTCTTTTTAAACACAATGACCTTGTATTAGTTTTTAAATGAACTTTGTGGGTATGTTCCCTGTAAGCCCTCACGAGACTACACTCGTCCACTTGGGACACCAAGTGGTTTAAAAGGCTTGTTGCATACGCTAAATGCAACCGTGATTCCTACGAAAGTGAGTTAGGTTTCTTTTTCATTATCTTTTTCTTTTTTTAGAATTATGCTTGTCTGTAGTGTGATTTCAGGGATTGAAGTTTGCTCGTGGATGCTTATGCGAAGGCACGATTCTTTTCGTGAGCCTTCTTTCTTTTGGAGCAAATTTCAGGGAAGTTCTCGCTCTAATTCTACTTTTCTCTTCACCTTTATTTAACGCTTAGTACAAAAGGGACTTTGTACATTTCAAGTGAGGGGACGGGAGTAGAATTGTCTCTTGAACTTTATTTTACCCTCGTTTTTCTAGTTTATTTTGAAAAATTATGTCATTTTTAAAATTTTGACATGTTTTTCTTAACTTAACTAGATCAGACCTTAGCCGAGCACATTATAACCTTTGATATTATATGGTGAGATTAGCCTTATCCGTTTCCAAATTTTTACCCCAAATCCACCAAATTATGAGTGTGCCGGTAGCTTGTAAACTTTAGAACTTGGCTTTTGCATCATTTCGAGACCATAGACGAGGTATGTTGAGTTAGCTTGATGTATTTGGACTTTTCAGTTTAAGAAGGCAGTATTATAGGATTATCACCCAAATAGCCTATCATTGTGTGTTTATCGATTAGTCACCTCGACTTCTCGACCCCCATGTTAAACCCCTTGTTGCACTCACCTTTAGTGCAAGATACCCCTAGATACACCCATCTGAGCCATTCCTTTCATTTTGTTCACCCAACATATTGTTTCGTTACACCCTTACACCTTAGCCTACCTTGTAGTCTTTATTTGTAATTGGGAAGTCATTGTTTGCCTAAGTTCAAGGTTCAACTGGACAGGTTCGGGAATCACGCTTCCGTCGACGACATATTCTTAAAGATCATTGAAGACCCCCCAATTTCTCATATTTTTCATCTCAAGTGGGAGGATGTTATGTTTGTTGAAAAAAATGATGAAGTAATGAAGAAAAAAATAAGTTATTGTTATTTATTTGATTGTAAAGTGCGAAGTTATAAGCATGGATTTAAAGAATGGAGTTGGTAATGTGCCCATTATGACGCCACCTCGGTTACTTTTAAAGAATCGAGGAGGCCACTCGTCACTTTGGATGACGGTAAGTGGTGATGACTTGGTTATAGATTTATACTATTTGCTTGATTTTATTTTACACCAATTTTATCACATGTCTTATCCTACCCTTTAGTCATGAAGCGTGTCTAAGTGATGCAGCGAGCAATCTTTGATTTCTTGGCCATGGATTTGGTCATGTATCATTGATTTTGTCCACTTCGCCGTGACATGTTAGTAATGATAACTCACCCTTAACCTTTGTCGTGTCTACCCATACTGCCTTCGAGAATTCTTTAGCCCTTAACTCTAGTGGTGGAGATTTGTGTAACCGCCAAGCTTATGATATAATACATGCTATGGTATGCGTTGAGTGATCACCCGAAATTGACACTTAGAATAGTTGAGATTGGAGTGTTTTGTTCCCATTTCGGTGAGGTGTTCTTTTGTTTTATTCTAGCATAAGGATTTGTAAACTTATATTTTCCAGGTAATGGGAGATATCTTTTAGGAATCTATCTAATAAGGTCTACTTGAGGGCAAGTAGAGTTCAAGTGGTGGGATATTTGATAACATCAAATAATCTTGAATATTAAGTGTCAATTTCCCCCGACAATGCTCGTATTTTATATCATTTATATGGATTTACCCTTGTTTTCCTCTATATTTCACTTTCAGGTAAATTACGAGCATTGGAGCTAATGAGACCCGGATTTGGAGAGTTTATTGAAGATATATGATAGTATGCTCTTTTTGAGGATGTTACGGCGTAACTCTCCTCTCACATTACGCCGTAACGGCGTGACTCGAGAAAACCAACTCAACTAAAGTTTACGGCGTAACTCCATCCTAAGAGATGCAGTAACTAATTAGGTTAAATGAGGTTCCGCGCCGCTGCAAGCTACGCCGTAACTCTTGTCTCAACTACGGCGTATCCATGATTTATTGAAGATACGACGTAACTCATTCTTGATGCTACGCCGTAACCAGCTTTTCCAGAGCAAATTACGAAGAATTGGATGTTACGGCGTAACTCTCAACTTAAGTTACACCGTAACCAGATCTGGCATATAAATACCGCCCAAATTCCAGCATTTCTAATCTTTCACTTCACACACCAAATCAGAGAACGTGGGTAGAAGGTTGAAGGCAGATCTTAGGGAGCATACGGAGCCATCTCCAAGGAAGAAATCGCTCCCCTACGATAAGCATTAGCATTTTATCATTTCTTTACTTTCAATTCATGTATTTCAATATGTTAAACATTGAATCGATTGTTTTAGTTAATATGAGCGGCTAAGCACCTCTGGTGCTAGACTAGTTATGATTCCTTAATTGTTTTGTTTATATTTACATTGCTTCCGTATAATTGTTTCTAGTGTATACATGCATAGTTTGTTGGTAGTTACCCTTGTTTCAGTATTTTTGAATGGCGGTAGTGGTTAGTTACTTAGGAGATATGACCAACTGACCCTAAGTAGTTAGACTGAGTGGGAAGGGTAAGAATTGAACCGACGACCCTTCTTCGCAATGCGATTTGACCAACTATTCACCTACCGTTTGGATGAACTTAAGAAGTTAGGGATGAGTGTTTAAGATGCTAGCGTCCAGACACTTATTGTTATGAATCTTGCATGTAGTGGCACTTAATGACTTGGCTTAGGGGACTAAAAACAACTGGACTTTCGAGGGGTCACCCAATGATCTCCGGTGGAAACCTTTGCTGATAGGTTAGGACGAACTGACCAAATGTTGTCTTAGCGACCTTTACCCCCACTTGAAGCATTTGGAAGTAATTAAACATGAACTTAATATGATAGGAAGATTAACTAGATTAGCACAATTCTCCTCTATTGATCACAACCCTTACCTTTATTTGCTTTATCTTCTTGTCTTTAGTAGCTAATTAATCATTTCAACCTTAAAATCTGTGACACCTAGACTTAGTTAAAATCCGAACACATAGCTCTTGGGACGACC
Source organism: Chrysanthemum makinoi (assembly GCA_910596185.1). NCBI lineage: Eukaryota > Viridiplantae > Streptophyta > Magnoliopsida > Asterales > Asteraceae > Chrysanthemum > Chrysanthemum makinoi. Next base: position 125,999,851 of record OU343221.1, on the reverse strand, counting down.
TCGGTTTTACCGAATACTGCACTACATACGACCGGGTACACTGCCCGTTAGTGCATTAGGGTAGACCATAGGTATAACGAGCAATATAAATATTAAAACCTGGTTAGTAAAACCTGCATCAAAACACCACTTTTTTTGACCTACTAATAACCGATGGCAACCCTAAATGTTTAGGCTGAACACCAACTTCTCGCACATATAGCAACTCACTTATACGGGTACGAACATGTGGCTCAACATTAGCACTAATGAGACCTTAGATTTCTCATAAATTATTAGTTGCCCGATGAACCTAATAACGTTCCAAAATGCTTTTTAAATATCAAACTTCCTCAATTGACGCTCTCAAAAAGAATATGCTATCATCAGCGAAAAACAAATGAGATATTTGAGGGGCTCCCCTGCACACTCTGACCCCATGAATGCAGCTTTGTGTAACTGATTTCCTGATCATTGACGATAACACTTCTGCGCACATAATAAAGAGATAGGGCGAAATAGGGTCTCCTTGGCGAAGACCTCTAGTAGGAGTCACATGACCAACTACTTGCCCGTAAAATTAAAATACTAGGAAACTGAAGATACACAAGCCATAATTAAATTGGTAAAGTGTCTTTGAAAGAAATTTATTTAGAACAACCCTAATGAAAGGCCACTTTCGACTCTCATACGCCGATCATGTAGACAATTTTTTGGTGGGGCTCTAATTGCGAAGAAATTTTCAGCCATGTTTTAAAAGGAAAGCTCAAACTTCTTTTTAAGTTAGACGTTGAACAATCTTTTGATATTATAATTGGAGTTTTTATTGATATTATAAACAAGCGAGGGTTTAGCTATGAAGGCCCGATCAATGTTACGACGTAACCTAATAATGTAGTTACATGGCAAATATCTTCAATATCAATCCGGTTGTGATGATTACGGCATAACCTAAGGAATAGTTACGCCGTAATCCCTTAAGCTCCATCGTAAACTCGATAAGTGGCTACGCCGTAATCTTCAAAGATCTAATCAAGACTCTCGTAGTGCTGGTTACGTCGTAACTCATGTTGGAGGTTACGGCGTAACTGATGGAGGCGCGAATTCCTCATAACCTAGATGGTTACGGGGTAACTTGAGTTGATAGTTACGCCATAACTGATGTTGACTTAGTCTTCATATACACATTCCTAGCTACGACGTAAATGAGAGTGAGAGTTACACCATAGCTTCTTCCATGAAAGCATACTAAGGTATAAATCATTAAGTATATCTCCAAAACCGCGTCTCTTTAGCTCCTATGCTCGAATATAACCTGGAAATGAAATATAAAGATCTAAGAGTATAAATCCATATAAACACTACAAAATACGAGCATAATTGGGGGAAATTGACACTTAAAAATCAGAATTATTTGATGTTATCAGGGAACGTGCTAGAAGGCTATGTTATCGAACATAAATTGGACAACAAGACATGCAGAACAAGCTGCTAACTGAATGGGAAAAATTTACATCAACTCTAGGAGAATCGATTGAATCCCACTATGGAAGGTTTTGCACTTTGATGAATGAGTTAATCGAAAACAAGTTGACACCTAGCACTATCGTGAGTGATAAGCGCTACACGCGTCGTTAGGGGTCAAAGGAACTTCCTTCTTGAGCAAGAAGTTTTATAACACCCTAGGCAGTGAACCTAATCGTTGTAGTGTAGTAATTAGAGTAAGCCACGGGTATTGATATCGTTCTCTAGGGGAATAGGAATGCTAGTGAGAAGTTACTACACTAAGGTTGGGGTTGAGGAAGATTATTTTTTATCTTTTATGTTTTTTAGGAAATTGAAAGGTACGAATCCTGGGGTTTGGATTTGGGGGTTGGTATTTCTACCGATTACTCTACTTATCTAATTATCTAATCTAAGGTGTATGTAGTCTATGTCTAATTATTGTGTGCTCGTATGATAGTTTAAAGATGTGTTTACTTAGGTTTTACTACTCCTTAATTATCTCCTATTGGTGGTTGAATTGTCCCGTCCTTATTCTTAGTTGCGTTGTGTGTCTAAAGTTGTAGGGTATGCGTTTCTCCCTAACTCTTTGAACTTACCAAAGGGTCTCGTCTACAAAACCCTCTAGGGATAATAAACTCTTACTCTAAGGCACTCTTTGGATGGTTTAGCTTACAACTACTCAAGGAGTTATATTCTAAGGTTCACAAAGATTTAATCAAGCATTAAGTACACAACGAATGACCTATCGCATTACTAGATCATTAACAAACTAGGATAAGAGACAACCAATCAATATTCAATAATTAAGTTTCATATTCCCTAAGCAAACACAAAAGTAAATTAGCAGGACATGGAGAACATGCAAGCATACACACAAATAATCAAAGACATAATTGTATTAATGAAGTAAGGCACTTATCTTGATGTAAGATAGGGTTTGGAACCCTAAAATCTTGTACAAGACACCTTGGTTTGGTTTAGGTTTTTACTCCAAAATACTACACAAATCTGAAAAATTCGGATTCTATATATAAGATTACATGCGGCGAGCGTCACCTTATGTTCTGTGACGCCGTCGGATCGCCGTCATTAGGGTTTCGTCTTGGCCACGTTAGACTTGCGACGGCGTCTCTTTATGCTTGTGGCCGTCCTCTTCAAACCGGCGCCGTGCGGATTGAATCTAGGCGTCGAGATTGCGACGGCCTACTCTTTTTATAACTTGACGTCGTCACGAAAATAAGAGTTTTGCTCTTGTCCGTCACAAAATCCTCCGACGGCGTCGCGGAAAGCAGATGACGCCGTCACCTTATGTTTTCAGCGGCACGGTGTCTCGATTCTTGACTTTGGTCATTTTCTTCGTATATTCGCACCTTTTCGTCCAAATAAGTGCCATTACAGAAATTTGCCTTCAAGAGACCTAAAAGTGAAAAGGAACGATATTAAGTAATAACGTATACAAAAGTGATCAAATAAGGGCTTAAATGACCCCTCAAAAGGTACATTTTAAAACCTTATCAAATATCCCTACACTTGGTATTTGCTTGTCCTCAAGCAAATGTGCTTTTAGCCAATTAATTTATAAGTTAGGGGTCATGAAGCATTGGTATAAAACAGTCCACAACACATATAAGCCCCTAAAAGTCATAACAAGCACGGAAATTACATACTAGCACCTCACATGGGGTGTTTGGATACTCTCGGGTGTATATGAAATATAACAAGTTGGAAATGGAAGATAAACACTCATTAACCGGTCCTAGTACATAGATTACCATATGCTTGAGAATAGATCAAACCTCCATCGCTTTGGCGTAAGCACCTAGGAAAGACTATCAAAGAGGTCTTTAAAGGGTTGTAACGTTAGGCTACTACGGTGAAACAAAGGGTTTGGTGGGATAGGCTTTTTAGTGGTGGCAAGTCAAAAATCTCTATGTTGCAAGTATACGAAGAATGGCGTTGCTAAGCCAAGACTCGACACTCTAGACTCTAGCTAACTGAAACAAACAAACATAAATTTAAAGGATAGATGTAGGATGGTAGCCCGTATGTTTTTTTTTTTTTTTTCATACACTTTTACTCTACCATCCTCTACGGTAACATCAAAATGATAGGGATTTATAGGCACATCCCTACACTTGAGTTTTTATTACTCTAACACTAATTTAACCCGAATTGAAAAGATAAAAACACTTGGGGTATGTTATTACGCAAATAAGGGAATTTAACGTTCCCTTTCAATCATTTTATAAACTTTAACTTTTCCCATGAGTCCCAATCGTCCCAAAACGTGTACAAAGGATATGACTCGACTTAGCAACTCATGCAAGCAACCGGATAATTGAACTAAGGGTTTAGGGTGATAACAAAAATGCACTAAAAGTGAGTGCATACAAGGTAGGCTAAGGCGATTTGGGTGTATATTTGGGGTGGGGTGTAAACAATGCTCTTCATTGATATTCCGGAAAAAACCGAAACATCACGAGAACCGCGAAAAGGATAGGCTCTGAGGGGTTAACTAGGGTATCGTGTACTAAAGATGAGTACAACGTAAAGGGTGTGGGGAATTACTCAACCGATGTGGAAGAAGTAATTATATTACGGGTATCAAACAAGGGTTATCCTAATGCCTCTTATCATTTAGTTATTCCTAACTACACAAGTGTAGTCTTACTAGCGATCTCGGAATGCATCACAAAACAAGTTCTAGAATCTAATATACTACCGGTTCACACTCTAAGCATTAAAGATGAATGCTTTAATTCCTACTAATCTAAGATCCTCACATTTTGGGTGGAATTTAGGTGGTAAAGGGTTTTGTGCTAGTCATGCAACTTCCTATCCGTGAGACGCTTTTGTTAAAACTAATGGCCCTCTCCTATATGTCATGAAAAATTAAAAATTTGGTGCCAAAATTACCCTAACCGACATTTTCTCATGGTTTATTACACAATTACACTTGGACAAAGCAAATAATCAAGGATAAGCATAGTTTCAAAGTTCCGTTTATTTTCCTCCCTACACTTAAAGCGAACATTGTCCCCAATGTTACCCGAAAGTATCAAAGTTATGATAATGGAAGGTAATGAAAAACGAAAGAAACTAATACTCCTCTGATTAGCTCGGTAGGATCCGTGTGAAGTAGTGGTTAAATCCTTTCCAAGAAAAATGTGTGCGTGAAAAGCTCCTTCCAATCTTTTGTTTCTTCATCTTGATAAATGAAACCTGCACATTTGAAGAAAACAAAGCGAAACCTTCCAGCGTAAAATCGGCGGTAATAATATATATAAGACTCTACTAAACTAGGATATAATGCTTGTGAAATGGATGTTTACAGAATTTGGAAAATTAAGACACTGAAAATTCCAAAATTTATAAGTAGCATAGAAAACGAGAAAAAATAATCGATGTTTTACTCCTTCCGGCCGTCGAGTTGCAATCGACGCCGTCGGTTTATCGACAAAAATGGTCTGCGATTTTCTGGAAAAATTCTGGAAAATTTACATCTTTAGAATCTGGAAAAATTTATGCAAAACATCCATTATGACTCGATACAAGCATTTGACTCGAACAAACACACATATATATCTTTTAATGAATTGTTATTCTCATGTTTACGTTTCTTTTGAAAACGTGTGTAATCCTCCCTACACTTATCCTTTATGTAAAATACCTTTATATGCAATTAAGACGAGGTTAAAAACACAATAAAGCATTTTTACAAATTTAAACATGAGAATAAGCAATCAATGAAAGATATATGACACTAACAAGCAAACAATTAAGCATGGGTTGCCTCCCGCGAAGCGCTTTTCTTTATTTAAGAGTCTTGTAGCTAGACTCGTAGTCGTTATCTCCGCGTGACTTCATTACCATCATCTCCTTCCTCATGACGGTCTCTATCGGGGGATTCCATGTTGTAGAAGTGCCCTATGATGCACTTATCTAAGAGTTCGTCTTCTCCCCATTCGGTCCTATATTTCGGTCCTAGGTTCAAACAATCCTTATAGAATCCGAAAATCTTAGCCATAACATAATCTACTCCTTTTTCTTTATCCTCCTCATTCCTATAGTAGACCGATAGTTTAAGTTCCTTTTCATCATTAGAGTGATGAGAACTTCTCAATCTTGAACGGCATTTGGTAAGCTATGTCGTCGTTCTCATCCTTGAATCCACTATTCTAATGAAGGATCATAGGTCATTCCGGTGCTTTCTATGAAAGGTTTTCCTAGAATAACGTGGGACAAGCTAGGTCTATGGCGTGCTAATATCATCCACAATAATGAAGTCCGTAGGAAACGTGAAACTACCTACATAAACGGAAATCCCTTCTCTACCAAGAAAATTGCAACTAACACTAGGATCATAGGGGTCTTGCCTAGTTGGAATCGGCTTCTTCACTACCCAATTGTAGTAGGTGCTAGTCATTATGTTGATTGGGGATTTCCGGTCAATGTATGCCTTTGCCACGAAAAGGTGTCCTATGCAACATGCTATGTTAAGATTCCAAGGGTTCCCAAACTTGATTCTAGGGCTTTTCCTAACATACATGTGGAGGTCATTACTAAGTGAGGGTGGAGAGTTAGCTCTTCTTCCGTAGGAAACTTATTGAAATAGTCATTATCTACTTCACCTACTTCCTCGGTTGTTTCATTAGTCTCACGTGTATGGTCCTCTTCATCATTGGTTCTATTAGGTTTCACTAAGGCGATGGTATTGACAAATTGGACATGCTTAGCTAACTTACTTGGGTCCTTAATCTCTACACCGGAAGGCTCGGGAGTTGAGATAGCATTAACCTTCCTATCACTATTGGTCATGGCTTTCAAAAGGTTGTCTATCTTCCTATCCATTTCGGCTTGTTGTTGGTTAAAGCGGTCCGAGAGTTTAGCTATTTGGGCTTCTTGGGTTGCAACTAGGTTTTGCAACATCCCTTTGATGTTTTGTTGGTTAGGACCGTGGGATGGGGGCCATGAAAAATCATTGGAAGTGAATTCCTTGGTTTGTCCCAATAGAAGCGGGCTTGCCCTTCCATGCCTCTCGAGTTTCATTGAAATTCCTAGGTCCGGGTATTGTAGGGAATCTTCCTCCGTTCATTAATACGCGAGGATCGTAGTCAATGGAAGCATGTTCGGGGATCGGTGCAAGTGCGCGTGTTATGAGGATCATAAAGCGGCTCACACGAGGAAAACTTTGTTACATGGCGTGAAGACTAAGGATTTTCGTAGGAACTCATTAGGAATTTAACTTGATCTTCAAGTTCGATCATCCTCCGGTCGGAAGATTGTGAGTCAATGGGAGGCAAGGAGATTGCCATAACGGTTTTGGGCAACTCACGGGGTCATTCAACTTTTGTCATAGAGAGCAAGATCCTCTATTATACCCCATGATTCTTCCGCGGTGAGATCACTAAGTTTTCCACCGCCCGCTTGGTCAATGGATCGCTTGGTGAGGAAGTTGACATGATCATAAAAGATTTGGACTTGAAGCCAAAGATCAATGCCGTGATGAGGGACTTTATGAAGTAAGTCCTTGAATCGAGTCCATGCTTCGTAGAGATATTCATTTTGACGTTGTTGGAACATCAAGATGTCATTCCTAAGTTTAGTGGTTCTCCCGGTGGGAAAAATTGAGCAAGGAAACGAGAGGTGAGATCATCCCAACTTGAGATGGAGCGGAGGAAGTCGCTCAAGCCAATTACTAGCTTGGTCCGTGAGAAAATGGAAGAGAGCCGCAGCGTGGTCTCCCGGTAGTAGCATCAAGGTCGATGGTATCGACAATTTTAAGGAAATCCCTTAGATGCTGATTTGGATCTTCGGAGCGAAGTCCATAGAATGCACATCCGTTTTGCACCAACGGATGGTGTGGATCGCGAGGCGTAGTTTGGGCTTGGTGGGAAGCTCAATGGTGTTCCTATAGCCTAGGTGGCTTCTCCAGTATTCACCAAGAGTACGGGCTCTTGGCGGGTCAATTGGTGGTGGGTTGATGAATGGTGGGTGGTCATCACCTTCCATGATGAAAAGTGATGGGATTACGAACAAAGGTCACGAAGAAGGGGATAGACTACGAGAAAGCTAAAAATGAGAACAATTTACTTGATAGGAATCAAGCAAAGAAACCTAAACGAGGTGGACTACTAACTAGCTATTCTATTCCCGGGAGCGGCACCAAAACTTGATACTTAGCGTCGTTCGGGTCAAAGAAACTTCCTTTTCTTCGAGAAAGTTTTATAACACCCTAGGCGGTGAACCTAATCGTTGTAGTGTAGTAATTAGGGTAAGCCACGGGTATTGATATCGTTCTCTAGGGGAATAGGAATGCTAGTGAGAAGTTACTACGCTAAGGTTGGGGTTGAGAAAGATTTTTTTTTTTATCTTTTTATGTTTTTTAGGAAATTGAAAGGTACGAATCTCGGGGTTTGGATTTGGGGGTTGGTATTTCTACCGATTACTCTACTTATCTAATTATCTAATCTAAGGTGTATGTAGTCTATGTCTAATTATTGTGTGCTCGTATGATAGTTTAAAGATGTGTTTACTTAGGTTTTACTACTCCGTAATTATCTCCTATTGGTGGTTGAATTGTCACGTCCTTATTCTTAGTTGCGTTGTGTGTCTAAAGTTGTAGGGTATGCGTTTCTCCCTAACTCTTTGAACTTACCAAAGGTCTCGTCTACAAAACCCACTAGGGATAATAAACTCTTACTCTAAGGCACTCTTTGGATGGTTTAGCTTACAACTACTCAAGGAGTTATATTCTAAGGTTCACAAAGATTTAATCAAGCATTAAGTACAAAACGAATGACCTATCGCATTACTAGATCATTAACAAACTAAGATAATAGACAACCAATCAATATTCAATAATTAAGTTTCATATTCCCTAAGCAAACACAAAAGTAAATTAGCCGGACATGGAGAACATGCAAGCATACACACAAATAATCAAAGACATAATTGTATTAATGAAGTAAAGCACTTATCTTGATGTAAGATAGGGTTTGGAACCCTAAAATACTGTACAAGACATCCTTGGTTCGGTTTAGGTTTTACTCCAAAAGACTACACACAAATACTGAAAAATTCGGATTCTATATATAAGATTACACATGCGGCACTTAGGTTTTGTGACGCCGTCGGATCGCTGTCATTAGGGTTTCGTCTTGGCCACGTTAGACTTGCGACGGCGTCACTTTATGCTTGTGGCGCGTCCTCTTCATTCTGCGCCGTCTGGATTGCATATAGGCCGTCTGAGTTGCGACGGCCTACTCTTTTATAACTTGACGTCGTCACTTGAAAATAAGAGTTTTGGCTTCGTCCGTCACAAAATCCTCGGCCGTCGCGAGATAAGCAGTGGCCGCGTCACCTTATGTTTTCAGCAGCCTGAGTGTCTCGATTCTTGACTTTGGCCATTTTCTTCGTATATTCGCACCTTTTCGTTCAAATAAGTGCCATTACAGCAATTTGCCTTCAAGAGACCTAAAAAGTGAAAAGGAACGATATTAAGTAATAACGGATACAAAAGTGATCAAATAAGGGCTTAAATGACCCCTCAAAAAGGTACATTTTAAAACCTTATCAGTGAGTAACATCAAATTCATCAACAACTTCAAGAAGAATGAGGACGCTATGTCATTATTGTCAACCAAAAAAAGGACTTATATCAGGTGAATTTTAATATACTCTACGATTTTCTGAAACAAAACCAAGCACAAGCTAATGAAGTTAGGTAAGAAAAATTGGCAACAAATCATGATCCATTGGCATTCGCATGCAGAACAAACTCCTTATTTAGTGAACACACAACATCAACCTTCATCATCTTCTACTAGCAACAATCTGCAACAATTCATTCCACAACCACAAACTGTTATCATCCCTCAAAAACAATTCTATCCACCAGAACAACAAGTCATTCAACAACAACATTATCTACTATACCAGGAACCAGGAATCACTGACGCTGAAGCTGAACAAACAGAGGCTTTGTCTAAAGCATTTGCCTATTTGAATAAAGTATTCAAAGGACGCTATTCCACACCAACTAACAACAACCAAAGGATTTCTTCAAACACTCGCAAGAGGAAAATTGCACAGCCGGGTTTAAATATGGGTCAAAGAGGACAAATGGTTTGAGTTAATGGGAATCAACAAGGATATGCTACTGGATTTCACATGAGTAATCAAAATATGTAGAATACAGGTCAATATGTAGGAAATCAGGCGGTTACGTATCATGGTAATCCGATGGGTCAGAATGTTTGGTACAGAACAGTGGGTAATCCGAATGGGAATGTTGCAGCTCCAGTTGTTGGGAATTATGGAAATGAAAATTAGGCTAATCAGGTTACGTGTTACAACTGTCATGGAGTGGGTCATATTGCAAGGAATTACCCCCACTAAGTCAAAAAATAAGGATTCAACGTATCTTCAGAAAGCATTGCTGTTGGTACAAAAGTAAGAAGCATGGATTCAGTTGAGTGGTGAGGAACATGACTTTATAGCTATTATGGATGAAATAGAAGAACGAGAGGATATTAATGCGAACTTCATTTTCATGGCAAATATTAGAAACTGGTTATTGAAATTCTGTTTTAAGTGAAAAAAATTGCAAATCAAGTATGACACACTTGATGTTAATTTGAGCTTGAAAATAAAATCTTTAAACGAGGAAATTTCTGATCTTAAAAACTAACTTTCTAAAAAAAAGCAACTTGTACTGATCTTGAAAAAGAGAAGAAACAGTTGAAAGCTGATTTTTCAAAACGAGAAGATTCTCTTCTTGATAAAATTTTTGAGAAAAATGAAAAATCAAAAAATTGGAAAATTTGCTTGTTACAACGGGTCATTCAACTCAAACCATCAATATGATAATTAATCAAACAAATCTGTATTACCATACAACACAAAAAATGGCTCTTGGTAACAAAACTCCTTGTGCACTCAAGAACGCTCAGAAAGAACAGAATGTTTGATAAGCATGAACCTATCAATGTTCGTGATTCTCATGAAATGTTAGAACTAATTGACAAGATTAGATCAAAAATGAAACAAAAGAACCCATAAATAAAACCAATTGATTACAACAAACTTAACAAACTTTCTGCAGTTACTTTTGTTCCTCAAAAAGAAAAGTCAAAGTTTTCCATAACACCCAGTGTTTCAAACATAGAGTCAAAATCGGTTTCAAAACCAACAGTTGTCTCTAAATCATTTTCAAACATGGAACAAATGTCTTTAAACAATCCTTTTAACACAAGTGATGCAAGACAATTTTTAGATGACATTAAAAGTAGAATTGGGCAACTTCAAGAGGTTGTTAAATCTAAAATCAATATTATTATTAACAACTGGTATTCAAGTTTTCATGATGAAATGAAAAAAGTTTTTGAAACTGAAATTGCCACGCCGCTAAATAACATCAGTGCGAGGGTAATTCATTTTGAACAAGCATTTTTGAAAGAAACAGGTGACTTTGTTAAGGACCATAAATCCCTGGTAAAAAAAGCTAATAAATATTTTAAAAACATCAAAGTTTTGGAAAATTTAAATGATTCTTTCTTCGAAGATATTATGACTACCGATATTATGTACATTATCCTACAAACATATCATGTTGAAGACCATGAAAGACTCCAGTCTGAAACCTTCGCAATTATTTCAAAATATGAAAAAGCTCTTGAAAAACTTGAAAAAGAAAATATGTCATATTTTAGACAACTTGATCGAAAAACTAAGGAATGCAAGTATGACAAACTGTCGTATGAGCGTGCTTATAAGGACATGAAAGAGCAAAATGATCTTTGAGAGCTCAGCTGGAATGTCAAAAAGGAAAGGCTGTGGATACTAAGATTGCAAAACCATTGACTGAGGAGAAAACAAATGTTCCCGAACCGGTTTCCAAACCAAGATTTCTATTTCTCAGTTTCCTCCAAAAGTTAATGCAAAAAATGATTTGACAAAACCAGTCACTCCATATCTCTTGCCCAAGCAAAATAAAAAAGACAAGTATGTTGAAAAAGAAAAAGCGATTATCGAGAAATCAAAAGTTTTAGCACATGACCTTTTTAAGATGAGTACCACTACTGCGTCTGCCTCCACATCTAAACCATATGGAAAAAACGACATGAGTTTAAACAAGAATTCTAAAGTGCCTAGGAAAGCTGAAACCACTTATCTTGATAAAAATGTGAATCCTAATGCGTGTGCCTTACCTTCTACAGGACTAGAAAGCGCCTCTATGAGCAGCAGACTACAGCCTAGGACCAATATAAGGAACAATAGAGTCTTGCTTTTCTCTAAGAGTAGTAGCCTAAATAAAGGAAAGAAAGTAGAAGAACACCCTGAAATTTACTGCTTTGTAATAAGAAAGACATTTCATCTGAATATAGTGAATCTATGAAACTTGCTATGTTTAATGAATGTGTTGAATCTGTTTATTTAACTTGCAAGAAATCTTTAATTAATACTGTTCATGATGATTGTGTTTCTAAAAATGTGAATGTTAAGCCTGCTCAGAAGACCGTTCCAAAAGGAACTAATGCTAAAACAATAGGAAGACTAGTTACAAGATTTAGGTCTCACACCGTTGATAAAAAAAACATAGTTTTCCCTTAGGAATGGTATTTGGAAACCAACGGGTAGAATATTCAAGCTCCAGAATAGTATAATGAATGTTATTCCAGTAGACCCAGTAGAAACCTTCTATAAATGTGATCCGGATTTTGCCTCTAACCCAAAGGAACCAAAATCAAAACGGTTTCCAAAAACATCTTCTTCTGTTTTTGGCAGGTTATCGAAATATGTCTTTCGATCATCGACTCGGGTTGCTCCAAGCACATGACTAGGAATCTTGCTGATCAATTTTTTCTGGAAATTAATGGGAACCGTACACTTTGGAAATGATCATGTAGCATCTATTCTGGGTTATGGAGATCTTCCATTTGGAAATTATTTGATCACTCGGGTTTACTATGTCGAAGGGTTGGGACATAATTTGTTTTCAGTCGGACAGTTCAGCGATGCAAATTTAGAGGTTGCATTTAGGAGAAATACATGCATCATTAGAAACTTGGAAGGAAGTGATCTCTTGACTGGGAATCATAGCACCAACTTGTATGCTATCGACATTAACCAAATGGCCTCTTCATCTCCAATATGTCTTATGACAAGAGAATCTGGAACAAAGTCCTGGTTGTGGTATAGAAGATTATCCCTTCTCAATTTTGACACAATCAACAAACTTGCCAAAGACAACATCGTCAACGGACCTCCCTAGTTCTAATACACCAAGGATCACTTAGGTCCATCTTGCGAACAAGGAAAAAGAAAAAAGCGTCATATAAACCTAAATCCGTACCCAGTTTGGAAGCAAAGTTGCATATGTTGCACATGGAATTATGTGGCCCAATGAGAGTTGAAAGCATTAATGGGAAAAAGTATATTTTTGTTATCATCGATGACTATTCAAGATATACATGGGTTAAGTTTCTGAGGTCAAAAGACGAAGCACAAGGAATCATCATCACCTTTCTGAAGCGTATTCATGTACTTCTACAAGTTCCAGTAAGGATAGTAAGAACTGAAAATGGCACAGAATTTACAAATCAGGAGTTAAGAACTTATTTTGAAGATGTTGGAATCATACATCAGACATTAGTTGTTAGAACTCCACATCAGAATGGGGTAGTTGAAAGAAGAAATCGCAATCTTGTGGAAGATGCTCGCACAATGCTAATTTATTCTAGTACACCATTATTTTTATGGGCTAATGATGTTGCCACTGCTTGTTTCACTCATAACCAATCCCTAATCCATATAAGATTTAATAAAACCTCATATGAACTAGTTAACAATAGAAAACCTGATATCTCTTACCTTCATGTGTTTGGCGCTTTGTGCTATCCGACTAACGATAGAGAAGATCTAGGAAAACTGAAAGCTAAAGGGGATATTGGAATCTTCATTGGATACTCAGTGTAAGCTCCCGAAAAATTTCATATGTCATTAACAACCTAATCATGAATAAAGCACGGATTATAGCACAATGAAATTTTCTTAACATCGTTATTGCATATCATTTGGCATGTGCATTGTAACACGCGAATTAAATGCTCAAATTCACACCGTTGTGACCCGATCAAAGTTCGCTCGATCTCGGTATTATTAATTATTTAAAATATATAAATAAATTATATAAAATATATAAATAAATTATATAAAATATATAAATAAATTATATAAAATATATATATATATATATATATATATATATATATATATATATATATATATAATAAAGTTTATTTTTTAAACCGGGCCCAATCCCAACTCATTTCTTTCTCCCCCTTTGGACCTCGTTTATGATCCGATCCAATATCCAAGTCCAAGCCCAATCTTTTTATTTTTCTTTTGGGCCTAATCCGATTCTAACCCAAGCCCAATGCACCACCATTAGATTTTGTACACAAATTTTAGTTAGAAATATTGTCGTGTTTTCCCTTTCTGTGTCCGATCGAGCAACAAAATGCAACAACAAGAGACCACAACACAAACAAAAATACATCTCCCTTGGTCTCACTTGTGCTTGCGTGTGTGTATGTAGAAAAGGAGACACCAAAGCCAACTTAGCCACCCTAAATTAGTTTTATATTAATCCTAATACCCTTTGGCCTACACTTGACCTTATAAACCTTTTGCTAATATGTTCCTCATGCCCATCATGATTTGACAACACCATATCATGCCCTTAATCTTGGCTGCCATTCGTGCATGCCAAACCCAAACAAAAACCATCCTTACCTTCCTTGGAAACTAGGAAAGAACATGCATAAAATATACTAAACACCTTACTTGGTTCCTCTTTATAAACAACCTCAATCCTTTAGTAAACTCTCACAAACAACTCTCACAAGTCCACTCAAACACATCTCACATTTACATCAATATCGTCCACTGGGGAGCTAGAGTCGAAGGGAAAAAGGGAAAGAAAGGAAACGTTTAAGGGTTGTGTTGATCGAATTGGGTTATAAGGAGAACAAGGGTTCTCACTAGTTCGTTCATATCATTTCATCCCCACTCAAATTGAGTGTAGTAAGTCTCCTCTTAACTCGTTCTATTTCGTTTTCTCCTCATTTACATTCCATATCACACGTAAAATTGTTATCATGCACCATAACAAATGAATAAATATAAAAACATATTGTTATCAAGGCACTAGCACATAAACGAAACAAGTTATATAACTCGTAACACTTTTGTTGAGCCTATGTCGAGCATATCAAAACGTTTTTAGTCACACGACCATATACCTTGTTAAATGAAGTCTAAACAAACAAGATCATAATGTAACACTAAATATCAATCCTAGTAACCTTTTAAACCCCCCCCCTGTCGCGTTTTTCTTCAAAACCAAACACACCCGATTGGGCTTTTAGGGCCCAAACCATTTCAAACCGTGGCCCAATATTGTTATAACCCGACCCATAATGTTAAAAATAAGTTGATAAGCTTTTAATAAGCTAATGAAGAGCTTTTGTAAAAGTAAAATGAGTTTTGTAAATCGAAAAGTATAATTTGGACTAGTTTTGCAAATCGTGTAACAATCGGGTTAAAAATGCAAGGTTTGGAAAGTAAAAAGGTTACTTTGTACGTAAAAATAAATGCATAGGAAAGTTTGGGGTGCCTTTGGTACATTTTCGAAAGTTGGAGGTTACTTTTATACGTGGAAATAAATGCATGGGAAGTCTAGGGACTGATTTCATAGTTATGGCAAACTAATTTAAAAGGTAAAATAAAAGTTTATGTGTAAAATGGAAACTTGGAAACATGAGGGACTAAAGGTGTAAAAATCAATTTTTGAAACATTTTTATAAAAACAATTTATTATAGGGACTAAAACTATCAAATATGGAAAACTTGAGTATAAAACATTTTTGGGTATAAAGTATCTTCCAAAGTTGAGAGACTAAACTTGTACATTTTGAAACTTGAGGGTAAAAAGTGTAAATTTGAGAAAAAGTTTAGAAAACTTGTAAACTTATCACGACTTCATAAAAATGAGTATTTTGATGACCTAAAGACTATAACGAGTACTATTATGTCGATAATTTACTAAACTTGTATATATATAATTATAAGTAAATTATTATATGAAACCGTTATTCGATATCAACGCACTTTGAAAGTAAATAAACTAAAACACATGATAACATCGTTATTTTCATAAATCAACAACGGGGAATATTTCACTTATGTATAAGTGTGAACTTTTAATAATATCAAACTAAGTCAATATAGCGCATACTTTGAACTTAAAACAATAAGCACTATTCACACAAGTAAAACCAACAATAAGCACGATTTCCTTTTAAAAGTTCAACACCATCTAATTCTCTAACGAAGCAAGAGTGCTTTCTGAACGCCACTTCGAGATCAGAATCACAGAATTGACCAACAGAGAACAAATTATAACCAAGACCTTCCACATAATATACCCGGGAGATCACACTATCACCAAAAACATAATCTCCATAACCCATAATTGCCCAAAGTGGTCATTCCCAAATCTAACAGTCCGATGAACTTATTAGCGAAGTTCTTGAGCCAGAAGCGATCTCAGTCCTTATGTTTTGATCGGCCCCGAGTCAAATACCAAGGGCGATTTGTGCGACCTACATTTGAAGCAGGGCGAGAATGGACAACCCAGAGCAGTGGATCCCCATGAGAATATGGGTTACGATTGGTTAGTGCGAACAATCTTTAGACCTCTGAGAATTTTTAGACGTCATGGCATTAGTGGTGGAAGTAAGACTAGTAGTGGCAGTGGACCTATTTGAAGTGTGACAACTTTTTAAAGGTATGATTCTACCATGCGGCTTCTATTTCTTAATGGGCAGATATCTAGACAATTTAGGGAAAAGCACACTAATTTTGAATTTATGGCCAGTAGGTTTCCATTGATAACCCACATTACTAAACTTTTTCCTTGTAGGCTTCCAATAATTACTAAACCTTTTCCCTGTAGGCTTCAATAATTGCTTAACCTGTTTTGCATTCCTAGCATTTTTAACTGGAGATTTAACAACACTTCTCAAATAAGTCACAACACATTCATCATGATTACCAGAAACCAAACATTCATTACATATTTTGCAAGTAGTAGCAGAATTTGAATTAATTACAGTACGCTTATAGCTAATACTAGAATCAACACGATTCATCTTATTCAACTAAAACTTATTATTCCTGGGGTGGTCTTTTACTTTCTTCTCTTGATCACTCTTAGCTCGTGTGGTCATATCTTGCTTTGTATTGCCTGAAGGCTTTGACCCGCTAGCCTTAGTGTCACTGATTACTCCTGTAGAAGGAACGACGAGAATATTAGTTGGTTTCACTACTTTTTGCTTTTCTGGTCTAGAAGTGCTGGGATCTGAGACTTTAGGAGGAACAACAAAGGTAACATGCTTGACAGTAGGCATTGAAATGGGTGTGACAGTTCTATCTCGCCTAGTACCAGATTTAGGACATGTTGCAATTACACATTCTAAGAGTTTCTGAGATTGTTTGACATACAAGCATGCATAAGCAACCGCACTATCAAGTGGTTTCTCTATTTTATCATCTTCAACAATCTAAGGGAGACTCTCTAAACTATCCTTAAGGTACGAAAGATATGTTTGAAATTCAAATTCATTATTCCTAAGATGAGGGGTAATATACTTCACATTCACAGCATATTTAATACAAGCAGTCACCTTTGGTGCAACATAATCACCACTAGTGATTGGCATTTTCCCTTTACGATTCTTGATTCAATTTCTTTTTGCAAAGATGTTATCTTTTCATTTTTCTTGTCATGAGTGACCTTGATTGATTCATATAACTCTTTGAAATGCAGTTTAACCTTTTCATTTTTAGCTAGAAAACACTCATTTTCATGTTGGAATACTTCAATGATGTTTTGAAGATGGAAATTCTGAGAATACTGAGAATCTAAAGTAGGAGGCATGTGGGAGCCAGTCACTTCACTCTTATTAACCTTCAATTGGGAAATCTGAGCTTTCAATTTTCGGATCATGTTGCAGTGAGCTTGAATCCGTTCATCACGAGAGTTTATTTCAAGATATGCAACAAACTCAGGAGCATTCGAAGATGTCTTTGCATTTGAAGTTTTGATTCTTTCTTCAAGATGTTGATATTTTAATTGTAAATCAAGATATTCAACTTCTAATTTAGAAAAATTTCTGACCATGTTATCATGATCATCCTTTTCGATTTTGTCATGCAATTTCGAATTTTTTGTTTCAAGCTCATTGACACGGTCTTGTGAAACTTTCAATGCAATCGATAAATCATGAAATTGAGAAGCAGTAATGGAATAATTCGTGACAGTATAAAACACATCTTGAGCAATACATCTAGAAATCAAATTCTCATTAAGGATGTGAATATTCTTCCTCTTAATCTCATTACTTTTAAGCTCACATTCATATATTTTAACCTCGTTTTCCATTTCATTAAACATCTTTTTCAATTCGTTAACTTCTGTATCTATGGCCTTTTGAATACCCTCGAATTGTTCTTTTAGTTGTTTAAAGAATGGAATGACCTCAGTTAGATAACATGCTTTAGTTTGCTCAAAACCCCTTTCCCCTTCAGTAATTCATATTGGTGTGATTCTCTTCTTACATGTTTTCTCAAAATCAACAAATAGTTGGTAAACTACGTATAAGCTGATTAAGGTTTTACTTTGAGTGGGAAGATTTCTAGGCACTAAATGCATTGGTGTATTGGGAGGATACACTGTAGTTGGAGGGAATTTCCTAAAGAGAGGATTATTTTCAACAAGTTCTTCAGCTTTCTCTTTTCCATATCTAACTTCCAAAATACTTGTTCAGGGGTTAATTGTGTCTGAGGTCTAAGCTTTGCCGTGGCTATCCAGTTATCCTTAGTGTAATTGGGAGTTTTGAAAGTTAAATTATGACTTACACACCAAGGATATTTTAATTTCTTTTGCATTTTCTCTCTAGAGGCATTTTCTAACTCTATGTCCTCTTCAGTGTTCTCTACACAAGTTGGCTTTTGTTTAGGCTTAAGAATCTCACTACCATCATAAATCACATCATGAGCTATTTTTGCTTTCTTAAAATACGCAGGATTGGGGTCTTCTACAAGGCCAACACTGTGCTTATCACTTAATACTCTTTGCTTAGTGATCATGTGAGCAGTCTGAATGATGTTGCCTTGTACGTACAACTTGTTTTCAAGTTTGTTCTTCAAATTTTTAAGGTTGGAAAAATCATTTAAAAGTTTTGATTCCTTTTCTTTGAACTCCTGTTTAAGCACTTTTACATTTTCTTAAAGTTCTTGCTTTTGCTTAACAGTTTTATTAAGTTTCTATTGTAAGGAATTTAACTCTTGTTTTAATGTTTCTTCCCTTTAATTACTTTTTCTGATTAATGTACGCATTTGGCTATCCATTTCCTACTCACGGGTGGTCAGCTCAAATTTAGCACGATGTTCATAGATGGCAACTTGATACTTATAAATATTTACTTTAGTGGTCATGGAATCACCAGGCACATATTCAGTGTACTTGTCAAACACACATTCATCATTAATGACGGCAGATGCACCACTAGGTACAACAAGACTTTCATCGTGCTTCACATATTGTTCATATGGGACAACATTGCTATTACCCATATTTTCAATATCTGAGTCAATGACTTCTGTTGATTGTACTTCGTTGGGAATCTTTTGCACATCAACCACATCATATAGTTTTAGTACCTCTGATATGATAGAATCCTTGGAGGGACCGGCTTGTTGAGGTGATGAGACCATTGGAGAAATATTATCCATAAAGATGGTATGTGCCATTGGATCATCATCAACATCAGAGTCAAAAGCATCACAATCTGCAACTTGGAAGACATTGGGATTGTTCTGTGCCAAATCATGCACCGGTTGTTCATCCACATCTGCATCGTATGTTTTGGCATTCCGATCAGCAAGAAACAACAACTCTTCCTCATCCAACACCGCTCCACTATCTTGAGCTTGCATCAGCAACATCTTATCCCTGAAGTACTCTGCATTATGTGGACGTTTTGGCTGAGTGCAGTTCCTAGCAATGTGTCCTTCTCCTCCACAGCTGTAGCACTTAATCGGTTTCCCTTGACCCTGTACCATGATCCTTCCTTGGTTCTGAACACCCACATAACCAGCTCCAGCTCCAACATTCCCATAACCAGTTCCAGCTCCTACATTCCCTCGTGCATTATATCGTGGATTCACATTCTGCCTTCCTTGCACGTTCTGAACCACAACCCTTCCATCTTCAATAATAGCATGATTATGTAGATTAAATGAGGTTCTGAGATGGTTGTTGGTGTGGGGATGTAAGTTTATGTTTTGTTGAACCATTAGGGCTAGTTGGTTTGCAAGGTTTTCAATAAACATGTCAGATGGGGTATATCCTGAGTCTAGAATGGTAATCTGTTTATGATTCTGAGAGGATGGTATGACTTGTGATGCTTGAGTACTTATCTTCACATCGGAAAGAAATGCAGTTGAGTCATTTGAAGAGTTTGAAGCAGCAGTATTATAGTAGAATTTCTCCATGATCAAACGCTCAAATGTAGCATGTTTCTCGTGTTGAAGTAAGTAAGCATACAGCTGTTCATAGTTGGTGTTCCTCAATCCTTTGTTCAATTTGACTGCAGTAACGAATTTGTGCCATTCAGGGTTCATGTTGTTTATGAACTTGGAATTGAGTTAGATATTTGGCATTGTCATTTTGATGTTCCTCATTTCATTCACAAGTTTGTGAAACCTCATATGATACTCAGTGACACTTTCCCCTGGGTTCATCTTAAAGTTATCAAAGTCATCATAAAGTATCTCTCTATCCTCCTTAGTCAGTTCTGAACCACAGAGAAGCATCTTGACATTATCCCAAAATGCCTTGGCCTAAGTATTGTGATTGATCAGCTTGTAAATGTCCTTTGGTAGACCTTAAAGTACGATGTTTGAGGCTCTAATGTCAGCATCATATCTTTTCTTCTCCTTCTCATCAAGATCATCATACGTCCTTGGTCTATCCAAACCCAAAACGACGGTTCCATCAGCTCCATTTCGAGATGATCTCTGGTTGTTCCCATTTGGAATGGTCCTTCATCAATTGACTTAATGATGTTACGACCATTCTCTTTGCCCAAGCAGTACAGTCTGATTCTATGTGCCCAAGAGTCATAATCAGCTTGAACGTCATCAGCAACAGAAGAGATGATAGTAGACATGATTCCTAAGTACATGGGATTTTACAACTCTTTGATTAAACCGGGAAATAGATTCTTTCGCGGGATTTTACTAAATCAAGAGGAAACCGTATAACTTAACACAAAAATGTCAAATCTCAAGTGACAAATCGCAGTCTTGACAAATCTCAAGTGAATCAAGTTGCAGTGAATCAAGTCGCAGAGACAAACCGTAGAAAGGGACAAACCGGAGTGACAAAACGCAGGAAGTAATAAACCGCAGTGACAAATTGCAGGAAGTAACAAACCGCAGCGACAAATCGCAGAAAGTGACAAATCGCAGCGATAAACCGCAACCCTTATCAAACCGCAGAGATAAATCGCAGTCTTTGACAACTCGCAAGGGGACAAGTCACTATCAATAGTACACCCACTACTTGTCCTTTTGTCCTTTTCACCTCAAACCGCAACAAAATACCAAATCGCAGCGTTTTTTAATCAAGTCGCATGCAAGATATACTCAAACCGCAGCGATAACAAGGTCAAATCGTAGAAAGGCAATGTCAACTCGCACCCAAGAACACTCAAACCGCAGTCAAGAAATGCAATCCGAGATCCAAACCGCACCCTAGAATATCTTCAAAAACCAAACTTTTCAATCAAAAACACTACAACCAAGATGAATCTTGCCTTCCAAACAAAAAACTAGACTAATATGATGATCCTAAACACAAAAGTACAATCAAAATCCAAACTTTAATACTAAATAAGATCAAAATGGTGAAAATGTCTCTAAACTCATTCAAACCCGAAACTTATGAAAACCAACTAAGAATCCAAGAACATGTAGAGTAGATGATCAAACCATGGCTCTTGATACCATTTGTAACATATTGGTTTTCATAAACACACAATCTCAAATCACAAGGTTCGAATATATATGAGTTTCTAGAGAAAGAAAGTGGAGAATGGGAACTTCTAGTGAGAGAAAGAAAAATGTATTATGATGGTCCACCCTTTGCCTTGCTAGGCAAAGGGTATTTAAAGTTTCTTACAATATACGCCACCTACGGGCTGTGGATTAGGCATACACTGGGTAAAGACTCGTCCGTCCTCCACGGTGTTACTTAACTAACTACTAAATATACCTAAATGACTACGACTACGAGCTTTCTAATGATTACATATACTTGAGGTGACCGAGTCTTTAACTACCGGATTTTCTAAATCCCAACAAACATGTCTCCCGCAAAGCACTATGATCGCAAAGACACCCTTGGCTACATTCCACAATACCATAAAACTAAGGGACTTAGCAAAGAACAAGTCAAGGTTTTCAAAGGTCTAGAAAAACGTTACTTTCATGAGGGTAGAACAATCCACATTTTCTTTGTCGAGGGAACAAACCTTCATCAAGAACTTGCCACCATCAACTTTGATGGTCTCCTATACATAGATGAACCTATTTGTCCTAGATTCGTTCTTGAGTTCTATGCTAGCATAGTTCTTGTAACCAATGATGATGGTCTTATGGCACTTCACTTCAAAGTCAACCAACTTGACTTCAAGATTCCTCTCACTCACTTCGCCCAAGTGCTAGGAATTCCTTGTGTTGGAACATATCTCTACTCGGACAAGTGGTCACTCTCAATTCTTAACCGTTATCTTCCTTATCAAACTCCCTTGGTCGACAAAGATGTCATCCATGAACACCTTTTCTTTGATAGGGTATCCACAACTCGTGTCACTAGAACCGGGAAAGAAATCAACCGAGACCCATATGGAATGGAACTAAATGAGCTTAAGCCTCACTTTAAGAAATGGAAAGAACTTCTTAGGGCCAATGTCATAAGCACCATAGGAAACCGCGACCATATCAACGCTTACCTTTGCTACATGCTTTATAGCTTATCCACTCGTCAACCCTTCAACTTGGCAAACTACATTGCAAGGAGGATGGCCGACATTCCCACTCAAGGAACCAATGCTCTTCCCTACGGGATGCTTCTTACTTGTCTCTTTAGAGCCTTTGCACCAATTCCGCCAAATCCTAGAAGGGTAAAACTTGACTATCCCCTTATTCCTCACATCTTTGTGCCATTGAGTGATGAAAGGGTAGCCAAGACTAAGACCAAAGGAAAATGGCCTCAACCTCCTAATCCTTCAACTTCA
The DNA here is from genome assembly GCA_910596185.1 of Chrysanthemum makinoi. Lineage (NCBI taxonomy): Eukaryota > Viridiplantae > Streptophyta > Magnoliopsida > Asterales > Asteraceae > Chrysanthemum > Chrysanthemum makinoi. The sequence continues at coordinate 125,976,935 of OU343221.1, read as the reverse complement.
TCATCAAATAGCTTGGAAGATGGACTCCCGAACTCTAGGATTCAACCTCACGAGTACTATGAGGCACTTCCAGAGATTGACAACCCCTCGGATGAATTCAAGCAAACTAAGGGTATGTTCAAGTATCTTGGTAGGATGCTCTCTAAGATCAACAAGAAGTTGGACAAGTAATGAGGTTTTAAGGAGTGTTTGGTACAAGAACAAAAACAATGATGTATGATGTATTTTATCTATTTTCGCTTTCTAGGATAATAACTAAACTTTAAACAATCATGTGAACTAACTTTGCCGTGCAGGGGGATAACATTTTGATGTAATCAAATTTTCACCGTTTCACTATTTAGTGAAAATCGCTTGATCCTACTTAAAATACATGCTACCATGTGTTTATATATGTGTTATTGCTTGTTCCTAACCAGAAATGATATTCTCCATATGTTTTAGGAAAATTTACAGGATTCGCAAAAGTTTACGAGGGTTAAAAAATGCCTCTATAAACAAAAACAGGCCACCACAGATCCAACGGACCCAAATTTTTGGTTCCGTCCGTGTAAAAATTTGGTGCCACCAAAATCTCATTCCCGGACCAGACGGAACCAAAATACAGGTTCCGCCTTTGTAATTTTTTGAATCTGTGGCAGCCTGTAGGTAAGTTTCTAAATTTTGTTTAATCCCGCACTCAAATTCACTAAATTTTGTTGCTAGGATACTTTTTACTGATTATTATTCATATTAGGACTAGTTTAACTTACTTGGACGAATAGGATATCCTTTTCCCACCAAAATTCAAAAATCCACCCAAGAAACCTTTTCTATAAAGGAAGGACCCCTTAGTTTAGTTCCTTGAAATCCTTGGGTGTCTGATCTTCAGGATTTTGCAATGATTGAAGTCCATTTATTGCATATCTCGCAAAATTTACTCAACACTTCCTCTATGGATTGATTTAGGGAGATTTGTCATGCATTTAAAAACTTCTAAATCCTTAGGAACTACTTCATATGTATAGTTTAACATCAAATCAAACACAAATTTCCATAGTTCCAAAATCCTATAAATTAAGACATCCAGAATGGTTATTTTCACGCCTCAACCATTACTTACTCCTTCTCTTAGAACAAGCTTGATGACAATGACAAAGTCATCAACATCATCACCTTCCACCAAACCTCTCAAGAAAACCGCAAGAATTAGTGTAAGACCTTGTTGCTTTGTCAACCTAAGCTCCTCATCAGACTCATCACCACTCAACATCTCATCTCCTATTAGAGATGAAAACTTCCTCACCTTAAGTACTCCAACGCCACCACCAAAATCAACCATTATTGTGACAACCCCACCATCAACCAAAACACCAATCATCACCTCTCCTCTACCGGCTCCAATACAAGCATCTAAAACACCATCACCGCCAAAATCTCCAAAACTTATAACCCTTGAACTCTTTTCAACCCCACCAACATCTCCTAATCCGTTCTTGGATGACTTGGATGACTTACCTCCAAGGCCAACAGATCCACCACCTCTTCCATCTTTTGGCACCATTGATCGTATTACTCATGAACCGCCAAGAGCATCCTTTGAACCAAACGCCCCTTTTCAAGATGAACCTAGACCTCTACTCATTCACCCAATCTACAAAGAAATCCATGGGCCACTATATGGAGATCATGCTCTACCACCTACCTCCTTTTCTCCATATATTGAAGACAATGATGAGTCAATGTGGGAAGACCACCCACAATCTCAAGTAGAGATCCAAGCTCATCTAAATAATTTTCATGCTTTTTCAAACATGGTGGATTCTCATCTCAATGAGGCAAATGCAAATGCAAAACTCCTTGCTTTCTTCCCTCATTGCTCCCTGAAATGCCAACCATCATTCAACCAATGTTCCACCACCTAACAATGAACCTAGTTTACCACCAAACCAACCTCGCCATGGTTGTTCCCATTGTAAGCGAACCGCTCATCTAAGTGAAAGGACCCGCATTATGGTCCATGAACTTTCAGATGAAATGAGGTTCATCCTCAATCATATCCTTAAGCGTATTTACGTTCTTTCCCATCCTCCACCTCAATAGGATGGTTCCAGTTTTATTTCTAGGATTTTTTTAATTTTATTTTCTAAGTTCTAGTTTTATTTCTAGGATTTTTTTTCCAAGCTATTTTCTCTTTTTCTAAGATTTATTTTTCTTATGTCACCAAATCTCCATTATGTTTCATTTTATGACTTTTAAGTCATAAAAGTTTTTACTAATGAATGATGGTTATAATAATGATGTTGGTTGTAATTATTATTTTGAATGCTTGTGATGATAGAATGTTACTAACCTTTATTTTGTAGCTTTTCATAATTCATGTATCTTTCTCTTGGCACCCAATTAAGCGGGAACATTGGCCAAGGGGGAGCATTTGGCTCGGGCACATTGCATTTTCCGCCTCGTCTCTTCTTTTTGTTTCGGCAAAAACGGCAAAATATTATTAAACTTAAACATTGACTTTAAAAAAGTTAACAACATGTTTTGACTTTCAAAAGTCAACAATAAAGTAAACCAAAAAAATTGACAAACGAAAGTCTAAACTAGTTTTAAGACAAAATAACTTTTAAATTATCAACTTTAGTTAACTAGCTAGTTCTCCCAAGTTCAAGTTAATTTTATATTTTTTTTGTACATCTTTATATCTTCGGTAAAAATAAAATTTATGTTTTGTCCTCAACAAAAAGAGGAAGATTGTTAATACAAATATCGTACAAAAACGTTATTTATATTTTATGATCTTTACCTTGTTTTGTTAACGACAAAAGTAAATTTCATTTATGCAAAGTATAAAGCATGTCAAGATTGTTAGATATTAGTACAAGCTTTTCTTAAATAGTTTTCAACATTTAAGCATTGAAATCTTATCACTTTTTGATTAGTTACATATCAATTCACATTATTAGCTTTGTAAATTAAAATGTGTCTCAACATTTTAGATCAAACATGTTTAGTTACTTTAACAAAACATTACATAAGTATTTACTTATATCATGTTAATTCTAAAAATGGAAAACTACATATTACATCATGACTTGCATCACCTTGGAAATCTTTAGAAGATTTCATAGAATATTTTGTTTAGATATTCACTCAACATATCTTGCATAATCTTGGAGAGATTTGGATGATCCTTGAAAGATTTTTTGTAATCTTTTCTGTCAGACTGGCGGATCCAAAAAAATATAAAGAGCGGAACCCTTTTTTTGGTTCTGTCCAGTCCGTACCAGACTGATCTTTTGGCCTATAAATAGCAAGCCAACCCAAGTTGTTTTCTCATCCCTCATTAGCATAAAACACATACATTCTCTCATTCTATTACATCTAACTCAGTTTCATTTCATTTTAGTGATCATCTTTTGTAGCAAAGAAGATCAAGGCATAATCAAGCTTCAACCAATAGTTGGAAGTCTTGTTTGTTTTGTTGTTGTGTGAATCACTATTATTCATACATCATTTTTGTATCAAACCATCTTAAACATCTGAGTGTGAGTGGCTAGTAGTTTAGTCCTCAAAATACATAGTGTGTTGGGAGTGGTTGTATCCTTGTAAAAGAACTTGACATGTAGCTTTGTGTCAGAAATATTGTGTAAGCGACGTGTAAAGGTTTTCTTCGCCGGTTAAATGAGCTTGTTGATTAGTGAAGATAACTCTCGAGTTGGAGACTCGGGGAGTGGAGTAGGGCAAGGAAAAAGAGTCCTTGTAGACCGAACCACAATAAACAACCTTGTCGTGGTTTGATTGTTTCTTTCCTTACTTACATATTATTTATAGCTTGCATATTATTCATTCTTTACTTACACATCATTTATCTATATTGATTGATCTCACAATAAGTTTTCGAAACAATTAAAATTTTAACGGTGAAACTATTCAACCCCCCTTCTAGTTTTTCACATAACCAATATACGTAATATACTTATTTTACTGTCAATATACATAATATACTTTCAAAAATTTACCAATGTACGTAATATTGTCATACTACCACTTATAAAAGTTACAATTTTAATCCTTGCCATTTGCGTTGACTTCCACCGTTAGTCTCTTGACATTTTTTCACTTAGAAAAGTTACAGTAATGATCCCTTGACTTTTGCGTTGACTTTTACCGTTAGTCCATTGACATTTTTTCACCTAATATATGTATATTTTGTCCGTTTTATACATTCGTTTTCATCCATTTTAATACGCTTTCGTCAGTTTTTCTAACGCTTTTATCCGTTTTTATATGCTTTCGTCTAGTTTTCTTACGTTTTTATTTGTCTTTGTATGGTTTTATACGTTTTTATCCGTTTGTATGCGTTTTTGTCCGTTCTCATGCGTTTTCATCCGTTTTATGCGCTTTCGTCCATTTTTCTTACGTTTGCATACGTTTTTTATCCATTTTTATCCGTTTTTGTCGTTTATATATGTTTTTGTCCGTTTTTAATGCGTTTTCATCTGTTTTTATACGCTTTCTTCCGTTTTCATACGTTTTTGTCTGTTTTTATACATTCTCGTGCGTTTTTGTACGTTTTTATCCGTTTTCATTTGTTTATATGCGTTTGTCCGTTTATATACGTTTTTGTCCGTTTATATGCGATTTCATCCGTTTTTATACACTTCCATCTGTTTTTCTTATATTTTCCTAAGTTGTTATCCGTCTTTCTCCGTTTTAATACGCGTTCGTTCGTTTTTCTTACGTTTTTATCCATCTTTATCTGTTTTCATCCGTTTTTGAACATTCTCATATGTTTTTATACGTTTTTTGTCCGTTTTTATATGCTTTCATCCATTTTGATACGTTTACGTCCGTTTTTATTACATTTTCATACATTTTTGTCCGTTTTTAAATATATAAAAATAGATGAAAACGTATAAAAATAGACAAAAACATATAATGACGGATAAAAGGTATGAAAACGTAAGAAAGACGGACGAAAACGTATAAAAACGGACAAAAATAGATAAAAACGTATAAAAAGGAACGAAAAAGTATGAAAACGTATAAAAACGGAAAAAACGTATATAAACAGACAAAAACGCATAAGAACATATAAAACGGACAAAAACGTATAAAACCGAATGAAAACGTATAAAAACGGACAAAAACGCATAAAACAAATAATAACGGATGAAAACGGATAAAAAGCGGATAAAAACATTTGAAAACGTATAAAAATGGACAAAAACGTACAAAAACAGATAAAAAGGTAAAAATATACATTTATTTGGTGAAAAAAAGTCAACGCAAAAGTCAATGGACTATTTATGTAACTTTTCTAAGTGAAAAATGTCAAGGGACTAATGGTGGAAGTCAACACAAATGACAATGATCAAAATTGTAACTTTTAAAAGTAGTAGTGTGACAATATTACGTATATTGGTAAATATTTAAAAGTATATTATGTATGTTGACAATAAAATAAGTATGTTACGTATATCGGTTAATCTGAAAAAATTTGTAACATAAATTTAGCTTTCACCCTTAAATTAAAACAACCACCACAACTCAACCACATTGACAGAAAACTAAGCTATTAAGAACACAAGTACTGGCCATTAAAACTTGTACGCTAACCATATAGGCATAAACCTATATAGAACATACCATGTGAAGATCAAACCATTAGAACCTGCAAGCATAGACCGAGTTCGATACCCATTCTAACCAGGGCCATCTCATAGATTTTGAGGGCCCTGTGCAGCTTTGAAAACATAGGCCTCTTGAATGATACGAAAAAATCAAATATCTGTTAAATAGTTATATCTAAAAAAGCTAAGTATACAACAACTATAATATGCACGACAAAAACTACAATTTGTTATATTGTGAGAGCGAGATATGAATCTATACTACATATAATAGAAAAACCTTCAAAAATTGAAAAAAAAATGTGAGAGAAATATATTATGTAATTAATACTCTTATTAAAACACCTAATTACTTAAAACTACAATAATTTATTCACATTGTACAACCAACTAAAAACATATATACTAAATTAAAAACAACAAATTAAAACACCCATTACTAAAAAGCACAATAAAATTTTCACAGTGTACAATTTAAACAAGTTACAACATAATACTAAATATAAAATAATTAAACACACTAATTAATGTTATTTTTAAAACACCCTAAAATAAAAAGTACATGTTATTATACACATTATACAAATTAATAAAACACACAAAACTTCATACAAGCTAACAAGTTGATGGTACATATAGTTTTGAAAATCGGACCGGACCAACGGGTTCAACCGGAAACCGATGTCGCCACCAGTTCGGCTAACCAATAACAGCCCATCGAAATGAACTAGAGGACCGTTGAAACCGATACAAACGGTGAATCAGTCTCATTGAGATCTATTTCTCCGGTTAATCGTCACAGGGAATACGCCCAGCCGCAGCGGGTACCCTATTATACTATATATAATGGAAAAACCAAAAAGTAAAAAGTGAAAATTTGAAACTATTAATACATATCGAATACTAGGTTGACCCGTGACACTTCAAACCCGGTGGGTTGACCCTGTTTAATTTGACCCGTTTTAACCGAACCTGTCGGGTTGACTCGGTTTAAATCGACCCGTTTTTCGACGGGAACGGTTCAACCGGTTGAACTACCTAGGTCGAACCGAGTTTCAAAACATTATGTTTAATCCCCAAATCTTTAAACTTTTATTATTTTTCGTTTAGAACACATAAACTTTTTTTTAACACAAAACGATCTGTCGCTATATAAATATATTATATATATAAGTTTTTCTTCAAAAACGATTATAATGTTTTACAATTAAGAGAAAATATGTACCCGTTAGTGCACATTTAACTTTTCAATAGGCTAAATACGCCAATTTCAAAAAGAAGTTGGGGCTAAATGTGCCCAAATCTTTTACAAAATAGCCAAAATTAGTCCATTTTTTTTGGGCTAATCACATTCATGCTAATTTTGGTACTTGCGTTCTTCTTAACAACGACACCATTAATCCCATCCTTGTTAGTTTTTACGCGACAAGTAACGTGTGTTGTTAGTTTTTATCTCATAACTGATGTAATGTTTACTTTTATTTTCATTAAATGTTTTTACTCGACAAGTAACGTTTGAAATTGCATTTTCATCGGTGCACGTTCTATTTTAAACGCTACACAAAACACTCACCACAATATCACAAATCATTAATTATCGGCCTTAGAAACGTAGCTAGTGCGGGTACTACTAGTATTGTATAAAGCAAGTATCCGCAAATCATAAACATAATTGTGTGTCTATATTTATTACATTAACATTATTAGCCACATTAACTTTTTCTATAGAAGTTCTTTGCGGAAACTGATGGAACTAATTTTGACAAAATATTTAAGCTTGGGCTAAAAGTGTAGAGTTTGTAAACCTGTTTATACTTAGCTAGTGATAAAACTAAAAATCAGGATAAAATGTTAAAAAGTTACTCCCTCCGTCCCATATTAACTGTCCTGTTTGACTTTTCAAAGTCTTTCTTTTTCAACTTTGATCTTGAATAGTTTTATTTGTGTTATATAATACTTGATGCAAAATATATGAATAGAATGAGGGTTTAATTGTATTTTTATTGATATAACTTTCATCAAGTATTATATAACACAAACAAAAATATTTAAGGTTAAAGTTGACAATGAAAGACTTAAAAAAGTCAAACATGACAGTCAATATGGGACGGAGATAGTATAAACTTTAGGGTTCAAAATGAACATTTCCTAAGATTACCAACTTCTTCAACGTTTAAGGTCTTGTTTCGTTGCTTTTTTAAATAGCATATACTAATCTGTGTTACATCTATATAACTTCAAGTTAACTTAAAAGTACATTGTCATTAAATTTACTTTAAACCTTGTATTAATCAACATTGCATTTTGTAACATCGGAGGCCCCAAAATCAGGGGGCCTGTGCAGTTGTGCACCCTGCACACCCTCAGATCCGGCCATATTTCTAACCATGATGAAATGGTACCTTTAGCTATGTCATTAATCCAAATGAAAGACATGCCTTGAATTTCGTCTCATAAAGTTGAAATTTTTGTAACTTTATTATGAAAAATTCTTTATATTTTGAGCTCGGGTTTTGTTGAACTTCGTTACATAGCACATCACCTCCTTCATGCATGTCCCACATACGTTTAGTTCTTTGTATAACTATTTTTTAAAACTTTAAGGCCGCCTCACAAAGACGAATCTAGGATTTTTAAAATGGTGTTGCAGAAAGAACTGTTGAGCTAACTAAAATTACATCGTAAAAAATAAACTATAAACAAAAATTATTGGGGGTTGCACATCCAAAAAAAGACAGTTTTTAAAATTTTTACGCACATCTTGATATAAAATTGGGTGTAGCCCGTGCCACACCCGGCATGCATGTAAATCCGTCCCTACATTTAATTATAGAAAGTAGGGATGTTTTTGAAATTTTTTTCATAAGAAATGTATAATTACAAATGTATAAAAACATATTTTAAATTTGGCTTTTCACATTTATAACTTTTTATTAGAAAAGTGGAATATATACTTTTTTTAAAAATATTATATATATATTTCAATTTTTCATACTTTTTCAATAAAATTAATTCAATTTTTCATACTTTGACTTTTCACTTTTCTAAAAGATATTATAAACAGATATTTCTAAATTCTTCACATCTTTAGAGATAAAATCCTTAGAGCACTCTCATTAAGTAGCGCCCTAGCGTTAAGAAGAGGCTACTAACGATTATCGTTATCTGGAAATGGGAAGAGGAGGGGTTACGCCGTTGGTCACGGCGTTGCCTTCGTAGCGCGTAAAGCTGTTGAAACAAAAAAGTATTAAAATTTTTTCATTTTTGTCCCTCTATCGGCTACTAGCCGTTAACTTTTAAAAAATTTCATTTTTAGTCCCTAACGGCTAGAATTGATAAAAAAAAATTTCAAAAACCTTTTTTTACCACTATAAATACACAATCAAAACACCATTTTATTCACACTTCCACTTCTAAATCCTCTCAATACTCTCAATCTTTCAACTTCAATTAGCGCAAAAAAAAAAACCAAGGGAGGCAGCGGCGATACTTTTCAATCTTCTCAATGATGGGTGGAATCCTCAAGCCGGGTTCATCATCTAATCCGAACGCTGGTTCATCTTCAAACCCCAACCCACTAGGCTTATCAAGCCAAGAAATGTGGCAACAACAACAAAGATTAGTGTTTTGGCAACAACAAAACCAACAAAGCACCTTAAACTCCAACTTTCAAAACCTACAATTCACTACCAGTCACAACAATCACAAACGAAACACAAGATGTTCTTTGAGACACCCACATCTCCACCAAAAAAAGGAAAAGGTCGATAGCGAAAATCCAAAAAATCAAAGACCCCAGAGCGAACCAATTGATTTTTGATGAGGAGGTTGTCGATTACCAATCGTTGGAATTCAGAGAGGAAGCATTACTTGCAAAGGTGTTACATAGCTGTTTGGGAGAATCAAAAGTTGAAAGTGCCAACCTAGAATACGTTTTAGTATCGGGTTAAATGAGTTCAATAGACCCAACTTTCAACGGCGCACCAAGGACATGATGTCAAGCAAATGGACATCGTTGGCAGGGATATGCACAAAGTTCAACTCTTTTACGTCTGCGTCTTACGGGATCAACAAGCGGTGAAAGTGAGGTGGATGTGATAAACGGGCAAAAGCAATGGTATCGTGAGGAAAACAGGGAACCTTTGTTTGGTCTCGATGGCGCTTGGGATGTTTTCGCGTCATTATAAGAAATGGGAGGCTGGACGGTTGATTTAACCGGCGAAGTCCCAAGCAACACAAACGAGGCTTTGTTTGGTAATGATGAACAACCGGCCCATGGGAAAGAAGCGTGCTACCAAGAAAGCACGATCAGACTACAACAAGTCTTGGGGAACAAGCACTTGGAGGAACGAGCTCGTCGACTTATTTTACGTAAAACTATGGCAAGCGAGTTTAGTATCAAAGCGAAGCCTCGAGCGTATTGGGACGGCCCAGAGGAAAGAGATCTCACATTAACAAGGTTGGAAGAGATCAAGTTTTTGATGGCGTCTACCTGCGGACAAGATCAATGGTGCGTGCGGTGGATCAATGAAAAAAGATCGAATCATCGCATAAAATATAACTTGAAACCTCGTCCCGTAGATGCGTTATTTCCTTTAATTTGTTTAGCGTTTTATTTGAAGGTTTTAATCACGTATTGTAATATGTTTTTAGTTTTAATGAAATGTTTGTTTTAGTTTAATAAATGAAGTATTTGTTTTAGTTTAGGGGTTGAAATTGAAAATATAAAATATTATTGGTGTTATGGTGTTATTGGGATGTTATGGATGGGAGTGTTTTTTGGGGATGTTAATGTTAAATGTTAAAGCTGATGTGGCGCTGACGTGGACGGTGTTATTGGTGTTATGGTGTTATGGATGAGAGTGCTCTTAAGGTGTGTTTAGTTGTAGAAAAGTTCTTCATTTTCTTTCTTTAGTTTCTTTTATAATTGGAGTAACTCTTTTTTATCTAAAGAACGTTTTGAAAACTGAAGAACTCTTTCAAGTTCTCTAACTCATAATATAATAACAAAAAATTGGTTTTTTGTTTTCAATAATGAAATTTCAAAAAATACTCATTTTAAACACGTTTTATGTATTATAATGTGTCTCTTAGAAAACATTTCTAAAAAAACTTCTCATTTTCCAATAACTAAACACAACTTTAATTCTTTCTAGAAAATCCATACATAAACTTAATAAAAATATTCTACAACTAAGCTCACCCTAAAATTTCGATACAACTAAGCTCACCTTAAAATTTCGATTCTCATCTATACTACTTTATAAATGATTTGAGACTTTCTATAAAGAAAGTCTTAAAATTTAAAACAAAAAATGTTAGGTCACCATATATGTAACACAAGCATCAATAGAAGAAATAGATAAGAGAGGATCGGTTGAACCCTTAGCCAAACACACGAATATAATGAGAGAAAGGTTTATGCATAGAGTGAATGAGAAAAGAGAACAACCAACCCTCAAGTGAGAGTTATTACATAGTATTTATAGGCAAGGAGCTAGGGCAACACTCCTACTCCTTCCCTTTCTCCTATGGGCTTGGGCCTAAGCTCATGGGCCTTCTACATAAGCTTAAGGCTAATAACAAACATAAAAGCCATAATAAGCTAACTATTACATATGAGTAACTAACACTTGAATAAGGTTTAGGAGTGATTCCAACAATCTCCCCTCAAGTGTTATTACATATGAGTAACAAACACTCAAGTGTTGGTGATGAAGATGGTGAAGGCGTTGATGTAATAGTAGCTTTGGCGTCTTGACATTCTTCTTCTGTGAGAAGAATTGCCTTGATTGAACCATCTCCCGGTGTAGCGAGATAGTTTTCTTTGAACGGTTATGCTTTGACGTCATCTTTAACTTTGTTCTTTGATCATTGTTCTTAGTGATGAAAGTGATAGTATGTTGTTATGCGCATCATGTGCCTTCGGTTCGCCCGCGCTCCGGTGTCTCCGTCATTCTTCAACATGCTCACACGCTCTTTGGCGTTGGAATTCATCTTGATGAAGTTCTTTAAGTCTTTAACTTTGTAGATTCTCTGTATTGACGAAGAATCATTTTGACTGTTGTGTTGCTTTTGGATAGAACTTCCATTAGTGATGATGTTGGCGTGAGCATGAGAAGAATCACCACGATCATTCCGCTCCAGAGCTTCCATAAGAAGAAAACATTAAAGCGGTTAGTAATAAGCGGATTCCGGCACTTACAAGTTTGAGCCGAGAGTGTTAACGATAGTGTGAAAACACAACTCTAATTCTTACAAAGGCCGTTCTGAATCGAGTCCCACAAGTGAGATAACACGATGTACCGAAGTACACCTACGATTGAGATGAGTCGTTGAGGTACACCGAAGCATCACCTCACGGCCGTAGACCGTTTGAGACCACTAAGCGCAATCCGGGGAGTTTCGAGGCGACCTGGCTGTGACGTTTGATGTTGGCCGGGAGTTTCCATTCAATCAGCGAGGATCACAAGTGTGAACCTCTCATAAATGTTCTCGACAGATTGCTAAGATCTGTGAAGGACTCGATAATGTACCCCTGAAATTCTTATTGTTGAATATCAAGTGTACCTAAGAGATCTTTTGATGAATCTCATGGCTCTAGACTCAATAGTGCGTTTTGGTTTTCCTGAGCGGAGACTAGGGAGAGGGTCTCCTTCTTCAATACCAGCAATCTTTAAGAGAAAGCCGATAGTTTACGTAGGGTTCCCTGTGAGAATGAAACAAGCTTCTGTTGAGAGAAAGTTGAGTGGTTAAGAAGGTTTAGTGTCTGCCCTAAGTTGAATAATCTAGAGGGCTATTTCTTTTCACCCTTTTCTTTGCATTCCTTTTTAATTCTTCAACTCCTTCTTTCTCCGATTCTCATTTTCTCCTTTTTATAATCATACCTAAGGACTTCTAAATACTAACTATTTGTGGTGTCCGGGTAGATCCCTCGACTCTGGCGGATCATAGGATGGTTATTCCTAACCTTAGTCACCTTATAACTCCATGACTAACCTATGTTGCCATAAAAACCATTGTTGTGAAAAATCTCTCAAAGTGTTTGTGAATGAATTTTAGTACCCTTGTTGAGATAAGATTTTTGTAAATACTCCCCTCACATGTGCTTAAGAGTTTTACGGTTAAAATGCAGTGAGGAAAGAAGCGCACATTTAATTGATTCACTCAAGATAGACAATTCCCCGCGAGACACGGTTACGTTGCGTAGTTAAAGAGTTACATTGTCAGCTTTTAGGTGACAACTAGCTCTAATAACTACCTTGAAGGTGTAGACAATCCTCGAAAGGTTGTCAAACCCGTCGGAGTTCATGTCTACCAAGAGTTTCTCGAATGGTACATTCTACTCAGACAAGTCCTTTGCGAGACCCGTTTACATCACTAGCGAACTAGCTTGAAATTATTACCCGTCGGACAAGTCTTTTCGAGTTACTAACAGTTAAGATCTCGTCAATTCATGGTTAAAGTCTATAGCACAAAGATTCATTTGCATCGACACAACATATTTCTTATCACATATTTTCTCCCCTCAAAAATGGCATATAAAATGTTATTTTTGAAAAGTTGAGAATAAATATGACCATTTGAGTGTTGCGGGAAGAATGACCACTGTGAACAATTTTTTGAACAAAGTTTTAATTCAAGTACTCCCCCTCAACAAGTGATATAAGCGGTTGAGGTTTTGAAAATCATAAGGGAAAGTACTTGTTCTTTTGAGCAAAACCTTGAAAAATGAAAGGTTTGATAGGTTTTACTCAAAATTAAAAGCTTTAAGCTCCTTTATAAGGATTGTGGCGAAGGCGTACCACGAGGGTCCTTTATTTACAAGTACGGGTTGTACAGCATAATGTGTGCACAAGCCATAGACATAATAAATCATACATCCAAATTGATAATGAAAGAAGCAATTCAAGGGGTACGGGTAGTCGAGTATGTTCCGAGGTGAGTAGGCGTTGAAAGCCCATGATGTTTCTCTGGGTCGACCACCAACATAGCTTTCAATCTTCGAATGATCCCTTCTATACAACCGTTCATCAATCATGGTGATGATCCTCTTCACATCCCTCCGATCCTGAGAATTCCATCGCTTAGGAGACCCGATCTTTTGGTGTATATCCTTCAACCGGTAAGCCAATCCGTCCTTAACCATCTTCAAAGTGTGATCTCCAAACTTATGAAGATCTCTACACGCCATCAAGCAATTTCTTTGAAGTTCATACTTACGTGCGCGGCGAAAGGTTTCGATGGCGTATATTGAAAGCGGTTGATATCGGGTAGATCAAGCTGCGGTGGAGTGAAGTTGACACAGTGCGATAAGATTCAAGCTGCCGGTGGATATCTTACACGTTCTTTGATACAATATCGTCGATGAAGATGAGCAATGACTTGATAATTCACGTTGTACTGATTGAGAATTGTCTCATGCGACCCGTACTTTGGCAAGGTACATGTCTTGATGTCGTTGATAGACAAATTCTCAAAGTCGACTTCGAGAGAATGCATAATCCCTTACATCTTGTCGTTTGACCACTATATTCTTTAGGAAGGTGTAGTCCCACTTAGATGAAAGATCAACGTGTTTGATGGCAACGATACTTTTAGAACTAATCTGCATGTTGAGACTTGAACTGGCGGCTTATGTAGTAGATTCTTGGCGTTACGGCCAATGAATCCCATACAATGCATCTCGGTCGTATGCTTCCACTTTTGGAGAACAAGTGATTGCACGTTCCTCGATAGCTATCAGTTTGAGTATTAATCGCTAGGAATGGAAGTGTCAGTGATGTAGCGTATTTCCTTGAACCATCGCCACCATGAAGAAGAAATTCCAGGTCTTTGTTGAAGAAATATCGAATGGAATCCTTGGTTCATCGGTTGGCCAATTGTTGGTAGAGGTTTGGACCCGGTCGATTGTAGTATGGAGGGTTGTCCCTTTGTGTGAAGTCAATGTTTGCTTACGGGTTGAGCCAATCCATGTTGTTAGACATAGCTCGAGCAATGTTTTCAAGGTGATATTAGACCTCGATGGCACTTTCATTTTTCTCCAAGGTTGAAAAGCTTCATTCTTGATTCGCCTCAACTTCGGTTTCGACATCTTCTTCACATGGAACTTTTCTTGCATAATCTTAGCATGCTCCAATGTATTACCGTCTACCAGATCTTGACCGTCTTCAGGGTAGGGAGTGGAATTGACAAGTGTAGAAAACCATTCAAATTCCTCTGTGGTGTCTTCATCTAGCCATGATAGGGCGTGCAGGTGCCTTTTCTTTTCTTAGGCCTAGATGAGGATTGGTTTCGTACTTGTTTGGGAGAAGTGGGTTGTTGTAGGGGCTCATGGTGTTCTTCATCGTCACCACCCGTATACTCAAAGTAATCACCGGTTTTGATGCGGGGTGGTGTTGTCAAGTCATGAGGTTTATCCGTAGAAGAGCGAGGAGGAGACCTTTGTTGAGGCGAGGAGGCCGTTGGGAGGTGGTGGCATAGGATGATTCACGGACTTCTTTTGTCGTTTTAGCTTCATCATTCTTATCCTTATCCTTGTCTTCATCGTCTCTAGGACGTTTAGACTTTTCAACGAATCTACTTCTTGAAGTTGGTAGTCCGCAATGCTTGAAACAACTTTCCTTCATCAGTAAATGTCCCGGTCGTGTAGACATTTGTGTGACAAGCTTGGCCACAATTCATTATCGAGAAAACTACGAGGATGGGATGGATTGATTGTGACGGTTAGGGTGTTGATCTTATAGTTTGCTTGGCTATGCATAAGATTCGGATATAGTTGTCCGGTAAACATCTCCTTTGTGACTTTAGGAACGATATCCAGAAGGTACTTGTGAGTGTAGCCTTCGATCATTCGTCCATCTTCCCTTGTAGATCATCTTCATGAGCTTACGTACATACTCCCTTTCATTCTACATCTTGTCATTCTCATCATGTAGATCGTATTTGATCGACAAACCAATTCAGCTTTTGTAGAGCATGTCCTTCTTTTCGACTTGTTGGACAGCTTTAGCGATCGATTCTTAGATTGAGAATCCAAGATGAGGTTGGCTTCTTCACTGTTCTGGATGATGATTTGGTTGATTTCTTTGATGGTGGTGGTGAAGAGTGAGAAGAAGAATCATGATATGATGAGATGTGAGGAGACTCTGGGTCCTGGTGGTGTAGAGGTTTTGTCCTCACGGCGGGCTGTCTAGGCTTTCTAGCATAATGTCATAATCGCGGACTTATCTTTCTCTTGATCTTTTCGTTTAGTCTTCTCTTTGTCACCTTCTTCTTTCTCGGCCTTTTCTTTAACAGGTTCCTCAAATTCATACTCAATAGTTTCTTCCACGGGCTTTTGTTGTTGCTCCAAAGTGGTGGCACGGATCCTTATCGGGTTGATTAACCGCTCAGGGGATCGGTGAAGGTTGAGCAACACCACTTGACCCTCCAACCATTTGTTTTGCAAATTCTTTTGCGTGTTGGTCTAAGGAGTTTGCGCTGTATAAGTATCCGGTTCTTCTTCTTCATCGAGCTTTCATAGCGACAAGTACGAGTCTTCCCTTTTCCTTTGTTGGACTTGGAGGTTTAGAAGGAGGTGGAGGTGCGGTTCCGAGTATAAAAGTCTCTTCATCGATTGTTAGCCTCCGAGTCCTCGTCCATAAGCTTTCTCTGCGGTTCGGGTGTAGGAATAGGTAGGCTTCCTTAAATGGAACAATCCTTTGCGAGGATTCCTTTTGGGAAACTTCCTTTGAATTTCGGTACTTGTGACACTTCCGCCTTTCTCTGGTCGGTAGGTGCGAAGATTTTTCATCAAGATGACCAACTTTGCTTTCTTTTACGGCTAACCGATACCTTTTGTATGTTTCAAGCTTTTGATTTCGGTAGTCGAGAAGGTGATCGGGTAATACGCACCTTTTCTTTGTTGATGATTCTTTGATTCGACGGATAGTATGGGTTCGATCAATATGTCGTGATTATCCGGTCATTGAGCCTCATGGGGATATCGAGGATGAAGTCCAAGTGCTCTCTGGATCAACGGTTTGGTGTATCTGACATAGGGAATCTTGGAGCCAAGCTTCTTGTGAAATAGCATCATGTCCTCCCATATCGGTGCTTCGATTTCAATGTCCTTCTTGTTGATCGCGACCGGAAAATTTGCAGTTCCATGAGCTTGGGATGCTCATAGCCATTGTCACAACGAGAACCGATTTGGTGATGATCATGTAGAGTGTTCTCCATGGTTGAGGAATATTCTTGAGCTCCACGTGAGAGTGCTTAGTAATGATTCACGAAGCTTCATCATAACAATATCTATCAAGAATTTCGGGGCTGTCTCTTGATGGGGTAGCAAGAAGTCGGTTGGGCGATGTCAGAATGATGAGAACAGCCCGTAAGTCAGCAGGTGTGATAGTGACTTGTTTGTGATTAAGTGTCACATTCACGCACTTTGACCATGATCCCGCATAGAATCGAAATTGTTGAATGTAGACCTCGGAGCGTGGCGAGTGTGAGAGCATGTTACGGTAGGGATGATTCCGAGAATATCCCTTCAATGAGACAAGAAGATTCGAGAATGTGGGGTATCAAAGTCAACCCTAAGGTTGTTCTTTCAATCTTTCTCGGATAACCCTCGGAAAGATATCAGCAATTGTAAGAACTTGATGCATCCACATTCATTTGTTCACCATGTCGTGATCGAAATAACATTAGCCAAAAGAACCAACATATCGAAAGACATAGTGTTAGTCAACGGAAGGTCTTATTGTCTAGTTATTGAATATGCAGTGTCAATGATTGTTACGAGTCCTAAGTCACTTGTTTGTCTAATAGTCCAATGACGTCGTGAAATGTTTCGTGAGTTAGTTAACTTTAAGTTTTAAAGTTTATGTTATCACTTATTGTTCACAACATATCAAACGTTTAAGTTTATTAGTGACATTATTGGATTAGTGACGTTATGATAAGTTTATTAACAAGTTTGTACACGTAACAATTCATAATGAAGGTCAATCAAGGCATAAGCGTAGAATTGGCAAAGTTAAGCATAAGCGGTAATGACATACTGGCGTGAGCGGCTTATCGCGTAGGATCTTAACTACGGTAAAAATTGCAGCGTAGGAAAAGGGGACCTTATGCGTAGAGCTTACGGCGTGGTATTATACCTTCGGCGTAAGGCTTACTCGTAAGAGTAGACCTTATGCGCGTGAGGTCCTTGTTTACGCATATCCTTCACGGGATACGCGCGTAGTCCCATTGTAGAACCTTACGGCGTAATAGTTATGCGTAGGATTTATTACGCATAACATGACTACGCGTAGGGGTAATCCTTATCGCGTGAGAGATTCAAATGACCTTGATTTTGAATTTTTAAGCGTTAGCAAGCCTGAAATAAATTCATCAAATCATCAATATTAACACAAAAATTCATTTTAACAACAAATCATGGCATGAACATTAAGTTACTTGACTAGGTAGAAAGTCATACTGCGTAGGTCAAAACCCTAAGGGTTATGATTTAGCGATATAATTTAACCATGGGATTTGCACTAAACAATTTATGGTAGTTCTAAGATGTTGTGAGAGTCTATAAACCAAGTTATAACATCTAAATCGTCGAGAATAAAAAATGCCCAAACTTTTAATCATTTAGAGTTTCTGGGTGGTTATAGTGCTTGGAAATCATCAATTCATCATCATATAAACATTACACAACAATCTTTTTGACCAAAAACATTCACATTTGAAAAATACCCAAAACCACGTATAAACCCTAATTTTCAAACTCATTCAATCGTGAATACGGGTGGTTTTGAGGATAGAAAAAGTATCATTTATGTTATTAAGACATTTTGACACCATCCTTTTAACCACAAACACATAAACAAGATTATGTGTTCATGCATATCGCGTAGAACACAAAATCACCATAGGTTAATATCTAGCCGTTAATATTTAAAAGATTTAAAACATTGTTTGTAATCTTGTTAGGAACACAAAACACTTACAAATTGATGATCCGAAACACGTTTGATGAACAATTTTAGGCGTAGGATTAGTTTGATGATAATAAATGTGAGTTGTAAGTTAGGTGGAGGTGTATTTTATTAAAATGACTTTAACATTTTGATAGTTTTGGTCCCTCCTTTTCCTTTTCAAACAAAACCTTTTAACTTCCATTTTTGGTTACCAAACAAAGATTTTAAGAAAGAAACTTGACGACACTCCCCTCGACTTAATAAATGATGAAAGGTTATAAATTTTAGTCCGAGGAGTGTCATTGAACTAGAAAATTTACCACCATTGATAAGAGAAACAACCGAGATATGATAACATGCAAGTACACAGATGTTTTGAAGCAGTTAAGTCTTTGTATTCTCCCCTCAACACTTGATCGGAAAAATATTGAATTTTGAAAGATTAAAGTGTTGACGGAAGAAATGTACTTGCCATGTTGAAAGAAAATAGATTAGAAGAATATTTTTGTTGTTTTATCAGATTTTATATTTTGTATTTTGTTTTTGAAAATTTATTTACAAAGAGATTTTGGTGTTTGGCAGGTTTTAAAGCTGTTTTAGGAGTTCATCCTCTTGAGTCAAACACCTCATACCAATCCGGTGGACCAACTCATTAAACCTAGCGGGGAGGCAAGGCTTTGGTGAGAAGATCGCCAATGGTATTGTACCCACAAAATATAATTCAACGATTACCACGTTCCACGTGATCCTTGATGAAATGATATCAAAGATCGATGTGCTTTGATTTCGAGTCTTGAACGAGTTGCACGAGATGCAATGGCACTCCGATTGTCGCAGATACATCGGGGATTCAAAATCGTAACCATAGTCTTTGAGTTGTGTTCTCATCCAAATGACTTGAGCACAACAAGCCGACATGGCTACATATTACCTTCGGTTGAGGACAGCAATGTACAATCCTGCTTCTTCGATTTCCATGACACCAGTTTATCACCAAGAAATTGTAAAGCTCATGAAGTACTTTTCCGTGAGTCTAAGCATCCTGCGTGGTCGTGCGAAAAGCGATTAGTTCAAAACCAGAATCCTTTGGATACTAGATCCCCAAGTTAATGGTTCCCTTTATGTATCGGAGGATTCTTTTAGCCTCAGAGAGGTGGGTTTCATTGGTCGCGTGGCCGATGCGAGAGCAAAGATATACGGCAAAGACAATGTCAGTCCGCTGGTTGTTAGATACATGAATGACCCAATAATACTATGGTATTTTGTAGGGTCCACCAATTTCCCATGTAAATCGCGTCAGCTTCTTGGTATGAACCATTGGTGTGGCATAGGTGTCACAGGTTTTCATTCCAAATTTGTTTAACAATTCAAGGGCATATTTGGGCTGACTCAAGAAAATACCACGGGGTGATTGATGAACTTGCAATCCTAGAAAGAATGTAAGTTCACCCATCATGGACATTTCAAAATTTTTCTTCATTAGTTTTGCAAAAGCGATTGAAAACTTTTATGTGTAGACCCAAAAATGATGTCATCCACGTAAATTTGAACAATTAAGATATGTGCCCGTGATATTGTATAAAAAGAGTTGGGTCAACCGAACCTTTGGTGAAATTATTAGCAATGAGGAAAGATGATAGCTTATCGTACCATGCCGAGGAGCTTGTTTGAGACCATCTGAGCTTTGTTGGTTTGTAGACGTGATTCGAAACTCGGGATCAACGAATCCATCGGTTGGTGACATAAACCGTTTCTTTAAGTTGTCCATTGAGAAACGCAGTTTTGACATCCATCGATGACCGTCATATTCATATGAGCTGCGAGCGAAATATCGAACGACCTCAAGGCGAGCGACGGGCAAAAGATTCTTCAAAGTCTATTCCCTTTCCGGCGATAACCCTTAGCCACCGGCGTGACTTATTTCGGATAACATTTCCTTGACATCAATTTGTTTTTCCAAATCCATTTGAGACCAATGGCGTAGACTCCTGTTGGTCTTTCAACCAGTTCCCATACTTCAAGGCGTTTGAATTGGTTGAGTTCTTCTTGCATGGATTCAATCCAGTTGTCTTTTGTCATTCGTCTTTGATGTTTTAGGTTGATTGGCGGACGGTGAGTGCATAAATGCAATGTTCACCGTCTGTGTGAAGACGTTGTCTCGTAACGACCGGTTGATTCGGGTTGCCAATAATGTTTTCGAGGGATGTCTTTTGTCCATCTATGTGTGGAGGGTTGATGTTGGTATACATTGTGCGATTTTGAGGATTCAAATGGCTTGTTGAAGATTCGCGACATCCGTGCGGCGGTCTCATTAGCAAACAAGTTAAAGAACGCATTTGGATCAAAATCTGCAGGTGGGGGTACTTCATTGAGAACATCATCAGCCGGTTCATCATTGTTGGAAGCGGTTTGTTCAACTGTTGTGTTGGAGTCAACGGGTGGTGCTTTCGGGTATAAGAGTATTATTATCGAGGGTTGAGCGGCGAACAACGGATACACACGGAGCCGTTCATCAATATCGTCCTGAACAGTGAGGGCAAATAACCTTTCCATTTGTTGGCGAGTAAGTGGGGGCTTTGTTCAGTGATGATGGGGTTTGGGGGAAGTTTAAGCGGTTGTGTCCGGGTTCTAAGCTGTTATACTCAAAAGCCATTTCCGTAAGTTCATCAAAATGAGCATGAATCGTTTCCATCACCTTTTGTACGACGATTCAGTTCGGAAACCTTTAGAATTATCACAATATCCTATAAAGACTCCAATGTGAGCTTTGGCTTTGAGCTTTCCAAAGTCATCACGATCATTATTCGGATAGCAAAGAGATCCAAATACATGAAAGTGTTTGAGATTGGTTTTCGTTGTGGACAAGCTCAAAAGGCGTTTTGTTGTGGCGTTTAGTAATCATAGAACGGTTTTGAGTATAGCATCATGAATCGACTACGCCCATAAGTAATCTTGAAGTTTAGCATTGATTAACATTGTTCTTGCAGCTTCCACTAACGTTCGGTTTCGATCTTTCAACAACTCCGTTTTGTTACGGGTATGCGTGCAATAGATGTGCGATCTGAATTCCCACTTTCTCATAAAATTCACGAAGAGTTTGATTAACAAATTGATTGCCTCTATACATTCGATTAGTCGAACGGTGTTTCATAGCTGAACTTGTATTTTCGTGTGAAAGGTGATGATCATCTGTGGAGCTTGATCTTTGCATCGAAGAAAGTAGACCCAAGTCCAGCGTGAATAGTCATCAACAATTACTAAGATGTAGCGTTTGCCATTGATCGTTTGCGCGCGCATCGGGCCACACAAATCCATGTGAAGAAGATGAAGCACATGCGAGAGCGTGTTCCACCTTTGAAGGAAAATGAGCACGAGTGCTTTTGCCTTGTTCACAAGCGGAGCAAAGGTGATCTTTAGAATACCAAAACCGTAGGAGTCCTTCAACTAGTTTGTGTCGAGCAAGGTTGGTGATGGTTTGAAAGTTTAGATGTGAGAGCGGCGGTGCCATAGCCAGGCTTTTGTTGATGTTGCCTTTGAAAGTAAGCAGATGGGAGAAGAAGCAACCATGTCTTGCATAGAGATAGTGTAAAGACTTGAATTATTGAGCGGACATAAGGTCGTTTCCTTGTAGATCCGAATGAAACAAGTTTTCTCCCGAAAGCAACCTCCAAATCTCCATCACAAACCGACCCTCGAAAGCAGTTGTGACAGGGCCTTCCACATAATAAACCCTGCTAATATCAATGTTCCCATTGATATAGTCTCCGTAGCCCATGATAGGCTGCGAGTGATCATTCGAACGGCGGTGCCAATGAACTTTGCAATAAAGTTTGATAACAGTTTAAGATTGCTGTCATGTGTCGGGAACATCCGCTATCAACAATCCAGAGAATGATCGTATCACCGCATTACAAGCGACCGAGATGGAATAGAAGTAGATGTGGAACCCGAAATGTTAGAGGGTTCCATTATAGTAGATATACACACATCAATAGCTTTAGGTATCCACTTAAATCCTAGTGTGTTATATATCCATTTCGGCCATCTCCAACTAGTATTTGCTTTAGTCTTAGTGAATGCACTAGGTGGTACTACATTCCTAGGAGGTGAAACTGGAGCTACAGGGACAACAATGCGTTTCTTAGAATCTAAAGATGGCGGTCTACCAAGCACAGACTTAGAAAGATTAGTGGGCCTAGAGGTATTCCGGTTCTTAGGATTCCTTAAACGAGAGATGATAGCTTTAGCAACACATTTATCATGACAAAATTCATACTTACAACAAAAGGTTATCGAACTAATATCAAAAGTACTTACGGTTTAGCATTCGTTACATCACTATTTCTATTACATTTGCCTGCGCTTATCTATAGTGGAGGCAAATTGAGTCTTATTCATAGTCCTAGGGTGTTCTTCTACTTTAGCATTCTTGATTGATCTTTTCTTAGGTGCAACTTCCTATTCTTGATGTAGTGCTCTAGGCTGTGAAGTGCGGACGTTTGGAAAAGAGCACAACTATTCCTTTGATGAAGGAGCCGCGTTAGCAACTTGTGATTTGGCGTGGGATTCTAGGTTCATGAGTACTAAGTGTTACTAGGGCTAATCTCTTAATGATGGTTGGCGGAAATTGTTCATACTTTCCTAACATTTCTCTTAACTTGAAGATAGTGTGAATCAGATCTTGATTTTCGGACCGAACATTTCCAGCAAAATGCATAACTTCTTTAGTGTGTGCAAGATAATGATCAAGTTCATTTGATGCTTCATCACGAGTCTTTTGAGTAAATCAAATATGACACCATATTCCTTTTTAACTTTTACAAGTTCTTGTTCATATTTTGAGATTTGACACTTAAAAGACACGTTTTGATCATCCGATTGCTCAATTTTAGGATCAAAAGATTTTGCACGCAACTAGGCGATTTTGTGTTGAAAAGCAAGTTGTTGATCGTGAATATCTTTTTGACACCAATTAAGACGACGTATTGCATTTGAAAGTTCGTTTGACAATCGTTTGTTTTCAACTTTTAAGGACTCGATCGAAGCACATTATCGGTGTTCTCAACATTTATCCACAGAATCAACGATATCACAGAGGTATGATCAAATGCATATGACAAAGAATTCAATAACACAACATTATGGACATCGGCCGCGGATGACATCTTCCAAGAGTCGATCAACATCTTTTCTCAACAGTTTTCTTTTCGTTTAGTGTTAGAAATAGATGTTTGCTTTTCTCAACGACCTTCATCAATACAAGTTCCTTATGAAAGTCCTTTTCCCAAGACAATGCACAACTTTTCAAATTTTTAACATTTGGTAAAAGATTTTTCAGAAAAATGTCTCTTTGTTCTCGCTAGAGATTGAAAGTGTTGAAATTTGATTTTAGAATGATATTCTATCTCATGTTGTAAAGTTTTGAGGTCAGCCATGAAAATGTCAAAATATCTAAGAATTTTTGCGATTTTCGAGTTTTGAATTTACTTCACAGATGGAAGGTAAAGGACCATAAGTTTGTGCATAATCTGGTTGGGGATTAACATTAGAAGACTCGGGTGTTTTAATGATAACCCTTGGTGTGTTAGAAGAATCCGTTGGTGTGATGAAAGTGACCGCTTTTGAATAGTTAAAAGGTTTGTTGTAAACAACTTTTTCTAATTTTGATCGACTCGTCTTACGCATCTAATTCCTCTTGACGATGATATTCAACAACACTCATAAAGAATTATCAACTTTATATTACGCGGGAAACTTCAGGATTTAGTTTGAATGTTTTGGTTGAAAGCTTAGGTTTGTAATCAGCAAGATTCGGTCCATATCCATTTGGATTTGGTTTTAAGTAAACTTTTCAATGGCTGTGACCGACTCGCCATGTTTGTAAACAACCATTTTAAACTCTTTAAGTTTGTTTTGCAAGCCGATGATTTCTTCAAGATGATCATCTATTCGTTTCGTTGAATGCTTTTTGTATGCAGAGAACTGTTTTTGACAAGTTAACAACTTCGACTTAGCTTTTTGATTTTCCAAGGTGAGAGCATTAATTTGCTTTTTATGTTCATGTTTAGTTGTTCTATTTCAGACAACAAAGCATTCTTGACGGCTAGATCACATGTCTTTCTAAATATTTTTCGTTTTGATAAGATTTGGCAAAGGTCGCTTCAAAACCGTTTTCGTTTTCTTGAGTTTTGAAAAGTTGAGTTGCTTTTGTAAACATTCAAAATCCTTGGTTAACGTTGCATTTTGCTTTCAAGTCCGATTAATGGCATGACATTTTCCACTATGGTTTTTGTCTTGTATTAAACGAGCAAAATGCGGATGAGGCAAAAGTTCGGGTGTTCAAGCGTGAGTCTCAACATGATCATTACTGAGATCCTCAAGTATAACCACTGAGTCAATTTGATTATCAAGGGAAACCGTTGGGTCATCTTGATCGTCAAATATAACTACGGGGTCTAGTTGAAAATCGTGAGAATGATATGTGAATTTTGAACATTCGAGCCTGGGATTGGATGTTGGCGGATAGATAGAGATAAATATGGTTTGTTGGTACACGAGACAAACCATCAGTGTCATACAATAGGCCTGTGTCACTCATGTGTAACTCATGCATATTAGCCATCAACATAAATTGCATTGGCACGCAAGTCCTCCATATCATCATCGAGTCGGCATTTGCCATAAAGCTCGTTCTTTATGCGTGAGAGTTCCACCAGCTTCATCCTTAAGAGCGAAGAGCCTCTTTGAAATAAGCACTGCGCCTAGTCCTTGGCTTTGGGCATGCATTAGCCAGGTGTCCCTTCTCATTGCGGTTGTAGCATCGAAGACCATTCAACCCATTCGAGCATTTCCTGTTCCACCACGGGCTCGATTGTTATTCCTACCCAGCGACATTAAACCCTTGACCACCGCCCATCGGCGACCATAACCACGATTCTAAACTTCAACTCGTCCATTGTTCACAACAGCTTGATTCCTTGTATTAGATGAGGAGCGAATACGGTTGTTGGATTTGTTGGTATAACGGCTAAAGGCATTAGCAATCATAGCAAATCCTTGTTGCAATGCTTCAGGATCAGGACCTCATTAGCTTCATTGACAAGGGCTTGAGCATTGTTGTTGTTGTATGGAACCAATTGAGTTTGTTGAGATTGGTTGTGAAGGATCATGTGGTGTGATTAGCAGTTGGTTGAGTTGCTGGTTGAGGAGAATAACTGATTTGAGCATATAAGGCAAGTTGTTGATTTTCCGGATGTGTCGGTGGAGCAATTTGAGCAGGGAGAATCCTTTCCCTATCAACTTCCTTTTCATTGGTTCGTGATTAATGTAGGATGATGTTTTTGGCTTGCCGGGAGAAAAATGACATAATTCTCCCATTCAGGACCAAGACTACTCAGGAACTTAGTATTCACGGCAATTCTTGGCATGATGATGTTGTGTTTATCCAAATCATTGATGATGTCGGAAAATCGGTGATGATAGGACTCTAGTGTCTCTACAGGTTCAATCATGAAGTGTTCATAAGCCAAGTAAATTTTGGATTCCAAATCTTCTGATTGAGTACTGATCCTTCCATAAGAAGACGAATATGATCTCACATTTTCTTTGCAGTCTTTTGAGCATCAACACTACGAAGAATTGGGTTTGGTAATCCTAAGAGGATATATTCCATTGCAAGCTCATCGGCTTCATAGTGTAGAAGTTCTTGAGGATTCAAGTGCACTTGATAGCAATGTTTGTTTTTTCATCTCTTGGTGGAATGGCATTTGGATCTCCGGGTACAATGACAGTAGGCATCTCAAATGGACCTTCCAAGATAACCTTCTTTAAGAACTTTCCATGTGGCTTTTTAGATCACAAAACCTAAAGAACCTTATCACCCATTGATCGTAGTTTCTGGAAGTGAGCATTGGAGGTCTATCAAGTGATCCGGCCTCATGAATTGATTGTTGGCAGCTTAAAGCTTCAAACATCTTTGCAAACCAAGTGGGTTCCTTCATAGTGTTCCTTGATGGATGTTGATTGAAGTCATTTGTGTATGGTTGAACTTGAAGACTTGGTGGTGGTTGAACCATTTGAGGTTGTGGATTGGCAGCAAGTTGTGGAGTATGTTGTTGATTAAATTGTTGTTGATAAATTGCTTGTTGTTGATTCCATTGTTGATGTTGTGGACTTAGTTGTTGTTGGCGTTGAGGATGAGGATAAGTGTAAGGGAAATAGTTAGAGTATGGTGGTTGTGACATGTTGAAAATGTATGTGTTTACAAAATGGATCTTAGGATTGAACCTTTGTTGATACGAAGTACACACATTAGCGAATGAGAATTAAAGTTAATAATTAATGTTTATGTTCACGATTAATTATTGCACATTAAGTCCGGTTAACGATCGTTAAGTATTTAATGGAAAAATGACTAACGGCCGTTAAAATGAAAAGAAAGGACAGAAATGGAAAACTTGGAAAAGTTATGGATTTCCTTTTGGGCTTGTCTACATGGCGGCCATATGGGGCTTTCAGGCCTAATCCCTAACTTGTTCCCAAAGTTTCCTACTAGTATATAAAGAGGGTTAGGTTCTAGGGTTTCATACACTTGTGCATTGAATTAACCCTAGATCTCTCCCTCTCCTCTTTCTAGTCATATTAGGCCCGAACACCCCATTAGTAAGGGGAGTTTGGTTTAGATTTTTTCTAAAGCGAGGACTTGTGTTAGCTCTAACAATCGCTTGATTACGTTTGGTTAATTAGATTTTGTACAAACGTGGTTGTAAGACATTATTCTTACACCAATAAGTACTTCTTTGTTTTGCTTTGCCGAGGTTGTTTTGCTTTGCTTTCGAGGGATTTTAACATTCGCAAAGAGGTAGATTACAAGCATACTTTTGATTAATTAATTTATTTGTTATGATCTTAAGTCTTCTGCTGTGTACTCTTGATGTCTTTATGTTTTATTGTATTTTATATATCATAAACTAGCGGTTGTGACATGTTGAAAGCTTGTGTTGGTAAAATGGATCTTTGTAGTCGAATGAACCTTTGTTGATGAAGTATCCTTAAGTAGAATCACAACCAAATAACACTTATCGCGTTAAAACACAAAGTTCTAGCGTAACAATCAAGTTAGCGTAAGTAGAAAAAAAAACGCTAAAGTTATGCGTAGACACAAAGTTATCGTAAAAGTTAAGTAGAATTATAATATCGTAAAGGCGAGGCTTAGGCGTAAGATAAATCAGCGTGGGATTTCTGGCAGTAAGCTTATGCTTATGCGTAATTTTTAGGGTTTTATCCCAAGTGATCTTTTACACTTCCGCGATTGCAAAAGATATCCAAAGTCGATGTATTTCCGGACATCAAGTAAGAAAACCACGGAATAAACCGCGAAAATGAAGATCAAACCAGGAAATACTTGCAAAAGCGTAGTTTTGGGACACTACGCGTAGTTTATAAATTTGATTTTGCTCAAGTTGTTTCTAAACGGTTTTTGTGTGATAAAATAGCTTCAATAACATAAAGACACAAAAAGTGTGAAACTTGATGATCAAAGCTCTTAAAAGCTGTTATCGTAGAGCGATACCCGCATTATAAAACAGTTTAAAAAACACGTCCACGCGCCAAAAGTTTGAAACTTTGCCAAAAACACGATATTTTAACACCTTAAAATGTTGAAAGTACAGAATCTTGGATTGAAAAGTGAAAAATCGAGTAGTTTTAAGCGAGCCAAAGCTCGTTACTTTACGCGTAGACGAAACAAAACTTCAAAACAAAGCGTGTTCACCCAACTATTTGGCGATTGATACCCTTTGTTAGGTCACAAGGTTTACCATACAAGCTTATAAAGAAAGATAGAAGCGATTGAACAATATTAAACACCTACGCACCACGATATACTATTGGCCGTTCGGCGTAGGTGATAGTGAAAGAGAAATATTGAACAACCAACCCTCAAGTGGGGGTTATTACATAGTATTTATAGGCAAGGAGCTAGGGCAACACTCCTACTCCTTCCCTTTCTCCTATGGGCTTGGGCCTAAGCTCATGGGCCTTCTACATAAGCTTAAGGCTAATAACAAACATAAAGGCCATAATAAGCTAACTATTACATATGAGTAACTAACACTTGAATAAGGTTTAGGAGTGATTCCAACAAAAAACATTACTATAAAAGAAATTAGAAAATTAATGTAAAATATGAACATTTAAGGCTTATTTAAACCATATAGTAACCCACTCTAATAATGATATATTTTAATATAATTTTTTATAAGAAAAACTCATTAAACTAACCACCAATTTAATGCTAAAATTTGAAAAATAAAAGTGATAACTATTTACACAATTAATAATTTAGACGTTCTACTTTAAAAAAAATATATATATTACGTTATAAAGTATTTGGGACATGCTAAATAATGAATGTTTAAAATGAAAAACATTTGTTCGCTGCAAAAATAGTTACCGGATACCCGACGCCGCATTGCGGGGGTACCCTTCTAGTAATTAAATTATGGGTACATTTAGTAAAACTAGCTGTAAACTGTAGGCTGTAAGCTATAAAATGTAAGTTGTTAGTTGTAAACTGCAAGTTATTAACATGAGCTACAAGCTATATCTTTTTTTAATAAAAGTGTTTGGTAAATTAGCCGTTAACTGTAATTATAAGATGTAAAATGACATAAAAGGACATATTTATAATTGTAATAAATGTAAAACATAAAAATAATAAAATTGTTATTAATAATAATCGTAGTGTTTTAAAACAACATGCTTGCAATAGTCATTGACGATGCATATTTCATATTAATGTAACAATATCATTTCGGATTCATTTAGTCTAATTAAATATTCTTTAAGAGACATGATAGACAATACAATTTCATAGGATTATCTTTATTTGGAACAACACATCTATCTATATAATCTATTGTCTTTTTTCATGAATCAAATAATTCAAGATGTTGAATTTTGTATTTATATAACTCATAAACTAACTAAAGTGTGCATAAACAAAGAGAAATGCAATATCAGTAGAAAATGATATTTATTGTTGTATTAAGTTTGGCTCATACACCTCTATGCTTGTTGTTAAGTACATGTATATGTTAAAGGATATATTGGTAATTAACTAATTAAAAATCTAAACATCGGTATCCAAACAAAGCTTTTATTAAATTGGAGTTTTAATTTAAAACAGAAAGCTTACAGCTTTTAAAAAACTCTAAAAATTGCAGGTTGTTAGTTGTAAAGTGTAATCTGACTTATAAAGCAAATTTGCAATTTTGAAACTTAAACACTCTTAAAAAGAGTAAAGTGATTTGCCTAATTTATCATTTATTAAAAATGATAACAAAATCAATCATTAAATTAATATTTTATCTACTATTTAATCCTCAAACTTTTATCATTTTGTGTGTGTAAATTTTTTTGCAATGATTACAAATTGAACTCGTAAGTGTTGTATCAAGAGTAACACCAGAACCAACAAGTTCACAATTATAAGTATTAGCCATTATACATCGTCGCTTTTAGAAAGGAAAATGGATCGGTTCATCATAATCGATGACAAAGTCCAAACAAATGTGAATTGGTACAAAGTTTGCAAAGTCGAAAGCAAAGCTAAATTTGACAACGTTACCAAGCAGTCTATGAAATTGATGGTGGCATGACTCATGAGAAAGAAAGCAAGAAAAGGCGTGATTGAATTAGATGATGCTTAAACTTTAAAGAGTGCAAAATTGTAATCCTTGTCAAAAACAATTTGAAAGAGTGTGCGTATGTGGCACGCGCGCGAAGGATGTGATGAGCAATTGATTTCTAGAAGATAAATGTCAAACATAATATTTAATTGAGTTGGTTAAATAGCTTGCAAAAGCATGACATTAAGACCGTTGGATCAAAGAATAATACAGTAGTATAGACTCTTTAATGAATATTTTATATTCATGGTCAACTTTAGGCATATGATTTTTTCCTTGCCACTAATTCTCATCTTTAATGAAAGTCTGATGAGAAATGATACGTGGACCTAAATTTATGTCTAAACTTATACCTAAAACCACTTGGCATCATCCTGATAATTTGTAAAATAAGTGGGTCTCTATCTGCAGGCATCAGGATGTTAACATTTGATTTTAAGTCTAAATTTAGGCCTAAGTTTAGGTCCGTGTATCATTTCCCAAGTCAGATTCGAACACAACGGTTTTAAAATAGAGAAATGATAGGAGGCCTAAACTTAGGCCTAATTTTAGGCTTAAAACCAAGTGTCATCATCTTGATGATTGTAAAATAAGTGGTTCCATGTCTACAGCCATCAAGATGATGCCACTTGGTTTTAGGCCTAAAATTAAGCCTAAGTTTAGGCCTCTCTATCATTTCTCTTTAAAATAATATTGGAAGTGTGGGTAAATCGGTTTAAAGCGGTAGTCAAAAGGCTTGTAACTTGTGGAGTAATAATATATTTACTTAATTATAAAAATCGTTCTTGTGGTTTGGTCATAGTTGCAATTTCGTCTTTAACTCTCAAATATTACATCATTCATCTCTCTGGTTGTCTATTTTGATTTCACCGGTCCTTTGATCATAACGACGTTAGTTTCGTCAGTTAAATCCAATTCTCATGTGGCAACATTAGTCCATTTAGCCGATGATCGTTGGGAACGTTAGTCCTTTATACTAACACCCCACCACCACCACTTACCACCACCACTCACCACCGCCACCCATCGCCACCACCCCCACTGCCACCCACCACCATCACTTATCACCCAACCCCACCACCCACTACCAATCACCACCCATCGCCACCACCCCTACTGCCACCCACCACCCACCACCGCCGCCACCACCATTGTCACACCCCGCCGAAGGCCCGAGACGCGAGGTGCGACGAAACCAATATACATCGCAAAAGATAATAGAACAACACCAAACATAAGAATGTAAAAGAAATCCCAACAATTACATCCTTATTACAAGATTACATTGTCTGAAAATAGATAATATCATTGTTTTTATTCTGACATATGACTAATAAGAAAGTCCATGAAAATGTATCACTTAGGTTCCACTTTTACCTGATTACCTGAAAAGCATGATAAAAACGATCAACTATGAAATAGTTGGTGAGCTTCACAAAATTTTGTACACCGAAAAATAGTTCCATAAACCGTTTCCAAAGAGTCCAATATCGTACCAAAATAGTTTCAGAATATGTCTTGAATAATCCTCAAGAAAAACTCTCGTCTTCGAGTAAAATTATCAAAAGGTTAAAGCTAAGTAATAACATGATTTTACTTAATTTAATATCTCATCAAACGAGAACTGTCATGATATTAAGTTAAACGGCTAGTTATTATTGAGCTCTACCTTCTTGATAACTCGACTAAATTCTGGGATTCTCTTAGCAATACAAAAGTCATGACATCCAACTTCGTGGATCTTAAAGAAAATTGTTTAAGTCATTTGTCAAAAGTGTATATCTAACACATATACTAAATAAAGTATACTATAGTGTTTATCCATAAGATCACATGTTCAAGTAAAAGTATACTAATCATACTTTCCACCCCAAAATATAGTAAATACCTTAAAAAGAGGAGATGTGAGAAACTCACCTTAAAAAGTAAGATTACAAGTACAAGAATGGCTTGACAAAGAACGACCTAGGAACCCAACGATCACTTGCCTCTACTAACAACCTAAAATAAGTAATATGACACTTATTAGACTGTTAAAGATATGCTCGGACTCGACGATGAATATTAATAAGTCAAAAATACTAGTTTCGTCGTTATTTAACACTTTATACTTTTGGGTTATTAGCATAAAAAGGCATCATACTTTTACTTTTGTCATTTACTTTTTTTTCTCATCTAGACACCAAACTTTTAATTCGTGCTATTGTGTGTACTTTGCGACTATTTCAGCAATGAAAATGACCATTTTACCCTTTAAATTTTGAAAAAAGTAAGGGTAAAATGGTCACAAAGACAACAATGATAAGCGATTTTAAAGGTTGGTGTCAAGTTGAGAAAAAAAAGTACAGAACATACAATGACAAAAAGTGGCAAGTATAATGCCTTTTTATGCTAATAACCCAATACTTTTATACTTACAAACACAAATATGTCCCGTTCTTAATGTCATTTCGGGCGATCGATTCGCCAAGTTTTACTTGGCTACTGACGGAGCCCTACTAATATGTCAATACACCAGGTCTTAGGTGTCTTCTAGAATTTTCGTGGACTTTATTAAGGAATTTAACTCTACCGACCCGACTCAAAAAATGTTCAAATCTGGACATACCAAAGTAATTTAACTAGCAGGTGGTTTAAATGGAGGTTTTATGTTTTGGGTTAACGGGAGACTCTTAATAATACTTAGGACCATCTCCCACTTCAGTTTCAAGTCATTATTTGTAATGGTGTGTGATTTATAATCCATTTAATTTAAGTGTTCAAAGCAGAAAATCTGACAGTTTTTATACTTGATCCCATTTCGATTATTTAACGACCAAATTATCATAACTTTTTACAAAATTTATATGGTTGGAAAGAGGACTTAGAGTACTTGATGTTAGGCTGAAGAATCATTTAAAAAATACCTTTTTCTCATCAACATGTGACCCATTGAAGTTGAATAACCCAAATCAAAGTGCACTGTTAGTTTCTTAACTTAACTTTTTCATGCTCAAACATTATCCAAACATCCACTAACGACCCAATAAACTCCTAAAATCATTTTATATATGTATTAGCATCATTTCTATTCAATTATCTCAGTGGTAACTTGAATCAAAAACCCATTCTCATGTATGAACTTAAAAGTGTATAACAAGTCAAAATATCAATATTTTAAAATATGAGTGTTCTAGCATTATAAACTCATATCTAAAATTTTTACTATAAATCAGCTAACAAAAGTTATACTACCTTTTTATGACTCTAATATGAGTGTTCTAGCATTATAAACTCATATCTAAATTTTTTACAAAAATAAATGTATAAAACATAAGAAAAGTTTATATGAACTATCTTTTTAGAGATCTTTTTTGTAAGAAAGACACAAGTCTTCTTGCATCTTGTGGTTTACCTTTAAAATAGCTTCCAAAAATTTGTGATGGTGAGTAT
The DNA here is from genome assembly GCA_910596185.1 of Chrysanthemum makinoi. Lineage (NCBI taxonomy): Eukaryota > Viridiplantae > Streptophyta > Magnoliopsida > Asterales > Asteraceae > Chrysanthemum > Chrysanthemum makinoi. The sequence goes on along the minus strand of OU343221.1, from coordinate 125,943,239 downwards.
CGTGGGAGTGTCGTATACGAAAGCACGAGGCAAGAGGAGACTACAAGGAGAGAAAAAACTAAAGTTTGTGTGTGAATAATGAAGAACAAAATAAGGTGAAGTGTAGATATGGTAGTGTAAGTGATTTAACACATTTTGCATGGGATCTAAGTGGTTCGTCCATAACAAAAGAAAAGAAGAATTTTTTTTATTTTGTATGATAAATATTGTAAGTGTTAGTTTTTTAAATGATTTAATTACAACGTAAAGTCTAAAACGCGATAAACGTGTTAACCGGGTAACCTAAAAGTTGAAATACAAAATATATGACTTTAGTATCTTTGAAATGACATAAGAATATCGTGAATTTTAAATGATGTTTGACTATAATCGTAGGTCGTTGGCTCGTTCGTTGACAAAGGTTCCTGATAACGCTCATTTTATACATCTTTCTATACGCGTTATCGGTGCTTTTATGCTTGTATCTTAATTAATCATATGAACTTTAGATACTTAATGGATTATATAGTCTATTTTAGGTTCATGTGATGTTTCATTGAAGTAAACATAATAAAACACGAAGACATGGAGCTTAAACAAAGAAGAGGACTCAAGCTCAAAACTTCCTGACACCTGTCCACTATTTTGGTCATATCTTGAGCATACGAACTCCGTTTTACTCGATTCAAGCGGCCATGGAAAGAGGAAAGAGGAAAGAATTATCTACAACCTTTATTATATGGTCAAATGATGAAAATGTACCAAGTACGTTGCACTTTGTAATATGTGCGGCGCACTTTCTGTGAGCAACTCAACAACCTCATTTACGAAGCCCATAACTACTTACACTTAATGAGTCCAATAAACTGCCATCCTACACTTCCTTAGCACGTCTTTAGGACCCCTTTTACCTATATATATCAGTCCTAAACCCAAAGATAAGAGGAGAACATATAGAAGGAATATAACTACCTAAAAGGATAAACTAACACCAAGTTCATCCTTGAATCCATTCCCAAACACCCCATACAGCTTATATATCTCGTGCTTGGTTCCATAAGTGTAGTGACAATGCCTTAAGGGTTCGGGACAGTAGAATTTTCATATTTTAGGTTTTGGCTTCTTGGTTCTCAGGTGTAAGGTTGAAATCAGGGACGGAACCAGGGGGTGTCCCGGGACGTCCATGGATATTTGTGTCGTAGTGTTAATTTTGTTAAAAAACATCGATTTTTCTTAAATGCACCCGGTCCCTAAAAATATATTTGCATTATTGTTTAGTTTATTCCAAGTGCACCTGGTCACACTGCGTCCTGGTTCCGTCCCTAGTTGAAATCACCATTATCCTTTTTGTAGCTTCGGTACAATTTCTATTACTTCATAATATGAAGGTTTTTGAGTTTTATGAGTTTGATATGTGTTTTAATTCTGTGATTATTTAGTAATCACTTTATGTTTGTTAGGCAATATGTGATCTTTGATATGACGTGTTTGGAATTATGGTTATCATTTGATTTATGAATTGGTGAAACATAATATTTGCTCATATTATGACTTTTCTTGTTCACTACTTTGATTTATCATTTTTGATTATATATGTCAAAAGGATTATTGAGTGTGATTAATTTCATGTGATTAGTCGACGAATGATTTGTTTTTATGCTTGTAAAATTGTGTAATAAAATTGGTTAAAAAACAGGGAATATTGATATAAGAATAAGGTTGAAAGGGTTCTTTTGAATATGTGTTTTATCATTTCATATAATGTATTAGTTATGACAATATTTATAGGTCGAAAGGATTCGTTTTTATTAATCGATATAGACACTTGTTGCATCTTTGACTAGCGTTATTTGTGACTTCTGATATCTTGATTTATAAAGTGGTAATCATTGTTCTAAACACTTCCATGTGCTAATGATCATTGCCTAAACAAACATGCTTGAATCCCTTGCTTGAACCATCTCTTAATCGCTTTCTTTGCAATATTCAAAATATACATGTTTGGTTAAATTGATAAGTGACAATTATATTTGACCTTAGCACCTTAATAACTTTATGTGAGAACTACAATTCTCTTGGGACGACCTTGACTTACCTAAGCTATCCTACACACGAAAGGGTATACTTTCATGTGTTGTGTTTTAGTCGTTCGTTTGATATTTCTAGTCGTATAAATTTAAAGCTTGTAAAACACACATAAAGTTTTTGGCACCTCTTCCCTGGAATTGTTTTTAGTAGTTATCAGTTTGTTTTTCGTTTTTGGTGCTATTTATTTTATTAAACGTGTTATGAATCAATCAAATTGTGAATATGTGTTCTAGCAGTCTGCAAGTACGTCACACTTCAATTAAAGTGTGCTGCACTTTTGGCTTTTTTTTCATTTCCCACATTAAAAAATAGAATAAGTACATCGGCTTTACATCCAAAGCCGCCGCACTTTGCTCCTCATAAATTAAAATCTTCATAAACTTCATAAAAATCTGTATATAACTTTGATTGTGAGATTGCTTTTGAGATTTGGTACCTCTAAATTCATTTGCTTGTTTAGTTGTTTTCAAAATTTTATTTGTTTTATTTTTGTTTTGATTATCTTCGTTAGTTGATTTAATATCCGTTGCAGTAGTTGATAATTTTTGTTTTTTATCTATCCTGCTTTATTTGTTTATTTTGTTTATCTTTATTTATTTGGTTTTCTATTAAAATCTAAAAATATAAAAAAAATATATATATGAAAAACCCAAAAAATCGCCGCACATAAACCTGTGTGCACCACACTTTGCATATGTCAAAAGTTCAATTCTTAACTGATAAATTTTAGTATAAAAAAAGCCCAATCTACTTTTCTAAGGTTTTATAATAATTTAGAATTAAATTTTATCTGATTATATTGCATTGTAAATTTGTGCATACTTAGCTTACTCGAAAAACCCAAAAACAATAATTTTTTCTTTTCGTTTTGATTATTTGTTCTCATTGTCTGAATTGTTTTTTCAGTTATTTATATTAACTATTTGCCAGTTGTGTTTTATTTATTTTTGTTTAATTTGTTTTCTGCAATAGTCTGAAATATTAATAATCATAAAAACATAAAAATTCCAGAAAAACCGGCGCACTTTTCCTAAAGTACGCCGCACTCTATCCAAAACAGTGAAAGTCATCGTACTTTTCCTAAAGTACGCCGCACTTTTCCTCTAAACCAAAAATAATTCTTCATTTATGCCCATTTTCGGGTTTTTTTTTTCATCTCGCAACAATTATGACTTGTCTAAACTCACGTTCTTATACGGAATAAACTGTTATCCCTTTATCCGCATCTCTTAATAGAATAAACATAAAAAGGTAAAAAATATATAAAAAAAATTGTTTTCTTTATTTTAAACATTTTTCATTTTAGAACTTAATTATTTTTATTAAAAAAAATATATTCAAAATATGTCTTCTTGTAAGTTACTCAAGGTCTGTATAAATGCACGATCTTTGAGAAAAACACTCGTTAATCCATTATCTAAATTAAATAAAAATCTGAAAAACATGACATATAAGATTAAAAAGACACAAAAGGAATTATTGAGATCAAGTCACTCAAATATTTTATCGAACATCCTACCGTTAGCGAAATTATTGTCTAAAATGAGTCCAAAATATTCGAAGAGGATGTCATACCCCAACCCGATTCACCACCCCTGATAATTCTCGATCCTGATGAGCAACCCATGTGGGAAAGAACTAAGATTGTAGCACCAACTCCTGGTTCTGCCATTGTTCGACCCGATGTTGATGACAACTTTGTTATCGAGGGTACCCACTTAAAAATGATTCAAGAAAATAAATTCGATGGTTATCTGCAGGCTGATCCGCATAACCACGTTCGTGAATTTCTCACAAACTGCGACATGTTCAAATATGGTTAAACTCAAAGTGAAGCTGTGAGGCTTTTGATGTTTCCACTATCCTTATACGATGAAGCTAAAAACTAGTTTGATGAACTTAATGATGCAACTATAAAGTCGTGAGATAAAATGAGAAGAGCTTTTATAAGCAGATTCTTTCCACCTTCATTATTTGAACGTCTTTTACTCGAAATCAAAAAATTCTCTCAAAACGTATGTAAATGTCTAACCGAAGCCTGGTTACGACTAAAGAACATGCTTCGAAAATGTCATAGGCATGGTCTGACAAAAAAGCTATTATTCAAATATTCTATCACGGTATAGACGAACCCACTCACGGAATTCTGGATGGGACAACCAGAGGGATCTTCCTCTACAAAACTCCAAATCAAGCTTTTAAGCTTCTTTAGGACAAAGTCCTTTTCCAACTTGATTTGTCCAAAAAATCTCAAAAACAAACATCATCAAAAATCTTTTGCTTTCTTCGATGGAAGTAGTAGTGATGATAATAACTCATGATTGATGAAAAAAATGGAGGCTCTAATAAAAATGGATTCGCATTTTTAAAGCATAAAAGAAGATCTACAAGAAATGCGTAACATATATAAAAACCACGGAGGTAACCACGCTTTTAAAAACTGCATGAACGATGATACGCTGATGTGTGAATGTCATGAAGCGAATTACGTCCAACTTGGAAGTTATCAAAACCAAAATTCTCTTGATTGATATTCTCATCAAAACCGATAAAAATCCCATTATGAACAACCTCAATCAAAGTATGATTCCTAAAAATCGATTGCGGAATTAAACAACGATGTGAAAAATGATTTGGAAGATTTCAAAGGCTATTTCTGTTGCAAGAGAACTGATTACGAAAATCTTTTTGACATAATTTTTTGTAAAACCACCGATGTTTTACCCAAAAAAGCTAAGCCTAACCCAAAGCCTATGTCTTCAAGGAAAATTGTCAACCAAGATCAACTTAAATTTGAAATAGATCTCGAAAAACCAATCACCAAATTCTTGGATGGTCAAAGAGTTTCAAACATTTTTGTCAAGAACTTAATTAATGACATGAATCTAAAAATGAAGCAAAACGATAAAAACCACCAAACCATAATTAAAAACTTGGAACGAAAAATAGACGAGTGGTAAAAGTCTCAACACCTCGTCTCTTTAGAACAAAACGATAGGACTGAGCCACCTCCTCCTCCTGCTCAAATTAAGCAAGTGAATTTTGTATTCACATGGAGTGGAAAGTCCAATGACCCTCCGAAAACCCAAAAAGATGCACTACCTCCTGTCATTGCTAAAAATAAAATAAAAAAAGATCAATCAACTAAAATAATGAAAAGGGACTATTACGTGGTCAAATGAAAAGAATCTCCATCACTTGTGGAGTACGTACAAAAAATTTCATACCCTCAAGGCCTCAATGTTTAAAAACGGATCATTCCCATTTGAACCGTCTTATCAAAGAATCTTAAATCAAGGAAGAGTCTAGCTAATGACTCGTGAATAAATTAAGCACTTTTCGGGAGGCACAACATAATTTTATTTGTTTATTTATATTATGTGTGTTCTGTAGTTTTGTTTGTTTGTGTGTGTAAGTATTTTTTTTTGATATTTTGTTAGTTTTTGTTTTTGCTTATTTTCTTTGTTGTTTCATAAAATTAAAAATGAAAAAACTTTGCAATTTCCAATGTATAACGCACATAGGTATGTGTGCTTCGTACTTGATTTATGTAATAAAATATGTTTTGAACTTTTTGGGTATGTTTGTTGAAAACCCTCACGAGATTATAAATCGTCCACTCGGGATACTGAGGGGTTTAAAGGCTCGTTGAATACGCCAAATGCAACCGTGATGCCTACAAAAGTGTGCTTTATCATTTTACGCTTTTCGTAGTTTTTGTTTATTTTGCAGATGTAATAAACAGGTGGAGCTTAGATTGGTGGTGATAGCTTATCACTTGGGGATATTATATTATATTAGGTTGAATTCACATGCTTATGATTGCGTTCTGTTTTGCGCCGTATCTTTTAGAATTCAACCGAGCACTAATGAGCCTCCGGAAAGTCTTGTTTCTCTTATAATTATTTTTCTCATTCAACCTACCTTTAAGTTTAATCTTTCTAATTATGCTTATTGCTTAACTTAAGTGTGGGTGAAAATGACTTGGAAAAATGAGACTCATTCTTAAAAGGGATTAAGTCGTAAAATAGCAATGTACTTTTGAAAGTGTCCCGTTTTGGTACGTATACTTTTTTCTGTTCCACTTAATGTAACGTACTTTTGATTTTTGGGCTACTTTGGTACGTGTACCTTTTTAACTTTGTTTAAGTTGTAGAATAGCAACGTACTTTCCATAAGTGTTCCAATTTGGTACGTCATGCGACGCATTACTAAATAGGTGGAACTACTATAGAAAGTACATTGCTATTCTACAACAAACAAAGTTAAAAAGTACCGTACAAAGTAACACAAGCGAAAGTCGTTGTTAATTATACAAATAATCCGTCGAAAAAGCGTTTATTTATAGTTTACGATCTTCTAATGTTTTGTCGATAACAAATGTAAAATCATTTTAACGAAACAAATAAAAATACGTAAATAGTTTGAACTAATAGTTTCTAACACACTTACGTTCTCACATAAAACACTAAAACAAGTATATGTGATTTTATGATTTAGTATTACATATGTACAACAACTAGTGTTTACATATTTGGGTAAAATATACACATAACTAGTATGTAGTATATTGGGTAATATAAATGGGTAGAAACTTAAGTATCATAACCCATTGACCAAATACATTGAATGAAGTTGGGTACAACCCAAAGTCCATGACCCATATCCATGGAGCTTGACCCATAACCCATTTGCATGACATCATGCTTATATCATATATGGATAATATCCATAACCCATGGTATTGACCCATACCCATTTGACTAGGTGCATTGCACTCATAAGATACATTGTATCTAGTATAAGACCCATGGATCAACCTATAACCCATGACCCATGACCAAAATACCCATGGGTAAAGAGGAGCGTCCCACGGATCCCTAGCTTTATGCTAGACGGATCCCTTGTAGGAGGGATCCGTGGGATCCGGGGAACAGTAGATATTTTCCTCTATAAATAGTGACCCATTTCTTCATTGTTTCTCACCCCTTTCCAACATACTTTCCCTTTGAGTTAAAAACTCTCTAACCCTAGATCCAAGAGATCTATGTTTGTAGTTTTGTTTTTGTGTGATTCTCTAGGTTCCTTTTAAAGGCGAGATCACCACCTTTGAAGTCAAGCAAGCTCAAGTCCATGAGTTGCCATGCTTCCTCATCATCAAGACTACTGAAGTCCTCTTGTTGATGGTTTTTTTCTTTCTTCTAAGAAGTGTAGTGTTGAAGACATTAGTGAAAGATGTCTCAAGTGTCAAGACGAAGACATTAGTGAAAGGTGTCGATCGTCCGTATTGTAGGCATTAGTGAAGGGTGCCTAGAAGCCAAGTCACAAGACATTAGTGAAGGGTGTCTTGAAGATCTAGTTAAAGGCATTAGTGAAAGGTGCCTAAGATGTACATTCGATATGGTGTGTTTCGATGTACAAGATAGATTAGCATTAGATCCAAGGATATTGATATCCTTGATGATGTTGTAACAAGGAGTTGGTCTCCTTTGGGATTAGTCGTTGGTGTAGTGTTTGGTTGTAGTTCCTCCATTGTAATGGAACTCGTTACTTAGCCTACTACCGGATAAAGGGTAGGCGACGTTGTGGTAGGTGTGGTTCACCTTGGTGTGAAAGAACCGATGGTTAGCCTAATACGGAAAAGAGTAGGCAATGTTGTGAAGGTTTCTCCACCATAAGGAGTTGGTGTTGTGTAGTGATTACAAACTCTCGAGTAGGTGACTCGGGGGGTGGAGTAGGGCAAGGAAGGTGTCCTTGTAGCGAACCACTATAAATACTCGCGTTGTGGTTTTGTGCTTCTTACTCTTATCTTTTCATTACATATTTATACTTCTATATGTTTGTTTATCAACATCCAACACACACCTAAATAGATTGACATAAGTCGATCTAAATATTTAAAAGGAAGTCTTAAATTGGAAAAAGTATTCAACCCCCTTCTAGTTTTCCACAATTGGTATGAGCTTAGTTACCAAGTTTCTTAAAGTATATTGTACTTTAAAACTTGATACGATCCATGGTTAATTGAAAACTACAAAGAAGGTTTTTCATAAAAACAAACACCATGTCTTTTAAAAAACTCGTTGTTTGGATGTTGATTAGATAACAACATTTTTCTTATTATTTATTTATTTTATTTAATTGCACTAATCCTCTTTGTCATATTACTTAACTAAAGCTCATACCTACCAAGTCATAGGAATCACTTGGTAACAAGATTACCTTCCCTAAGAAGGTATCTTAAGCACAAAGGAGCCAGAATTGTCTTCTGACACTTGTTGTGTCATTTGTAAAGACATTCCTAAGTGCATTAGAGGTATGACTTTCTACTTATCTCTAAATGACATTAGCTTGATAAATAAGTATGTTTCCCTAGGTATTTATTTGATTATCTTTTGTGCTTATACTCGTTTTACATATAGCTTCATTAGGAAGCTTTTCTTGCATACGTGTTTCCTTTTCATCTAAAGTGAGGGATTATATAATTTGTTTTTTATTTCATTTAATCCTAAAATTATATCTTTCTAATAATAAAACAAAACACAAATATCAAAATTCCTCCTTCCCCATAAAAACTCCCACCGTCATCCACTCCATCAAATCCCCACTTTTTCAAATCTTCCAATTTCAAAATTTCCTCTCATTCAAAACTTCATCTTCCTCTCCATTTCATCTCATCCGAAACCAAGAAGGTTCGTCATCAACATGGTTTACATCTCCCTCGTGCTCATCATGCCTTAACACTCATAGCTCTTGTGTTCCGTGATGAAGTTCTCATATAGAGACATATACTTTGTGTTGTTAATCTACATTGGGATCATATACCCAATCCTTTGTATCATTCTTAGCATTGAAATAAAATATTATTAATAGTCTAGTTTATCTAGGTTATTATTATCATAATGTGTTTGTCATTTCTTTTGATTTATATGTTTCGTATTCTCTCATGATACATTAGAAGTCATGTATGCATGCTAAAAGAAAAAGTAGGATTAAAACACATATCTTGGTATAAAACTATAAGATCTAAAACTTATGTCTTTTTATCAAAAATCTGCTTCTGCTTTTATAGATTCACGGATCTCGGTAGGAATACTAGCCGGATCCCTTTTAAAAGGGAACCGTGGGAACCGTACTTCTAGATAATAGTTTTTCATGCAAAATAAAAACTGATTTCTTTCTAAAAGTAATATTCCACTAGAATGTCAAACATTAAGTTAGTTAAATGTCATTGTTAATAAACACCTTGTAAAAACGTTAGGTAATTATTTTTTTACCTGTAATACGTTACATCCTATTAACTTGTCTTTCCTATAGGTTTTAAGCTATGTGCATGAATATGAGTTTAATTTTTCACTCACTAGCGTCTACACTCCTAACATCTCCCTTGAGCCCAACACACACGGAAATCATGTCCGTAGGTTCAATAATCTCGAAACCCGTCACTTCCACGAAGGACGTATTGTCGACACTCCTCTACAATACGAAGAAGGAATCAATACCTCCTTCCGAACCATAGGATTGGAATGTCTTCTTGAAATTAACGAGAAAATATGTCCAAGGTTTGTATTGGAATTCTTCCGTCAAGTCGAACTTCGTTAAATAGCGAGGATCGCTCTCTTTCTCTTTGGTTTTGGATCAAAAACCAAAAGTTAAACTTTAACCCTTGGGCGATTTGCTCACATCCTCCGAATTCCAAATCGTGGACAATGTTCCTTCACTGAAGATTGGTCTCTTGATTCTCTCTTCAACTTTCGTGAAGAAAATAGTCCATATTGTTTACACACACCTTCCCCGGAGGACTTGAAACGCATGATATGCAAACCCCATTACTCCGATCCAAACATTATCTATACACGGGATATCTGAGAAGAATACAAGGCTCTTGCACTCATCCTACTTGAAAATGTTTGGAGTCTTAGGGGAAATCGAGAAATCCTTCCCGCTTGTTGTGCTCACATAATGTATTGTTTGCTAACACAACAACCATACAATCTCGCCTACTTCTTCGCAAGGCGAATTATAAATCTTCAAGGGTCCAAGAAAAAACTCATCCCTTATGGAATGTTCTTGACGCGCCTTTATCATAACATCATGTACTTTGGTATGTGCTAAAACACATACCTTTTCATTATCAAAACTGACCCAAAATAACCAAGAAAGAGCCGTTTATTGCTAATATTTGTGGTTTTCTTGAGTTTGTGCTTGCTTGATGCGGATATGTAAAACACACAAAAAAAGGAACCAAATGAGACATAAATCCATACGAGAGATTAAAGAGAGCTTAAGCCGACGGGAAGAGCAAAATTGTGCATTTATAAGACTTTATTCTCGAGGATGATTTTTTGGAAGATTTACCCAAGTTTGTAGAATTGGCAGCTGCGGCCCCTCAAGTTTAGGCATTTGGCAAAAGTGGCCCTTGAAGATTCAAAAGTTGCAAATTAGCCCTTGGTTTATTTGAAGATTGGCAAAGATGGTCCTTGATATAATTTTCAGAATGCACAAGATTGGTCCCTCAAAATTCAGATTTGACAACTTTGGTCCCTATGGTTGCTCTTGGATCACTAAACCAATCCTTTATCCAAGTCCAAAATACACGGCCCAAAACCAATAAATCCTCTACCCGATCCAATAAACCAACCCAGCCAACCCCTTATACCATTTACCCGTTATCCACTATCTCAACCCGAATACCCTTTTTAACCCGAGTCAAACAAACCTGGTCAAAACATTATCAAATAAATATAAACAAACACCCCTGAAGAGATACGCGCCCAAACCTAAACCCATTTTACTGTTTACCACTATCACCCCATTTACCCTGATCCTTCCACATTTACCCACACTTAAGATTTTGGAAGCCTACGCCGCGTCGACACATGGGTGTATCACAAGATGCGGGTGGACAAATGAAGAGCTCTCATTGGGCGACCACATCATCCAAGTGATCCAAGGGCTATGATTTGATTTTATGACCAATTGATGAATCAAAGGGCTATGATTGGACATCTAGGAGCTTACGAAGAGCATCCCAAGCTTCCTCATCGACTATTTATACCCCATTCGGTCCACATTGTTATATTGTCCAATTCTTCATGTCTTAGAGGAATTTTGACATTTTTCTTTTCATGTTTTCATTTAAATGTTTAATTAGATTGGTTAATGGGATTTCAATTTGTTAATCTCTTTTTGTACTCTCACCTTTATTAATAAAACTTACATTTGCACTTTCAATTTCTTGTCATTAATTTTAAAGTATTGTTGGTTAATCTTTTAAAGTTTTGAGTCAATCGACCTTGTGAGTTTACCTAAGCTTATTGAAGCTTAGGTAAGTATTATAGTTACTTAAATTGCTTAATTTCAAGTTTTTGATAAAAGTCAACAATAGTAAAAAATGTTCAAATTTTGAAAGTCAACTGAATTAAGGTTAATTTACGAAGTTTATTTTGTTTAATGGTTAAATCATGGTAATTTGCTCATTTTGTTGATTTAATCCAGTTTTCTTCAAGTTTTCAAGGTTAAGTGCAATTTGTTCATGCTAAAGGAGTGTTTGGATTTGTTAAATTTTTAGTAGTTAAGTGAGTTTTGCAAGCTGAACCTGAGTGTACTGGTTTCAAATATTGAATTTATAACCTTAGTAATCAACATTTCAAGTTTCATAGTCAAGTTTGTAAGTTTGCAAATGTTTCGTTAAAACTGTCATAGTCTTAGCTTGGTCTAAAAAGTACTTTGTTCATCGATGTTGGATGCCTATATCGGTTCCATTTTCATGTACGCATCGAGTGGCTAATGGTTATTTATCAGACTTCAAAAAGGCTAGTTTAGCTTGGTTCTAGCATAACTTCACTTGCTGCTACACATCGGTAGTCATAGTCTGTTTCATTTTACCTTATTGTCTGTCTATTTCAAAGATCTTCCATATCTGCTTATCTGATCATTTAAGGTAGTTTTTTGATAGCTTGTAGCTTAGGTTTTGTAGGGATTACCTTTAGGAGCAGCACTTTAGCTTATCTAGGAGCTTTTAGTTAAACTCAAGCAACAAGCCCAGCCTTCATACCTTTTACGCTCCCTTTGTTACCGCTTGCACATTCAGTTTCATTAAGCCCTTTACAGCCTTTAGTTTTTGATCCTTAACTTCTTCATCACAAGTCCTCATTAGCTGTTATTTTGGATTTGTAATCTCTGGTTGGTGGTCTACTGATTTCAGCTTTTGGTTTTCCCTTTGAGCTTATTAATAAGCACATGGATAAGCTCAAAGTAGGGGCCAAGAATCTGTTTTGCTTATAGTTGCAGTTTGCTTAAATCATTGGTAAACTGATCATTAGAGGTTAGGAGTAGTGTTAATTAGTTGCTATTAGCTTATTTTAGCATACATTAGCTTAGATTCTTGTTTGATAGCTTGATTCACTCTTTAGCTTATTTTCTATAGCCTATTAATAAGCAGTTTCACATCAGTTTCATTTTCATCCACGTAAGCCCTTGTTTTTATATTTTTAATAGCTTTAGAATAATAATTTAGGATTTTCTTGAGTTTTTCATAATTTTTGGTCACTGTTTGCTATTTTTCTTGATTAAAATCAGTTTTTAGGCATTTTTAAATAGCTTTTATTGCAAATAATTAAGAAAAAGTTCCAAAAATAATTTTTCAATTTTCCCAGTTTAAGAAAAATATAAAAAGCATAAAAAATATTTTTCCCTATTTTTCCCCTTTTATTTGGTATTTTTCACAATTTAAATTAGATTTAAATAGTTTTAAATTCATAGAAAATAGAAAAATAATCAGAAAAATAAAAAAAATAGTTTTGAAAAGTGTCTTATGGTATTTTAGATTTTATAAAAAATAGTGTCACATTTTTCTCTTTTATTTTCATAATTTTTAGTATTTTAATTTAGTTTAAAAAGTTAATAATTAGTTTTTAATTCTAATAAAATCCAGAAAAATCCTAAAAAATAGTTTTAATTCATAAATAGTTTTAAAATATCATTTTTAGTATAAAAGTAATTTTAGGTTATTTTCGGATTTAGAATAGATGTAATTGCTTTTTATTCGCGTTTCGTTTTTATTCCGTATTTGCGTTTTAGTGTAGAATTGCGTAGTTTGCCATAATTCTTAGGTTTTCCCCATATATTTTAATCCTATATGCTTTCCTTATCCCGTAGTTTAGAAAACATCAAATTATCCCCTTCTCTTATTCAAATCCCGATAATCGAGACGTGAGTTGGAAATTCCATTCAACCCTCGTTCGAACGATCTCGGTGCTCAAACCTAACACGTTTGAGTTACCCGTATACTACACTTCTCTTCTATTATTGGTTCTGAACTGTTTTAAGTTTCTTACGGTTAGTCATTCACAAGTGGCTAGCTTGTGTGAGATAACTTGACGGTTTGGCACGAATCATACTTCCACCCTAAATTTCAAAGTCCGTTGTACTTACTTGTGAACAAGATGATGGAACCTCTAAACATATCTCTCATGAAGACTTTCTTCATTACCGAATCAACAAACACTCATCAATCATTTGATGACCCCTCTAGCGAAAATGCTCAAGGAACTTAGTAATCTTTCAAATAGGATCAATCCTCAGTATTCATGCTTTATCAATGTAATCCAATTTCTTTCATGAAATAAAACATCTTACATTTGATATCTTAGTGTTAGAACCTCTTAAACTAACTTTGAAATATGATGCATTGTCAAAGTCATTGCATACCTTTTGTAAAGGTTCTGCTTACCAGATAGACGGATCCCAAAATTTGTGCTTGACGGATCCCTACTCTTAGGGAACCGTGGGATCTGCCAAACAGAAAATGCAATTGCAAACATTGTATTTTAAACATGTCATTAGAACACCTCACACTAAGCTAGACATAGTGTCCCAAGGAAAATTAAGTCCTTATCAAGTTAAGTAGACCCTTCCTACTCACACATAACTCACCTAGATCACAATCAAGACACTTGTAGATCTATCGTTTCACTTAAACCCATTACTCTTCCGCTCTCAAGCTCACAAATCATTTCTCACATAATCCCTCATATCCAACTTTGGAAATCTTTCGATTATGAAAAAATTGATCATAATCATCCTTACCTCAAAATTGGTCGAAATTGATCAAATTCTAGTTTTTCCATCTTAAGTCTTTAGGATATTCTCCAAAACATTATCCTAAGTCACTATCTGATCTCTAGGATCATTTAGCTCCATTTGACACTCTCAAAATCCTTAGTGTCATCTTTGTTCATTCATTGGTACTCATGAAAGTTCCAATTTCTTCCATAAAAGGCAATCATTAGCTACTTCACTCATTACCCTCAAGTACTTAAGCACCTCTTCATTTAAGACACTTAGATAAACTGAAACACTCAAGAAGAAATAGGCATTAAGTCTTACTAACATCATTGCTATATTTTCTTAGCTACTGATAGACGGATCCCTAGGATTAGCCTAGGCGGATCCCTCATTGGAGAGAACCGTGGGATCCGTATGACAGATTTATGTCAACTCTAGCTAAAACAATCATTTCAAGCTCATCTTGCTAACTTAAACACTCCATCTCATCTTAAATGAGTTCCTAGATCAGTACAACACTTAAGTTGACTCTTGTGCTTGTTAATCATCACATTCCAATGAATCTTAGTGGCTTAAGTCTTGATTGCACTTGTCAAAACCCTTGCCTGATAAACCACATTGTTAGGACTCCTAAAGTCATCATCTTCAATCTCATTTTCAGCACTTAGAAATCTTTACAAACCTCTTGAAATCATATCATCATGAGGAAAACTCCAAGTAGCAACTTATCTACCAAAGAACCACCCAAGAAAATTGCTCGTGTTGTACACGAAATCTCTTCAACCGAATCTTCTCCAGTCAAGTCGACAAATGTAAGTATCTCTCCTCCATCAACTCAACCAATCAAACCAATCCCTAAAAGGATAGTACCCACAAAACTACCTATGCCAAACACCACCATACCTCCTAGGCCAAACAATCCCATCTCCACTAAACCATCACCATTGGTTCCTAGAGCTATCTCATTCACAACTCCATTCTCATCACCACACCTCTACAACTTAGAGGATTTGCCTCCTACGCCATCTTCATCCTCCTCCACCAACAACATTCTCCTCATTAGGAGGAATAATAGTACAAAATCAAGGTGTTGAGTCAACACTAGCTCCGGCTTCCTTTTCGCCGTCACCATCACATAACCCCATTTGGATTATGAGAAATTATCAAGGTCTACCACCCGACCATATGGAAGTTGACACTTCTCTACCACCACCATCATTCTTGGTCGAGCCATCTTCAAATGTGCCTCCACCAATCCCTCCGTCGTTTGAGGCTCCTCAACCCGCTTCACTTGATCCTTTGCATCAAGCAATTTCATTTCTTCCACCACCACTACCTAGCCATGACAAAGATTTTTATCATTGTCAACATGTTGAAAGTTTGATACATGAAGTACGAGAAGATCAACGTTTCATGTTCTATTACCTCCTCGAACATTTCGACGAGATTAAACCTAAACAAACTTGAGCTAGAGGATTTTTAGTGGTGTCCTAGTATCAAGCGTTACTTAGATAAGTCTAGTAATTCCAAGTCATGTATCGTTCATTTTCTTAGTTTTTAGAGTCATGTACATCATACCTCTAGTTTTATTAAATGAAATTACATGCTACTTGCTATATTTCTGAGTATATGATTATGTTGTATAAAACATATCTCATTTTGATGATAAAATTATTTGTTATATCATCATTCTTTGAAATTAATCATCGGCCCAGATAGATCCCTTTAATTTGCCTAGACGGATCCCTACAAGGAGGGAACCGTGGGATCCGTGAGACAGAAAACTAATTTTCTACTAGCTTGAGTATTATTTGCAGGAAATTATGCATTATACTTGTTTTCTAACCTTTGTTTTGTAGTTATTCAATTTACACATGAAGACTTTGACACCCTAAAGCTAGGGGAGCTTTTTGTCAAAGCAATACATTGCAAAATTATTTGCAATATTAGGATTACTTTTCATGACCTGTCTATTGCAAAATTGCAATCTTCTAGGGGGAGCTTCTTCGTCACAAGGACGAAACAATTTGCCAACAAAATTTCAATTCTTTAGCTTGTTAGTTTATATTTACTTGACGCCCTCACAAAGGGATGGACTCGTCAAGGGGGAGTTAAGACTGTTGGAATCACTCCTAAACCATTTCTGAAGTGTTAGTGATCAATATGTAATAGTTAGCTTAATTAAGGCTTTTATGTTAGTAATCAAGGCTAGGCTCATGTAGAAAGCCCATGAGCCTATGCCAAAGCGCAATAAGTAAAGGAAGGGAGCTTAAGTGTTGCCCTAGCTCCCTCCCTATAAATAATCTTGTAACTCTCATTTGAGAGTTGGTTGTTCATTTTCTCTCAATACTCACGCATAACTTGTCTTATATTCCTACGCGTATTGTTTGGTCTTGTTCAACCGATCTCTCTTTATCTCTACTTCTTATATTGATGCTTGTGTTACAAACATGGTGACCTAACAGTGGTATCAATAGCCAAATAGTTGGGTGAACGATTTGTTTTTGAAGTTTTTTTCTTCCTACGCGTACGTTTTGGTTTACTAACTCTCAAACGCTTCAAAACTTTGATTTTTACACGTTAAAATTCAAGATTCTTGTACTTTAAAGGTTATTTGGTGTTAAAGTTGAAGTTTTTGGCAAAAAGTTTGAAACTTTATGTGTTTTTCATTGTTTTTGAGCTTGGTTTCATACGAGTAGTTCTCTCTACGCTTAAGGTGCATAAGGGTTTTAGATCATAAAGTTTCACACTTTGGTGTTATTTTGGTGATATTAAAGATTTTTCATCACAAAAATCTGGTTTAGAAACATTGGTGTGCTTAAAAATCGGTTTTAGCAAAAGTTGGCTATTCCTACGCGTAACTAAACCCTAGTTTTATGCGTAAGTGCTCAAAGCATATGCATAAGGTTTTTCTTGGTTTGATCTTCAGAGATACTGGTTTACTCAGTGTTTTCTTGCTTGGATAAGCACGAAAACACTTCGACTTTGGATATCTTCTACCTTTGAATAAGTGTAAAAGGATTTTTGGGATAAAACCCTAGTTTCGCCTAAGCATAAAAGCTTACAGTATTAAAAATCTTACGCTAAGCATTTCCTATGCATAAGCACTTCTTATGCCTAAGGAAATATTACGCATAAGTTTCTTACTACTAAGTCTTTAGTTTACGCATAACCTAAGGTTTAACCAAGTATATGCGTAAGCTATTCCTACGCGTAAGCTCTACTCTTACGCGTAACGTGGTGTTTTTACGCATAAGGTATTCTCTTTGCCTAAGCTAGTTTTCTACGCATAAGGATTCTTCATCAACAAAGTTTCATTCTACTACAAAGATCTATCATCAACACAAGTTTCAAGATGTCTCAACCACCATTCTCTAGCTACTTCCCTCATGTGTATCCTCAACAACAACAACAACAACAACTCCATCAACAACAACAATTTTATCAACAACTACAACAACAACAACAACAACAACTTAAACAACAATTTCCTCAAGGAGCAATTCAACTACAAATGATTCAACCACCCCCTAGTCTTCAAGTACAACCCTACACTAACTTTCACAATCAACATCCATCCAGGAATACTATGAAGGAACCATCTTGCTTTGCAAAGATGTGTGAAGCTTTAAGTAGCCAACAATCCATTCATGAAGCTGGATCACTTGATAGACCTCCAATGCTCACTCCCGGAAACTACGATCAATTAGTGATAAGGTTCTTTAGGTTTTGTGATCTAAAGAAGCCACATGGAAAGTTCTTGAAGAAGGTCATCCATGAAGGTCCATTTCAGATGCCTACTATCACTGTACTCGGAGATCCAACTGCTAATCCACCAAGAGGTGATGTCAACAACGTTGTCGGTCTTACTGAACTCACTACTGATCAAAAGACTGCTAAAGCAATGTGGGAGCATATTCATCTTCTCATGGAAGGCACTGAACTCAATCAAGAAGACATGGAATAAAAAATCTACTTGGCTTATGAACACTTCATGATTGAACCAGGGGAGACATTAGAGTCATATCATCATCGATTCTCAGATATCATCAATGACTTGGACAAACATAACATAATTATGCCAAGAATTGCAGTCAACACTAAGTTCCTGAGTAGTCTTGGTCTTGATTGGGAAAAATATGTCATTTTCATCCGTCAAGCGAAGAATCTTCATCATGCTACTTACGGATTGTTGTACGACTATTTGAAGCCCCACCAAAAAGAAGTTGACCGAGAACGAGTTATCCGTGGAGCTCCGGTTTCCCTTTCACTCCCGGATAATCAAAATCTTGCTTTGTGGGCTCAAGCTTGTTATCCTCAATTTCCAACATTACAAACTGTATTCACAAATCCTCCACAACCAACTGCTACAATTACCCCATATGATCCGTCACAGCAACAATCTCAAGAAACTCAATTTGTTCCATACAACAAGAATGATCAAGCACTTTACAGTGAATCTAATGAGGATCTTGAAGGTTTCGATGCATTGCAACAAGGGTTTGTCATGATTGCTAGAGCCTTCGGCCGATACTCTAACAAATCAAACAATCGCATTCGTACCTCATCTAACACAAGGAATCAGCCGTTTGTTAACAATGGACGTGTTGAAGTTGAAATCGCGGTAATGTTCGCCGATGGGTAGTGGTCAAGGGTTTAATCCAATGGGAAGGAATAACATGGGTGCTCCACAACAACAAAGGGCTCAAGTGGTTGAGCAGGGAAATGCTGAAATGGGTTAATGGTCTTACGTTGTTATAAGCTGTAATGAGAAGGGTCATCTAGCTAATGCATGCCCAAAGCCGAGGACAAGAGGCATCGCTTATCACAAAGAGGCTTTACTCTTGGCTCTCAAGGATGAAGCTGGTGGAACTCTTACCAACAAGGAACCAGACTTTATGGCCAATGCCGAATCGGATGATGATATGGAGGACTTGCGAGGCTAATGCACGATTGTGATGTTAATGGCAAACATGCAAGAACTCTACATGAGTGATCTGGTGATGTATGACATTGACGGCTTGTCTCGTGCGGATCAAACTATAATCATTTACGTCGATATCTCCGTAACCTTGCATCAGACAAGGCTCGAGTGTTCAACATGAGCCTTCTACATCTCATTCCGATGATAATCAAATAGATCCCGTAGTTATATTTGACGATCAAGATGACCTTATGGTTAACACTGATAATCAAGTTGACCCCATGGTTATATTTGAGGATCTTAATAATGATCATGTTGAGACTCACGTTGAACAAGCTGAACGTTCGTCTAATCCAGATCTTGAGCTCATGACCTTACTTAAAGACCAAGAATCTCGAATGGAAATATGCAAAAACATCAATAAACAATTAAAGGATAAAAATGCCTTTGCTAACTAAGGATAATGAATGCTTAAAGTTTCAACTCAACATTTTCAAACACAAGAAAAACGTGAAAAAGGTTTTGAAATTAAGCTTTTGCTAAATCTTACCAAAACGAAAAATCATTAGAACAACAGATACGTGATCTAGTCGCATCCAAAAATGCTTTGTTGTCTCAAATAGAACAACTAAAATATGATCATAAACAACAACTTAACGCTCTCACTTTGGAAACTCAAAAAGCCAAATCTGAGCTGTTAACTTGCCAAAAATAGTTCTGTGAGTACAAAAACATTCAAAGCGAATAGATGACTATCTTGAATAAATTGTCGACTTAAAACCAAAATCAAAGAGTTTCGAAATGTTGTTTATAAACATGGTGAGTCAATCACAACTATTCAAAAGTTTACTTTTAAACAAAATCCAAATGGATATGGACGAATCTTGCGATTACAAACCTAAGTTTTCAAGCGAGCATTCCAACCAAATCCTCAAGTTTACGGTCAAGAACAATTGATGATTCCATTATGATTTGTTGAATATAATCAAATGGAGGAATTAGATGCAGAAGACGAGAGTCGGTCAAAATTGGAAAATGTTGTTTATAACAAACCATTTAACTATTCAAAAGCTGTTACTTTCGTCACTCAACATGATTTTTCTAACACACCTTGGGTTATCACACCTACTTCTGAGTCTTCTAATGAGGGTCCCCTTTCCATCTTGCACAAATTAATGGTCCTTTACCTTTACTCGGTGAAATAAAGCCATTAGCCGAACAATGTAAAGTTATAAAATATTTTGAAACATTCTTATCGGACATCAAACTTTTGGAGCGTGAAATTGAAATCAATTCTGAAATAAAAGTTGAACATTTTCAATCGCCTCAAGCGCCAGCCCAAAGAGATATTTTTCGAGGAAAAGAATTTTACCGCATGCCCAAAATTTGAAAAATTGTGCAATATATTGGGAAAGGGATTTTCACAAGGAACTTGGACTTATGAAAAGAGTTTTGAACAAACAAAACATCGATTTCAAATACTAAACGTAAAAATAAATTGTTGAGAAAAGATGTTGATCGAATCTTGGAAGATGTTATACGTCTTGATACCATTAATGTTGTGTTATTACATTACGTTACATATGCATTTGATTATATCTCTGTGATTCTGTTGATTACATTTGCAAATGTTGAGAATCGCGATAATGTGTCACAAATCAAGTCTTTAAAAGTTGAAAATGAGCGTTTGTTAAACGAGCTTTCAAATGCAAAACGTCGTCTTCAATGGTGTCAAAAAGATTGTCAAAATCGAGAACTGGCTTTGCAAAACAATCTCAACCAGTTGCATACCAAAACTCTTAAACCAAAACTTGAGCAACTGAATGATGAAAACGTGTCTTTGAAGTGTCAAATTTCAAAATATGAACAAGAAATATCAAAAGTTAAAAAGGAATATGGTGTCATATTTGATTTACTAAAAAAGACTCGTGCTCAAGCGTCAAAAGATGTTGATAATCATCTTGCATATACCAAAGATGTTTTACGACGAGAAGGACTCACTCGTTCTAAAAATCTAGATTTGTTACACAAAATCCATGATCTAAAAGCAGAATTGGTGAAACTTAAGCAAGATAAGGATAGTAACACTGTAGTAACTGCACCTAAATAGATTCAAAATGACTCTAGAACATCTAATGACAAACCACAAGAAACTAATGTGCTTCCATCTACTGAAACAGGAATAGTTGCCTCTTTTCCCAACGCTTGCACTTCACCGCCTAGGAGCAATACAAGTATGAAAAGGAAGTTGCGACGTAAGAAAAGAA
Organism: Chrysanthemum makinoi; assembly: GCA_910596185.1. Classification (NCBI taxonomy): domain Eukaryota; kingdom Viridiplantae; phylum Streptophyta; class Magnoliopsida; order Asterales; family Asteraceae; genus Chrysanthemum; species Chrysanthemum makinoi. The sequence goes on along the minus strand of OU343221.1, from coordinate 125,921,912 downwards.
CAATAAAGAATGCTGAAGTAGAAGAACACCTTAGAACTTTGAATAAAACTCAAGTTGCACCCACTTTAGATATTGCGTCGGACAAATGTAATGGAAAAAGTGATGTAACAAATGCTGAATCTTTATGTACTTTAAATTCTAAGTTTGAAGCTTCTTGTGTTGGTTGTCGTAAAAGTATGTTTTCCGGTTGTCATGACAAATGTGTTGCTAAGACTATCTTATCTCGTAAGCGTAACAATAGAAAACGGAATAACTCTAGGCCCACTAATGCTTCTAAGTCTGTGCTAGGTAAACCGCCTTCTAGTGCTCATGCTTTAATCATTGATGTACCCTTAGAACCCACTTCACCTCCTAGGAAGAACTTATCACCTAGTGCATTCACTTAGACCAAAGCTAAGACTAGTTGGAGATGGCAAAAATGGTTACATAATACACTTGGATTTACATGGATACCTAAAATCATAAACATGTGTGTTTAACCTATAACTGCTTCGGAACCCTCTAACTCTTCGGGTTCCACATCTACTTCTATTCCATCATGTGTCATGCGTGTTGAATGCGGTGTCAGATCATCCTCTGGTTATTGATAGCGGATGTTCTCGACACATGACCGCAATCTCAAGCTGTTATCAAACTTTGTATCAAAGTTCATTGGCAGCCTTTGTCAGATTCGGGAATGATCACCAGCGGCTATCATGGGCTTCGGTGATTACATCAATGGGAACATCAAAATTAGCAGAGTTTATTATGTGGAAGGTCTCGGTCACAATTTTTTTTAGTCGGTCAATTTTGTGATGGAGATTTGAAAGTTGCTTTTAGGGAGAAAACTTGTTTCATTCATGATCTACAAGGAAACGATCTTATGTCTGGTCAACGCACATCAGGTCTTTACACAATCTCAATGCAAGACATAATTGCTTCATCTCCCATCTGTCTACTTTCTAAGGCAACATCTACAAAATCCTGGCTATGGCACCGTCGTCTCTCACATCTAAACTTTCAAACCATAACCAATCTTGCACGATACAAACTTGTTGAAGATCTCCCATGATTTCGGTATTCTAAAGATCACATATGCTCAGCTTGTGAACAAGGAAAAAGCACTCGTGCTCATTTTTCTTCAAAGGTGGAACATAGCTCACAGCATGTGCTTCATCTCCTTCACATGGATTTGTGTGGTCGATCGCAAGGCGTCTAGACGATTAATGGCAAATGCTACATTTTGGTAATAGTGGATGATTACTCAAGATGGAATTGGGTTTATTTTCTTCGAAGAAAAGATCAAGCTCCACAGATGATTATCACCTTTCTCACGAAAATTCAAGTTCAGCTCGGAACACGCAGACAAGTCAGAATAGACAAAGGAACTGAATTTGTTAATCAAACTCTTCGTGCTTATTATGAGAAAGTGGGAATTGAGCATCAAACTTCCATTGCACGTACACCCAAACAAAACAGAGTTGTTGAAAGACGAAACCGTACGTTAGTGGAAGCTGCAAGAACAATGTTGATAAATGCTAAACTTCCAGATTACTTGTGGGCTGAAGCAGTATCTACTGCATGCTACACTCAAAATCGTTCAATGATTTGTAAACGCCACAACAAAACAGCTTACGAGCTTATCCACAACCATAAACCAAATCTTAAACACTTTCATGTCTTTGGATCTCTTTGCTATCCAAATAATGATCGTGATGACTTTGGAAAGCTCAAGGCTAAAGCTGACATTCGAGTCTTTGTTGGATACTGTGAAAATTCTAAGGGTTATCGGATCTGGAATCATCGTACAAGGGAGATTATGGAAACGATTCATGCCAATTTCGATGAGCTTACTGAAATGGCTTCTGAGCAAAACAGCTTGGAACCCGGACATAACCGTCTAAACTTCCCTCAAACCCCATCATCAGCTGCACCAAGCCTACAGCTAACTCGACGTCAAATGAAACAGCTATTTGCTCCTCTATTTAATGATGATATTGATCAACGTTGTTAGGAATTGGAAATTATATTGTAAAGCATCAGTCACCCCAAATATTATCTAGCTTAAGTTAGCTCGTAGACATATCTTTTATTACGTTATTTGATAGTTAGTTATTAGCATAGTTTAGTCTAGTGCAACACCGTGGAGGAAGGATGGGTCTTTACCCATTGTATGCCTGATCCACAGCCCGAAGGAGGGCGTGCTTCTTTGTATAAATAGGCCTCTCCCCACAAGGGAGAGGGTTGGATGTTCATTTGGAATCTAACCTTCCATGAGTTTCTCTTACTAGAAAATCCCACTTTCTCTCTCTAAAACCATATATTCGTACGCCCATATTTGTGATTGATTGAGTGTTTGTGAAATCCAATATGTTACAATTGGTATCAAGAGCCATGGTTTGATCATCTCTCTTACATATCCTTGGATTTCTTGTGGTTTTATATGGTTTTTGGGTTTGAAAAAGTTTAGTGGTTTTTGCATCATTTGGATCATTTCTTGTGTTAAAGTTTGAATTTTGAGTGTACTTTTGTGTTTAGAATCATTGTAAGTGCTTGGGTTTTGATTTGGAAAGCTTGAATCACTGTGGTTGAGCTTGTTTTGGATTAAAAAGGGTTGTGTTTAAGTTTTTCTTCCTAGCGACTTGGTTCTCGGATAAAGTTTCTTCGTAGCGACTTGCTTCGTTATTTGGTAGCGATTTGTAGTTGAAGTGGTAGCGATTTGAGTCCTAGCGACTTGTCTACTGAGACAAGACGACAAACAGTACAAATTAGTGGAGACACCACTTCGGCTAGCGACTTGGTTGACGTAGCGACTTGTCTTTATTATTTCTAGCGACTTGTCTTTATTGTTACTAGCGAGTTACTCTTTAGCGACTTGACCTCTCAGCGAGTTGTTCCTTAGCGACTTGTCTACTTAGCGAGTTGTTCTTTTAGCGACTTGTCAGCTTAGCGATTTGTTGTGTTGGCGACTTGGTGTCTTAGCGACTTGTTCTTAAGGTTTATAGTAACTTGAGTACCAAGCGACTTGGGTAAGTAGCGACTTGTCTTCAAGGTAGTTAGCGATTTGGTGATTTAATGCAAGCAACTTGTGCCTAATATCCATCAACACAATGTCTTACATCACTGACCCTTTAATCTCCAAAGTGCTTGAACTCTATGATACCTCACAAAACAAAGAAATTGTTTGCTACTCATAATGTTTAACCATGATTGATTCAGCAGATTATGATCAAAACACTTCACATTCTGAGTCAGATATCAAAGAATCACACCCGTTAATGATACACGATGCAGAGCAAATGGAATGCAACATTGAGCCTTATCAACTACTTCATCTGCACCTCACACAACTGTTATCCTGGCGGGGATCAAACATTCAAGTGCTCTCTTCCGCCAGGACCTACCTACCTTGACAAGAACATTGTTGCTGAACTTAGAACAACTAAAGCTTCCAATTACCAAAAGGAAGGTATTAATGGATGATTCCAATCTGCACTGGTTATCCACAACCAATTTGACCATTTATCAATGGGGAGTATTACTGGAACTTCGATCAACACGTTCTGGAATTTCCTTCAAGAAATATCTTTGGAATGGAGATTCATGAGTTCATCAACACATTTATCCCACTTATGGATAATGTGGAAAAGTACATTAAGGAAGCTCCAAGAGAATGATAATTTGAGTGCTTTGAATGGGTGTCAAGATAAATTAAGTGAATGTTGTGATATGTCGGGTAATGGATCAGTTGAACGGACGGATGATCTTGAATCACGAGAATATCGATACAACAAAGGATGATGAAACAGGTCATCTTGAATACACGGGCTCGAGTCGGTTATGCTTGAAACAGTAGGCATTTCATAACTCATGTTATGCATGATTTGAATGCGATGTCACACCAACAAATGAACAGTGTCATGTGATGAGGTACCCTTAACCCGATCAACATAATGTATCGCTAATGTACCGATCAATATGATCCTATTTCTGAACATGACATTAATAAATGTTTCTTGGTTGAGCCTGAGTCTAAAATCTTTAAAACAAATGAAATGGTTGAAAAAAGGTTTTTTGATGAACTTTCAAACAAATATTTAACTCTTGAAAAACATTGTATTTCCTTAGAAATTGGAATACAACAAAGAGAAGAAAGTTTTCTTGCTACAAAACCTTGCATAAATCCGAATTCCCGATTTCGAGAATTTTTTGAAATTAACCAGTTAAAACCAGTTAGGGACAAGGATTCAACCATCATGTACGAAAGCATCTCTCAGACCTGCATAAGAGTTGTAATATAGGGATGAATAACTCTAACTATGAGGTGAGTGAACCGCTCACATCCAGGAATGATGAATTGGCTCTATGTGTGACCAACCTTTTAAGGGAAAATGAGTCTTTGAGAAAGAACTTATTAGAGAACAATTCCAAGCTGATAGAGCAAACTAACTCCTTGTTGGCAGACATTGATGCCCTCAAAGCCCAAATTCAGGATAAGAGCTTCACCATAGTTGCCTTAAAAAATGAGCTTAGGAAATCTATTGGCAATAGGGTAAACACTAAGTTTGCAAAACCATCGACCTTGGGAAACCAATTGTCTTGAACAACTTCGAACATCTTTGTAGTTAGGCAACCCAATGCTTTTAAAAGAGAAGATTTAGACCATCAAAATCTAAGCTTGCCTCCCAAGTTGATGAGAATATAGTTTTGACAAAACCAGTCACTTCACTAATTCAGTCCGATCTGATGAATAACAATCCCTAGCTTAATGTTTGAAGCCCTAAGATCAGGAATATTAGGAGTTCATCTAGTTTATATAAGAAGCATCAAATGGCTGATCAATCCCCTAACAAACAAACTAATTTCAAAAGGACAAATGTTCAAAATAGGGAAGTGGCTACATCCAAATCTACTAGCAGTTGTTTCAAATGGATTCCTACTGGTAGAATATTTAAGTTTTCAGGATCCAAACGAACTTTCACACCTAGATCTTGCCTTAAGTGGATGCCCACAGGAAAAATCTTCAAGAATATTGAACCTAAAGAGACTTCTATTAATGACACTCCTAGACCAAACTGTGCAACATCCAATATTAAGGATACTCATGTCACTAACTCATCCATTTACAATACTACATGTGCTAATATTGCAAAGTGTCCTCAGTCTTTTTCAGGTACAATGCTCAATTCAATCATGAACATCATGACCTGGTTTCCATCAGAAATGAAGATTGCTCACTAAGGAATTGTAGCTTGTCGAGATTGACGAACCTCGTACTTTGACTCCTATTCGACTTGAACCAGGACTCGTTCTCATGAATCCGTGTACTAATTTACTTTCACTTGTATTGAAAAAAAAAAAAAAATCTTTTTTTCAAATCAATTTTTTATTTTTTTTATTTAAATCAATTTTTTATTATTTTCATCTTTACCCACAATCTGATAAAAGATGTATCTCTTGTTATCGATAACATCTACGGTCCTAGAAATGTCATTCAATAATGATACGGGCCCATAGATGAAGTTCGAACAAAAGATATATTCTATTTGTACGGGAGGTTGAAATTCAATCAATGTTTACTCTTAATTGGTGACATTGATTGAGGGAAGAATCTTTCAATATATCTCTGCATCATTATGCGATATATGTGATGTGCCTACTTGTTTCTTTACATGTTATCCATGTTATATCATATTTGGTACTTGTCATATTATTCTACATGAATGCTTCTTATCCACCGTATCTGCATGCAATCTGATAAGTACAAGGATTGAAAGTGTCAATAGTACAAATTTATGTGAGATACTAAGATAGGTAGCGACTTGTCTCCATTTATCATAATAACAAGGAGCAAATATGTCATTTGTTGAAAATTTGGAATGGTTCCTAACAGTAGCGACTTGCTTAGATCATGGGTAGCGATTTGGTCCTATTAAAAGGGTAGCGAGTTGTCTCTTAATTCTAGCTAGCGAGTTGTCTCAAGTTGTTCAAATACAGGGACTGAAAGTGTGAACTTGTTAAACTTGAAAACATACTTAACCCCTAGCGACTTGTTACAAGTTACAAAATTTCAAAAACTCAAAAGCTCTCTTTCTCTCGTGACCATTTTTTAGCGACTTGTTTGTGGTAAGATAATTTCAATGCTTTGTTTTAAATCGTGTATATTTTATACCTCCTCTAACGCATCTCTCTTTACAGATTCCACCGTGCATTTTTTCCTCGTCAATTGACTCCCTCGTTTAGGTTTGTTAATGGATTCGCTTAATGGGAACACTTGATATTAAATTAGTGGTAGTTTGGGTTAACTGGGATAGATGTGATGGTGGATTTGTATGTTTAAATGGGTCCTTGCGCGTATTGTTAAAATTTTTGTTTGAGTTTGTTGTGTTGTGATGTTCTGATTATGTTTGTGCTAGTGGTTTGTTTGTATTGGTTCATTGAAACGATTTGGTTGTGTCGTTGTCATGGTTATATCTGTTGATTGGATTGTTGTTTTATGCGTATGTCATGTCATGTTCTTGGTAGCGACTTACCTGATAGCAAAGTGTTCTTGGTTGCGAGTTGGTTCAGATATTCCTCATGGCGAGTTGTGAAATCTTAATACATTCTTGCTAGCGACTTGCTTTGTAACTGGGTGATACGAATAGTAGCGACTTAGCCTTGTAATTTTTGATAGCAACTTGTATTGACAAGTTAGCGAATTGCTTAAAATTTTTCATAAAGGCGACTTGTTAAGTATTTTTTATATAGCTACTTGTTTTGACAAGTTAGCGACTTGCTATATCATTTTCACAATGGCGACTTGTCACTATTTTTTTCTTGTGGCGGCTTGTTTTGTCAAATTGTTTAAAGCGACTTGCTATAATAATTTCATGCTAGCGACTTGGTTCAGGTTTACTGGTAGCGATTTGTCTTGACAAGTTTCTCATAGCGACTTGCTATAACAGTTTTGGTTTAAGCAATTTGTAGCTGGTTTCTCTTGTAGCGACTTGATTTGACAACTTGTTTTAGCAACTTGTTATAACACTCCATAATAGCAACTTGTCTCATGAAATCTTATTATTGCAACTTTGTTTTTAACAATTTTGACTCAAAACAACTTGTCTCTTGAAAATTTTGTCAAAATAATTTGTTACTTTGAAAATTACTTAAGCTACTTAATCTATTTCCTAAGCATTTCAATCTGCTTATTGGTAATCTGTCATGTATGCTACTCGTTGTGTTTTTGTCATGAGGTTGCATTAAAGTTGTTTAGCTAACCATATCTAATCTAACATGCTCTCAAACACTGTTGTTGTATGTGTGTGTCTTTAGATTCTCAATGGCAAACACAACCTCATCTAAGAACCTTGCTACTTCTGCTCCACCCACAGTTCTTACAGACAATGAAATTTTTCTAGAAGATAAATGGGTAGAGATTGGCAAAAGCAACTGCTATGTGGACATGGAAAGATTGCAACAAAATCCAATCTTTAAAGTTCCTATTGACATTCTTAAAAACACTAACTTCTTTAGTGCCTTGACCAAGCAATGCATGATCCCTTCCATTTACCTACAACAATTTTGGAACACCATCACATGGGACAAGATCACTGCCACTTATTCCTGCAAGCTTGATGATAAGGAATTTGAAATCACATCTTACATTCTCAGTAAGGCCCTAGGAATCACACCATGTGACCCTACCAAACAATCGTCCCTCCACCTAGTCTTGCGGAAGAACTAATGGACTTTCTTAATGATTTGGGTTATCAAGTCAAGCGTTACAAGGGCTTCAGATATCATCACCGGACATATGTATCAACCATGGAGAGCCATTACTACTATTCTCAACTTATGCTTATCTGGCAAAACCTCAGGGTTCGATAAAGTGAGGATACCTATTATGCAGATCTTATGGGGTCTCATCAAAGGGGTGAACATTGATGTCTCGGAACGTATTTGGGAAGAATTCTCGTTGTCAATGCACACTTTCATCACCGATAGAACAAATGTTCAGAATCAAGCTCAAGGAAGAAAGAAAGTACACAAACTAGTGATTCCTAGCATAAGATTCTCAAGGCTTGTCATACAGTTCTTGCAACAGACTCATAACTTTAATCCTAGGAGTGAATCAGTCCTCCATAAAGCTAGGGATGAATTTGTACTTGGTAACCTCAAATATGTTGCCAGAGGTGTCAATAAAGAGATCTTTGGATTGCCAATTCCTGATGTTCTTCTCACAGACAATATTAAGAAGACTGGCCACTTCAAATTATACAAGAAAAGGGCATCCAGATCCAATATTGATGACGCTACCAATCCCTCACAGCCCAAGTCTACAAAGTCTACTTCCAGCACTAAATCATCCTCTAAAACCTCATATGCCGCCCTTCCCAAGAAGAAACGTGATAGATCTTAATCTACCGACACTTCATCACAGAAGCAGAAAAAGAGAAAGAACGTTGTTGAAAAGGAGAATGTTGGAGGAACCGAGGCTCCAAAGGGTGACAGACGATTGATTGATGAAGACGATCTTTGCTTTGCAACAAGGGATTAAACAAAGCCTGGAAAGCATGAACATGAGACCACCAGTTGGAGGTGTTGTGATAAGAGAACCTGAGCCAATGCCACGTCAAACAACTTCAATCACACAAGACAAAAGGAAAGGGATTGTTGGTGTAGATGCTGAACAAGCCGCTTACATGATTCTGGCCATCTCTTCTTCACCGTCAAGAACTACCAACCAATTTGAGCTGAAGAAAAGAAGCATTGAGTCATCTTCAGCTCAAGAACAAACTGGAATGGAAAAGGAGGTATCTGAAACACAGGAAGAGACACTTGCATCAAGTGATACCCAATCTAATAAGAATGAAGAAAATGATCGGCTGAAAGACCCACATGATATCCTTGAGCCAAGATCTGAAGAGCACATGTGTCTTGAGGAAACAAGCATGTCTACGGGATCTCTATCCTCACTTAAGAATCTGGATGCCGATTTCTCATTCGGTGATCAGTTTTTGAATGACAAACCCTCGAACCGAGACTCATAAACAAAATGATGAGAAGGAGGAAGCTGAGTCTATGTACGGTCGACATCGGCAAGACACATCAACCATCCCTCGATATGCACTTTTTGCTCTAACAACCGCACTTCCACCGCCCGAGAACCTAATAAAGATCTATCACTTGAACGGTATTTACAATTAATGACACGGACACCCCACTAGCTTCACCACCTCTAATCTTAACATCTGATCAATTGCTCGACAAGGCGGTGAAGCGAATTGAAGCTCTAGAGAGCTGCCTAAGTCTATCAACGCTCTCGAGAGTCGTGTCTACAATTTGGAGAACCTTAACCGCGAAGGTGTAGCAGGCACGCCATTGAAGCGAAGTTAGAATCTTGTAGAATGGGCAATGCAAGCTCCACTTTGCTTCAATGGTTTAAAGACTTACCCATTTCGGATATGAGAGCGTCCTTTTCGACAAAATGTTTGAAGCTAAAGAGCATCAAGATGAGGTCCATAAGAAGTTATTCGAGGCTCTTGAAGAATCGATAAAACACGACAATCATTTACAGTTTCTGAAAGATATTGGAAAAAGAGAGGCCAAGAAGAAAAGGAGGACTTTGGTGTTGGAGACATTGCGTAAAGGTCCTAAACCTCCTCCTCCCTCGCCTCCAACTGGAGGAGCTGGAACTTCTAGTCTTTGGTGGATCTTTTGGCACAACCACTGTTAGGAATTAGAAATTCCAGGTATTAAAGAGTCGGTCACCTCAAGTATATGTAATCGTTAGAAAGCTCGTAGTCATAGTACTTTTATGTTAAGTAGTATTTAGTTTAGTAACACCGTGGAGGACGAACGGGTCTTTACCCTTGTATGCACGATCCACGACCGTTGTGTGGCGATTATGTAAGACTATAAATACTCTCTACCTCCCAAGGTAGAGAGTTGGAGCTCATAATAATATTTTTTCTTTCTCTCACTAAGTTCCCTAAACCTCTAACTTTCTCTCTCTAGAACTCACCTTTATATGCCCACTTTGTGTTATGGTTTGATGTGTATGTGAAATCTAATATCCAACAATTGGTATCAAGAGCCATGGTTAGATCATATCTTGCACATCTTTGGATTTCTAGTGGTTTTTGGTGGTTTTTGAGTTTGAAAAAGTTTAGTGGTTTGTGCATCATTTGGTTGATTTCTTGTGTTAAAGCTTGGATTTTGTTAGTACTTTTATGTTTAGAATCATCACAAGTGTTTAGGTTTTCATTTGGTAGGCTTGAATCATCTTGGTTGGGTTGTTTTGGATTGAAAAGTGATGTTTATGTGGTTTTTCTTGCTAGCGACTTGATATACGGATCTCTTTCTTAGTAGCGACTTGCTTCACAATTTTGTAGCGAGTTACAGTTTTGGAGCTAGCGACTTAGACCTAGCGCAACGGTACAAGTAGTGGACTCTCCACTACGGTGCTTGACTTGGTGGTAGCGTCTTGGTCTGTAGCGAGTTGCTCTTTAGCGACTTGAAGTTTTAGCGACTTGAGTGGCGAATTGCTGCCAAAATTTTGCTAGCGACTTGGTGCTTAGCGAGTTGTTCTTTAGCAACTTAACTGTGTCTTAGCGACTTGGATACTTAGCGAGTTGCTCTTTAGCGACTTGGTTCTTAGCGACTTGGTGCTTAGCGACTTGGTGCTTAGCGACTTGGTACTTAGCGAATTGGTGACTTAGCGACTTGGTTCAAGGGTTATAGCGACTTGGTTGATTTTTACGAAGAAGAGGTTTGACCTAAGTTGACTTTTTACGTCAAAACTTCAAACGGCCATAACTTTTGATCCGTAACTCCGTTTTCAGCGAAATACCTGTCAAAACGACCGGAACAGCCTGAATATTGTGAGGTTTCACCACGATGTCGTGAAACGAATTTTTCGAGGCCCAAATCCTCTCCGAAAGGAAGTTATTGAGCTTTTAAGATTTTAGATCTAAATTTCTCCATAAAATCGTGCAACAACCAACCCAAATCACAACCAAACAACATCTCTGCTTATCCCACAAACAATCATAAGACCTAACACACAATTGTCTATCATTGTGTCGATCCATTAGTCATCTTAACACATTCCATTGGTCATTGCTTAACGGTTTGGTCTTGATTTTATTAAAATCCCTTGAAAGAATCTATTTCTCGGTTTAAATCATAGACTTGTAAAATCCCGTGCATTCCACCACATCATGTCTTACTCTCTTGACCGTGATTTCGAAGTGCTTAAATTGTATGATCTTTGTGGACAATAATGTTAATGAGTGCTACCTCGAGCGATTAAAGATGTTTGAATTAAACAATGAGGATGTGAGATCTTCATGTTCGGAGTACAATGAGAATGAATTGCACACTTTCTGAGAATGCCATGCAAATGGAATGCGACATTGAGCCCTATCGACTACTTCATCGCACCTCATACAATTGTTATCCATAGGCGGGGATCGAACATGTAGTGCTCTTTTCCGGGGACTTACCTACATTGACAAGAAGCTTGCTGTTGAACTTAGAACATTTAAAGCTGTAACTTACCAATGAAGAGGTTCAAAAGGATGGTTCCAGGCACTCTTCAAGTAATCTACAAACAATTTCACCATTCATCGATTGGGGAATATTCAGCAGATTACGATCAACATTTGACTGGAATTTCCTTCAAAAACATCTTGGAATGGAAATTCAAGAATTCATTGAGACATTTATCCAACTCATGGATAATGTGAAAAAGTACATTGAAGAATCTGCTTAAAAGAATGAAAGCGTGAATGAGTGTCAAGTGCGGTTGAAAGATTGTTGTGATAAGTTGGGTAATGTTTCATTGAAGTATCGGTGTTGCTTGAATGCAGAATGTCACTGACAACAAAAATTGATGAGTCGGATAATGCAAAAATGGAATCTTCGTGCTCAAATTCACAAGAGAGAGAGTTGCACCAGACACAACCTGTGCAAGTTAATGCAAAGGAACACTCCATGGAAGCTTCGGATGTACCCAAGATAGAGATGCACCCTTCACAGCCTGTGCATGTCAATGCTGAGGTAAGTTGCATGGAAGTTTCTGCTGTACCTAGTTGTGCATCTTCTACTCAAAATGATGATTATGAACTGCATGAGTACGCTGCATTTGTGCCTGATGATTCCCTTACCACTGAGCTTAACATATATAAGGATCAGGTTGCTATTTATGAACAACGTGCTAAATTTGAGTTGACCACTCGTGAGCAGGAAATGGATGACCAAATGCGTACAACTATTAGAAAAAGTAGGTTTAGAGAAGAAGTATTAAAACAAGAGTTAAACTCCTTGCAAGAAAAACTTTCTAAAACTGCTAAGCAAAAACAAGAACTTCAAGAAAATGTTAAAATGCTTAAGCCAGAATTTAGTGCTAAGGAATCAAAACTTTTGAATGATTTTTCTAATCTAAAAACTTTGAAAAACAAGCTTGAAAATAAGTTGTGCGTACAAGGAAACACCATTCAGACTGCTCACATGATCACTAAGCATAGAGTTCTAAGTGACAAACATAGTGTTGCCTTAGTTGATGAACCAAACCCTGAGGCTTGTAAAAAGGCTAGAGAAGCTCATAAGGTACTGTATGATGGTAATGAGATCCTTAAGCCTAGGCAGAAACCTAGTTGCGTGAGTGCGAGGAAGATAAGAAATCAGATGAAGTCACTAGGGAGAAAATGAATAAGAAGCTAGAAGATCCTGAGTGTAAAAGAACAAGATAACGATGAAACCCCATGATTACACTAAGGAAAATTGGATATCCTTAAACATGTTTAAGCCTCGGACTCTATTGACCCCTGAACAAGTGTTCTGGAAAAAGGATATGGACTTGCAAAAATCTGAAAATCTTGTTGAAAAGAATCCCCCTTGTAGGAAATTCCCTAAAGCGATTGTGTATCCTCCAAATACACCAATGCATTTAGTTCCTAGAACTATTGCCACTAAGAGCAAGACCTTAATCAGTCAATATGTTATTCTTCAACTATTTGTCGATTTTGAGAAAACTTGTAAGAAAAGGATCACACCCACTGGGATAAGAAGGGAAAGGGGTTTTGAGCAAACAAAAGAATGCTATCTAGCTGAGGTCATGCCTTTCTTTAAACAACTAAAAGATCATTTTGAGAGTCTTAAAAGGGGATAAAATCAGATATTAAAGAAATGGAAAAGGAATTTGATGCAATGATAGTTGAGGTTAGTAACTATGGGCGAGAATTAAAATATAATGAGATTGAGAGGAAGAACTTGCATACCTTGAATGAGAATCTTATTTCTGAATGTATTACTCAAGATGTGTTTTACACTGCTACAAATTGTTCCATTAATGCTTCTCAATTTCATGAATTATCTGTTGCTCTGAAAGTCTCCCATGATCGTGTCATTGAGCTTGAAAAACTAATTCTAAATTGCATGAGAAAATTGAACAGGATGATCATGATAACTTGGTGAAACAGTTTTCTAAATTGGAAGTTGAGCATCTTGCTTTGCAATTAAAATATCAACATCTAAAAGAAAATGCTAAAACCTCAAATATCAAGACATCCTTGGATGCTCCTGAATTTGATGCATTTTTTGAAATTAGCAAACGTGATGAACAGATTCGAGCTCATTGTAACACGATCAGAAAATTGAGAACCCAAGTCTCACAACTGAAAGGTGAAAAGAAGGAAGTGACTGGATCCCAAATGCCTCCTCCTTTAGATTCTCGGTACTCTCAAACTTTTCATCTTCAAAACTTAGTCAATGCATTACAAAAGGAAAACGAGAGTTTTCTCGAAGAAAATGAAAAAGTTAAACAACACTTTAAAGAGTTATATGATTCAATGAAAGTCACCCGTGACCAAAACAACGAAAAAATAACGTCTTTACAAAAGGAAATTGAGAATCTGAGAAGCCAGGGAAATGGGAAACTGCCACTTGTTTTCAATAAGAATGTTGTCTCAAAGTCACCCTCAGATTGCAAATACACTGTGACAGTTAAATATATTCCTCCTCATCTTAGGAATAATGAACATGCTTTTCATGACTACTGTGCTTACCTTAAGGATAGTCTAGAATGTCTCCGTGAGATTGTCGAAGAGGATTTCATTAACAAACCTCTTGATAGTGAAGTTAGGTTTGCTTGCCTCCAGGCCAAAGCGATCTCAAGAGCTGCGAGAATGTGTAATTGCAACATGTCCTAAATCCTTATCCTTAGGTGCAAAAGGCAAAGCTGTGATGCCTTGTTCTATGCCTAAAGCCAAGCATGTGACCCTTGATATGCCTTGTTCCATGTCGAAATTCAAGCAAGCAACCTGTGATGTGCCTCCTAGAATTTGAGATCCCAGCACTTCTAGACCAGGAATGCAGAAAGTAGTGAAGCCATGTAATGTTCCCATCGTTACTTCTAGAGATGTTAAGATTGACACTAAAGTTAGCGGGTCAAAACCTAGAAGCTATGCAAAGAAGGATAGGATTACGCAAACTAAAAGTGATCATGATAAGGAAGTGAAAGAACACCATAGGGACAAGAAGTTTGATTTGAACAAAAGAATCGTGTTAGTTCTAGTATTAGCTCTAAGCTTACTAAAATTAATTGAGGCCTTATGCTATCTGCAAAACATGTAAAAATGTTTAATTTCTGGTAATCATGATAAATGTGATGTGTTATTTCTGAGGTCTAAGATTCATAACCCAGTTAAGAAAGTTTGGAGAGCGAAACAGTTAAGCAATCATGGAAACCTACAGGGAAGGTTTTTACCAATGTAGGATTTCAGTGGAAGCCAACAGGTCGAATATTCACGAATGGCAAACCTTGCCCCTTAACTAGACCCACTATGCCTAGAGTAGTGCCTGTTAAGGTTTGGAAGCCAGCTGGTAGAATAATCCCATTAAGCACAAAATGTCCCTCGACTAAGTCTGATGCTTCTACTAGTTCAGCTCCTAGTGACAATGACATTGCACCTAGGGTTTCTGCTGATTCAAAGATTGTTTGTGCTAACCAAAAGGACCCCATGAGCACGTGGGGATCCAATGTTTCCAATTCTCTATCTTAGTGCATTATCCAAAGCAGGTTTTACAAGTCGTCCCTTGGTATTTGGATTCGGGCGGCTCTAAACATATAACGGGCTCTAAACAATGGCGTCTGTTCACATCAGTTCAGGCCTCGTACTTCATCATTATGGCGTCTGCAGATAACACTTCAGGCCCGTTCCTCAAAGAAAAGAAAAGTGTACGCTTGAAGCGCTTTATCTTGAAGAAGAAGAAATCTTCATGTTTATGACCATTCTCATCGACATTCTTCATCAACAAGCTTCATGTTTCTCCCATGCTCATTCAGGCATCAAATGGATCTACATTCATTAATGTATATTCTTATTCACTTGCTAAATCAAAAATGGCAACTTCGGATGCAATTTTTGAGGGGGAGAAGAGTGAATATACTAAATGATGATGGATGTTTGAATAATGGTTATACGACTTAATGTTTGATGACTCTCCTCCAACGCCTAATGTTTCACTCACTAAGGATAAATGGGATTTATTGTTTGGGATTCATTGGTTCAAGATATGTTTGATGAGTATTTACAACCGCTAGCGAATATTTGATGATCATAAAAGAATATGTGATTCATGAGTTCAAGATATGGTTGATGATCATCAAAGAAGTACAACTCAGACTACTCAAAAAGCCCAATCTCCGGTTATTCCTCAAGGCGTTGATAATGATTATCATAATATTGCAGTTGCACTCATGAATAATGATCCACTCTTTGGTATTCCTTTGCCAAATCTTCATGGATTATTGTTCCTCACATCGTGCATGCTATAAATCAACCACATGAACTTCAAGGAAAATGTCTACCTCATCCGCTCGAAGTTATTGGTGTATCCTCCAGATCAGTCTCTACATGAATACTTTTAGGAAGAATACATTGATGTTGAGGCATCATTTGTTCCGGTTCATTCAGTGGGTGAATGTACATCCGGTTGTATGTTTATTCACATGTTGGGCATTTGACACAAGTTGATTACTTCAGAGTTAATCATTTATCACTTATTTGAGATTGAAGTTGACTTTCACAAAGGCGTGTTCTTATTTGATAACTTGCTCGGGCTTAAGAATTTGAGTTGAAGGCTTGGTTTATCTAGTTACCAGCAGTCGGAGTGGATGGTTGAAGACCTGGTTAACTATCACTATTAGGAGTTACGTTGTTTTACTCAGTGTCACATCCAGATGACGATGTGGATAATATCAAGAGGTGTTAATGTCTCATACCTTGTTTGAGTGTGAGCACTTAGAGATTTGCTTGAAGCATAGATTCTCGACACCGTTCTTCCATCTTTAAGTGCAAGCTTAAGACACAAATGCGGGGAATTCGACTTCAGTTTCAAGTTTGGTATATTGGGTTTTCTTCAACAGTGGTCACTTCAAATTGTCTACATATGGGTTGATAAAGATAGTCGGAGAGAGTTTATGTAGCAGTTGATTCTCACAGGATTCATTTGGGCTATTTGAGTTCTTCTCACAAGATTTCAAGTTTATGGATATATTATGTTTTCTGATTCGAGGTATCAAAACCATTTGGGGGAAGGATATATTATTCCAACTATTTGGGGAAGTGGTCTCTGGAGACCTTTGGTTTATGTTACTCGTTGAGTTGGAAGAAATGTGAAATATTTGGAACGTGAGATATCTTGCCTATCGACATCTTATATACGGTTTATGATAAAGTGCCTTCGGTTATATGCACAACATGTTCACTTGATCGAGCTAATTCAATTATTTCAGAGTTGACATCCACAGAGATGATTAGTGACTCAACATGTTACATGGATGTCATCGTCTCTACTCTTGTTGGGTACATGTGTACATTATGTGCTGATTGGTTATATGTTATATAACTGGAATGCGCTTGGTAAAATGAAGATGTTGATATATTGTTCCCCTAAATAGAAAACTGGTCAATCTCGAAGAGTAAGGTGTACATCGGGATGCAAGGTTCATGTGATCGGTCGTGTCGGTTAATCCGAATTTGATAACCACTGAGGCGATCAATGTTTCAACTTGTTACTTCGGTGTTCTCGTGTTCTTCAGGGTGCTGAGCTTCAATCAATGAGACCGCTTTGTATTCAACTATACTTCTTAGGGAAATGGTCTTTATTCGATGTTTGTCGGTTTGGGGTGAAGCTACCAAAGATTCAAATTGAGAAGGCTCATGTCCAGACGATTTTCTTAGAAGCCTCGAATGCTTTGGTGGCGAAAGTTTAAGAGATGTTGATTCCTTTCTTCTACAACGTCTTTGAACGATATCTTTATATCGGTACTCATTTCATCATTCTCTTAAACTAATTTATCTCTTGTAAATATTTATTCGAAAAACAAAATACAAAATTATAAAACCTAAAAACCAAATAGAAAAATATAAAACTTTCAAAATCCATAAAAATTGAAAAATCGAAAAATCTTCAAAAAATATTGTCATTTTGTCATGTTTCTCTCGATTCGATAATATCTACGGTCTTGATGTTGTCATTCAAAGAATGACACGGGACTTTAGATGTTGTTAAATTTTTATAAAAAAAAAAAAAAAAAATTCAAAAAAAAAAATCAAAAAATATTTTTTGGGAGAAAGAGAAAATATGGTTTATTGTCATTTCAGGCATTAACCCGCTTTTTCAAAGAAAGAACAGAGCCATACTTTATCATGTTTTCAAAATTCCATGCTCGGATTCTTTAATCATTTATCTGCTGAAAACTAACTGCTTTGAAAAATAACTTCGGTCTCTATTTTTTATAATCATCAGGACTTATTTGTCAAAATATCAATCTCTCAATCAACAACCTATGTCATTGATTGAGGGGGAGAATGATTTCAATTAAATTAAAAAGTTATTTGGCATTCAATTGTTTTCAAAAGATATTCAAGCATGTTTTATCAATGGAGTCTAAAGTCTTGTTTTATCAATGGAGTCTAAAGTCTTAAAATCCGATCATTATCAGTTAAAACGCTTTCATAATCAAGTCACAATTCTCCTTAAAAGCTTTCAAAATCAATTTAAATCTATAAGAGATCACAAATCTCAAATGATTTGATAATTGGGGGAGAATATTGGATGTAAACTGATAATTCGGTAAATGGTTTTATAAGGATGTACAAGCTCCCCTTCCCACATATGACAAACGATTTCAAATTTTCCATGCACATGTTGAGGGGGAGCATCTATCTTAAACCTATGATTTGAAACGTGATAACTTATCTCAAGGTGCAGGTTCCCTCTAGTATGTGCAAAACTCTTTTCAAATCTCGAGGCACATATTGAGGGGAGCAAAATCATGAAAACCTCATCCTTCCCCAAAATGCTTTATCTACTTGATTCGATTAGGGAAGTGATGTTGATATTTTTTTTAAATGGTAATCAAAGAAGTTAATTCTTCCTCTTGCCTCCGTGTGAAAAACTATTTCAAATACTTGATTCACATGTTGAGGGGGAGCACTTATTCTAAAAATATCAAAAACAATTCAGGTACAAAATGCTTTGATAAAATATCACAAGTATCTGGATTGATTTTCAAATGGTTTTCAATTGGTTCCAAATGGCAGATGAACAATACCAAATAGACCGACCAACTTTACTTTATGTATGGTGATATAAGGACGATAAGGTTAGGTATTTGTTCCCATGATCCGCCAGAACCGGAGGGATCTACCAGGGACTATCCACTAGTTAGTGTAGAGTTCTTAGGTATGATGATAAAAGGAGAAAATGAGATATGGGAAGAGTGCGGACTAAGAGAGCTAGTCTTTGGAATAAACCCAACAAGTTTCTTGCTATGAAGTCTCGGTAAGCACTGAAGGGGTTGAAGAATTAAAAAGAATTGAATGAGAAAAGGGTGAAAACAAATAGCCCTCCATTTATTCAACCTTAGAGGCGGCTGGGTTCAATTCATATGCTCTTGATGGTAACATCGGTATTGAAGACAAGGCGTCATGGACCCAGTGACGCACTGCACTTCAACTTTCCAAACCACTCAAGTTCCTCTTAAAAGGACTTGTTTCATTCTCACGGGGAACCAACATTATCTATCGACTTTCTCTTAGAGATTGTTGATATTGAAGGAGGAGACCCTCTCCCTAGTCTCCGATATAGGATCCAAATATGCACAAATTGAGTCTAGTGCCACGAGATCATCAATAAATCTCATTAGGACACTTTCAATGAAGACTCTCTGTTTCACACAATGTGGAAAGAGAGATTATATCTTGAGTCCTACGCATTATCCTTGTGGTATTGCCAGAACATCTGAGTGATGTGTTTACATATTCACTGTGAAGATGGAAAGCCTTCTGGAGCCAACATCTAACAAGCTCTTGGTAGGTGGCATGTGAG
The DNA here is from genome assembly GCA_910596185.1 of Chrysanthemum makinoi. Taxonomy (NCBI): domain Eukaryota; kingdom Viridiplantae; phylum Streptophyta; class Magnoliopsida; order Asterales; family Asteraceae; genus Chrysanthemum; species Chrysanthemum makinoi. The sequence goes on along the minus strand of OU343221.1, from coordinate 125,902,550 downwards.
ATCTATTATATAGATCAACCATGTGACAACTGAACAGAAACAATGGGGCGATTCAATCTTTTGAATCAATCCTGGTTCAGGTTATGGATTGACGGATACCTTTGAAAAACCGGTCTTTGTGCTTTAAAACTCTTTTCATTAGCACGTCGACCGTGTACTAATTTTCAAATCAAAAGGTGTTTTATGATTGATAATTGATTTTCATTAAAACCTTCGTTATATTGCAAAAACAATTTCTATTGAGCAATACACGATTGTTTTCAAATCTCTTTTCATCAATCAGTGGACGTAAATTCACTGGTTCACTCACTCCGTGTTGTCTTCTTTGAGACGTTCGGTTTGAGAACGCTAGAGCATTGCGAAACCTGTCAAGGAAATTCTTGAATTATACGATCACAGGCGGTACTTGTCTTGATCAGCGGGAACCGTGGGCGTGTACCTCAATTCAACGAAAGTGATCAAAGACACTTTCGTGCGCTTTATTGCTAACTGTCTTATGCAGGTACACCCGACGTTCTGCATGATCGAATGAAGCGGTCAATCCATAGCCGCATGCTCACCTAACACATTCATATCAAAAGAAATCATGATTAGTGCATCAATGACTCTGATATTTTCACTCCATGCTTCGCTACGCTGCTGCAAACATCATGAATCAACTAAAGCTTCCGCTACTCTGATGAGAAGATATCATGATCCAGAATGTGAGCATGTCGGTCGAAAAGTCACAACATCACATAATACCAACACCACAATGGATTTATCAGAGATTTTCTATTAGATGATGATCTCAAAAGCTGGCTCAACATTATTATCACATGGATCAGTAAAAGACCTCCACTTGGATTAACCAAACATGCAATGAGTGGAATCAATGACTACGAGCTTCAGCAAAGTACTACATCAAGAATGCAAGATCAATTGTTAATGTAATATCTGATTGTATTCAATGTCATTTTAGTATATGTTTGAGGTGACCTCCCTTAGGGGAGATTGTTAGGAATTAGAAATTCCGGTATTAAAGAGTCGGTCACCTCAAGTATATGTAATCGTTAGAAAGCTTGTAGTCATAGTACTTTTATGTTAAGTAGTATTTAGTTTAGTAACACCGTGGAGGACGGACGGGTCTTTACCTGTATGCACGATCCACAGCCCGTTAGGTGACGTTTTATGTAAGACTATAAATACTCTCTACCTCCCAAGGTAGAGAGTTGGAGCTCATAATAATATTTTTTCTTTCTCTCACTAAGTTCCCTAAACCTCTAACTTTCTCTCTCTAGAACTCACCTTTATACGCCCACTTTGTGTTATGGTTTGATGTGTATGTGAAATCCAATATCCAACAACCACTACACCTTCACCACAACCACCAACATCTCCTCCAAAACCTTCAAATCAATCCAGTTCATCCGGTTATCAGGGTACTCAGAAGAAGTTTGCAGCATGGACCACGGTTGATTCAAGGTTTACACCCACCTTCTCCACTATCCCGGAAGACCAGGTACTTCATGAAGAGTCTTATGTCATGGCAGAGTCAGAATCTGATGATGATGATGCATCCACAAAACATATCCCTCAGCCACCTGAACAAGAGGATTGATTTGATGTATACGTTTCGGGTGAACGCGCTAAAACCTTTAGAGTTGCACATTCAAAAGACATAACTCAAAGCTGGCTCATTGAAGAGAGACCTCAAACTCCTGAACCTTCATGGTCCATTCCAGAGTCTGACACGATGATCTCTGACAACAACTGGGCATCAACCATCCCTACCAACTATGAAGCCCCACCTGAATACTCTCTTCTTCACATCACTGGAGATATGGGCAGCTTTATGAAGTAGTTTTGTGAAAAGAAGGGAATCTCATCCATCACTCCAAAGGATCTTGAAGGACCCGGCATTTGAAATCGTCCACGATCTTTCACTCAGATGCCAATCAGCTTCAATACCCGGATGGAAGAATGTCATAAGATGCTGAGTGATCAAGTCAGTAAGCAGATCAGCTGTTACAATGTGAACAAGCCTCTTCCTCTCAGTGGTGAACCTGGTCAAATGACTATTCAATCAGAGTTTTTCTTCAACCATGACTTGGACTATCTATGTGCTCATACTACTGAAAGAAGACCAGCTTTATTGATTTGGAAGATGAAGCCTGCTACCTACTCTGATCAGGGTCTTGAACAGATGGTACCGGATCAATTCTGGGTAGACAAAGAACAAGAGTATGACATTGCTGCCTCATATGGCATTTCTCATTGGTGGTTCAAGAAGAAGAAATTCTACATTGATAGACATAGTGCTAAAAAGAGTCGCAGAGTTGTTCGATCCAAGCTGCGTATTCTAAGTGTTATCAGTGTAGAGATCTTCCCAATCTATGACTATGATTACCTGAAGAAGATTGTTCTTCGAATAGCAGACTTGAAAGAGCATATTATAGAAGAAAACGACTTCAAACACTTGAGGCCAAATGACTTTGAAGATCTCTATCTTCTGAACCTCCAAGGACACCTTGACCATCTACCTGTTCGTGAGAAGAAGGCTCTCTCAGCTGCTGTCAATCTTTGGATCAGAGGCTTGGTCATTCGACAAAGAGTTGGGGATTTTCAGCTAGGAATGGAAAGCTATCAGACTCGAGTCAACCTAACAAGACCGCAATGGGAAGCCTCAGGACTTGAATTTCATCACGAATATAAAGTGATTGACACCCCTAGAGCCATCATCTTTACCGACAGATACGGGTCACGTATGCTAATGAGACTGTGCGAGCTTTTCAAGTTCAGTGATGGAACTCTCAAGATGGTCGAAGAAGAATTGAACTCGAGAGTGAAGCAAATCAAACTTGATCTGAAGCCGTGGAACAAAACAAGATTCTGGTCTGAATAGGACTTGAACATGTGTGAAGATTTCATTGTTGCGATCAGACGGAGATTAAAGACTAGAATGATTTATCGTAGCCTTGAAAGTTTTGTGGGTGGTAGACTTCGTGAAGGTCACTACAAGCTGCTTCAAGGAACTGAATGAAGACATCTTCCGGAAGTAGTTTCTGTTTTGTAGTTTTGATATGTAAAATGTGGTGTCTGTACTATGAACAACTATAATGTATGTAGTAGTGATAGGTTATGTATTGTGGTTTCCCTTTTTATCTAAAAAGGGAACTTCAGTGTAGTCCACTTCAGATCATATAAAACCGGATACATTTTTCTCCAACAAAGTTTTATTTCATACATATTTAAATCACTTGAGATCCAAAATCTCAAAGGATTTGAAATTTTTGATCGGGGGGGAAAATGTGATATAAATATGAAAGATGATAAAAGGTGACCATTTTTTGTCTCAAAGTGCATACTGCTCTCTAATATGTGCTAAACTCTTTTCGAATCTCGAAGCATATATTAAGGGGGAGCATTTCAAAACAAATATAAACCTTCAAGGTACAACGATTTCTATGTTTTAACATAATGTACCTTGATTGAGTGTTAAATGGTTTCTAAATATTTGGTAATCGTGGATGTATTTCAAAAGAACTCTTACCTCTATGTGATAAAATGATTTCAAATATCCTATGCACATATTGAGGGGGAGAATTTACCAAGAAAATCAAATGGTTGTTTCTACGGAAATAGTGATCAAGAAAATATGTCAAAGAACTCTTGCCTCCATGTGCTAAACAATTTCAAGATCATATGCACATGTTGAGGGGGAGCATTTCAAAATGATCAAAACTATTAAGGTACAAAATGCTTTAATTTCGTATCACAAGTACCTTGATTGAATTTCCAAATGATTTTTCAATCGGTTTCATGGAAGAATGAACAATACCAAAAAGACCGATCAAATTTACTTTATGTATGGTGATATAAGGATGATTAGGTTAGGTATTCGTTCCCACGATCCCGCTAGAGCCGGAGGGATCTACCCAGGGACAATCCACTAATGTAGAGTCCTTAGGTATGATGAAAAAAGGATAAAAGTGAGATATGAGAAGAGTGCGGACTGAGACAGAGCTAGTACTGGAATAAACCCAATAAGGTTCTAGTTATGAAGTCTCGGTAAGCACTGATGGGGTTGAAGAATGAAAAAGAATTGAATGAGAAAAGGGTTAAAATAAATAGCCCTCCAATTATTCAACCTTAGGGCAGAAACCGGGTTCAATACATATGCTACTGGTTGTTACTAAGGTAACACCGGTATTGAAGACAAGACGTCATGGACCCAGTGATGCACTGCACTACAACTTCCCAAGCTACTCAAGTTTCTCTTAAAAGGGACTTGTTTCATTCTCACGTGGAACCTACATAATCTATCGACTTTCTCTTAGAGATTGTTGATATTGAAGAAGGAGACCCTCTCCCTAGTCTCCGGCATAGGAACCAAATGTGCACGATTGAGTCTAGAGCCACGAGATCATCAAATAAATCTCATTAGGACACTGTCAATGAAGACTCTCTGTTTCACACAATGTGGAATGAGAGATTATATCTTAATAGTCCTACGCATTATCCTTGTGGTATTGCCAGAACATTTGAGTGATATGCAAACATATTCACAATGAAGATGGAAAGCCTTCTAGAGCCAACATCAAACAAGCTCTTGATAGGTAGCATGTGAGATCTATCCAATAGATCAACCATGTGACAACTGAACAGAAACAATGGGGCGATTCAAAATTATGAATCAATCCTGGTTCAGGTTATGGATTGACGGATACCTTTCAAAAACCGGTCTTTGTGCTTAAAAAATTCTTTTCTTTAGCACATCGACTGTGTATTAATATTTCAAATATAAAAGGTGTTTATAATTGATAATTGATTTTTCTCAAAAACCCTCGTTGTATTGCAAAAACACTTTATTGAGCAGTACTAGATTGTTTTTCAAATCTCTTTTCATCAATCGAGTGAATCTCAAATTATTTGGTTCACTCACTCCGTGTTGTCTTCTTTGAGGCGTTCCGGTTTGAGAACAGCTAGAGCATTTGCGAAACCTGTCAAGGAGATTCTTCGAATTATACCGATCACAGGCAGTACTTATGTGATCAGGGGAACCGTGGGCCGTGTACCTCAATTCAACGAAAGTGATCAAAGACACTTTCATGCGCTTTATTGCTAACTGTTGTATGCAGGTACACCCGACGTTTGCAGCTGATCAGAATGGAGAGGTCAATCCATAGCCGCATGCTCACACAACACATTCATTTCTAAAGAAATCATGATAAGTGCATCAACGACTCTGATATTTTCACTCCATGCTTCTGCTACGCTGCTGCTAATATCATGAATCAACTAAAGCTTCCGCTACTCTGATAAGAAGATATCATGATCCAGAATGTAAGCATGTCGGTCCAATTGTCGTAACATCATATGCGGGCAACACAACTATGAGTGATGCTGAGATCAACTGTGGCTGATGATCTCATATAAAGCTCAAATGTCATTATAATGTGGATCAGCTCTATAACCTCCACTTAATGTACATTATAATTGGATTATGACAATATCACCATGAAAGCACAATGATTTATTATTTTGATGAAGTGAAGTCTACGAGCTCAAGACTAATGATTAATTGGAATGCTAGGATGTTAATATGTAAATCATGGGGTGACCTCCCTTAGGGGGAGATTGTTAGGAATTAGAAATTCTATTGTAAAGCATCGGTCACCCCAAATATTATCTAGCTTAAGTTAGCTCGTAGACATATCTTTTATTACATTATTTGATAGTTAGTTATTAGCATAGTTTAGTCTAGTGCAACACCGTGGAGGAAGGACGGGTCTTTACCCATTGTATGCCTGATCCACAGCCCGAAGGAGGGCATGCTTCTTTGTATAAATAGCCCTCTCCCCACAAGGGAGAGGGTTGGATGTTCGTTTGGAATCTAACCTTCCATGAGTTTCTCTTACTAGAAAATCCCACTTTCTCTCTCTAAAACCATATATTCATACGCCCATATTTGTGATTGATTGAGTGTTTGTGAAATCCAATATGTTACAAACGTGCTCCAGATATGGGCGTATGAATATATGGTAGATGATTCCGCTGCTCAACCTGATAATAATCCAATACCTGATACACGTGCAACAACAACTACTGTTGAGGAAGCACCACCAATTGATTCTACGACAACAGCCGAACAAACCGCATCCAATGACGCTGAACCAGCTAATGATCTTCTAAACCAAGAAGTACCACAACCTGCAGATTTTGATCCAAATGCGTTCTTCAATCCGTTCGCTAATGAAAATGCCACTTCTGATGTTGCGGAATCATCTACAAGCCATTTGAATCCTCATAATCTGCACACTGTATATCAACATCAACCCTCCATACATCGTTGGACTAAAGACCATCCTTTTGCGAACATCATTGTAAACCCGAATCAACCAGTCGTAACCAGACAACGCCTTCAGACTGACGGTGAACATTGCATTTATGCACTTACCGTTTGTCAATCTAAACCCAAAAACGTTAAAGTAGTAATGATGTACGACAACTGGATTGAATCCATGCAAGAAGAACTTAATCAGTTTAAACGTCTTGAAGTATGGGAATTGGTTGAAAAACCAACAGGGGTCTATGTTATTGGTCTGAAATGGATTTGGAAAAACAAGTTGGATGCTGAAGGTACGGTTATAAGAAATAAGTCACGTCCGGTGGCTAAGGGTTATCGACAAGAAGAGGGGATTGATTACGAGGAATCATTCGCACCGGTTGCTAGACTTGAGGTATGCAGGATTTTTACGGCATTTGCGGCTCACATGAACATCACGGTCTTTCGGATGGATGTCAAAACCGCTTTTGAATGGTAAAGCTGAAGGAAACGGTATATATTAGTCAGCCAGAAGGATTTGTTGATCCAGAGTTCCCTAATCACGTCTACAAACTGAACAAGGCTCTCTACGGTCTCAAACAACCCCTCGGGCGTGGTATGATAAGTTATCGTCCTTTCTTATTGCCAATAATTTCACTAAAGGATCGGTCGATCCAACACTTTTCATACAATATCACGGGGAACACATTTTAATCGTTCAAATTTATGTGGATGACATCATTTTTGGGTCAATACATCTAAAATATTCAAAAGCATTTTCAAAACTTATGAAAAAACATTTTGAAATGTCCATGATGGTGGAACTTACATTCTTTCTTGGATTACAAGTTCATCAATCACCCCGTGGTATTTTCCTAAGTCAGTCCAAATATGCTCTTGAAATCTTAAACAAACATGGAATGCAAACCTGTGATACCTATGCCACACCAATGGCACATACTAAGAAACTGGATCTTTGATTTGCATGGGAAATTAGTTGACCCTACCAAATACCGAAGTATTATTGGGTCTCTCATGTATCTAATAGCCGATAGGCACGGCATTGTATTTCTTGTATATCTTGCTCCGTTATCGGTCAAGACCAACTGAAACTCACCTCTATGAGGCTAAAAGAATCCTCCGATACATCAAGGGAACCATTAACTTGGGAATCACGGTATCCAGAAGGATTACGGTTTTGAACTAACAGACTTTTGACGGGCTGATCACGCAGGTTGCTTAGATTCACGAAAAAGTACTTCAGGAGCTCTACAATTTCTTGGTGATAAACTAGTGTCATGGCAATCGAAGATGCAGGATTGTACATCGCTGTCCTCAACCGAAGCAGAATATGTAGCCATGTCGACGTGTTGTGCTCAAGTCATTTGGATGAGAACACAACTCAAAGACTATGGTTACATATATGACAGAATCCCGATGTACTGCGACAATCGAGATGCTATTGCGATCTCGTGTAGCTTATTTGTTCAACATTCGAAGTCTAAGCACATCGATCTTCGATATCATTTCATCAAGGAGCATGTGGAAAAGGTACCGTTGAATTATACTTTGTGGGTATGCGAATACAAACTGGCAGATCTTCTCACCAAAGCCTTGGCTCCTGCTAGGTTTACTGAGTTGGTCCACCGAATTGGTATGCGGTGTTTGACTCTAGAGGAACTGGATGAACTTTTAAAACAACCTTAAAACCAGTCAAACACCAAAACCTTTTTTGTAAATATTTTCAAAAACAAAATACAAAAATATAAAATCTGATAAAATTCAAAAATATTCTTCTGTCTATATTTCTTTTAACATGGCAAGTACAAATCTTCCGTCAACACTTTACTATTTCAAAATCTCAATATTTTTCAGTCAAGTGTTGAGGGGGAGAAAGTAAATATTTTATGTTTCATAAAACCTTGTACTTGCATGTTACTTTATTCCGGTTGTATCTTTGATAATGGTGGTCTCATTTCTGGTTTAGTGACACTCCCCAGACTCAAATTGATAAAAGTTCATTATTTCTTAAGTCGAGGGGGAGCGTCGTCAAGTTTCTTTCCAAATATCATACTTTATGTAACCAATATGGAACTTATGGGCTGTGGATGAAAATGGTTGAGGTGGAGGGACCAAAGTTGTCAAAAGTTCAAACATATTTTTAACAAAACTCTCCACCTAACTTTTCAAACTCATTAATTTCATACATTAACTCTTTCAACCACCAATCCTACGCCTAATATTTCATCTTCAAATCCGTGCTTTAAACTCCTGATTTGTAAGTGGTTTTATGATCTTAATGTTTTTACAAACATAGGTTTTTAATTTCATAAACATCCAACGACTGGATTTTGTGTATGGGATGATTTTGTGTTCTACGCGTATGCGTATGAACACAAAATCATCATTGAGTGTTAATGATGGTTATGTGGTGTCAAAATGCTTAAAATCATTTGTTATAAACATCTCCTACATTAATTTCCACCTAGAAAATGTTTTGATCATGATTCAAGAATTAGGGTTTATGCGTGGGTTTAGGGGTTTTCTAATGTGAGTGTTTCTGGACAATTAGATGGTTGTGTTATGATTGTTACATGTTTAATTAATGAAAACCAGACACAAATCATACCCATAAACATGTATTTTGTGAAAATTAAGATTTAGGGTTTATACTCGTATTAATTGGGTATTTTTGATTCAAGAGGTTTTAGATGTTCAAACTTGTTGCAACACTATCATAAGGCCTCTAAGTTATCCCAGAATCAATTTGGTCCCATATCCATGGATAGATTGCTTACTCATAAGAATTAACCCTAGGGTTTTAGTTTTACGCCTAAGCATTATCTACGCGTAACCTAAACTGAATGATATATCATATGTGGATGAAAGGGATTGAATTAATATGTTAATAAATGTGTTATGATTAATTTGTTTTAGGTTATTACGCGTGAAAATTCAGAATCAAGGTTAACCATTGCATACCTACGCATAAGGATCACTTTACGCGTGATGTGTTATTCGTAAGAGAAATCTTATGGGTAACCTTTACGTGTAAGGTTCTACAAAGGGGACTATGCGTATCTCGTGAAGGATATGCGTAAACTTGAGTCTTACGCATAAGGTTCACTCTTACGAGTAACCTTATGCATAAGCTCTATCATATGCTTACGCGTAAGCTTATTGCTAAGCTCTTTTCTTACGCGTAACATTTCTTACGCATAAGTTAAGTTCCTACGCATAAGCTTACAACTACGCTTATGGTCTACTGTTTACGCATAAGCTTGCAAATCCTACGCCTAAGCCAAATTTTAACCAAAATTATGAATTGTTACGCGTACAAACTTGTAAATAAATAAATCATAACGTCACGAAACCAAAATGTCACTAATAAGCTTAAATGGTTAATATGTTGTGTAAATGAGTGAAAAATTTGGACTTTACAATTCAAAACTAATAAACTCACGAAACTTATCACGACTACTTTGGACTATTGGACATACAAGTGACGTTGGACTCGTGACATTCATTAACATAACATATTCAATTATTAGACAATAAAATCAAATTTTGACTAACGTAATGTCTTTCGATATGTTGGTACTTTTGGCTAAATATCTTTCAGATCACGATATGGACGTCCAAATGGAAAATGTTGATGCACCAAATGTTCTCTCAATAGAAGACATCTTCCCCAACGGTTACACAATGAAGATTGGGAAGAACAATCTCAGAGTCGATTTTGATAACTTCACATGTTCTGAGTCTTCTTGTCAAATTGCTGTGGATATCCTAAAGACTCATCCATACAAGAATATGCTCACAAACTCTGCTACTATGCCGGTGATTTATGTTCATCAATTCTGGCATACCATATAAAAGGTCAAAGGTCAAGATCTTTGTAACTGTGACACTTAACGATAAACAAGTCACCATCACACCAACAAAATTAAGGGCTATTCTTCTTCTTCCTACCATCTAGCCTGCTGATTACACTGCTACTCCTACAGAAGAGGTCACTCTCCAGTTCATGGTCGACATCGGCTATGATGAAGCTGCAGGGATCATCACAAAACACTCATCGGTTGATCTTAAGAACATTCCCCAGCCATGGAGAACCCTCTACATCATGGTTGCCAAGTCAGTTTCTGGACGTGATAGTGGTTTTGAGCATCCTAAGCTCATGGAACTACAAATATTTTGGGGGGTGGTCAACATGAAGCACATCGAATTTGCAGCTCTGATCTGGGACGACATGATGTCTTACTTTAAAAAGCCTGGCACCAAGATCCCTTATATCAGATACACAAAACTGTTGATCCAAAGGATTCTAGGGAAAATCCAGATATTCCCTTGAGACTTGATGACCCCTACCATCACTCCGTGTTGCTTAAGCCCACACTCAATGTTGTCAGATTTAAGGACTCAACAACGAAGAAACAAGGTGCGGTATTACCAGATTGCCTTCTTACTGCTGCTATCAAAGGACTTCAATCATATAAACGTTATCTGGAAGCAGTTGAATCGGGCAAAGTGGGATTCGTTAATGAAAAATCTTTTGGTACACCTGCTAGGAAGACCAGGAGAGGCAGTGCAGGAAGTGTTGCAAGCACTGAAAGTACCCGCAAGTATCCAAAGAGATCTCATGTTCTCAAAAGAAAAGTTCCATCCAAGGGTGCAATCCCTATTCCCAAACCAGAACCAAAACTGATGGACGAGGACTCTAAGGATACAGATACAGATGAAGAGGTTATCTACTCAGAATCTGCAACAGATGATACGCTAACAGTTGCAAAACCTCTCAGTCCCAAAACAGATAAAGGGAAAACTCTAGTGCAAGAGCAGGAAGAAGAGAGCTCAAATGAAGAGCCACGGGATGAAGACAAAGATTACAGAAAGACAGTGAAGAATCTTCGACTACAACATGTTGCTCAGGAATTTAATCGTGAACAAACAAGAGGCCCTGGTGATTCAAGCAGTGGTGGACTAACAATATCAATTCGTGATGCGGTTAATCAACCCAATAAGAGAATTGGTGCCGCCGCCAAGGAATCCACCGAGCAACAGCAACAATCATATGAAGTTCCGTTCACGTTTGAGGAAGAAGAGGAACCAGAAAAGGATGAGAAAATTACTAATGAAGATGTTGAGGCTGCAGCTAAAGAAAAAGTAGATAAAGAAGCTCAAGCTCAAGCAGATGAAGATGCAAGGATCAAGGCTGAAGAAAAGGCTAAAGCTGAAAAGGAAGCCAATAATTATCTTCTAGATAGTCCAGAACGTAGCAAGGAACAAACTTTTGAACCACCAAAGGACCCTGAGTCATCTCATGTCTCATCCTCGTCAGACTCATCATCTCATTCTTCACCACCACCATCCAAAGACGCTACCACCAGATCCGTATCCAGATCGATAAAGAAACTAACCAACACTTGGACATCACGTGCAAAGACAAGGATTGTCAAAGCTGTTAAGCAAGTAAGGAAGAAGAACGTGGTCAACAAGAAATTGAATCAACTTGCTGACAGAATCAATCTTCTTCAGAACGTGATAAACAAGGTCTCGGAAGAAAGAGATCAGATTCAACAGTTTCTAAACAGAGATATCCAAGGGGAAATGGATAAGACGATCAGAGAATACACTCACAAGTTTTTCCTCGACACTGTCCCTGGAGTGACAAGAGAGATGTTCACCAGACAACTTTATCCGAATCTCATGCAATTGGTCAAGAAAACAATGCAATCTACTCCGGTAGCAATGCAGATCAATACAATTGAGCCTGCAGTTATCTCTGATGCAGAGTTGATTTCCATGTTGGTGTTACAAATGTCTAAACGATCTGCAACGTTTACTTCTGAGGAAGCTAAACTATTTGAGGCATTGCTGGAATATCAACTCAAAACCTCATGTAAACAGACAGCCGAGAAGGCTAAGCGTCCAAGAGACAATGATGATGCGGATAAGGACTCTGAGGCGAAACGAAAGAAGAAAAATGATGATTCATCCTCTATGCCACCACCACCCCAAAGGACCTCCACCGACAGAAGATCTCCTCCACGTTCTACTACTGCTGATAAACCTCAGGACTCTGAGTTACCACCACTAACAGAGAACACCAGTGATCACTTTGAATAAACTGGTGGTGATGATTAAGATGTCCCTGAGCCCCAACAACAACCTACTTCTTCTACAACAACAAAGAAACCAGAATCATCATCGAAGCCAAAGAATAAGAAGACAAAGACCAATGTTGTGTCATGGCTAGATGAAGATGACACTGAAGAGTATGACTGGTTTTCTAAACTTGTTGATGCTACCCCTCAATTACCAGAAGGTCAAGAAATGGTAGATGGCCGCACAATGGAGCATGTGAAGCTTATATAGGAAAATTTCAAAGTGAAGAAAATGACCAAAGCAGAGTTGAAGCGAATCAAGAATGAAGCATTTCAACTATTTAAAGACAGCTCAGACAGTGCAATCGAAGTCGAATATCATCTCGACAACATTGCACGAGCCATGTCTAACAACATTGATTGGCTCAATCCTGAATCAAACATTGACTTCACCAGGAAAGATAAAGCTCCATACTACAATGATTGGACCAAACCTCTACCTACCATTGGCCGACCGGATCAACCCAAGATTCCATACCGCTATTTCTTCAACAACGACCTGGAATTTCTTCTATACGGTAGCGATATCAGCACTAAATACGCTACCTGACTTTCCCATTCCCGGCAGCAATCTACTCAAACAACATAGCCATCGAGGAAGACGCCACACATATGTTTGCTGACAATGTGGAAAAGTATGACCTCGATGCATTGTATGGGATTCATCATTGGCCAGAACGACGAAGAATCTACTACAAAAGCTGCCAGGTTCTGAAGTCAAAAAAGGAAGTGTTCAGTGAAAAACGGATCATTGCAATTCAGCATGTTACCCTTTCGTCAAAGTGGGACTACACATTCCTTAAGAAAATAGTGGTCAAACGACAAGACGAAGAGGAATATGACTTCTGTGAAGCGGATTTTCCGAGATTGTCGCTAAATGACATTGAATACATGTATCTCGGCAAGGTACAAGGACGAATGCGACATTTCTCTACAAATATCCAACGCGAGTACATCAAGTCATTGCTCATCTTCATCAGAAGCATCGTGATCCAAGAACGTGTAGAAGATATTCAACTTGCCGTGGAATCGTATCAGAAGCGTTTTAATCTCACAAAACCACAGCTTGACCTTCCCGACATAAACCAACTTGCTCAGTTACACCTTATCAAGAAACCATTTGGAGTAGTCTACCGAAGTGAACTACACCACAATTGCTTGATGGCGTGCAAAGAGCTTCACAAGTTTGGGGATCACACATTGAAGAAAGTCAGGGACGGATTAGCTTATCGGTTAAAGGAGATACATGACGGCATAGGGTCACCGAAGAGATAGAATTCGAGGGATAAGAGGGATGTGAAGAAGATCATCACGTGGATTGATAAAGGTTTTTAGGCAGGATCAGATCAGAACATTGGAGAGTTTCGTAGGTAGTCGTCCAAGCATATCTCTCACAGGCTACCAACGTCCAGAACGCATTGCTGGAATACCTGAGACTCCTGGTACCCCTTGATCTGTTTTCTTATCATTTATTTGGATGTGTGATTTATATCTGACGATGGCTTGTGCACACATAACAGTGTACAACCCGTATTTGTCATGAAAGGACCCTGTGGTACGCTTCAGTGCCACAATCCTTATAAAAGGAGCGAAAGCTTCTTACTTTTGAGTAAAACTAATCAAAACTTTCACTTTCAAAGTTTTGCTCAAAAGATCAAGTACTTCCCCTTATGATTTTCAAAAATCTCAAAAGTTAATATCACTTGTTGAAGGGGAGTATTTGCTTAAAACTTTGTTCACAAACTGTTCTTCGTGGTAATCTTCCCACAAAACTCAAAATGGTCATATTCGATATCAAAATTTCGTCAAAAATAACATTTATATGCCATTTTTTATGGGGAGAAAAAATTATGTGATAAGAAATATGTTGTGAATCGTTAATGAATTGTTGTGCTAACAAGACTTAACCAATGAATTGACGAGATCTTAAATGTTAGTAACTCGAAAAGACTTGTCCGAGACGGGTAATAATTTCAAACTAGTTCGCTAGTGATGTAAATGTGTCTCGCAAAGGACTTGTCCTAGTAGAATGTACCATTCGAGAAACTCTCGGTAGACATGAACCTTGACGGGTTTGACAACCTTTCGAGGTTTGTCCACACCTTCACGGTAGTTATTAGAGCTAGTTGTCACCTAAAAGCTGACAATATAACTCTTTAACTATGCAACGTAACCGTGTCTCGCGGGGAATTGTCTATCTTGAGTTAATCAATTCAAAAGTGCGCGCTCTTCTCTCACCGTGAAGATTTCTGTCAAAACACTTAAGCACATGTGGAGGGGGAGTATTTCTACAAAACATTAAACTCTTTCAGTGGTACAAAATGTTTTAATCAAAACCACTTTAAGAGATTTTCATGTAAATGGTTTTATGGCAACATAGGTTAGTCATGGAGTTATAAGGCGACTAAGGTTAGGAATAACCGTCCTATGATCCGCCAGAGCCGGAGGGATCTATCCAAGGACATCACCAATAGCTAGAATCTAGAAGTCCTTAGGTATGATTATAAAAAGGAGAAAATGAGAATCGGAGAAAGAAGGAGTTGAATAATTAAAAAGAAAAGTAATGAAAAGGGTGAAAACAAATAGCCCTATAGATTATTCAAGTTAGGGCAGACACCTGGTTCAATTCATATGATACTGGTTGTCACTAGATGACACCGGTATTGAAGATTAAAAGTCGTCATGGACCCAGTGACGCATGCACTAAACCTTCTTAGCCACTCAAGTTTCTCTCAACAGAAGCTTGTTTCATTCTCACAGGGAACCCTATGTAAACTATCGGCTTTCTCTTAGAGATTGCTGGTATTAAAGAAGGAGACCCTCTCCCTAGTCTCCACTCAGGAAAACCAAAGCGCACTATTGAGTCTAGAGCCACGAGATTCATCAAAAGATCTCTTAGGAACACTTGACAATTCATCTCTTGTCGTTCAACAATAAGAACACAAGTGATACATTATCGAGTCCTTCACAGATCTTAGCAATCTGTCGAGAACATTTAGGAGGGGTTCACAACTGTGATCCTCAGTGATTGAATGGAAACTTCTGCTAGGGTCAACATCAAACAGCCTTATGCGAGGTCACTTGGTAACTCCTTGTGGGTTACGCTTAGTGTGTCTCAAATGGTCTACAGTCGTGGGGTGATGCTTTGGTGTACCTCAGCGACTCACCTGAACTGTAGGTGTACTTCTGTACATCGCGTTATCTCACTTGTGGGAATCCAGTTCAAGAATAGCCTTTGTGAGAATTAGAGTTGTGTTTTCACACTATCTTTGTTAACTCACTCGAAGTTCAAACTTGTAAGCGCTGGATTATTTCTAACCCATGTCTTTATGTTTTCTTCTTATGGAATGCTCGCGGGTGGAAAAGATCGTGCAGATTCTTCACATGCTCATACCAATAGCATCACTAATTGAAGTTCTCTCCAAAGGCAACACAAAGTCAGAATGATTCTTTGTCAAAGTCAAAGAATCTTCAAAGTTTAAGGACTAAGAGAACTACATCAGTACTGAAATCCAACATTAAAGAGCGTGTGAGCATGTTGAAGAAAGACGTGGAGACACTGGAGCAACGAAGTGAACCTGATGCAGATTACCACAACATACTATCACTACCACCACAAAGATCAAAGAACAAAGTAATCAAAGATGTCAAAGTAGAATACTTCAAAAGAAACAAGATCCCTACACTGTGGAGATTGTTCGAATCAAGACACTTCTTCTCACAAGAAAGAAGAATGTCAGAAGACGTCAAAGCAACTATTACATCAGCACCTGCAATGTTTAAAGATCACTTTAATCACCAACACTTAAGGGGAGATTGTTGGAATCACTCCTAAACCATTTCTGAAGTGTTAGTGATCAATATGTAATAGTTAGCTTAATTAAGGCTTTTATGTTAGTAATCAAGGCTAGGCTCATGTAGAAAGCCCATGAGCCTATGCCAAAGCCCAATAAGTAAAGGAAGGGAGCTTATGTGTTGCCCTAGCTCCCTCCCTATAAATAATCTTGTAACTCTCATTTGAGAGTTGGTTGTTCATTTTCTCTCAATACTCACGCATAACTTGTCTTATATTCCTACGCGTATTGTTTTGTCTTGTTCAACCGATCTCTCTTCATCTCTACTTCTTATATTGATGCTTGTGTTACAAACATTGGTGACCTAACAAAGACGAGAACCATTCCCGTCACTTGCTCTCTTTACATTTTTTTTCTTTTTACATGTTTTTCTTAAAACAATGTGTTAGTTTCTTTTCGACGCTCTTTTTGTTTCGACAAAAAGGGGGAGAAGAGAGTAAAAACTCCAATTCGAACTTTTACAAATTTTAGTTTTTCCTTAAAATAATTTTATGTTTTGTCATCAACAAAAAGGGGGAGATTGTTAATACAAATAAGCCGTAAAAACGTTTATTTGTATTTTACGATCTTCTAATGTTTTGTCGATAACAAACGTAAAATCATTTTAACGAAACAAATAAAATACGTAAATAGTTTGAACTAATAGTTTCTAACACACTTACGTTCTCACATAAAACACTAAAACAAGTATAAGTGATTTTATGATTTAGTATTACATATGTACAACAACTAGTGTTTACATATTTGGGTAAAATATACACATAACTAGTATGTAGTATATTGGGTAATATAAATGGGGTAGAAACTTAAGTATCATAACCCATTGACCAAATACATTGAATGTAGTTGGGTACAACCCAAAGTCCATGACCCATATCCATGGAGCTTGACCCATAACCCATATGCATGACATCATGCTTATATCATATATGGATAATATCCATAACCCATGGTATTGACCCATACCCATTTGACTAGGTGCATTGCACTCATAAGATACATTGTATCTAGTATAAGACCCATGGATCAACCCATAACCCATGACCCATGACCCATGACCAAAATACCCATGGGTAAAGAGGAGCGTCCCACGGATCCTTAGCTTTACGCTAGACGGATCCCTCTACGCTAGACGGATCCCTTGTGGGAGGGATCCGTGGGATCCGGGGAACAGTAGATATTTTCCTCTATAAATAGTGAGCCATTTCTTCATTGTTTCTCACCCCATCCTAATAAACTATTATAATAAATGAATTATTACAACAATTTATATTAAATGACTATATATGTAGATGCTTTACAAAAATAACATGTATCCTTATAATTTTACTCAAGATGGCACTATATTTGTTATCAACAAAACACGAAGAGATCACTAAATATTAATAAATGTTTTTACAGTTTATTTGTATTAACAATTTCTGAAAAATCTTGTCAGTAGTCTCCTGAACAATTTCTGGTCCAATCAACTTTGTCTCTCCGAATTATGCCCATATAATGTGATGACGTATAGTATGTATAACAGGCCTACTGGGCCTAATACATACTATACACATGCTGGGCCCAAGCCCAATAACGACAAAATAACTATGAACTCTGGATCAACGGTAAGTCCAATAACGAAATTGGCTACAGTCCAGACCTAAAGACGTACGCAAGATACATAGCGGACTGAGCCATCGGCCGCTGAAGGTATCTTGTGTCCGCATCCGCAATTAACACGGAACCTTTGTAACACCCCCAATTTCTTGATATGCAGCGGAATTCAAACTGGGTGTTACTTGATGGCACAACAGTCATAATAATAGAAAAGGATCTCTAAAGGAGTCTTTTTAAGAAGGATTTATCATTCAAATATATTAGAGTTTACAAAATAGGTCCCAGTTGGTTCCATTATTTACAAAATACATCAATATAAAGTTTTTGATGTTTTGTGAATGATAAAATATTTATAGCCTTCTTGATCTTGTCCTTGCCCTTCCGTGCCAGCTTCCGACATTATGGACCTGAAATACATGCTTAAAACTGTCAACACAAAGGTTGAGTGAAATTCATAGAGTTTGTTTGATGGTTGAACACATTATGTTTGTAGTGTGAGCTGTAGACTCACACCAATGGTTTGAAAACAAAACAATTAATATTAGACTAAGAATCATACAACCAAGGAGTTAACGTGTTCCAAAATTAATTGGTGAATTTGTTGGTACAGGCCCTAATAGGTAAAATTGCCATTTTTACCTAATGTTACTCAAATATAGTGTGTTTATTTGCCTACCCAGTCAACACAAACGGGATTCGTCAATCCCAATAGATCTATTCACAATATTCGTGCCCACTCTCTCTAGTGATTAATGATTCATGATTTAGGGACTTAAGTTTGGCAAATGCGGTAACTTAGTGCTAATAAAATAATCAGATAAGCATACATTTTGAAAGCAATGTGTTCGGTTTAAAATAAAGAATCTATCTCCCCTAAGGGTTTGTAAAACAATTAAGTAAAAGAAAGTGGAGCTATGAACTCACCTAGAGTTTGATGATGTTAAGTACTTTAACGGATGTGATGGATAAATCGGGAAACTTCTATGTGCAACCTAAAAATGGAATGTTGCGACTTAGGTTTGGAATAATGTTTTAGCAAAACATAAACCATCCTATATATGTCTCTATGTTGATCATGATGTAGTCATTTATAGTTTGATGTTTATGGTAACATTTTTAATATGTGAAAATGTATTTAGTTTATAGATAGCGTACTACCGTTCGGGCAATCATAATTCAGAGGCCATGTAGTAAACGTTCGAGGAACTAGGACACTTTAAATCATAAATCCAGCAACTCGTCGATACGTTTTACCCAAAGAAAACCCCTCACATGAAGCTCCCTACTATTGTAGCATTTAGTAGATAAAATATATATTTTGAGTGGAGATTATTATATTATAAAGTTTTATTATGTTTTTAATAAACATTTAGTTTTTACAAATTCTCATAGTTTACAAGTGGTCACAACTTATTAATATAGTCAAAAATGAAATTTTAGTAAAAATTTAATATGTAACTAGTTATGAAAATGGCATGGTTTTTATATTTTTAACTTGTAAAAATCCAATTTTGTCGATAAAAACTATTTTACGAATATTAGGCAGTAAATGATATCATTTGGTCTTTTCAGGTCGAGTTCCATAGCAGTAGACGTAAAACATCGTTCCGGACAACTTTCATGCTTTAAGTTTTTGATGATTCGGACCAGAAGTACCACTTATTTTAAAACAGATTCAGCAGTAATGAAAATAGTCATTTCTAGGGTTTTGTTAACTTTTTTTTACCATAACTTTTGACTCGTTTGTCCGTTTCGGGTGATTCAAGTTGCTATGTTTACCTTTTTATTTTTTCCACAGTAATATGTAAGTTATCAAGTCCATATATAGCTGTTTTAAATGGCTTAAAATATGTAGCATATGACTAGTTTACTAGTTTGTAAATTTTATGACAATATGTCAATTAAAACATATGTTTGAGTATATGTACATCATGATCAACATAGTAACCATATATATAGCATGTATTTGACAAGATTAGTAATAATAAACATGATACAATGGAGTGGCGGTGGTGATGAGTTGCTTACAACTTTTGGCTTTTTAAAGAAAGGAGTAACTAGTAAGGATTAGGACTTTGATTGATCAAGCTTTCCACACCTTGGTACCCTTCTACACTTCTTGTAATAATGAAGGATTGGTGACAAAGTCTTAACTGACTTGAGTGGATTTAAACTCAAGAAGATCACTTAAACTCACTAGAGATTTGATGTAGTAACTTGTTACTTGCAACCTTCTTAGCATCAACTTGGAGTCATGAATCAAAGTATGGAGTGTATGTTGGTGCTATAATAATAACGACCAAGAGGGGAGGATGAGGGTTTTTTTTGAAATCTTTCACTTGCTATTTATAGGAGGGAAGGTTTGGTTAACCATGTATTGGGTTAAACATTAACCATGGTTAAGTTAAAGACACATGTATGAGTTTACATGCAAAAGGGCTAAGATGAAGCCAACACTATGGTGAATCACCCATACGGGGCGGTCAAACATAGTTAGTGGGTTTAGATATTATGTTTTGATAATATCTTGGTGTTATGATGTGTTTTGGTTCCGTTAAATGCCAATCGTAATTTGTTAAGCCATAAAACGTAAAACCGGGTATCGTAAAAATACGAAATTTGAAGGAATAATGAAACTAGTCATTATACTTCATATAAAAAAAATAAAATGAGTGATAAGTCTCATTGGGTGCTAAAACGCAGTCTAAAGCTGGAAACGCGGGTTAAAACCGCGTAATTCGCGTAAAACGCAGAACTGGTAAACGTAAAATTCCAACATTTGTGGATTTGACGTAAAATGGTAGAATTACATATTTCTAATGTTTATAGTGTTTTATGGACATATCGGGATGCCCGAATGATGGTTAAACCCTAAAGTAATTCTCAGTCACGGTTTTGTGAAATTGATCCTGAATGGATTCAACGTACGTCGTCAGGACGAATTGTCGAGTTTTATTTATCTTGTCATAATAGTAAAATAAATAAATAAAAATATTTATGGGATAAATAATGAAAGTGAATAGTAAATTCGAAAATGAAAAGTAACCTGAAAATGCGGGTGATTATAGTCTTCCCCCGTTGGAGAAATCACGTCCTCGTGATTTAATTATTACTTGATGGTGATGCTCCTTCAAAAAGGTGAGGGTACTTCTGACGCATTTGGTCTTCTCGTTCCCATGTATATTCTGGACCACGTTGGGAGTTCCAGCGAACTTTGACAATTGGTATTCGACTCTGTTTTAGTTGTTTGACCTCTCGGTCCATGATCTCCACAGGTTGTTCAATGAAGTGTAGATCATTGCTGAGTTTGAGTTCATCGAGTGGAATAACAAGCGATTCGTCGGATAAACATTTCTTTAGGTTAGACACATGAAAAGTGGGATGTACATTACTGAGTTCTGGTGGAAATTCAAGTTTGTACGCCACTGGACCAACCCTAGCTAGGGTTTTGAATGGACCTATGTATCTTGGGTTTAGCTTTCCAGGTTTACCGAATCATATGACACCTTTCCAAGGTGAGACTTTTAGCATAACCTTGTCTCCAACTTAGAATTCCAAAGGTTTGCGTCGTATATCGGCATAACTCTTCCGTCTATCTCTTGCTTTTTGTAACTGATTTTTGACTTGTACGATTTTCTCTGTTGTTTCACGAATAAGTTCTGGACCAGTGAGTTGAACAGCTCCCACTTCGGCCCAGCAGACAAGCGATCGACACTTTCGACCGTAAAGTGCTTCAAAGGGTGCTGCCTTGATACTTGCGTGATAACTGTTATTGTAGGAGAATTTGACTAATGGTAAATGGTTATCCCATCCTTTTCCAAAGTTGATTATATAAGCTCGAAGCATGTCTTCCAGCGTTTGAATGGTTCGTTCACTTTGACCATCGGTTTGAGGATGATACGCTGTACTCATGTCTAGGTTTTTTCCGAAGGCGTCTTTGAGTGACTGCCAGAAGTTTGAGGTAAATCTACCATCTCGGTCAGATATGATTGAGATTGGTGCACCGTGTTTTGAGACTATTTATTTGATGTAAAGTCGAGTCAATTGATCCATCTTGTAAGTCTCTTTGATTGGTAGAAAGTCTGAGGACTTTGTGAGACGATCCACTATGACCCAGATGGAGTCATAACCTTTGGATGTCTTTGGGAGTTTAGTGATAAAATCCATTGTGATTCGTTCCCATTTCCATATCGAAATCTTCAGTTGTTGTAAGAGACCGGATGGTTTTTGCTGTTCAGCCTTCACTTTGGAACAAGTAAGGCATTTACTGACGTAGGTGGCAATGTCGGCTTTCATGTTTGGCCACCAGTAGAGTAATTTTAGATCATGATACATCTTATCTGATCCTGGATGTACGGAATATTTGGATTTGTGGGATTCATGCATGATTAAGTCTCGTAGGCCACCATAAAGTGGTAACCAACTTCGTCCTTGGAAGCATGAAGTTCCGTCGGAACGGGTTTCGAATTTCTTATGTATCATGCCATCCAATTTCTCTTTCTCAATGTCTTGTTGTTTCACCGCTTCGGCTTGAGCGTTGAGTATTTGAGTAGGGAAATTTGAATTGATGGTTAGGACTAAAGCTCGAACTCGTAGAGGTTTAACCCTTTCCTTCCGGCTCAGGGCATCTGCTACTACGTTGGCTTTTCCCGGATGATAGCGAATGTCGCAATCATAATCACTCAGTAGTTCCAACCATCGTCGTTGCCTCATGTTTAATTCCTTTTGATCAAGAATGTGTTGGAGACTTTTGTGGTCGGTAAACACAGTACATCTAGTACCGTATAGATAGTGTCTCCAGATTTTAAGTGCAAAGACTACTGCTCCTAACTCCAAGTCATGAGTATCGTAGTTTTCTTCATGTTTCTTGAGTTGTCGTGAAGCATAAGCCATGACCTTTTCTCGTTGCATAAGTACGGCTCCTAATCCTTGGTGCGAAGCATCGCAATAGACTACAAAATCTTCGATCCCATCTGGCAATGCTAGAATAGGGGCACTACAAAGTTTTTGTTTTAGGATTTGGAAAGCTTCTTCTTCATCTTCGCTCCAGATGTACTTTTTGTTTTTCTGAGTTAGCGTAGTCAAAGGTTTGGCTATTGAGGAAAACCCCTCAATAAACCTTCGATAATAACCGGCCAAACCTAGAAATTGACGAATTTCCGTAGGTGTTGTAGGTGTTGGCCAATCCTTGATAGCCTCAATTTTAGCGGGATCAACATGCAAACCCGTGCTATTGATAACATGCCCAAGGAATTGTACTGACTGAATCCAGAATTCACATTTAGAGAATTTTGCGTACAACTTCTCTTTCTTGAGAAAATCTAAAATCGTCCTCAAATGATCTTTATGTTCTTCTTCGCTTTTGGAGTATATGAGAATATCATCGATGAATACGATCATGAACTTGTCCAAGTATGGCTTACACACCCGATTCATGAGATCCATGAATACTGCTGGTGCATTCGTCAAGCCAAACGGCATTACTTGGAACTCGTAATGACCATAGCAAGTTCTAAAGGCTGTTTTTGGAATGTCTTCCTCTCGAACCTTAAACTGATGGTAACCCGACCGAAGGTCTATTTTTTTGTATTAGGTCGAACCTTGTAGTTGGTCGAATAGATCGTCGATTCTTGGCAAAGGGTATCGGTTCTTTATGGTTAATTTGTTTAGCTCACGATAGTCGATGCACATTCGTAACGATCCATCTTTATTTTTCACAAACAAGACAGGAGCTCCCCAAGGTGAGGAACTAGGTCGGATAAACCCCTTGTCCGAAAGTTCTTGTAGTTGATTGGCCAGTTCTTGCATCTCAGATGGCGCTAGTCTGTAGGGTGCGCAGGCCACTGGCACCGCTCCTGGCACTAAATCAATTTGAAACTCTACTTGGCGTGATGGGGGGAGTCCGGGTAAGTCTTCAGGGAAAACTTCAGGAAATTCACGAGCGATAGGAACGTCTTCAAGTCGTTTTTCTTTGGACTCCTTCTCGGTAACATGAGCTAGAAATGCGTAACATCCTTTCTCAATGTACTTCATGGTTTTCATACATGAGATGATGTTTAAGTGAGTCCCACTTCGATCACCACGGATGACCAAATTGTTACTAGGAATGTGAACAACTTTTTCGCCACAGATGATGTTGGCTCGATGTTTTGACAACCAATCCATGCCAATGACAACATCGAAACTTCCAAGTTTGATTGGCATGAGATTGAAGCTGAATGGGTGATCTAAAAGGTTGAGGGTACAGTTTAGGAGTACAGTATTGGTGTTTACTAAGTTTTCGTTAGCTAATTCAATACTATAGTGGGTATCCATAGTGGTTGGTGTAATATTAAGTAAAGGTGAAATTGTTGAAGATATAAAGCTCATATCAGCACCGGAATCGAATAAGACCTTAACAAGATGGTTATTGAGTGAAAACATACCAGTGACTACGTTCGGGTCTTGTTGAGGTTCACCGTTGCCCATAACATAGGCTCTACCACGAGCACATCCGTCTTGTTGGCCACGGTTTTGAGGGCAATTGTTTCTGTAGTGCCCTTTTTCTCCACACTCGAAGCATGTAACTATTGGCTGTGTATTACTTCCGGTAGCCACGACATTGCTTCTACAGTCTTTAGCAAGATGTCCTGGTTTTTGACACTTGCGGCACTTGGCTAGGCAGGGACCTATATGATGATAGTTGCATTTACTGCACTGTGGGTAGGTTCCACCATAATTGCCTCCAGCTGGTGCTACAACATAAGCCGTTGAGGCTTCTTGTCTTTTCTTTTGTTACTGATGGTGTTGGGTGTTGCGGTTTTGGTTGTTGGAAGTGTTTCTTTGGTTGTTATCCCATTGTCGTTTGTTGTTGTTGTTGTTTTGGTTGTTATTGTTATTGGCATTGTTGTTGTTATTACGGTAGTTGGTGTTGTTGGTGGTAGTGTTGTTATTGAGATTCTGTCTCTGGATAGCTCCAGCTCAAACCACTTGATCCATGAGATTTCGAGACATTCGCATAGCATCATCAAGTGACTTTGGATCAAACAATGTCACATTTCCCTGGATGATAGGCGTAAGTCCCTAGATATATCTCTATAACAGCTTTTCAGTTGTTGGAACCATTGATGGACATAGTATCGCCAATTCTTGAAATCGGCGGTTGTAAGTTGCGATGTCAACACCTTTGAGAACGTGGTTCTAGAACTCCACTTCCAACTTCTGTATTTCACTACGAGGGCAATAATCCTTGATCATTAAACCCTTTAGAGCAACCCAAGAGATTTTATAGGCATTTGTGATGCCTATTGGTTGAGCAACTGCATTCCACCATGATAATGCCTGATCTAGTAGTGTACAAGTGGCATATTGAACTTTGTCACTTTCAGCGCATTTGCTGATTGAGAACACAGACTCCATTCTTTCAAACCAGCGAGTTAAACCCACGGCTCCTTCTGAACCCTTGAAATTTGTGGGTTTGCAACTCATAAATTCTTTGTATGAGCAACCTCTAGTTGCACTAGCTGCGGCAAGCCTAGCAGCTTCAGCGGCAGCGGTAGTTTCAGCAGCTGCGGCGGCTTCAGCGGCTGCGGCTGTTGCAGCAGCGGCTTCAGCGGCAGCGGCAGCTTCCGCGGCTATGGCTGCTCGTTTAGCGTTAATTGCCGCATTCACTCAGGTAGTAATCATTCGCTCAATGGCAGCTGGAGTCATTGGTTGAGGTGCTTTTGCTTTCCTTGGCGCCATGATTCTATCAATTATATAAAAGATATATCGTAAGTTATAAAAAGATCATGATTTTTTTGGTGGGAAAAGTTAGAAATAATAAAGTTTGGAGTTTTTAAACCATAACACATGATAGCATAAAACAAGAGTTTTTATTCATATAACGTTGATTGATTTACAAAATCGAAACTTATTACAAGCTTCTTCAAAATTTACTAACTGATACTTTCAGTTTAGTAATTACACCGTTTTACTACGGCTAGCTATTACATGGGTTACATAGAGTTTTCTAACTGAGTCAATCAGTTTAGTGATTACAAAAGGTTACTACTAATACACTAATCTATTTCGGGCTTGATGGTTCTTGTGGTGGTTGAGAATCCCTTTTGATAGTAAGAACATCAATACTATCAATGTCCATACGGCACATATCGGGGTGTGTATTTGCAATCCATGATTGTACTTGGTATAGCTCTCTCTCTAGCCTATTTTGATCAATTCTTGCAAAGTCGTTACTGATTTGAGCGGATGTTAATTGATGTTTAAGTCTTTTGATTTCTATGTCGTGTTTCTTTTCTCGTCGTTCCTCGACATAGCTCTCTTCTAGGATATATATATATATCGAGGCGTTTGTGGGTTCTTTCAGCCTCATCTTGAGCTTTAGCAGTTTCTGCTTTACGTATTTTCATTTCTTGCGATAGGGTTTTGGTAATGCCTTGCAGTTCGATGCATTTTCATTTAAGGCAATATAATTCGTATTGAGGAGAGGGTTTCATGGCCATTGCCGAGGTGGTTCCACCATCCTCATAATTGGATGTTGGTCCTTGATTAGGAGTAGTAAGATTAGGTTTAGAAGAGGTTTCCGAGGCAGGAGGTGGTGATAATGGTATTATATCATATGCATAGTCCACCTCTTGATCAAAATCGGGTTCAACCCAATCTTGAACATTATATTCGGGAGAATCTGGTACAACCGGATCCTCTTCTTCTTCGTCGGCCAAATCTTCGTATGGTTCATCATCGTAATCGACGGCATCAAGGTAGTTGTAATACCTGAATTTCTAAAATTCACAAAAAGACCAAAATACCCTTATGATCAAAAGTAAGAATAATTAAATAAACACAATACCAAATGAGCTATGTAAATTCAGGAAACTCATAAGAAAATCACATATGATCCAAATAAATCTTGAATGACTATGAAAAGTTAATTTTATAGTTTATGATTTTATAAAAATTCATTTTGTATTTTTACTTAAATAACCGAATATATTAAATAGTTTTATAAAAGAAATTTATTAATAAAAGCCCAATATAAATTTACAAAACTAAGAGTCCATTTATTTTAAGTCCAATACATTATAAAGCCCACAAGAAAAATAGTAACTCAAGTATATATACATATATTCGGTCCACATAATCCCTAAATACCGATTATTCCCAAACCGACTTCAAAACCCTTCATAATTCGATTTCCAGTTTCCAGAGCTTGAAACCATTTTTCTTGGACAAGTTTGGAGGTAAACAAGGTGGGAAAAATAGTGATCGAGTTCCAAAGTTGCTGGTTTAAGCGTGGTGAGTTTTTGAGTGAATTAGGGTTTCGGCGAGTGGTGTTTTGTGCTTCTTTTGTTCTAACGATTCAAGCTCATCAAGGGTATGTTTCTAATGTTTATTTCAGTCCTATAAGTCATATGGAACACATAAAAATTGGCCATGCATGTTTAATATGTCGTATGGAATTATTTGGAATCTAAAACCCTAGAAATCGTATATTAATAACGAATGGGCGTATAATATTTTTAGAGATCATGAATTGATTTTTCCAGAAGCTATTACATGATATAAGACCTGAATAAAATACATAATTATGAATTCGAAGCTTGTATGAATTGTTTTGAGTTTTATGGTTCGATTAAACATGGAAAAAGGAAGGTTTTTAAAAGGAACGATTAGGGTTTGCATGAATTAGGGTTTTCTTGTAATCATTAAAGGTAATTAATGAAGTAGTAATGATGAGTTAATGATTGGTTAAACCTAGGTTTAGGGTTTGTACTTGAATTATGTATATTCGGTTCTTAACAAAAGTTTTGGGTTGGTTTTGTTAATTATGAAACTTAAAGGTTATTTTTGGGAACAGTAAAATAAAAGTACTAAACGTATAAAAATAAGTGTGGGGGTTAAACATGTAATTTTGGATAATTAAAGGGCCATTCGAATTGTATTTAATTTATTAGGGTACGTTTTGTAAATTCTAAAACCTTTGGGTTAAAAGTGTAAAATCTGATAAAGTAAGGTGAGATTGTGAACTTAGAGGTGTCAAGGGTGTAATTTGTAATTCTGAGCAATTATGGGTTCTACAAGTGTAAATTGATTTTGTAGAGACACGCATGAGGTTAAGTCAATTTCGGTTTGTTATCATTTACGTTCTAGGTTAAATTGGGAAATCATTAAAAGCAGTAATATGTGAATTTAATGCGTATTTAGTAATATTTAAAGAGTATGGGAAACCCTAGAACCTAAATAGAAAGTTGGTGAATTAATACCCTAAAATGTTGAGAATTAGATGCGTCACTAAAATAAGAATATTCTGACAACTCTAAAAGTATTAATGCGATAAATCCGTTATAATATTAATGATTCTAATAAGTATTAAATAAATCATAATCCGTGTAGATTCGTTGGAGGAGACGCGACGTTACATCTTCATATTCCTACATTCGTTACTTTTCTCTCAATTGCTTTAAGGTACGGATATTCTGTCTTACTTTAAGACACTTATGTTATCGTACAGATATTCTGACCTTTTCAGTAAAGGTTCCTTATGATGTTCTTTTCGTTAGCTTTCCTACTTTTCTTATTAGGGTTTCCGATGCCATTGCTATGAACCCTTTCTTGTTTGTTTGACCTGTTGTTTATCTGGACTTATGTTTTATTGAACCATGTGTTATCTGATTTGAACATTTCGTTAGGAAGACTTTGATATGTGTAATTGATGAACCTCATTATGTCTGAATATGAATCTTATGATATGAGTTATCTGATATGTTATCTGTTGAACTTTGTGTTTGATTATGATCTGTGTCATTTATGACAATTTGTTTGACCTAAGTTAGTTTGACACCCGAGCCAAATAATAACTAGTCATGGGGGTTCCATGTCCGTATCAGTGATGCACCTCTGATATGACTCTAGAGGCGTAGAGTGATGTTCTGCCACGTCCCTTATCTTTATTTGTTATGAGCTCGGTTGGTATTATATTACCTATATTTGTCTGTGGGCGTATGGATGCATCCTAGATCGATCTGTTATCCGATATGATTTGTGCTGGTGAATGATGTCGTGTGCAATACTGCGTCTTCACAACTTCTGGAACTAGCTACTCCAAATTATTTTCTGAGATTATTTCTGTATAAGCATGATGTTTCGGATATGATATGTTCTGGGCTCGAGGTAGTTAACTAAATCTGTATTTGTTATTTATATGATAACTATTCTGATTATGTTTTGGTATGTTGATGCTTATGATTATGTCTTCGGCTTGTTATATGCTATTATATGTGTTTATGCTTTTGTATGTTTATGTGACTACCGTCTGCTATGCTAAGATATGATTAATATGCTTAAATACGATTTATATCTTTGTCATCTGATGTCACGTTAGTTTATTGTTATGTGAATTCTTTGAACTGTGGGATGAATGTGTTAGTGTGATAGTGAGTATTCTATCAGTTAAATATGCATAGTCTGATCAGTTGATTTTGGGAACTTTGCTTATATGTTAGTGTTTTATTGCCTATGTGACCTGCCATGTTTGAACTCTGCTGATGTTAGGATTTGATCTGAGAACTGGTTTATTTTATGATATCTGTTTTGATAATTGTTAATGGTTATGCTATGTTTTGTTTGGTCTATTTAATTATAGTTTGTCTGCTATGTTTCTATTTGTTTGTGAGACTGCCATGATTTGGACTGCTATTTTCCGCTGCTGCTTTAATGTTTTAAATGTGTTAAGTGAAGGTTAATTAATCTGTTGAATGCCATGTTTATTTGTTGGTAAGTGTTCTGTTAGTCTTAGACTTTTCGTTTGGTTTATATGTAATCTATTTGCTCTTGATATGCTAAGTGTTTGGTTGTTCTGATGTGTTTGTGTTTGTGTCTTTAATGTGCTATGAGATGTCTACTTGTTATGTGGTTGTTTGGATTTCTGTATATTTGTGCTTTCGCAGAATCCTAAAAGATCCCTCGTCATTATTTCATTTTATTTTCGTTATTCGTATATTTGTTTTGTTTAGCTTTTGTTTCTGTTATATCTGTTCACTGGGCTTTGTAAGCTCAGCCGCACTTTTCTTTTCATGCGGCAGGTATAAAGCATTCAAGATGAGCTTATGGGATAGCTGATCTGGGTTGAGATTAGAGCTGAGAGCAAGACTTGACCTTTAGAGATCTTAGATTTATTTTGAAGTTTAGCTATTTATGTTTTCTTTTTGAATATTTTGTAAAGGCCTTCGCTATTGTATAGTATTTAAAGTTCTGATATGAAACCGTATTGTGATATATTTACCCTTGTCGGGTCGGGGTGTTACAGTAGTCATCATTGATATCAGGAAAATCAAGTTCCGGAATATTTGGAATGTTTGGAAATTGTTCGGGTGATGCCGGAACGTAATCGGGAGATGCAGGAACAGACATAGTGTCTACAAAAAGGATATAATGTCAAAATAAACTCAATGTTTATAAAATGTTCAAAATGTGCCAAGTGTGTATATATCAATATACTAATATGTTAGTGTTATTATAACATGTCTTAAAAGTCTATAATCGTCTGGAGGAAGGAAGGCACGGAGAACGGAAGGCTATAAAATATTTTTGTTTGTAAAAGTAGTTATAGTTTAAGTCTCAATTTAGACTCGTTTCTCTATAACTATGGCTCTAGTACCAATCTGTAACACCCCCCAATTTCGTGATACGCAGCGGAATTCAAACTAGGTGTTACTTGATGGCACAACAGTCAAAATAATAGAAAAAGATCTCTAAAGGAGTCGTTTTAAGAAGGATTTGTCATTCAAATATATTAGAGTTTACAAAATAGGTCCCAGTTGGTTCCATTGTTTACAAAATACATCAATATAAAGTTTTTGATGTTTTGTGAATGATAAAATATTTATAGCCTTCTTGATCTTGTCCTTGCCCTTTCGTGCCAGCTTCCGACATTATGGACCTGAAATACATGCTTAAAACTGTCAACACAAAGGTTGAGTGAAATTCATAGAGTTTGTTTGATGGTTGAACACATTATGTTTGTAGTGTGAACTATAGACTCACACCAATGGTTTGAAAACAAAATAGTTAATATTAGACTAAGTATCATGCAACCAAGGAGTTAACGTGTTCCAAAATTAATCGGTGAAATTGTTGGTACCAGCCCTAATAGGTAAAATTGCCATTTTTACATAATGTTACTCAAATATAGTGCGTTTCTTTGCCTACCCGGTCAATACAAACGGGATTCGTCAATCCCAATAGATCTATTCACAATATTCGTGCCCACTCTCTCTAGTGATTAATGATTCATGATTTAGGGACTTAAGTTTGGCAAATGCGGTAACTTAGTACTAATAAAACAATCAGATAAGCATACATTTTGAAAGCAATGTGTTCGGTTTAAAATAAAGCATATATCTCCCCCAAGGGTTTGTAAAACAATTACGTAATAGAAAGTGGGGCTATGAACTCACCTAGAGTTTGATGATGTTAAGTACTTTAACGGATGTGATGGATAAATCGGGAAACTTCTACGTGCAACCTAAAAATAGAATGTTGCGACTTAGGTTTGGAATAATGTTTTAGGAAAGCATAAACCATCCTATATATGTCTCTATTGATCATGATGTAGTCATTTATAGTTTGATGTTATAGTAACATTTTTAATATGTGAAAATGTATTTTGTTTATAGATATCGTACTACCGTTTGTGCCATCATAATTCAGAGGTCATGTAGTAAACGTTCGAGGATCTAGGACACTTTAAATCGTAAATCCAGCAACTTGTCGATACGTTTTACCCAAATGAAACCCCTCACATGAAGCTCCCTACTATTGTAGCACTTAGTAGATAAAATATATATTTTGAGTGGAGATTATTATATTATAAAGTCTTATTATGTTTTTAATAAACATTTAGTTATTACAAATTCTCATAGTTTACAAGTGGTCACAACTTATTAATATAGTCAATTATGAAATTTTAGTAAAAATTTAATATGTAACTAGTTATGAAAATGACATGGTTTTTATATTTTTAACTTGTACAAATCCAATTTTGTTGATAAAAACTGTTTTACAAATATTAGGCAGTAAATGATATCATTTGGTCTTTTCAGGCTGAGTTCTTGCGCGGTAGACGTAAAACATCGTTCCGGAAAACTTTCATGCTTTAAGGTTTTGATGATTCGGAACAGAAGTACTACTTATTTTAAAACGGATTCAGCAGTAATGAAAATGGTCATTTCTAGGGTTTTGTTAACTTCTTTTTACCATAACTTTTGACTCGTTTGTCCATTTCAGGTGATTCAAGTTGCTATGTTTACCTTTTTATTTTGTCCACAGTAATATCTAAGTTACCAAGTCCATATATAGCTGTTTTAAATGGCTTCAAATATGTAGCATATGACTAGTTTACTAGTTTGTAAATTTTATGACAATATGTGAATTAAAACATATGTTTGAGTATATGTACATCATGAATCAACATAGTAACCATATATAGCATGTATTTGACAAGATTAGTAATAATAAACATGAGACAATGGAGTGGTGGTGGTGATGAGTTGCTTACAACTTTTGGCTTTCTAAAGAAAGGAGTAACTAGTAAGGATTAGGACTTTGATCGATCAAGCTTTCCACACCTTGGTACCCTTCTACACTTCTTGTAATAATGAAGGATTGGTTATGAAGTCTTAAGTGACTTGAGTGGATTTAAACTCAAGAAGATCACTTAAACTTGCTAGATATTTGATGTAGTAACTTGTTACTTGCAACCTTCTTAGCATCAACTTGGAGTCATGAATCAAAGTATGGAGTGTATGTTAAGCATCGACAAAGTTTCAAAAGAGAATTTAAGAACAAACCAAGCATCAAAGAAAGGCAACAGGGTTCCGCAACCCACTAAAACCTTTCGGGGAAATATCGGCACAAAGGAAAGCAAGGTCCCCAAACCTTTTCCCAACCACTGCAGTCGAGGAAAGAACTGAAGGAAAATTCTATGAATTTCATGGAAAAGCAAGACACACCACAGAAGAATGTCTGTTAGGATCATACTTTTATGTTGTTTGATGATTCAGGTGGTCTAGGATGGTGATAATACAAGTATACCATGTTTAGAGACATGAAGAGAGTAGAGAGGGTGTTCTAGAGAGAGAGTTAAAACAAAAAAGAAAAAGGTTAGATTAGAAGCACCACCCCTTCCAAGGATGGAAGGGGTATTTATAGTTACAGATTACTCGTCCTCCTGTCGGACTGTGGATCAGGTATACAATGGGTAAAGACCCGTCATTCCTCCACGGTGTTGCTCTAAACTAATAACTAACTAGCTAACTAACTAAATAACTAGTAAATAACGATATGTCTATGAGCTAACATATGCTAGACAATAGTTGGGATGACCGACACTTCCTTATGGAATTTCTAATTCCTAACAATCTCCCCCTAAGGGAGGTCACCCCATGATTTACATTTTGAATCCTAGCATTCTATCTTTGTCTTTAGTTCCAAGCTCGTAGACTTCAATTCTTCAATTTTCGCAATCTTTGCGCTTTAGTAGTGACTCTTCATAGTCCGAATACATTGTACTTTTAGTGGAGGTCTTTAACTGATCCACGTCTTGATGATCTTCGAGCTTTCTTTGAGATCATCAGCCAAAGTAAATCTCTGGATCACCCTTTATTATGTTGCCTTCATGTGATGTTGTGACTTTTGGACCGACATGCTCACACTTTCTGGATCATGACATCTTTTCATCAGAGTAGCGGAAGCATTGTTATATGTCTTTGATGATCATGATTTTCTTCAATTAAGTGCGAACACTATGAGCATGCGGTTGTGAATTGACTCCTCAATATCGATCAGCTGCAACCGTCCAACAGTTCCTGCAAAAAACAGTTAGCACTAAAATACACGAAAGTGTCTTTGTTCACCTTCGTTGAATACAATTTCAAGAACTACGGTTCCCCGTTGATCAGTATAAATACTGCCTGTGATCAGGTAGAATTCCGAAGAATCTCCTTGACAAGGTTTCGCAGCTTGATCTAGCCGTTCTTAAACCGGAGCATCCCAAAGTAGACAACACGAAGTGAGTGAACCAGCGAATTGAGATTCACTGATTGATGAAAAATTGATTTGAAAAAAATCGCGTATTGCTTGAAGAAAGAGTTTTGCAATACGACGAAGGTTTTATAAGAAAGATCAATTTTTAATCATAAATACTTTTTGTGTTTGAACATGAATACACATTCGATGTGTTAGAGAAAAGAAGATTTGCACATCGAACGGTTTTTCCAAAAGTATTCGTCAATTCATTTCCTAGACCAAGGTTGATTCACGAGTGAATCGCCCCATCGTTTCTATCCAGTTGTCACAAGTTTGATCTTTAGAAAAGATCTCACATGTCACCCACCAAGAGCTTGTTTGATGTTGGCTCTAGAAGGATTTCCATCTTGATCGTGAATACTTTTACATATCACTCGGATGTTCTAGCAATACCACAAGGATAATGCGTAGGACTCTCAATATATACTTACTTTCCACATTGTGTGAAACAGCAAGTCTTCATTAATTTTGTGTCCTAATGAGATTTTGTGGATGATCTCTTGGCTCTAGACTCAATTGTGCATTTTGGTTTCCTATACCGGAGACTAGGGAGAGGGTCTCTTTCTTCAATATCAACAATCTCTAAGAGAAATTCAATAGATTATGTAGGTTCCCCGTGAGAATGAAACAAGTCCTTTTAAGAGGAACTTGAGTAGCTTGGGAAGTTATAGTGCAGTGGGTCACTGGGTCCATGACGTCATGTCTTCGATACCGGCGTTACCATAGTAACCACCAGTAGCATATGAATTGAACCCGGTTTCTGCCCTAAGGTTGAATTATTGGAGGGCTAGTTCTTTTCACCCTTTTCACATTCATTTATTTTTCATTCTTCAACCCCTTCAGTGCTTACCGAGACTTCATTACTAGAACCTTGTTGGATTTGTTCCAGTACTAGCTCTGTCTCAGTCGGCACTCTTCCCATATTCTCATTTTTCTCCTTTTTTCATCATACCTAAGGACTTCTACACTATCTAGTGAATTGTCCCAGGGTAGATCCCTCCGGTTCTGGCGGGATCGTGGGAACGAATACCTAACCTTACCATCCTTATAACCCCATGAATAAAGTAAATTGGTTGGTCTTTTGGTATTGTTCTTTTCTTCTTGAAACCAATTGAAAAATCATTTGGAAAAATCAATCAAGGTACTTGTGATATAATATCAAAGCATTTTGTACCTTAATTGTTATGATCATTTAGAAATGCTCCCCCTCAACATGTGCACATGATTTTGAAATTTTTTAGCACATGGAGGCAAGAGTTCTTTGAAATATATTCTTGATCTCAATTTCCGTGGAAAAATCCATTTGATTTTCTTGGTAAATTCTCCCCCTCAAAATGTGCGTTGGTTATTTGAAATCATTTAACACATAGAGGAAGGAGGTTTTTGAAGAACTTCCATGATCACATTTGCCATTAAGAAACCATTAGACAATCAATCAAGGTACTTATGTTGAAACATAGAAATCTTTGTACCTTGAAAGTTTGTTTTCTTTTGAAATGCTCCCCCTCAATATGTGCTTCGAGATTCGAAAGCGTTTAGCACATATGGGAGAGCAGCCTGCACATTTGAATCAAATGATCACCTTTTATCAGATTTCATATTTAAATCACATTTTCTCCCCCGATCAAAAATATCAAACCCTTTGAGATTTTGGATCTCAAGTGATTTAAATATGTTTAGAAAACATGGGAGAAAATATGGCATGGTTTATATTCTCATCTTGTTTTTGGATAAATGCTTCTCCTCAATCATGTGCATCATATATTGAAATCGTTTGGCACATGGAGGCAGGAGTGCCTTTAAAGGACTAAAACCAATTCCATTTAAACAGATTTGAGATTTAAATCACGAACTCTCCCCCGATCAAAAATTTCAAACCTCTTTAGATTTGTGATCCCAATTGATTTAAATCATTTTAGAAAGGTTTGGGGAAAGACGTGGCCTGATTTAATTTTGAAAATTGACTGATAAGGACCAATTTTAGACAATAAAGATTGTTAGTGTCAGGTATGATAATTTTAAGAGATCTTTAAGTAAAATAAAATAATTTCACAATCAAACAAGAACAGAAAAAAATTTATTTTGAAAGATCTTGATTCAAAAGAAAAATCATATCATAACATAACATTAAATCTTTAGATCACCACTTTATTACGTACAAATGGACTTGTTGATCAAATATCGTTTGAAAATATTTAAGATTGAAATCACTCTCCCCCTCAATCGATGACCGTAGTCGTTGATTGAGCGACTTATGTTTAAAATGAAGTCCTGATGATTTCCAAAATTTAGTTCAATTTATTTTCAAACAAATATTTTTCCATTTTCAAAAACAATAATTCCAAAATTGTTTAAAAATGGTATCATCACTACTTATCATGCACAAAGATGTGTTAGGTGGTTGAGCTGCTTTTGTTGTTGTTGCTGTAGGGCAGGAAGAAAACCATCTGCAAATACAGTGAGACCTCTGACGTTGCATCTATCATGCCAACTCTCCTTAGAGATCCAATTAAGCTTCGTTTCTTCTTTTGTCGACCCAAGAAATAGTTACCCTTTCCTTTCGGCATCCAATCATCTTCTTTTGTGGGATTCGGATCGGGAACATTCTTATATGCCATGATATCTGCATACGTTAGTAGACATACATACAGATATATGGTGGTCGACATCACCCAAACAGCAATTGACTAATAAAAGTCAATTCAACATATCAATCAGATCATAAAAAGCATGGGAATTATGTGTTAATCAAACTCTAATAATCTAATTCTAACAATCATATCCTATGCTCCTAGTCCTTCAACTTAGGCAACCATATTTTTCTTTTAAGTATATAGGATGATTAAATAAGCCCGATAGATGATATAGATTTGAAAACATTCTCCCCCTCAATCAATAACTCATTTCATAAAAGGTTTTAACCATGCAGAAGTCATTGACTGGGTTTTGCAACTTTATGAAAATTCTGATTCTGATTGATTTTCAAGCAACTCAATTTCCACCATTTTTTAACACAACAAATATTTTTTCTGAAGAATTTTAGAAGGAAAAACATTTGTGTAGGAACATCAGTTTCTTAGGCGACATGCTTTCCTCATTTTTGTTTTTAGGATAAGTGCACGAAATTTATGAAAATTGGTTTAGCGCAACACTTTCCTTCTTTTGAAGAGCAGGTTGCTATCCGAAATAATAGCAAACCATGGTTTAAGCATGGTTTACAGTCTGAAGTAACTGCAAGCCATGTTTAGAGACATGTTTTGAAAAGAAATATTTACACCTCCTGCTCGAACTTCATCTATGGTCCCGTGCCATTATTGAATGATATTTCTAAGACCGTAGATGTTATCGATACCAGAAGACATGTCTTGAGAAAACATATTTTTGGTATTTTTAAATTTTCTGATTTTTATGGATTTTTGTTGGTTTTAGAATTTTCTATTTTCTTTTGTTGGTTTTATATTTTTGTATTTTGCTTTTGATAAATATTTACAAAGATAGAGTAGATGATATAGTTTAAGAAGATGATGATACGAGTACCGAGATAAGGATATCGAACAGCCCCGTTGTAGAAGATAGAAATCGTCATCTCTTAAACATCCACCACCAAAGATTTCGAGGCTCTTGAGAAGAAGGAATTGAGCCTTTAAGAATGCGAGACTTTGGCAGCTTCCCCCCAAACCGAAAATCCTTTAGCTGAGCAGATTCAAAGCTTTCTTTCAAGCTTCCCTTAGCCAGGTGCACAAAGAAGCACACCATTATCATTGATCTTGCTGCTCCTTTTAAGAATGATCTTTGTGATTCTTCGTTCGGGGTAATATCATCAAGATAGAACAACAACGTATCATCTCACACTTTAATGAATCTTCTCATATTTCTTTTCCACTGATATCTGAAGTGATGCATCCCCAAAAGGTGTCAAGAGACCAATTCCCCCAAGTAGTTGAATTGATGCAACCAGTCTCTTAGAATAAATGCTCAAGAACCCGAATACACATATACCCAAAGACATAGAAACTTATAACATCGAAGTAGCAGAGTAAGTCCGATATGCAAAGAATAACCCCGAAGTATACTTTTCTCTCCCCTGAAGAACGTGTATGAAGCTCAAAAACCCGAAGTACCCAAATGTCCTTTCTATGGAGAATAACCGATAACATTGAAGTAGCAGGCTGAATCACTGATTATCTCTGCGGATGTCAACTCCAGAATAAGTGATTATCACTGAATCACCGATTAAGCTCTCAAATTAAACAAATGTGCGTCCCCAATGTACACAATCTCTCTCCCCTAATGATTGCGATAACATCGAAATCATCACACACTTGTGTACCTCTTTTATCACAAGAAACTAACTCTTCCATCTCTTCCCCCACATAGTTGGAATAAGAACACTAAACGCCATGAGTCAAACCTTGAGTTTCTCTACGGTAATGACATTTGTCTTCCTGGGATATCTTCAAATACTTAGAAGTATTAAGTTCATCAAGTTTACTCACGTTTAGATGTGTGTCTCCTTCCCCCTTGCTGGTTTTGATGCTTCAGAATCAGCAACACATTATACGCCCATTTGCTAGAAATCTTTTGAGAAGAACATTAGCTCAAATGTATCTGTGAGAATCAACTTGCTGAAGAATAGTGTGAGCAAATCTAATTAGGGATTAAATCTGACATTTCACTCTCCCCCAATTAGTGCTCTCCCCTAAACTGACAATCTTTATGATGAATGCTCAGAATATGAAGAAGTCTTTAGATCGTTAAATGCAACTCGTCTTTAG
The DNA here is from genome assembly GCA_910596185.1 of Chrysanthemum makinoi. Taxonomy (NCBI): domain Eukaryota; kingdom Viridiplantae; phylum Streptophyta; class Magnoliopsida; order Asterales; family Asteraceae; genus Chrysanthemum; species Chrysanthemum makinoi. The sequence continues at coordinate 125,863,783 of OU343221.1, read as the reverse complement.
TCTTCTAACATACAGCATAAAATGTAGAACAGACTGTAGACTCGACCTTCTTCAAGATTGTCCGTTTGGGGAATAGAATGTTAACATCTTCAACTCACTAAATGCATTCCCGTTAACTTACATATAGCAAATCCCCTTAACTAAAATCCCTCCCAATCAAACAAGAACATAAAGATGTTCATCAAGGAAATCAGCCCCGCAACTGGAAGCACTTTGTCGTTAAACTCATCAGTCCGTGAGAAGATGTCAACCAACGGCTCTTAGAAGAAACTCCATGTAAAGATGACCCGATAAAAAGAAGCTCGGTTCTTACATGAGTTAGGAGCCGTATGACCATATATTCTCAGATATAACTCAACATGTAGAATTATCATACTTCTTCCCCCCCCCCCTCAAGAATTGCATACGGAGATGCCATTCTTGATTAAATAAGTGAAATCATCAAAATGTAGTCTATTCACACTTCTCCCCCGCAAAATTGGCATATGATGTCACCATCGCCATTTTAATTGAGTAAGTGGAATACGATCACTAGCAACGATAACTCGGTTCACTTGATGAATTAGCGCGCATGGAAAAAACATGAAGCATGTTGATGAGAATAGTCATAATTGAGAAGATTTCTCTTCTTCAGAAGATAAAGCGCACTGAAGCGTACACTTTTCTTTTCTTTAGGAATGAGGCTTGAACTGTTGTGTTCAAACGTCATCATCTCTCTATTTTCTACTACTCTTGGCAAACTTTTTATCAACCCCATTATCATTCAGTCGGCTCTTTGTCAGAACAGCTGATGGAGAATACCTAATATGACGAATTTGATCCTGAAGTAGAATAACCCGAACTCGTGACTTAAACTTGCACCAATGTGACTAAGAGCGGTGCCGAGAATTCATGCCCCTTTGAATCTCTATGTACTCTATACTCTTCAACCAACCAACCATCAAGTATAAGATGCACATCACCTTTTGAAAATCCACAATTCAATGTGACACTGAGCACTACAACGTAAATCCTTAAAGTGATAGTTATTTTGTGGTGGTAAAAAGGAAAAAGAAAAAATCACCCAAAAATAACTAGATTTCCAAGTCTTCGTCTTTGAAAAAGTTAAAGGCTCGAACAAGAATCTCGAATAATCTTCATCCAACCATCCCCGATACCTTCAGATACTAAGTACACTCGCCCGTGATATTTCACTTCAACCTCAAATAAATAATAATGAATTAACGCCGTTGTCACATCTTGTGGTTCAAAGCTCAAATCTAGCCTCCTTTGACGTTTTAAGTGAGCTATGATAATGGTTTCATCCCGACCATGGTTAAAAGCACATAACCCCGTAAAACTTTAAAATAACCAAACGGCAAGAAGACAATCCAAACAATTACCCAATTCATGAAGTACACCCTTTTTATCCCTTCTTCGAAGTAGAAACCATAGCACCAGCATCAGATAAGATCCCGAAATACATTTCCTTTCTCGGATGGTTCCATCATTACAAGATTTTACAATTCTATGGTTTAAACCGAGAAATAGTTTCTTTCACGCGATTTTACAAAACCAAGAATAAACCGTAAGATAGATCCGGAAATGCACTTTACTATTACAAGGATGTTTCTATTTTCACGGGATTTTACAAATCTATGATTTAAACCGAGAAATAGTTTCTTTCTTGGGATTTTACAAAATCAAGACTAAACCGTAAACAATGTCAGCTTGAATGTGTAATGACAGTTTTGGTTTCGGTGAATCTCTGTTTTAGGGGAACATGCAGCGGTTCATCAATGATTCTTCTCCATCATCAACAATATCATCAACAATTCTTTATCCATATGTAGAAAACTTCACAAACCATACTAAGTAGAGTAGTATACACTACTTTTCTACTGGAGATTGACCGAAAAACAACAAAGTACACGTTTCTCCCCCATGATGGTTTCGAACTTTCGGAAGCATCATAACGTGTATGACCATTTGCACGAGAATTTTTGTCATAAGCAAACATCTTGAACAATCATGAATGACGTAGAAGATTTTTGAAAGATTTTGCTTAGACTGTGAAGTATCATATACATTCTGTGGCGTCGAATAACTCATGGGAATTGCTTATCACATCTCATCCATTAAACACTTTGGAAAACACACCATTTACGAGTTCTGTCGGCTATAGTAATGACCACTTGGAGAAATAAACCCGATATGCCAAACTTGAACATGAAGTAAAATTCCTCATATTTGTTACTTAAACTTGTACTAATCCTCTTGAAAAAGAAATAGTGTGCCCAATGTACAAGACCTCTTGACTAATCCTCAACTGCGTGAGACACCGAAGTGATAGTTACGTTGTGGGTTAAGCGAGAAAGAATCACAAGAGTAACTAAATAGCCAAGTCTTTATCACACTCTATAAATTCCCAAACAAGTCATTTTCGCGGAGGGGTCGAAAGAAAGAAGGCGAAATATATAAACGCGTCCGGAAAACCTCACTTCAAATCCAAATAAGAAATACCAAATACAAACAACCCCGTAGTCAACTTTGTTCAACCATCAATTCAAGCCGTGACATTATCCTTTGAGAAAATGTATAACCAAAGTATCAAACTGTATATCAAATTTCATCATCAAATCTCATTTTACAACAAGTCTCATCATCAAATTCTCATAAAATCCAAATCTTTAAGAAGCCCAATAGTCCATCATCCAAATCTAAACATTATACACGGCCCACTTCTTTATCTTGATTTCTTTAACGTGCAACCCAAGTACTATCATTCAAATCCGACACACATGTTACTCATTATATCACATTATTGGCCCAATCGTTACCAACAATTTTATTCACACTCTAATTAAAGCGAGTCCAGTACATGTCCCATTTTAACCGGTTGAAAAGCGTATTGCACATAATCGTTACTTCCAATTTAACAAATACATCCACGACTAAATGAGAGGCCCGGTTGATTAAGCACATACAGATTCAATCTCTGCCTAAGAACTCAAATCCATAACTCAAACCCAATACCCTAATATTTCGGCCAATCCAAATATCATTACCTAAAACTCTCGGTCCATATAACCTCTTGAAGCCCATTCAATAAAACAATATCCAATCTAATTCGGTACATCCCGGCTAAATAATATCACCTGATAATCCAATCTCATTGTCTTAAATAACATGATTTGCATGCCTTACACTTTTATAAATACCCACGATTTGATTCAAGCCCACACGAAAAGAAAAAAAATTGTAACAATCGTATACCAAGGTCCAAGCCCGAACACCATAGCCATATGCAGGCCCATATCCAAACCGGATCCAATCAGAGTATTACCCTAATCATACGGGTGTATAAGAACTCACACTTAATCACCCAAGTTACCCTAATTTCACTCATACATATCACGCCCCCTTCAAACTCTCTCACCTCACCAAACACAAACCCTAAATATACTTACAGAAGAAAACGCCTCCCTTTATTTCTCCTTACTTCAGTAACCCTAACAAAATCGTCTACCATCCTTTAAACTCTCCAAGCCTTCATAATCTCAACCAATGAATACAACCCCATTCGTGTATAATCACAACAGAATGGTTTGTCTTTGATCGAATCAAAATGAATACGCCACAGGGATGGCATGAGATACTACGAATAGGCCACAGGGATGGTTTTGAAATTTTGATAAGGCTTCAAGATTCTGAGTTGAGTCTCAGGTAGGTATGTTATCTTCCTTTTGAAATTAACCGAACCAAAAGCATGATTTTAACAACTTTGTTAAAAATCAGTCTTTCTTTTCGGAAATAAAAGATGTTAAACTTCAACAAGATCTGTGATGATTTTAGTTTAGGTTGTTTTAAGATTTGCAGTTTTGTACAAATCGAATGAAAAGAAAAATGAAACAGATTGTTTTGTTTTTCTTTAAATGATCGGAAATTAAAAAATTGAAGCCTTGCTTTACAAAGATCAATGATGGTGTTATGTTCAACAAAGAATCTTGTAACCGATTGCAAGCAACTTTGAACACACTGAGATCTTGTAGTTATATATGTCGATTCATCCTAAGTCCAAGAAAGCAAGATCTGTGATGTGTATAGATCTTTAAGATCTAAGTGTTTATTCAACCACACAAAAAAAGAAGCTGAGATCCTTTAATATTCGAGCACTATGGTCCTTGTAATGTTATCTTGTATTTGAATTGGATTGTGTGATATGATGAGATGAGACTTGTATTCGAATTCATGTATAAGATGTTTTGGATCTTGTAATTAGAATGATGGATGAATATTTATAAGGTCTTGTATGAGGTAGTGAATGAATAGTTTTAGATAGTTCTGATCTTGAAACTTGATGCTTGTTAGTTTTGGTTGAGATCTTGATGCTTGATACTTGTGGTCATGGATGTTGTATATGATTATTGTTTGATTGTGATTGAGACATTTGGAATGCATCATTGCTTTTATTTCAAACTGCACTTAACTTTGCTCAAACCACTTCACGATTAACGTCAAAACGTATCTTTCATTTTTCTCTCAAACAGCATACCTAGATCTTTGACAAACCGCATATTATATTAACATTTAAAACGCATCGTTATCAGAAGTTATCAAACCGCATCATGCAGGTTTCATCAAACCGCAAGCCTTAGCATTTAACAAACCGCATATTTTTCAAACCAAACCGCATCATGATATTCGACAAACCGCATAGCAGAAAAGCGTCAAAACGCACTTCTGGAGTCAAACCGCATTCATTTTTATCAAAACACAGAAGATTCATTGAATCTGGACAAACCGCACAAGTAGCTTCAACCCGCATAGAATACCACGACAAACCGCATAGACGAATGTACCAATCTGACCCAAATCGCGAAAGAACAATATTCAGCGGACTCGAAAAACGTTTTTGACGATCAGAACACTATAACAGCTTTAAAATCAGATTCAATCCAGTAAAAGATGTCTTAAAACTGCTTAAACTAGTATAAAACAGTTAGAAAACATGTTATGACCACATCAAACATAACCAAACCGCATCAAACTCATAACATCCATAACAACGGATTAACACTTTTATAAAAACGGATTCATTCAACAACAAACATCAACAAAACAGAATCAAACTCATTCAAACATCACCAAGACCATATCAAACCGCATCATAGAAACCGAACAAACCGCTTCCAAGAGAACCACACAAACCGCATACAACAAACCGTATAAAAACCATACGAATCATCAAAAACAACACAACCTGGCTCTGATGCCAATTGTTAGGATCATACTTTTATGTTGTTTGATGATTCAGGTGGTCTAGGATGGTGATAATACAAGTATGCCATGTTTAGAGAGATGAAGAGAGTAGAGAGGGTGTTCTAGAGAGAGAGTTAAAACAAATAAGAAAAAGGTTAGATTAGAAGCACCACCCCTTCCAAGGATGGAAGTGGTATTTATAGTTATAGACTACTCGTCCTCCAGTCGGACTGTGGATCAGGTATACAGTGGGTAAAGACCCGTCCTTCCTCCACAGTGTTGCTCTAAACTAATAACTAACTAGCTAACTAACTAAATAACTAGTATATAACGATATGTCTACGAGCTAACATATGATAGGCAATAGTTGGGGTGACCGACACTTCCTTATGGAACTTCTAATTCCTAACAATGTCTGCATTTGAAAAGGCAAAGGGAAGAAAGGAAGAAATGGTCGATGATAGAGGTTGAAGAGCAGCGGGAAAAAACCAACCGCTAAACAAAACAAAACAAAACAAAACAAAACAAAAATCTCAAAGTAGAATAAATTGAACTGCACACACATCTGGGAAAAGATGAAACCGGAACTTCAATAAAGGAAGGAAAGCATGAACGCCAATAAAATAAACACGGATCAGGACATCCCTAACAGAGCGAATGAAGATCCTGACCCTATAAATGTCAATAGATAAAGACTCAAAAGGCTCAAGACAAACACAAAGTAAGGAGGAAAATAACAAAAAACAATAAATAGAGCCAACTATCGAAGAAGACTCAGGAAGAAAGAACAAGGTTGAAAAAGCGCTCTGTTACCTAAAAAACAATCGGATTACGGAAGATCATGCAGAAAGAAGCCAGAATAAAGGTTGGAACACATTACGGGCGTATGTGGGAAAACCTTACGGAAGTCATCCCCAGAGGATAAAAGGAGCAAAAATCTGCCTAAAAAAATTCACTTCTGAGGAGGCAATACTCCAAAGGAAAAACGTAAAATGTCGTGGCAGACACGACATAAAAACCATAATGTGGGAAACAACAAAACTAAGAAAAGGATACGGCCTCGGAATGGAAAGCCCCCGACAACAACCAAGTAAGGGCGAAAGCAAAAGGATAAGCCTTATCCAAATACTAAAAAAGGAGAGAAAATCTGCAAGTACAGATTCGCGTTCCTTCCCAAGAAATATTGTGTCAAATCTAGCAGTAGTAACAGACGCCCAGGCTACGAGCCTAGGCATATGCCTACCCACAAAAAATGAAAATTAATGCTAACGCATGCAAAAACAGTAAACTCCTCTCTATAAATACGCGAGGTAAAGAAAGGGGAAAGGGCAGAAAAAGTAAAAAGGAATTACTCCTTTCATCAACAAAAAAGCTTGGCACATAAAATCAGGCAGCAGAAAATCTTCAAAGAAGTTGAAGATGTTATTCAGAAGAAGAACACGATGGTATACGGTAGGGAAAGAACACAACCGGCCATCAGTAACAACACGTAACCAACGCACAGTCGTTCCCAAAAAACCCGTATATAACCTGAACCTTTACCCCCCAAAAGAGAAACATAAGAATAAAAACAGATGATGCGGCAACCAAAACACGTTCTTAAATGACTACTAATAACAGTTAGTCGTTCTAAAATGACGACTAATAACCCACCTCCGCGCACACTCACAACATTCCTTCACCCAAAACCCGTGTCCATTGAAGTTTGTGTGAGCCTGCCTAGACCATATGGCATACCAAAGGTGGGAGTTTAAAACAATTAGACTCTCATTAGCCCTTTGAGATTTTGGTAGTGCAGGCAGTTCCTTCCTAACCTCGGCATTTCTGAGCGGAAAAAGGAACTATATCACGGGAACTGGGTCGAAGGGAGTGATAGAATGTGCAAAGAGTTTGGTCCCTAGGGAAGGACAACAAAGGAAGTTAAGGACGACGCAATGCGTAAAACGACCTCTAATTAACAAGAAGCTTCCCTAGGAATGACAAACAACAGAGGATGAAAACTATACCTTCATTCCACTGTTGATACAGCCCGACCCCTAAACAAGCGTACGTCTACCAATCCAGGCAGATCGGGTTGGAAAGACCGGGTTTAGGGTACAAATGATCAGCTTGCGGGTACCGGGATAAAACAAAGGTTGCGCGGTGGAAAAGAAACCTCACTAAAAGCCCTTCCACTACCGCGCAGCGGGGCAGATTCTGACGGGAAACCTCTTGAAAGGCCTATCGAACTTGTTGTATACCCTATAACATTATAAACCCGCTGTCGAAAAGAACAGCACGCAAGGGGAGCATCACGGCCTTTCAAGAAACAATTGCAAGCCCCACGAACTTCCCAGGGAACCCCGTAGGGAGAATGCAGCGGCCCTATGAGGAAGCAGGCGACCGGAACTCCTTCAAGAAAAGGATAGCAGACAAGAAGAAGGATTCGGAACTCATAAGAGAAAAGAAAAATACCCGCACCGGGAAAGCCAGCGGATAATGACAACGTCAGCAAAAGCACATCCAGCCAGAACAATTCTTCAAGAAAGAAAAGTACAACTATTGTATATAAGACAACTCATCACGGATAACCGTTAAAGGAAACTTCCGCAGGAAAGAACAAAAACAGAATTGCAGAAGCACTTCTCCAATAAAGATGTACGCCATCAACAAAGTTCCGGAAAGAACACAGCTTCAGCAGTTATAAGACTCAGAATAAAAAGGGTAAGAACGATTAATAATGGAAAAAATGTACTCAAATTTACAATTTTTGTAATTTATTTTGAAATATATCAAATCAATAAAAAAAGTGAAGATTAGCTACCTTCATTGTTTTATCTTTAAAATATTTTCATTTTGATTAAGTGCATAAGACGCGCAAGCACAAAATTGGGAACGACCCAAATATGTTATTTCCGAATAACAAAGAGTTATCACGAATAACCAAAAGTTGAACAACATAGTCACCAAGGTACATAAGAGGTATTGCAAACCCAGTACCGGGAGGATAACCCAAAATTATCCAAAGACTATTAAAAACGTGCATATCCGTAAAAACGTTAAAATAGCACGGCACAAATTCAAAAATAGTGTGCACAAAAGACTATTAAAAACTTGCATATCCGTATAAACGTTCAAAATAGCACGGCACAAATCCAAAAATGGTGTGCACAAAAGACTATTAAAAATGTGCATATCCATATAACGTTGAAAAAATAGCAACACTCAATATATGCAGCGGATGCTAAGAACACAGGTATCCGAAAGACAAAAAGATAGTAGCATAGAACAAGTAACAAATTTCACACAACCATGGTGAACATTACAAGAAATGGAAAAGCTAGACATTGTTCAAAGGACTACAAACATAAAAAGAAAAAAGAGTAAACTAGTTTTGCTCCAAGACAGTCTCGCTAGCTTCAGGCTCAGACAAAACGGAAGGAACTTCGCCCACCTCAGGGTGTGGATCCTCCGCAAAATCAATAATAACACTAGACTTTCCAACGTCATAATCATCGGTGGAGAGGGGCCTAACAGAGACAAGAGGAATGCTAGCAAAAGCAAGTACAAGTGGTAACGAAGTACTAGAAGTCAAAGCCAACTCGCTAGTTGAAATTCCTTCCGTGCTCATGACATTGAGGGCGGACAACGGATCAACTAAAGAATCATAAACATCAGCAACAGTGGGCTGATGAGAAACAGGAAGACTCCTAAATTGATCAACCCTTCCTTGATCAACTTCTAGCGAGCGAGACAATGAGCTAGTGCCAATAACAGTACTAGTATGCTTGTCATAAACAGGAACCACAAGCTGTTCCAGGTTAGGCTATAACCCTACAATCGTGGGGGCACTCGCATGCGGCCCCACAACCCGAAGAAGATCCATAATCTCCGCAATACCAGCATCCTTGCTAGATTTAAAAACGGAGAGTAAGGAAAATTCCACATCCGCAAGGGCCTTCACGGCGGTAAGATAGTGAGCTTCCGCAGAAGGGTCATACGCAGCAAGATCCACAAGCTCTTTCTTCTCCTTACCGTGAATAATACCCGCTGCTAGCCCAACTTGTATACCTTTATCGATGGCACGGCTGATAACCTCCGCCATTACTGCAGAATACTCAGGAGAATTCAAATACTTAAACACAACAGGTTCATACCATTAGTCAACAACCAACGCCGACTAGATAGTAAAGTGAGAAAGCGAGGATAAAACTCTTCATCAAGGTGCCAAGCCAGTGCACACAAATCAGCAACTGTTAAATCAACCTTTTTCATAACCGCAACCACCTTTGTGTCTTGGGTCTTGGAAAACTCTTCCCTCAAAGCATCAAGTGAAGGAACCTGACTGCAAAGCTTGGAACATGAGGACTCCAAAGTACGTATCTACAAATAAAAATAAAGAGTCAGAAAACAATGGAAGAATAAGCGAATGGAAGAATTGGGTGAAAAATCATACATGTCCAGAAAGATAAGCATTCTGAGACTTGAGCACAGCAACTTCAGCCCTCAAAGTAGAGGACTCAGAATCCTTCTCATCAAAATAAGATCGGAGCTCAGCAAGCTCAGCACGAAGACAGTCTCGCTCCCGCTCAAGGGAAGAATTATGACTCTTCAATAAAGCAAGTTCCACAACAAAAGCTGCGGACAACTCATCAGCAGTAGCCAACTCAGAAGACCCGACTTCAGCAACTTTGGCCCTAAGGATCGAGACCTCCTTATTCCTTTCTTCTAACAGAGATAATAGGCGTTTTCTCTCTACCATATTATACTCCAATCGCTTACGGACTTCTGAACTAAAGCACACCTGTCGTGCTGTAGCAACATTGAACTCAGCAAGAAGGTGATCATACCCCAACTCACGAATGGAAGAAAAATAACAAGGAGGGGCAAACTCATCCACCATGCGACGACATTCATCAGCATCATCAAGAAGAGAGTTTTTGGCAACGTTCCATTTTGGAACATGAACACCAGACGAAGAGCGGAAATTCAAACCATCAACAGCGTGGATGTCTCCAGCCGAGATACGAAAGTCAGAAAAATCGTCAAGAGCAGGGTGAACGCCGCCAACAACATCAGAACTACCGGGAACGGAGGAAGGAACATTCATTTGACCAATAGAAACGGCAGTAGTAATAACAGCGTCCGTCACAACCGGCACCGAAAACCTGCCAAACAACAAACAAAAAATAGGTAAAAGAAAGAGGAATAAAAACATCACAAAAAGATAAAAATCAAGACAACAAACCTGAGGGGGAAATACCAAGATAGTGCAAACCAGAATCAGACTCAATAGACGTCCCAACTTCGTGAAGGGAAGTGATTGATAATGAAGGAGAAGAAGAAGAAGAATGAGTGGGTAAAGCATTCAAAGAAAATTCAAGAGAACGCGTACTTTGCGCAAGCAACTTCTGAATAGATTCTGAAGACTTACCACCAATAGAAGTCCTACCGGAATCCACATGGTCACTCCTCAACTTCTTACGAGGATAAACAGGTGTCACAATTCTCAATTTCTGGTTATTTCTCAAACTCAATATTCATCATATTAGTTCATGCATGGTTTTGCATTTTACATTAAACGTATAATTTCATATTAAATAAACGTTATCGCGTAACTAATTATTTTGAACAATTGATCTGTTACTTCCAAAAATTATCCCGATATATTTTTATATTCATATTAAGTTTATAAAAATAATATTATGAGTTTACCCAGTGTTTTAAATTTATTTTGTAACTAAATTGTTGTATTTATATAATTACGACGTTTTTCCTAAATACGACACGATTATTATTATATCACTCAAATGTTGCAAGAAATGTATTTTTATAATTTTTATGACTTAAATATATTTTATCTTGACCCGTGAAAAGTTATTTTTATCTAATGCTACTCTAAATACTCAAATGTGTATTTAATTTACCACTTATCCTCAAATTACTTGCATGTTATTACTCTTGTACATATTTAAAAAAAAAAAAACATAACAAAGAGAATGATTAACCCCCCTTGTCGACAAGGGAGGATGAGTCATTGAATTATTTGCAAAATATCTACAAAAATGATGTATTATACACTAAAACATAACACATTTCATTTTTGTTATTGCTAAGAAAAAGATCAAGACTCATTGTTTTCTCTCTTCCTCTCCAAAATTCGGCAGCCACAAGGACCAAGGTGGAAGCATCAAAAATTTTCAAGACAAAGTTTTAATACACTCTAGTATCACTTGTTGTATAGGTTTTGCAATAAAAACCTCAAGTGATTAGGAAAAACCCTTTGTCCTTAAACCTCATCATATTTCTTGTAAGCATTCATACTCATGTTGTTATTTCCTATTCATTGTTATGGTCATATCATTTTATTTGAGAAACATGCAAGTTATGTGATGTTTATACCACTTTTTAAGGTTTTTAAGTGTTAAATATATATAATCCATCCTATAATTACTCCTTGTTATATATTAGTTTTGGTGATGTCTAGGAACCCATGACACCCTAAGAAGGTGTATGGTAGGATTAGAATAGCTTCGGAGTTGTTTTGAATGGGTTAGAATAGGTTTAGCGCGAGAAAAACTCATTTCGACAAGTTTGGAAAAGGGTCTGTCCTTATTTTCAAAATCTGGAAAATCCGACAGTAGATAAAAATTTTTGGCCTAGATATTTAGAAAATATACTTTAAAACGAAACCGTGGCCGCTTGAGCGGATTAAAACGGAGCTATAACGAAGAAGTTATGAATTTTTCAAGTTGGCGCCGAAAACTATAAATTTTCTGGAATTTCAGCAAACATTGTTTATTTTGTACGAGTCAAAAATGAAGCTTGGGCGTTGTAAACTATTTCGACTTGTCAAAAATATGTTAGTATACTTCGATACAAAGCTAAGGATCTTTAAAACGTAGAAAACGGATTTGTAACGATTAAATTATACACGTTTACAAAAGTTGCCGTAACTTTTATCATATAAGAAAAACTATCTTGATTTCTAATAGACAAGTTTTGCGGCAAAACTAGAGACCAAGTTAAAGGTTGTTTTTAACATTGATTTAGAACTTTTTATAAAGTGATGTCTTCTAGTAAAGTGAGATCGCCAAGTATATTTATCAAAATGTCCGACCGTTTGATTAGCGGAGTTGTAATGAATCAAATATGGTTACTTAAACTTTGACGAAAACCATCCTTAAACTATATTTTGGGACATAAGTACCATATTTAACCTCTATTTTTCTTTATGTTCGAGACCTCTAGGATGGAAATGCATGTACTAAAACTTTGAGATAATGGTACGAGCTTCCCAAAACCGTTGAGTTTGTTTCCTAACGCTCGACGTGCACCATTTTACGACTAACTTTTCGAGGCCGTTTAGTCACTTTCATGAAAATTTCAACGACATTATTTTTACGACGAAAAGTTATAATTTCATAATAAATCACTAAATGATTATCGTAGGATATCATTTCGACGTAAGTACTTGTAAAGTACTTGGTAACTGGGCAATATGTCATAAACATATATTTCGACGATAAACTTTATTTTCCAAAATGTACAAGTGGTATGGATATCATATGAGTTTGCATGCACGACATTGTTTCATGACTTATATTAGAGCATATCATTCATATTAGGTTGCGGATAGAGATCGCACCTCATTTCAGTGTATCTACTTTTTTTACCATAACTATTGCAACAGGTGAGTAATCACATCCCATTTTTACCGTTTTACTATATTTTGGGGCGAAATGCATGAACCATTCTTGAGCTAAATTGTTTACTACTTTTATTAACTAGTTTGACTAGAACTTGTGAACTTGAATCAAATCCTTGAACTTAATTATGAAATAATGCCTTACTTGAACTTATTGAACCATACATGTTATGACCTTGACCTAAAGTCTCCCATGTTCGAACATCACTATAAAGTCTCCTATGTTCGGAGCATCACTATAAAGTCTCCTACGTTCAGAGTATATCTTTGGGAAGAGGCACCCAGTATATCTTTGGGAAGAGGCACCCGGTATATCTTTGGGAAGAGGCACCCAGTATATCTTTGGGAAGGGGCACCCAACATAACTTTGGGTAGTGGTACCAAGATAATTTGGTTTCATCGAAGCATCATTACAAAGTCTCCCTTGTTGGAGCAAAGGCAAAGTCTCCCACGTTGAGACATCCCTGAATTATTATATGTGTGGTACTATATTATGAACCATTATGATCACTTATACTTGACTACTTGATACGCTATATTTTGTGCAATGGGTTGTGTACACACAGGTTGCAAGTTTTGTATGGGCGGAACTTGGAACTGAGTGGATATTCAATGCCTTTGCTTTGTGGACTATTTTCGATGACCGAAACCTTTGAATATTTCTTACGAGTTTTCTTATTTTGCGAAACGTGTATACTCACCAACTATTTTCATAGTTGACCCGTTTTTCTCTCATGCATTTCAGGTGATCGTTAGTAAGCTTTTTCTACCAGGTCTTGCATAATGAAGTTTTCACTTGTCACTACAAATCGTTATGTAATAAAATGAAATATTTGGAATCTAAACTTTGTAATATATTTTCCGATGACGGCTAAACTAGTATTGTAAATGTGTACTCTTTCTTTTAAATCTTAACGTTGGTATGTTCTATTATCTTGTGCTTATGTTCCTTCCCGTTACACCTCGTGTTTCCGCCTCCGAGGGTGTGTGACAGATTGGTATCAGAGCCAAAGGTTATAGAGAATGCCGATTTTTTCAAAAATAGAAATCACAGCTATAACCGGAATAAAGTTTTATTAAACATCGAACATCATCCGAGTCAATTAGTCCTATCGTTGCATCGTTAATCATAAATTATACATAGCCTGATCAACTATGTCTAATTTATGAAGAACCATGCAATGATAAGAGTGGTAGTTTTAAATCATGTTTAGTCGAGTCTTTTGAGTCTGGTCACCTGAAGTTGCATTGGTCGGGTGGGTATGCATAGCATGTTTTTACGTTCACGTCTACATTACCGTATCTTATTTATACCCTCTCTTTTCCATCTTTCGACTCGTTAGACATAGCATGTCTCTATTCCTGTCATGTTTCGATCACTATAACACATTACCACCGTTCTAAACCTCATCTGCCTTCATCCGAGTGTCATTTACTCAACCCGATATTTTGGTCCATTGCAAGATCATGGCTGCTAGAAACACACGTTCAGGAGTCAACAACAACGGCAACCCAAACAACAATGACAATCCAAACAACAACGCGACTGGAATAGCGGATCTACTCACCCAAATTATGACGCACCTTGATGCTAGACGAACCAACAACGGAGAAGGTACTTCAAACACTAGTAATGGAGTGCGACTACAAGACTTTCATGACATGCAAGCCGATGGAGTTTTATGGTACTGAGGGTGCCATTGGACTATTAACCCCGGTTCGAGAATGTTGAATCGAAGCTTAGTATCACGAAGTGTGCTGAAGGAAACAGAGTTGAGTTCTCTGCTGGTCTACTACAAGGTCGAGCATTGACATGGTGGAACAACCAACTGCAGACTAGAGGAAGAGGGGCTGCAAATGCGTTATCTTGGGAAGCATTTAAGAAACTACTAACTGATGAGTACTGCGAGAAAGATGAAGTGCAAAAGTTGGAAGCGGAATTTTGGAATCACTTGATGGTAGGAGTAGAGGTCGACAAGTACACGATCCGTTTCCACGAGTTAACTAGGATGGTTCCTCACATGGTTTCCACTGTGGAGAAGTTGATCGACAGATATATATGGGGATTGATACCGGAAATTAGGAGGGACGTCACCTCATCGAACCCAACCACTGCAAGCCGGCGTGGGCATGGCGTATCGCTTGACAAATGATGTGATCAGTCGGAGAACTAACAAAAGCAAACGACAATGGACGGAAGCGGCAGGAGGATCGCCAGGGAAGTCGAGACGGGATCAGCAAAACAAGAGGCGAATAACCGGGAACTATGGAGCGACCACTGTGAGCGCAAAGGATATCAGGTCCACATCCTATGTGTACTCGATGTCATTATCATCACTCGGGGAGACTGCTCAAAGTGCGACAAATGTGGACAGACGGGCCACATCGCACGGAATTGCTCAAACAGGACTGGGAACCAAGGACAAAGAAAAGCATGTTACGAGTGTGGAAGTCTGGATCACCTTCGGAACACCTGTCCAAAGTTGAAAGGAACACCCAACCAAGAAGGTAATCGTCCAAACCTGGCGTTGGCAATAGAAGGCCCACAAGATCAGAACATTGAAATTCCCCCGCACGTGGTCGAGCATTCTATTTGGGCACCGAGGAAGCCCGCAACGCGTAACGGGTACATTCTTTCGAACAACTACCTTATTTCATGCGACATGATTTTGAGTGCACACTTCCTTCCAATTTTTACCACGTTCACGACATTGATTAATTTGAGACCTATCGATATCGACCTTAGTTGTAATGTATTTTGTTGATTTGATTTGATTTGTGTAAGCAAATCCAATATCGAGCGAATCTTTCAAAAGACTTAATTCAAAAGACTTGTTTCCTAGCCCGATCTAGTGGCAGTTCTTGTTTGATGAAGTTGCGAAAGTCAAGCTAAGAAACAAGTTTACTCAAGTCATTATCTAAAGGTCTTTTGAGGACTACGTTCGATATTGGGTAAGTTTACCCCATCAAATCTAATCACGGGCATGTATTTAGTTGGATGAGGAACCCATATGCATGAGCATTGACATGATCATTTAGACTATTCGTACGAGCATGAACTTTTAGAACCTTTGTCGCGGTTCGGACTATAGTATCAATAATTGAATCACGAGGGGCGTGATTCGACATGGGAAGAATGTCACAATTCTCAATTTTCGGTCATTTCTCAAACTCAATATTCATCATATTAGTTCATGCATGGTTTTGCATTTTACATTAAACGTATAATTTCATATTAAATAAACGCGTTATCGCGTAACTAATTATTTTGAACAATTGATCCGTTACTTTCAAAAATTATCCCGATATATTTTTATATTCATATTAAGTTTATAAAAATAATATTATGAGTTTACCCAGTGTTTTAAATTTATTTTGTAACTAAATTGTTGTATTTATATAATTACGACGTTTTTCCTAAATACGACACGATTATTATTATATCACTCAAATGTTGCAAGAAATGTATTTTTATAATTTTTATGACCTAAATATATTTTATCTTGACCCGTGAAAAGTTATTTTTATCTAATGCTACTCTAAATACTCAAATGTGTATTTAATTTACCACTTATCCTCAAATTACTTGCATGTTATTACTCTTGTACATATTTAAAAAAAAAAAAAACATAACAAAGAGAATGATTAACCCCCCTTGTCGACAAGGGGATGAGTCATGAATTATTTGCAAAATATCTACAAAAATGATGTATTATACACTAAAACATAACACATTTCATTTTTGTTATTGCTAAGAAAAAGATCAAGACTCATTGTTTTCTCTCTTCCTCTCCAAAATTCGGCAGCCACAAGGACCAAGGTGGAAGCATCAAAAATTTTCAAGACAAAGTTTTAATACACTCTAGTATCACTTGTTGTATAGGTTTTGCAATAAAAACCTCAAGTGATTAGGAAAAACCCTTTGTCCTTAAACCTCATCATATTTCTTGTAAGCATTCATATTCATGTTGTTATTTCCTATTCATTGTTATGGTCATATCATTTTATTTGAGAAACATGCAAGTTATGTGATGTTTATACCACTTTTTAAGGTTTTTAAGTGTTAAATATATATAATCCATCCTATAATTACTCCTTGTTATATATTAGTTTTGGTGATGTCTAGGAACCCATGACACCCTAAGAAGGTGTATGGTAGGATTAGAATAGCTTCGGAGTTGTTTTGAATGGGTTAGAATAGGTTTGGCGCGAGAAAAACTCATTTCGACAAGTTTGGAAAAGGGTCTGTCCTTATTTTCAAAATCTGGAAAATCCGACAGTAGATAAAAATTTTTGGCCTAGATATTTAGAAAATATACTTTAAAACGAAACCGTGGCCGCTTGAACGGATTAAAACGGAGCTATAACGAAGAAGTTATGAATTTTTCAAGTTGGCGAAAACTATAAATTTTCTGGAATTTCAGCAAACATTGTTTATTTTGTACGAGTCAAAAATGAAGCTTGGGCGTTGTAAATTATTTCGACTTGTCAAAAATATGTTAGTATACTTCGATACAAATCTAAGGATCTTTAAAAAGTAGAAAACGGATTTGTAACGATTAAATTATACTCGTTTACAAAAGTTGCCGTAACTTTTATCATATAAGAAAAACTATCTTGATTTCTAATAGACAAGTTTTGCGGCAAAACTAGAGACCAAGTTAAAGGTTGTTTTTAACATTGATTTAGAACTTTTTATAAAGTGATGTCTTCTAGTAAAAGCGAGATCGCCAAGTATATTTGTCAAAATGTCCGACCGTTTGTGTAGCGGAGTTGTAATGAATCAAATATGGTTGCTTAAACTTTGCCGAAAACCATCCTTAAACTATATTTTGGGACATAAGTACCATATTTAACCTCTATTTTTCTTTATGTTCGAGACCTCTAGGATGGAAATGCATGTACTAAAACTTTGAGATAATGATACGAGCTTCCCAAAACCGTTGAGTTTGTTTCCTAACGCTCGACGTGCACCATTTTACGACTAACTTTTAGAGGCCGTTTAGTCACTTTCATGAAAATTTCAACGACATTATTTTTTACTGACGAAAAGTTATAATTTCATAATAAATCACTAAATGATTATCGTAGGATATCATTTCGACGTAAGTACTTGTAAAGTACTTGGTAACAGGGCAATATGTCATAAACATATATTTCGACGATAAACTTTATTTTCCAAAATGTACAAGTGGTATGGATATCATATGAGTTTGCATGCACGACATTGTTTCATGACTTATATTAGAGCATATCATTCATATTAGGTTGCGGATAGAGATCGCACCTCATTTCAGTGTATCTACTTTTGTTACCATAACTATTGCAACAGGTGAGTAATCACATCCCCTTTTTACCGTTTTACTATATTTTGGGGCGAAATGCATGAACCATTCTTGAGCTAAATTGTTTACTACTTTTATTAACTAGTTTGACTAGAACTTGTGAACTTGAATCAAATCCTTGAACTTAATTATGAAATAATGCCTTACTTGAACTTATTGAACCATACATGTTATGACCTTGACCTAAAGTCTCCCATGTTGAACATCACTATAAAGTCTACTATGTTCGGAGCATCACTATAAAGTCTCCTACGTTCGGAGTATATCTTTGGGAAGAGGCACCCAGTATATCTTTGGGAAGAGGCACCCGGTATATCTTTGGGAAGAGGCACCCAACATAACTTTGGGTAGTGGCACCCAGTATAATTTGGTTTCATCAGAAGCATCATTACAAAGTCTCCCTTGTTGGAGCGATTGCAAAGTCTCCCACGTTGGAGCATCCACTGAATTATTATATGCATGGTACTATATTATGAACCATTATGATCACTTATACTTGACTACTTGATACGCTATATTTTGTGCAATGGGTTGTGTACACACAGGTTGCAAGTTTTGTATGGGCGGAACTTGGGCGAGTGGATATTCAATGCCTTTGCTTTGTGGACTATTTTCGATGACCGAAACCTTTGAATATTTCTTACGAGTTTTCTTATTTTGCGAAACGTGTATACTCACCAACTATTTTCATAGTTGACCCGTTTTTCTCTCATGCATTTCGGGTGATCGTTAGTAAGCTTTTTCTACCAGGTCTTGCATAATGAAGTTTTCACTTGTCACTACAAATCGTTATGTAATAAAATGAAATATTTGGAATCTAAACTTTGTAATATATTTGCCGATGACGGCTAAACTAGTATTGTAAAGGTGTACTCTTTCTTTTAAATCTTAACGTTGGTATGTTCTATTATCTTGTGCTTATGTTCCCTTCCGTTACACCTCGTGTTTCCGCCTCCGGCGAGGGTGTGACAACAGGATCGGTGCAAACTTTCTTCCTCTTTCTTCGAGAACCTGAACCCACGTCACAAGCAGACACCGAAAAGGTACCAAGAGTAGTACCAAACACCAGAAGATCACCTTCAGTAGCAGAACAAGTAGGCCGCACAACATTAACATCCACAGAATCATCACATAACCTAGAAGCTCCTGCTTCAAAATTAGCAAGCATATTCCCATTAGCCCCCAACCTAAAAGAATACGGAGGGACAAGAGAAACGGTCTGGCTTTCAGTTAGTTTCAACAACGGAAGCTCACCCTCTTCCAAAGGACGAATATCAACTCTCAGCCTCGTAGGATCTTTCATTTGAACCAAAGATCGCAAATCCGTCGCTGCAGAGAGTAGAAAAACAACAAACGCGGTTTAGGCCACAAACAAAAGGGGGGGGGGGATTAGAAACTAAAGAAGCATAAATGTGGTACACCCACCCTGATCTTCTTCGTCATAGAACACAGGGTAAAAATCTTCACCCAAAGTATAATTACGACTTAACCCAACCAAGCAAAGAAAGGACTCCGGAAATTTATGAAAAGGAGAAGCATTAGCAACAAGGGAAGCAACATGCCCAGCATCAAACTCAGCATCCTTAGGAGTAGCATCCTTAGGAATGCTTCTCCCAACACAGAAAGGATGAATTATAGGACAAGCAAAGGAGTCAACCCATAAGAAATGGTCATTCCAACTTTTAAGAGAATCAAGGGGTTTAGTATAGCAAACGCCAAAGCTATCAACTCGTTTACTAAAAGAAAGCCAGCCAAAGAATCTCAACCGAGGGTTTGATGCCAAAAGCAAAACAAAGAATCTCAAATTGAGAAACTTTAGCAGCACCAATATTGATATATGGAATGATAATAATTAAGGATAGAAACAAGGAACAGGATAAAGGAAGGCGGAAATTGGCGTATTCAAAAAATCGGGTATATACACCAATCTTCCCATCGGGTGCCTCTTGAATAGTCAGTTCCGGATCAGGCAATTCCGGATGAACAAATTGCGGAATTGAATATTTAATACAAAAGCGATCAAGCGTCCTTTGTGAAATTTTAGACTTAGAAGATGCAAAAGTACCAATAACGGAAGAAGAAAAGAAGTTAGAACCTAACCTGGATAGATAACCTGGATGACAAACGCAACCCAAGAAGATTAGATCGAAAGGAAGAAAAGTACCGCTTGCGAATAGAGAATAGTAAAAGAGAAATGGGGCAAAGGAAAAATAAAGTGTATTTATACAAGGAGGTTGCTGGTATCCAAATAAACCCTAAAAAAGGACACGTGTCAAAAAACAACCCAATCCAACGGTGATTAGCAAAGAGCAAAAAAGCAAGACTAGTGAAAAGACGCAGGACCCACCAGGTCCAATCAGCCAGAAAATGAAAGGTCAGGAATCGTTTACGTCTGCACAGCACGTAAAACAAGAAATAAAATGTCATAAAAACACTTCAAAGATAAGAATTAGAAACGGCTTCGTCAAACTTCAAGTCTAACAATATTCACCACACGCGACAGATATCCGTGTGTAATAAATATGCCAGACTGGATGACGTAGCAGTCCCTTGAAAAGAGGAACATCATAAAGATATTTCAAAAAAGGCAAGGAAAGGAAAAGCGCTCAGTCAACTCAAGTCTAGTAATATCCACCGCACGCGACAATACCCGCATGTTGTGCACACACTAGACTGGGGGGACTTGATGACGTATAGTATGTATAACAGGCCCACTGGGCCTAATACATACTACACACATTATGGGCCGAGGCCCAATAATGACAAAATAACTATGAACTTTGGACCAACGGTAAGCCCAATAACGAAATTGGCTACAGTCCTGACCTAAAGACGCATGCAAGATACATAGCGGACTGAGCCATCGGCTGCTGAAGGTATCATGTGTCTGCATCTGCGATTAACACGGAACCTTGTCCAATAAAGGTCGGCTCGGCACCCGACCACTATATCAGTGTCAGGAAACCTAGCGGTAGCCTGCCTTTATAAAGAGGCTCTAATCCCCATACAAGGTACAACAACTTTCTCTCTCATAATTACACACACATACTATTACTCTTTCTGACAAGGATGTGTACTTACTCTCACGTCAGAGTCTAATCGTGGGGTCCGTCCCCACGGTAAGGCTAACGGTTTACTCTTCTTGTGTAAGGAAACCAATCAAACTACTTGTATTAGTACAAGATCGGCCCATTCGTAGCTTGTTAGCCTGGTCCGGCAAGCTATACTCATATCCATTACAACCCGTCACACTTTTTGTACTAACATAATGGGTGATCGACATTTTATTTCGTACATTGCTTTCAAAAGAGCACATTTAATGCTTGAGCGGTAACTATTATTGAAAGAGAATTCAACTAAAGGGAGATGTGCATCCCAGTTCCCTCCTAAATCAATAGTACAATCTCGAAGCATGTCTTCTAAAGTTTAGATTTTATGCTTACTCTGACCATCGGTCTGCGGATCGTAAGTTGTACTCACATCCAATTGCGTTCTCAAAGCATTCTGCATTGTCTGCCAAAATCGTGATGTGAACTGACTGTCATGATCAAACATGATGGATACAAGAACTCCATGCCTTGCAACAATATCATTAAGGTAAAGCCGTGCTAGCTTATCCATCTTGTAGTATTCGAGGATCGGTAAAAAATGCGCTAATTTTGTAAATCTGTCAACAATGACCTAATCGCATCGTGTCAGCTACTGGTTCTCGTCATTTTAGTCACAAATTCCATAGTAATTCTATTCCACTTCCACTCAAGAATCTCTGGCTGTTGAAGCACTCCCGAGGGTTTCTGGTTTTCAGCTTTAACCTTAGAACAAGTCAAACATTTTCAAACATACATTGCAATGTCCTTTTTCATACCAGGCCACCAGTACAAGTCACAATACATCTTATCCGCTCTTGGATGTATAGATTACTTTGTTGTGTGATCTTCATTCATGATCATGGTTCTCGCGTCACGTGACAACAAAACCTAAATTTTGTCGACAAAGTAAAGTCCACTGTCATCCTTACTTTCAAACTGTCTATCCATTCCTCGCAACATTTCTGATGGAGTACTAAAGTCTTTAGAAGCTTCACTTTGTGCTTCCAATATCTTAGCCTTGACGCCCATCTGGATCGTCATGCTCATAGCTCTAACTCGTCTCGGCTTAATTCTTTCTTTTCTGCTCAGTGCATCAGCTACTACGTTCGCTTTTCATGGGTAGTAGCGAATCTCGCAGTCATAATCCCTTAAAAGCTCAATCCATCATCTCTAATGCATATTCAACTCTTTCTGATCAAAGATATGCTGAAGAATTTTGTGATCAGTGTAGATAACACTCTTGGTCCCATATAAATAGTGTCTTCGGATTTTTAGAGTGAATACCATTGCGCCTAAATCTAAGTTACGAGTGGTATAGTTTTTCTCGTGAATCTTCAACTGACGGGATGCATATGCAATTACTTTATTCTTTTGCATCAAAACACATCTTAAGCCTTCACCAGATGCGTCACAATAAACTGTGAAGTCATCCGGTCCGTCAGGAAGTGATAAAATTAGTGCATCACACAACATATCTTTCAATATCTGAAAGTCCTCTTATTGTTCATTTTCCCAATCAAACTTCTAATCCTTTTGAGTCAGCAAGGTAAGAGGTTTGGCAACCTTAAAAAAGTTCTCAGTAAATCGTTTGTAAAACCTGCCAATCTTAGAAATGAACGGATCTCTGACGGTGTTCTTGGTGGTTTCTAGTTCTTCATAGCTTCAATCTTAGTTGGGTCTACATGTATACCATCTTCGTTAATCACATGGTCGAGGAAGTGTACTTCTTTTAGCCAAAATTCACACTTTGAAAATTTGGCAAAAAGCTTCTCTTTCTCAAGTAACTCCAGAATTAACTTCAGATGTGTTTCATGTTATTCTTTGGACTTGGAATAGATCAGAATATCTCCGATGAAAATAATGATGAATTTATCCAAATACGGTTTGCACACGTGGTTCATTAAGTCCATGAAAACCGCAGGTGCGTTAGTCAATCCGAACGGCATAACCATAAACTCAAAATGTCCGTATCTAGTCCTGAATGCAGTTTTAGGAATATCATCCTCGTGCACTCTCAACTGATGATATCTGGAACAAAGATATATCTTTGAGAAGTATCGTGCACCTTGAAGCTGATCAAATAAGTCATCGATCCTTGGGAGAGGATAACAATTTTTGATAGTCAATTTGTTCAGCTACCTAGATTCGATACACATATAGAATGAACCACCTTTATTCTTTAGAAATAATGCAGGTGCTTCCCATGGGGAATAACTCGGTAGAATAAAGCCTTTTTCTTGAAGTTCTTTAAGTTGGTTAGACAACTCTTGAATCTCTGTAGGTACCAACCGGTATGGTGATTTGGCAATTGGCATCGCTTTCGGCTTCGCGAAGCGGGGGTAATCCCGATAGGTCTTCTAGAAATACTTCCGAAAAATATCGTACCATTGGGATGTTTTTAATTCTTTGCTCTTCTGTCTTCAAACTCTTCAGATGATTCGAATTTCCTTTGGGACATTCTCAAAGAATTTTCAATATCTCGTTGTTCGATAGTCGAATCCGGACTATCTTCTTGTGGCAAATAATTGCAGTCTTAAGTTTCAACAACTAGTCCATTCCCACGATTATCGAAACTACGATTTCGAATGGAATAATGTCGATGTTAAAGGTATGATATTATAATTCTAGTTTACACCTACGTAGAATCTTATTTGTTTCTATCCTTAGACCGTTTGCTATTTCGAATTCATAACTGGGACTTAGAACACTGGGTTTCATATTTATCAATGGTATGAAATCAGTAGATATGAAACTAAAGTCAGCACCATAATCAAATGGAACTGTAGCAAAATGATTGTTTAGAGAGAATGTACCACACACGATATTTGGATCATGCTGAGCTTCATTAGCGCTCATTATAAATGCTCTACCTCTGGTCTAGTTAGCATTGTTCCCCAGATTTTGGTTTCCCTCAATGGTCAACACTAGATTTGGGTTGTTTCCTCAAGGATTATGGACTCTCATCAACCATGGGCAATTATTCCGAAAATTATTTGGATTTCCACATTCAAAGCAAGCTCGTCCCTGTCTGGCGTTAGCAGCCCTGGCCGTGCAATTCCTAGGAAAGTGACCCACTTGGTTGCACTTTCTGCACATGAGGCAATTAGCAACAACATGGTTGTAGTTGCACTTTGCACATTTTGGGTGTGGGCCGTTATCCAGTCAAATAAAGTATAACCGGGTATAAAAACTGATACCCTAAATATTCTCACATTAACCCTAAACAGATATCTCCTCAAACATTCGCCTACCACCAAACTCTCTCTCAAAGAAAAGTGATCTTAAAATATTTGTGCGGCTTAAAACTCATCTCATCATCCTTCAAAAATCTTAAAAACGCATCACCCATCAAACAGTTATAACCAAATACTAACCCATACCTTTACCTTGTTTTTCTATTACATCTTAAGTTTGAATCAAGAAAGTTGAAGAGCTTCAAGATCCTTTGGGGTCTCGGGTAGGTTTTATTGCATGTGTTTTCTCGTCTTAAACGAACCAAGGAGA
The DNA here is from genome assembly GCA_910596185.1 of Chrysanthemum makinoi. Lineage (NCBI taxonomy): Eukaryota > Viridiplantae > Streptophyta > Magnoliopsida > Asterales > Asteraceae > Chrysanthemum > Chrysanthemum makinoi. Next base: position 125,838,917 of record OU343221.1, on the reverse strand, counting down.
GGGTATAACATGATTGTTATAATCCTCATCTTTATATTCGGATAGTAACACAACACGGATCTATGATGATAATTGTTTCAAGTAAAACAATCTTTAAAAGATTGCAAGAAAATGAAACGAATCTGAGATCGCTTGTATTTTATTTGTTGAGTCTTGGAATTAAATGACAGATGGGGAGTGATAGTGAGGGTCATTGGTGAGTCTATATTAGGTTAATTTAGTTTCGGATTGGATTTAATTGCTGTGGTTGACTTCATTTTTCGGATCTGTTGTAGTTGTTTCTTTTTCCATTTCGTTTTCATTTCTTAAAAAATGGACCGGTGATGTATTAGTACAGATGATGGTTCGACCTGAGGTCTAGTAATTTGGTATAGGTATGTTGGTGGTCGTGGTCAAGTAAAAATCTTCTTCTTCCTTTCTGTTCTTTAACCGTAGTCCTAAGTCAAGTCGCTAAACATTTTCAAAACACAACTCGCTACATGGCAACTCGCTACATGGCAACTCGCTACTTGACAAGTCGCTTCTTGACAAGTCGCTACTTGACAAGTCGCTACCATGAGTCAAAACTCATGATAAGTCGCTACCATGAGCACAAGTAACTTTTGAATTTCTAAAAATTCAACAAACCTCCAACTCGCTTCATTAGTAAATAGATAAGTCGCCACATAATAGACAATTCGCTATGACTTGTAAAGACAAGTCACTTTGAAGATTCAATGAATCTAGACGGAATATTGACAAGTCGCTAGCAAGATATGTGATATTTTCTGATGAGTTTTCCGACCATAAAAACCGTTCAGCTTCAAAGTTACCCAGAAAAAATGCATAAGAACCCCAAGTTCTACATGTTTTGACCAAGAGGAAGACCAGATGACCCATTATTTGACCACTGTTTGACCACTTGAAATTTCACTTTTGGTACAAAAAAAATCACATAAAAATGATACAACAAATCTGTTTGGACCAGTGAGATGCAAGAAAAAAATTGTAACCATGAAAGCACAAGACAGTTTTGACCAAAGTAAAAAGGATACAAATACATGTTACAAAACTGTTAACCCAAAGTAAATCGGAAAAAATATTTTCCGACCAAGAAAAGTACAAAAACAGTTTACAACATGATCCAAAAACCACAATAAATCAACACAACACAATAACCATGGCTCCGGTACCATTTGTAGGATCGTAAATATTATTGTGTTGATGATTCGGGTGGTCTTGGATGATGGAAATACATGTTAGCCATTTAGAGAGAGAAAGATAAGAGAGGGTGTTCTTGGTAGAGAGTTGTAGCACAAAATGTAAAGGTTAGATTATTGAGAAGCACCACCCCTTCCAAGGATGGAAGGGGTATTTATACTTACAGACTACACGACCTCCTAACGGCCTGTGGATCAGGTATACAGTGGGTAAAGACCCGTCCTTCCTCCACGGTGTTACACTACGCTAAACTAGGCTAATAACTAACTAATAAAACAGTAAATAACGATATGTCTACGAGCTAACATATGATAGACTATAGATGGGGTGACCGACACTTCACTATGGAATTTCCAATTCCTAACAATTCTTGAACAATCCAGACTGATTGCATCATTGGTCAAACAATTAGCCAGAACCACTGCACTCTGGATCATGGTCAGATTTGCAGAAGTGGCCATTCCCTTGATAATAGGAGATAAACCCCAAATATAACGATCCACACACTTGTCCTCAGGGGTTACCATGTGGGGTACCAGTATAGCCAACTCATGAAACTGAGTTTTTTACTTCTCCACTTCAGCTCCGATCATGGTATGGTTCCAGAACTCTACTTCTAGTTTATGAAGTGCATCCTTTGGACAAAACTCCTCCAACAGTAGCTTCTTAAAATCTTCCCAAGTTATGGCCACAACAGATGCCCGACCTCTGGCCAGAACCAGATTGTTCCACCAAGTCAGGGCCTTGCCATGCAACACACAAGAAGTGTACTCAACCTATTTCTCAGTAGGACAATTACTTAAATGGAGCACAGACTCCATACTCTCTAGCCATGAAAGCAAGCCAACTGTACCTTTAGTTCTAATGAACTCCTTGGGTTTCTGAGGAGATGAATGTCTTGTAATCATACATTGGTTCACCACAGTTCGTAGTGAAGGCAGCAGTAAACTGAGCAAATGTCGCATTGAGTAGACGTGCTATTACTGTGTTCAGAACATTGTTGGCATTGTTGCCATTGTTAGCATCGGTGTTGCATGTAGTTCTTCTCCCAGACATAGTTCTATAATTTACCACAAAACACTTGTTGAACTACGGTTTTGATCAAAATATTTTTCAAGCGATAAATACACATTAAGACATAGGTTAAAATTTGTCATGACAGTAAACATATAATCAAGAATTAACGGACGATAAAAGTTTTAAATCGCATCAAATAAACATCATACGAACCACGTGACAATTAAGAATAAATCAACACTCATAAAAAATGTTGATAAGATAATGCTAGCTTTTTATCGTAAAAATAATCATGTAGAATATAATATAAGTTTAAGGTTTATCGTAAAAATAGTCATCTATTGTGTAATATAAATTTTTAAAGTTTTATCATAAAAATATTCATGTATAATAAAGTGTAAATTTAAATTTTATTTTAAAAGATAGTTATACAAACAAAATGTTATATAATATATATAATGATAGACAACAAAATTTCAAAAGCAATACAATTGAAAATAATAGTAGTAATAATCATAAGATTTCTAACCAAAATTTAGCACTAGACCATACATCCATAAAAAAATTTCAAATACTAAAATTAAAATGACATAATGTACTAGATAATCATAAACTAAACAATTCCAACAACATGACCTATAACCTAAAAGAGAAATACATAAGTCTAAACAAAAATGGGACGACAATAAATCAGAATCATCTATGGGGCACAAATAACACAACAAACACCAATGTTAGGAACAACATGAATATCCCAACTGTCTGACCCAAGTACCACGCCCTCTCGCCTATCATCCTTTCCTCGATTGCAGTGCTCTTACGATCCACCCTCCCGACTAACTCTGTTAGCTCAAGTACAAGACCTGAGTGATGGTCAACCAACTCTCTAAGCTCTCGAAACTCAATCGCAATACACTACATGTTCCTCAACTCATGGACGATTATTCCCGACCTACAAGTCTCTGGTGTCCTAGCGAGGGTAGGATGGGTCTTAGTCATCGGTGAGCGAGGCCTAGTGGGTCTCGCGGGTTGATCCATGGCATTCTGCAATGAGTACATGTCTATGGCCCGAGTAGGGCTAGGGTAGATGACTCCCCGAGATGGTAAACGCCTAGAAAAGGGGCTGATGGATGAAGATTCCCTAAAAGTGTTTAGTTTAGGGGCATAACCCTCATCCTGGCCGTCTATCGCAGGTAGGGACCCTGGTGAGTAGGTGAAGGTGGTAAGACGGTAGTGGGGGTAGGTCTCGGTGGACTAGCAATCCACTGGTTGCTGACCTCGTGTGTAGTCTCAGTATCCTCAAATGGCTATTCTTCGATGCTCATTATTAGGTAAAGGTACTGTAAAAAGCTATGTGTGCGTGTTGACTCGTCCTCAGAGTCAGCAACATGTGTGTATGTCGATTAAGACATATTATGACAAAGTAACCGAAAACAAAAATCACGCTCAGAGCAAGGCATGATAACATAAGATAAAGCATGACATAGCAAATACAAAGCACATCGCTAAGTAAACAAGCTCAGAAGACATAACATAGCCAAATAACAAAAGACATGGCATAATAAGTCAAAACACACTAACAGTCAAACATGCTCAGAGGCATGTAAAAGCAAGTAAGAGAAGCCATGGCAAAAACGAGGCATGCTTAAAACTAATAGTGGAGGTCTGAACTATGGTGTACAATGTACGTAAGTTATTTTGGTTATAGTTATTTTGCTTAAAACTAATTAGACATACTTGATCAGGCTATGTATAACTAAAGACTAATGATGTAATGCTCGGGTTAGTCGGACTCATATACTTTATAAAAAAGTTATTTTGGTTATAGTTGGAGTTTTTTATTTTTGAAAAACCGGAATTCTCTATATCCTATAGCTCTGATACTAATGTGACACACCCCCACCGAAGGGCAGAAATGAGAGGTGCGATGAAATCAATATACATCACAAAAGATAATAGAACAATACCAAATATAATAATATAAAAGAAATCCCAACAATTACATCATTATTACAAGATTACATTGTATGAAAGTAGATAACATCATTATTTTTATTCTGATACATGACTAATAAGAAAGTCCATGAAAATGCATCACTTAGGTTCCATTTTCACCTGATTACCTAAAAAGCATGATAAAAATGGTCAACTATGAAATAGTTGGTTTGTTACACAAAATTTGTACATCGAAAAATAGTTCCACAAATCGTTTCCAAATAGTCCAATATCGTACCAAAATAGTTTCCCAAAAATAGTTTCAGAATATGTGTCAAATAATCATCAAGAAACACTCCCGTCTTCGAGTAAAATTATCAAAAGTATAAAGCTAAGTAATAACTTGATTTAAATTAATTTCATATCTCATCAAACGAAAATTATCATGATATTAAGTTAAACGGTTAGTTATTACTGAGCTCAACATTCTTGATAGCTCGACTAAATTATGGGATTCTCTTAACAATATAAAAGTCATGACATCCAACTTCGTGGATCTTAAAAAAAATAATTCAAGTCATTTATCAAAAGTGTATATGTAACACATATACTAAATAAGGTATACTATAGTGTTTATGCAGGAACACTACTTAAACGCATTCAACTGACAGTTCCTGAAGAACTATTTCAAAACACAACCCGCTAATATAGAAATAATAGCAATATATTCTATCACTCCTCTAGATGTTATTATCCGGTCAACAAAGCAGACCTAAAAAACACTAGGCATAAATATAGTACTATGCACTCCTAGACGTATGGAGTGAGGAGTGGGTCAATTATAATAGCGCTATCCATAAGTACTAACATCTCATCCTCATCATGGGATATAATGAGCTAAAAGTAGTGTAAGACCAGCCACCGCATTAGTAATGTACATGTCAAAATTATGGTTAAAAAACAAGTCATAAAATCAAGACAAGTCATAAGAGTTCAAAATATGCAAAAAAAGATTAATAAAAAGTCATAAGAGTTCAAAATATTCCAAAAGGTTCAAAACAAGTAATAAGAGTTCAAAATATAAGATAAGTCCAAAATCATGCTCAATGGTTCAAAATATCGCAAAAGGTTCAAATAGTTCATACACTTCAAATAATCCATAAGATTATAAGTTCAAGTAAAACTATACTAATCATGCTTTCCATCCCAAATATAGTGAAAACCGTAAAAAGATGGAATGTGAGAAACTAACCTTAAAAAGCAAGATTACGAGTACGAGAGCAACTTTGACAAAGAACGACCTAGGAACCCAACGACCACGTGTCTCTACCAACGACCTAAACTAAGTAATATGAAACTTATTAGACTCAAAGATATGCTCAGTCTCGAAAAGGAATATTAATAAGTCAAAAATACTAGTTTCGTAAATATTTAACACATTATACTTTTATACTTAAAACACAAATTTGTCCCGTTTTTAATATCATTTCAGGCGACTGATTCACCAAGTTCTACTTAGCTACTGACTGAGCCCTACTAATATGCCAATACACCATGTCTTATGTGTCTTCAATAATTTTTGTGGATTTTATTAAGGACTTTAACTCAACCTTTTAGACCCAACTCAAAAAATGATCAAATATGGACATACCAAAGTAATTTAACTAGCATGTGGTCTAAATGGAGGTTTTATATTTTTGGCCAATGGGAGACTCTTAATAACACTTACGACCATCTCCTACTTAAGTTTTAAGTCATGATTTGTAAGGGTATGTGATTTATAGTCCATTTAATCCAAGTGTTCAAGACATAAAATCTGGCAATTTTGACACTTGATCCCATTTCACTTATTTCATTGACCAAAAGACCATAACATTTTATAAAACTCATATGGCTGGAAAGAGGACTTATAGTACTTGATGTTAGGCTCAAGAATCGTTAAAAATACTTATTTTTCATCAACATATGACCCATTGAATTTGGCATAACGAAAATCAAAGTGAGTTGTTGGTTTCTTAACTTAAATTTTTCATGCTCGAACATTATCCAAACATCCACTAACGACCCGATCAACTCCTAATCTCATTTTATATATGACTTATTATCATTTTTAGTCAATAATCTCAGTGGTAACTTGAATCAAAAATCCATTCTCATGTATGAACTTAAAAGTGTATAACAAGTCAAAATATCAAGATTTTAAGCTAACTTTTTGTACCATCTTTAAAACCAATGATATAGATCAAATAACAAAAGTTATACTATATTTTTATGACTCTAATATGAGTGTTCTAGCATTATAAAATCATACCTAAAATGGTTACAAAAATAAATGTATACAACTATCTTTTGAGAGATTTTTGCGGCATGAAAGACACAAGTCTTCTTGCACGTTTTGATTTACCTTTAAAAGAGCTTCCAAAAGTTTGTGATGTTGAGGATGGTTGGTGTGGTGGTGTACGGCAGCAAGAGAAGAGAGAGCACAAGCAGAGAAGAAACTAAACTTTATGTGTGAATATTCAAGAACAAAATAAAATGAAGTGTAGATATGGTAGTGTAAGTGATTTGACACATTTTGCATGGGAACTAAGTGGTTCATTGTGGGGGGGGGGGGGGATAACAAAAGAAAATAAGAAACATTTTTATTTTGTGTGTTAAATATTGTAAGTGTTAATTGTTTAAGTGATTTAATTAAAACGTAAAGTCTAATAAGCGATAAACGTGTTAACCGGGTAATGTAAAAGTTGAAACTTATAAAAATGGTATAAGTTTACAAAATATATGACTTTATTATTTTTGAAATGGCATGAGAATATCGTGAAGTTTAAATGATGTTTGATTATAATCGTAGGTCATTGGCACGTTCGTTGATAAAGGTTCCCAATAAAATACACGTTAACCTAAAAATGACCCGACAAGTATGAAACTAACTCGATAACATGAAATTAGTTTAAAAATGACAAAAATAGTTATCGGTTACTAACCAGAAATGGGTGGTTGGCACAACCATTCACCACCGCCGCTCACCACTGCCACCAACAACCACCACCCCCCAATACCACCCACCACCACCACCACCACCCACCACTACCACCACCACTCACCAATGCCACCCATCGCCACCACCCACACTAACTCCCACCACCACCATCCACTACCCACCACCACCACTTACCACCCAACCCTACCACCACCATCCATCACCACCACCCCATTGCCACCCACCATCACCCACCCCCACCTACCACCACCACCATTCACCACCGCCGCTCACCACCACCATCCACGACCACCATCCCCACTACCACCCACCACCACCATCGCCACCCACTTTAAGATATTGGATTTCACATACACATCATAACACAAACATACTTGGGCGTACAAGAGATGAGTTTTAGAGAGAGAAAGTTAGAGGTTTGGGAACTTTAGTGAGAGAAAGAAAAATCTTATTATGAGCTCCAACTCTCTACCTTGGGAGGTAGAGAGTATTTATAGTACTACATAAAGCGCCACTGACGGGCGTGGATCGGGCATACAAGATGGGTAAAGACCCGTCCGTCCTCCGCGGTGTTACAAAACTAAATACTACTTAACATTAAATACTAAGACTACGAGCTTTCTAACGATTACATATACTTGAGGTGACCGACACTTTAACTACTGGATTTTCCAAATCCTAACAATCTCCCCAAAGGGAGGTCACCTTAAACATACATTAAATTTCATAGAAAACAAACAGATATTACATTGAGATTGTTCTTGGATTCTTGTTCTGTAGCTCGTAGTCTTTGATTCTTCATTTTGCATGTTTTGGATAATCTGAGTGGAGGTCTTTAAGCCGATCCACGTGATACAAAGTTTTGAGCCAGCTTTGAGATCATCAAATACATTAAATCTCTGACTCATCCATTGTGGTGTTGGTATTATGTGATGTTGTGACTTTTGGACCGACATGCTCACATTTCGGATCATGATTTATTCTTATCAGAGTGGCGGAAGCTTTCGTTGATTCATGATATTGGCAGTAGCGTAGCAGAAGCATGGAGTGAAAATATCGGAGTCATTGATGCACTAATCATGATTTCTTTAGATATGAATGTGTTGTGTGAGCATGCGGCTATGGATTGACGCTTCCATTGATCAACAGCAAACGTCGGGTGTACACGCATAAAGCAGTTATTAGCAATAAAGCGCCTGAAAGTGTCTTTGATCACTTTTGATGAATTGAGGTACAGGCGGCCCGTTCCCCATTGATCGATTACAAGTCTTTACTGGTGAGGTATAATTCGAAGAATTTCCTTGACAGTGGTTTCGCAATGCTCTAGTTTGTTCTCAAACCGAACGTCTCAAAGAAGACAACACGGAGTGAGTGAACCAAGCGAGATTCATTGATTGATGAGAAGAGATTTGAAAAACAATCGTGTATTGCTCAATAGAAATTGTTTTTGCAATACAACGAAGGTTTTAATGAAAATCAATTATCAATCATAAACACCTTTTATTTTGAGAAATAAGTACCGCGATCGTGTGCTAAAGAAAAGAGTTTTTAAGCACAACGATCGGATTTTCAAAGGTATCCGTCAATCCATAACCTGAACCAAGATTGATTCAAAAGATTGAATCTCTCCATTGTTTCGTCGGTTGTCACATGGTTGATCTATTGGATAGATCTCACATGCCACCTACGAGGAGCTTGTTTGATGTTGGCTCCAGAAGGCTTTCCATCTTCATTGTGAATATGTATGCATATCACTTAGATGTTACGCAATACCACAAGGATGATGCGTAAGACTCATAAGATATAATCTCTCTTTCCACATTGTGTGAAACAGAGAGTCTTCATTGAAAGTGTCCTAATGAGATTTATTGATGATCTCGTGGCTCTAGACTCAATTGTGCATATTTGGTTCCTATGCCGGAGACTAGGGAGAGGGTCTCCTTCTTCAATATCAACAATCTCTAAGAGAAAGTCGATAGATTATGTCGGTTCCTCGTGAGAATGAAACAAGCCCTTTTAAGAGGAACTTGAGTGGTTTGGAAAGTTGAAGTGCGGTCGTCCTTTGGGTCCATGACGTCTTGTCTTCAATACCGATGTTACCTTGGTAACCACCCAGTAGTATATGAATTGAACCCGGTTTACGCCTAAGGTTGAATAAATTGAGGGCTATTTCTTTTCACCCTTTTCACATTCAATTCTTTTTCATTCTTCAACCCCTTGTTGCTTACCGAGACTTCATTACTAGAACCTTGTTGGGTTTATTCCGATACTAGCTCGGTCTCATCGCGACTCTTCCCATATCTCTCTTTTCTCCTTTTTCATCATACCTAAGGACTTCTACACTATCTAGTGGATTGTCCCTGGTAGATCCCTCCGGTTCTGGCGGATCATGGGACCTCAACCTAACCTTATCATCCTTATATCACCATACATAAAGTAAAGTTGGTCGGTCTTTTTGGTATCGTACATCTGCCATTGGAACCAATTGAAAACCATTTGAAAATCAATCAAGATACTTGTGATATAGAATCAAAGCATTTTGTATCTTAATTGTTTTGATATTTTAGAAATGCTCCCCCTCAACATATGCATAAAAATTTAGAAATTGTTTAGCACATGGAGGCAAGAGATCTTTGAAATCGTTAGATTAAGAGTGAAAGGTCCAATCTTTTGATTAACATTTTCTAAAATGATCATCATCACTTCCCAATCAATTTGAGTAGATAAAACATTTTGAGGAAGGATGAGGTTTTTAAAAGTTTGCTCCCCTCAATATGTGCCTCGAATTTTGAAAGAATTGTGCACATATTAGAGGAACTGCAGATTTAGAGACAATTCAGTCACGTTTCAATAATTTGAGGTTTAAAATAGATGCTCCCCTCAACATGTGCATGGAAAATTTGAAATCGTTTGTCACTTATGGGGGAGGAAACATGCTAATCACTTATGAAACCATTTATCTAATTATCAGTTTAAATCCAATTTAAATCACAAATTCTCCCCGATCACAATTATCAAATCATTTGAGATTTGTGATCTCTGTAGATTTAAATTGATTTTGAAAGCTTTTAAGGAGAATTGTGACTTGATTATGAAAGCGTTTTAACTGATAAGGATCGATTTTGAGACTTTAAAATCCGTTGATTAAACATGCATAATTATCTTTTGAAAACATAATAATAACCAAATAAAACCAATTGTGTAACATATTGTAAACCATTTAGAGTAGACCTTACTCATTTAAGTGCAAATTGTTTGAAAAGAACACTTTTGATTTAATTGAAAAATCATTCTCCCCTTCAATCAATGACGAAAGTTGTTGATTGATGATTTGAGATTTTGACACTTGATAAGTTCTTTTGATTTTCAAAAATAGAGTCCGAAGTGTTTCAAAACAATTGAGTTTTCGTAAGATTACAAATATTTTTTAGAGGAATCTTTAGAAGGAAAAATATTTGAAATTAAACACTTGTCTTGTTGATGACAAACATTTATTTTTTAGAATCAGAGTATTAGGTTTGAAACATGTAAATCATTGTTTTACTTTCTCATAATTTTTTTTTTTTTAACATTGAACAACATCTAAAGTCCGTGTCATTCTTTTGAATGACAACAAAGAAGACCGTAGATATATATCGAATCAAGAAAGAAAAGACAAAAAAACAATATTTGAGATTTTTTAGATTTTTAGATTTTTATGGATTTTTGAAAGTTTTATATTTTTCTATTTGTTTTAGAAGGTTTTATAATTTTGTATTTTGCTTTTTGGATAAATATATACAAAGATAGATGAAGGAAAGACCTTTACTCCTCGTCTTCCTCCTGAAGACGTTTGAGTGTTTCTCGTTGAAGGCTTTTCAAGCCAAGTCGAGGAAGAATAAACTCAAAACGCGTTCTTTCGAAGAGCTTTGGTGAAGATGTCCGCTAAGCGGTATTGACTTCACAAAATAAAGTTCCACCACACCGTTTTCCACTTGCTCCCTGATGAAATGATGTCGGATGTCGATGTGCTTTGCTCTTGAGTGTTGAACGTTGTTGCATGAGAGAGCAATAGCACTTTTATTATCACAATCAGAGGGATTTTGTTGAATTCAAAGCCATAGATAATTGGGATCTCATCCAAAGGATTTGAGCACAACAAGATGACATGGCTATGTATTCACCTCTGTAGAGGAAATAGAAGTACTCATTTGCTTCTTTGAAGACCAGCTCACAAGCTTATCACCCAAAAATCTGAGCACCTCGAGCGTGCATTTGGCGTGTATCTTGACATCTGCATGATCGGCATCTGCATAGGTTGTTAGTGACATACCGGTGTCCTTCGGGTACCATAGTCCCATATTGATGGTTCCTTGGAGATACCGAAGACCCGTTTAACCGCTTCAAGGTGCTTTTTTGTAGGCTTAGCCTGGTATCTAGCACACATGCACAGCTGAACAAGATGTGCCGTTCGCTAGTTTGGAGGTACATCGGGGATCCAATCATACTACGATATTTCGTTTGATCTACCATGATCCACGAGTGGTCCTCATCCGGCTTTAGTACGTTCAATCTTGGGAGTGTCAACGGTGTCACATGAATCAAATCCAAATTTCTTTAAAATCTCATTTGCATATTTAGATTGATTTATAAAAATGCCTCCGGACTTTGTGAAATTTGTAATCCCAAGAAAAATGACATTTGTCCCATCATTGACATTTGAAATTTGGAACCCATTTCATTTGAAGAGCGATCACATTCATTGGGGTCGGTCGAGGCAAAAATAATATCATCAACATAAATTTGAACGTGAATTAAATGTTTGCCTGACTTCCGGTGAACAATGTGGATCAAGCTGCTCCTTTCTTTGAATCCGTGGATAGAAGAAACTTTGACAGCGTATCATACCATGCTCTAGGAGCTTGCTTTAAACCGTAAAGGGCCTTTTCAAGCGATAGACATGAGTAGGATGCTCTGGATTCACAAAACCCTCAGGCGTGACTAGCGTAAACCACCTCTTTCAAATCTCCATTAAGAAAGGCGTTTTCACATCCATCGATAGACTACCATGTTTTTACTAGCGCATTAGCCAAGAAGATTACGATACCTTCGATACGAGCAACAGGAGCAAATGATTCTTCAAAGTCAATACCCTCCTCTTGGCGGTATCCTTTTGCAACCAATCGAGCCTTGTTCTTTAAGACATCACCATGCTCATCAAGTTTCACTTTGAAGATCCATTTTAGAGCAATGATCATAGCACAATCAGGCGGTACTAATTCCCATACATCTAGCCGATCAAACTCATGAATTTCTTCTTGCATGGCATTGAACCGCTTGCCATCTTCATTCATGGCGGTTTTAATGTCTTTTGGTTCGACCTTAAAGAGTACGGAGTTGAAGAAGCACCATAAGGCATCGGTTGCAAGTTGTTTCCGTGTGGATCTTGGGCGAGAGGTTTCCAATGATGTCATCCAATGGATGATCATGTGTCCATTTTCTAAGGTGTTCATGTGGTTGTTGTTGTGGAGCTGAAGTAGCAGAGTCGATGTCTCGATGAAGATGGTTCGATGATGATTGAGGCAAATATATTTTCAAATGGAGCATCTTCAGGAGTAGCAAAGGGATTAACTTCATCATTGATGCCGGAAACAATTCCATGATGTACATTTGATGATTGATGATTTGTTGATGAGACAAGTGATCAGCAGCAGCTTCTTGACTTAATGATATTGAGACTCAAGGGTTGACTTCATTCACGTGGGATAGGAGCAGCCTCGTTGATGGAATTGACATTTCATCGACATTGGTTCATAGTGTTCATCAAACATTGGATCAAACAATTTCTTTAAATCATCTTCGAATGGAGGTACATATGGAGTTGTTGGAGATGAGTTTGGTACAAGAGATGAACCAATGGGACTGTTTTGAAGTGCTGGTCTAGAACTGGATTGTCAGGGCCATTTGACCGGTCACTCATCAATGCGTAACGTGAATTGTTTCCATGATATTTCGGGTTCTCTTGTTGTAGACACGGTAACCCTTCTTGTTTGGTGCATAACCAACAAAAACTCCAATATCTGCTTTTGCTCTTAATTTACCTAAGTCTTGACCGTCATTCGTTGGATAGCACAAAGCACCAAACACACGAGGTAGGAGAGATCGGTTTTCGTTTGAACAAGTTCATATGGAGTTTTTTCATGAGAGGTGTGTATAAGGGAACGATTTTGGGTGTAGCGTATTGGGCAATGGCTTCACCCCATAGAAACATTGTAACCTTCGAATAAATAAGCATTGTTCTTGCGGCTTCCACAAGAGTTCGATTTAGTCTTTCAACTACACCGCTCTATTGAGGAGTTCGTGGAACACTTCTTTGATGACTGATTCCAACACTTTCATAAACTGAATTAAGTCTTTGTTGACAAACTCTGTGCCATTATGTGCATTCGAAAATTAAATGGATTGTTGAGTCGAACTCGAAGTTGTTTGATTAGTTTGATGATGACATCCGGAGTTTCATCCTTTGTCCTCAAAAACTTTACCCAAGTAAATCGAGAGTAGTCATCAACAACTACTAGAATGTATTTCTTCCCATTTATCGTTTGCACTCTCATTGGTCCGCATGCATCCATATGAAGGGTATGAAGAACTTCCATTCTGAGAATTTGTGGGTTTTGGTTTGTGGGCATATTTCGCTTTTACCCAATTGGCATTTCTGAACAAAGATGATCTTTTTCATATTTTAATCTGGGTAAGCCTCTAACAAGATCCTTTATGGAAAGGTTATTAATGGTGCCGAAGTTCAAGTGATTGAGACGGCGATGCCATAACCATGACTTTGTTTTAGAAGCCTTTGACAACAAGCAGATTGGAGAAGACTTCATCATGTCTTCGATAGAAATGGTGTATAGGTTAGAACCTCGAGTATCTCTTAATAATTCCACACCATCAAGTTCTCTAACGAAGCAAGTATGTTTTCTAAAGGCCACCTCTAGATTCTGAATCAAAGAATTGACCAACAGAGAACAAATTATGACCAAGACCTTCCACATAATATACCCCGGAGATTACACTTTTTCCAACTACATAATCACCATAACCCATAATTGCTCCAAAATGGTCATTCCCGAATCTAACAGTCTCGATGAATTTGCTCCGAAGTTCATGAGCATGACCGGTCTCCAGTCATATGCTTGGAACGGCTGAGTCCAAGTACCACGAGCGATTTGAACGATCTACAGTTGAACACAGACAAGAATGGATAGCTGGATAATTGGGATCCCCATGCAAGAATGGGTTCCACTTGGTTAGTAACGATAATTGGAACACCCACATCGGAAATAGAAACAGTGGAAATCATTAGGAATAGATGCAATCTTTGGTGTCGTATTTGACCTATTCAAAGTATGTTCACTTCTTAGGGAATAGTTCTACCAATAGGCATCCATTTTCTAGTGGGCATAGTCTTAGCAGTTTGAGGGCAAACTGATTATTCTTATGGCCAAAAGGTATCCAATAATAACCTATCTTTATAAATGTTTTCCTGTGGTTTCCACTGTTTTCTAACAATCTTTCGTCTTTGCCTTTTAGCCTTCTTTGCATGATTTTTAGCATTAACAATTTTAATTGGGCATTTGACAGCATTAGACAAAGCATTCACACCATAATCATGATTAGCAACGAGAATTCATCGAGACATCATTACATGGTTTGCAAATAGTATCGAATTGAATTAATTACAGTACACTTATAGCTAATACTAGAATCAACACGATTCGTTTTATTCAACTCAAACTTAAAGTTCCTAGGTTGGTCTTCTACTCTCTTCCAATGCACATTTTAGCTTAGAGGTCCTATCTTCCTTGGTATTGCTGGAGGCTTTGACCCGCCTTTAATGTCACTTGATTACTCTGTAGAGGGAATTATGGGAACATTAGTTGGTTGATCTACTTTTGCATTCTGAACTAGGCGTGCAAGTGCAGCTACTAGAAGGCACATTGAAGTTCTTTCTTAAAAGCGGGCTAGAATGATTGTACTTAGGCATAGAACAAGGATCACAGCTTTGCCTTTTGCACCTAAGGATTTAGGACATGTTGCAATTACACATTCTAGCGGCTCTTGAGATCGTTTGGCCTGGAGGCAAGCAAACCTAATTTCTCTATCAAGAGGTTTGTTAATGAAATCCTCTTCAACAATCTCACGGAGACATTCTAGACTATCCTTAAGGTGAGCACAATAGTCATGAAACATAGGTTCATTATTCCTAAGATGAGGAGGAATGTATTTACTTGATACAGTGTATTTCACGTCTGAGGATGACTTTGAAACAACATTCTTATTAAAAACAAGTGGCGGTTCCCATTTTCACGACTTCTCGATTCTCAATTTCCTTTTGTAAAGACGTTATTTTTTCGTTGTTTTGGTCACAAGTGACTTTCATTGAATCATATAACTCTTTAAAGTGTCGTTTAACTTTTCATTTTCTTCTAGAAAACTCTCGTTTTCCTTTTGTAAGGCATTAACTAAGTTTTGAAGATGAAAAGTTTGAAATCTTGAGAATCTAAAGGAGGAAGCATTTGGGATCCGGTCACATTGTTCTTTTCACCCTTTAATTGAGAGATTTGGGCTTTCAACTTTTGATCGTGTTCAATGAGCTTCGAATATGTTCATCCGCGTTTGCTAATTTCAAAAACTGCATCAAATTCAGGAACATCCAAGGATGTCTTGATATTTGAGGTTTTAACATTTTCTTTTAGATGTTGATATTTTAGTTGTAAATCAAAATGTTCAACTTCTAGTTTAGAAAAATGCTTTACCAAATTATCGTGATCATCCTGATCAATTTTCTCATTAAGTTTAGAATTAATCTTTTCAAGCTCAATGA
This sequence comes from Chrysanthemum makinoi, assembly GCA_910596185.1. NCBI lineage: Eukaryota > Viridiplantae > Streptophyta > Magnoliopsida > Asterales > Asteraceae > Chrysanthemum > Chrysanthemum makinoi. Next base: position 125,822,901 of record OU343221.1, on the reverse strand, counting down.
CACGATCATGGGAGACTTTCGAGCAACGAGATAATTCATGAAATTGAGAAGCATTAATGGAACAATTTGTAGCGATATAAAACACATCTTGAGCAATACATTGAGAAATAAGATTCTCATTCAAGGTATGCAAGTTCTTCCTCTCAATCTCATTATATTTTAATGCTCGCTCATAGTCACTAACCTCAACTATCATTGCATCAAATTCCTTTTCCATTCCTTTAATATCTGAATCTATCCCTTTTTAAGACTCTCAAATTGATCTTTTAGTTGTTTAAAGAAAGGCATGACCTCAGTTAGATAGCATTCTTTTGTTTGCTCAAAACCCTTTCCCTTGATTATCCCGATGGGTGTGATCCTTTTCTTATAAGTTTTCTCAAAATCAGTAAATAGTTGAAGAATAACATATTGAGTGATTAAGGTCTTGCTCTTAGTGGCAATAGTTCTAGGAACTAAATGCATTGGTGTATTTGGAGGATACATAGTCTTTGCAGGCATTTTCCTAAGAGGAGGTTTGTTTCAACAAGATTTTCACTTTTGCTTATCTAAGTCCTTTTCCGAGAAAACTTGTTCGAGTGTTAACAACGTTTGAGGCTTAAATTATTTTAAGGAGATCCAGTTTTCCTTCTTGTAATCATGGGGTTTGATCGTGATGTTATTCTTTTTGCATTCAGGATCTTCTAGCTTCTTATTCATTTTCTCCCTAGATGCATCATCTAATTTTCTATCTTCCTCGAGCACTCAAGCAACTAGGTTTCTGTCTAGGTTTAAGAATCTCATTGCCATCATAAATTACATTTTGAGCGCCTTAGCTAACTTTTGTACCGAGGGTTGGGTTTATCTATAATGGGAACACTATGCTTATCACTTAGAACTCTATGCTTAGTGACCATGTGAGCAGTCTGAATGGTATTCCTTTGTACGTACAACTTATTTTCAAGCTTGTTCTTCAAAGTTTTAGATTAGAAAAATCATTCAAAAGTTTTGATTCCTTAGCATGAAATTCTTGCTTAAGCACTTTAACATTTTCTTGAAGTTCTTGTTTTTGCTTAGCAGTTTTGGAAAGCTTTTCTTGTAAGGAGTTTAACTCTTGTTTTAATACTTCTTCTCTAAAATTACTTTTTCTAATAATTATACGCATTTGGTCATCCATTTCACTTCGCAGTAGTTAACTCAAACTTAGCACGTTGTTCATAAATAGCAACCGCGTTCTTTATAGGCATTAAGTTGAGATAACGAGAATCATCGGGGGCACATGTGTATTCATCAAAACATAGTCATCGTTGACTGCAGAAGATGCATCACTTGGTACAACCTCACTTTCACTTTGTTTCACATATTGATCATATGGGACAACATTGATATTACCCATATTTTCAATATTTGACTCAATAGTTTCATTTGATTGTACTTTGTCATGCATCTTTTGCACATCAGCATCATCGTATAGTTTTAATACCTCGGAAATGATTTTGTCTTTGGATGGACCAGCTTGTGGTGATGAAGAGACTTTAGGAGAGACCATTGGAGAAATGCTAGCCAAAATGGTTTGTGCGATGGGTTCATCATCAACATCGAGTCGTATGCATCACAATCGGCTACTTGAAAGGCATTGATGATTATGGCCTATCTCACGGTGGTACATCATCCACATCGCATCATAGGTCTTGGCATTTCCTCGGCAAGAAACAACAACTCTTCATCCATCAGCTACACCATTATCACGAGCTTGCACAAGCAACATCTTATCCCTGAAGTATCGGCATTCGGCGTTTTGGCGATGTGCAGTTCCTTGCAATGTGTCCTCACCTCCATTGTAACATTGATCGCTTAACTTGTCCTTGATTTCCATTCCTTCCCTATTACGATTTGCCACATATCCTCTACCACTCCACCTCTTCCTTGTTCATCTTGCCTTTCTTGAGGCGTGCACCATAACTTTCCCATCTCGGCGGTGGCTTGATTGTGTGGGATTAGATGCGATTCGAGGTTGTTGTTGGTGTGTGGAAGAGTTCATGTTTTGACTAATCGAAGAGCAGTTGATTAATGAAGTTTCCGTGTGCATCGGCATCGGCTTGTTTGAACATAGGATCGGGAATGAGTTTGTGATTACCATTACCCATGGGTATAACTTGAGATGCTTTGGTGGTAATTCCAATGTTTGAGTAGAAGCAGTTGAATCATTTGATGAGCTTGTCTCTCCTGGTTAGTTTTGAATGATCAAGAATCCTTTTTCAAACATAGCATGTCTCTTACGAAGAAGGAAGGCATAAAGCTGCTCATAGTTTGTATTCTTCAATCCTTTGGTTAGCTTCACAGAGGTGACAAACTTGTGCCATGCGGGATTCATGTTGTTCACAAACTTTGAGTTCAATTGAATGTTTGGCATAGTCATTCTGATGTTCCTCATGTCATTAACAAGCTTATGGAATCTCACATAGTACTCATAGACACTCTCATCAGGTTTCATCTTGAAGTGCTCAAATTCATCATAGAGTTGTGATTCTCTGTCTTCCATAGTTAATTGAACCGAAAGAAGCATCTTGACATTATCCCTGCTTGCCTTAGCGGTGTTGTGATTGATAAGCTTGTAGATATCTTTTGGAAGACCTTGAAGAATGATGTTAGAAGCCCTGATATCAGCATCGAATCTCTTTTTCTCCTTATCATTGAGTTCATCATATGTCTTTGGTCTGTCTATTCCATAGATCATTGTTCCATCTTCATCTGTATCAATTATGTCTCTTGTAGTCTCAATCTGATAAGGTCCTTCATCAATGGATTTGAGAATGTTGACCCCATTTTCCTTTCCAAGACAGTACAATCGATTCTTTGAGCCCAAAGTCGTAGTGGTTTTATCAAGCATGGGTGGGCGAGTATCTGAACCACTGCTTGAACATCCTCGGCACGAGTGGAGATGATTGTAGGTGCGTTGGTAGACATGTTTGATAATCACGGGATTTTATAACTCAATGATTAAACCGAAATAGATTCTTTCACGGATTTTACTAAATCAAGAAAACCGTATTACACACAAAAGTCAACAAGTCGCTATGAATCCTTGAACAAAGTAAGCTAAGTACTAAGTTGCTAAGTAATGACAAAGCAAGTTAAGCTAAGTTCCCAAGTCGCTACAAATTTACAGCTGACAAGTAAACTGCTTGCTAAGCTATGAGATGAGTCGCTAAATAAACTCGCTGGGACAAATAAGCTACCACCAAATCAACTCTGAAACTTAAAGAGCAAGTTAAGCTATCAAAATTGAAAGCAAGTCGCTACCTTACCAAATCGCTACCCGTAGTGGAGAATCCACTAACAGTACTTTTTGTCGGCTTGTCTCTAAAGGCAAGTCGCTAGGACCAACTCGTACCAAACAACACTACAAAATCGCTCTGACTTACAAAGCAAGTCGCTACCAAGTATATTATACGAGAGCTAAGTTAGCTAACATGAAAAACTTCTAAAACACACTTTTCAATCCAAAAACAACAACCAGATGATTCAAGCCTTACAAATCAAAACCTAAACACTTATGATGATCCTAAACACAAAAGTACAATCAAAATCCAAACTTTAACACTAGAAATCAACCAAATGATGCAAAAACCACTAAACTTTCTCAAACTCAAAAACCACCTAAAACCACTAGAAATCCAAAGATATGTAAGAGATGATCTAACCATGGCTCTTGATACCATTTGTAACATATTGGATTTCACATACACATCATAACATATACTTGAAGTACAAGAGATGAGTTTGAGAGAGAGAAAGTTAGAGGTTTGGGAACTTTAGTGAGAGAAAGAAAAATCTTATTATGAGCTCCAACTCTCTACCTTGGGAGGTAGAGAGTATTTATAGTCTTACATAAAAGCCACTTGAGGTACGTGGATCGAGCATCAGATGGGTAAAGACGTCCGTCCTCCACGGTGTAACAAAACTAAATACTACTTAACATTAAATAACTACGACTACGAGCTTTCTAACGATTACATATACTTGAGGTGACCGACACTAATACTGGATTTTCCAAATCCTAACC
>OU343221.1:125789456-125818759 GCA_910596185.1 Chrysanthemum makinoi | reverse complement strand
TAACAAATATTAATTAGCCAAACTTAGTGGTTACAAATGATAAATGTTAAATATAAAAGTTTAATATGACAATTATCCTATTTTAGGGCTTTATTAGAACATAATTCAAAGTATAGGGTTTACATGGTAAATATCTCAAAGTGTAAGGTTACAAGTGTAATAAAACTTTTAAACTCTTATTTTATCTTCCAAAATTTCATGCATACGTTAAAATGAAGAACATGTTTTCATATTATGATTGATCACATTTAAGCTCGCTCGCGGTTCAAATGACTAACATTTACGACTAAGTAAACATGTAATATGATTAACCCCCGACTCATCTATCCCAACACGCTTTCAAAATACAAAATGACTCAACCGTTATTCCCGTGATCACCTTTAAAGTTACCCCCTCGAGACCATGTATATACTATTCTCATTTGATAACTTTTTCATTCATTGATACCATACGCCTAGATTAGTATGCATAAGTATTTTGTCGACATGCAAAAACACTAATAAAACTTTCATGATTAGTAACTTATGATGTTTACACACGTCATTAGGCCATCAAACTCAACAAGACTACACACCTGAATACTGAGACAAAAACTATCACCCACTCAAAACAGAAATTAACGAATACATAATTTACATGAAATAACATCACTATCTGTACGCCACATCTTATTTATTCAGGTTTATAACCAGGTTATTAATATAATTCTTAGACTCCAATTAAATGTTCAAAAGACCAACACAGAGGTAAGGTCGACGTATATGCATCATAGTTTCATGTAATGTATATATAAGTTATATACTATTCGTGTAACTAACAAATGGAAATAAAAGAGAAGGTTATACCTTCAAGGCTGAAAGTTGAGACAAAGAAAGCTACGAATCTAACACCCTTCGACCTCCTGTTTTCTTGGACGAATAAGAAAAAAAATGGCAGCCGACCTCTTTGTGTTTTAATTTAGGGTTTCGGTATGGGAGTGAATGTGGTGATCGGTTATCTTATAAGTGGGGATTGGGAAATTGATTCTGCCAAACAATTAGGGTGACTAATTCCATATAAAAAATCCTTTCCAAACTTGCTTACTCTTATCTTATATTCAAAAGGTGTAAAAACTATAACGCACGTTTGGTTGTAGCAAATAAAAATGGGACCTTAGGCATTAGATATGTTATATTTAAGATAGTTTATTAATATGTGTACAATTATTTATTTAGGTGGAAACTTAGGTTTAACAATTATTAACTATAATATATGACATATAGTTTAAGGTTCAATTATATTATTACAAACTTTAGGAGAAAAAAATTTCAAGATTCGGCGTAAATTAGGAATCTGAGTTTTAGGGTTTTACATGTTCCCCTTTTGAACATTGTCTCTTAAGAAGTGATGACGAATCTCTATATGCTTTGTGCGAGAATGCAATACCGGATTCTTGCTTAAGTCGATGGCACCTTTGTTGTCGAATAGGATGGCTATGTAAGCAGATGAATGTCGTAGTCAACTAACGCTTGTTTCATCCATAGTGCTTGTTGGCATGCTTTGCCGGCGGAGGCGTATTCGAAGCCGGTTGTTGATATTGCTAGTGCCGTTTGTTTCTTAGAAAACCAAGATGTTAAACAACATCCCATGAAAGTACATACCCACTTGTACTTTTTCTATCAACGTAATCACTGCATGGTGAAATCTGCATATACAATTGTTTCTACTCCGTGCCCTTAGGATACCATAATCCTAATTGTTTTACCCCATATATATCTAAATATCCTTTTTACGGCTTCTAGGTGTGATGTTTTGGGTCTTCTTGAAACCTAGCACATAAGCAAACACTAAACATGATATCCCGGCCTACTTGCCGTGGTAGAAGACTACCTATCATGCCACGATATTTAGTATTATCTACGGATTCGCCGTCTTCATCTTTTGTGAGTTTGGTGTCGGATGACATTGGTGTCCTAATTGGTTTCGACTCTTCTAGACCGAATTTCTTTAACATCTCCTTTATGTATTTAGATTGATTAAAAAAGATACCATCTTCTACTTGTTTGATTTGTAGACCAAGAAAGAAACTAAGTTCTCCCATCATACTCATCTCGAACTCGTCATGCATGATTTTAGAGAAATCATCACACATGTTTTGACAAGTGGATCGAATATAATATCATCTACATATATTTGCACTATGATTATATGTGACTCTCTTTTCTTAGTAAAAAGTGTGTTGTCAACCAACCCCATGGTATAGTTGTGTTTAACTAAAAATGACTTGAGTCTATCATACCAAGCTTTTGGAGCTTGTTTAAGACCATAAAGGGCTTTCTTTAATTTATACACATGTTTAGGTTTTTCAAAATCAATGAAGCCCGGAGGTTGAGCTACATATACTTCTTCATTAATGAAACCATTTAGAAAAGAGCTTTTGACATCCATTTGATAAAGCTTTAGATCATTAGCACAAGCATACGCAAGAAGTATTCTTATAGACTCTAATCTAGCCACGGGGCATAGGTCTCATCAAAGTCTATTCCTTCTTGTTGGTTATACCCTTGAGCAACGAGTCTAGCCTTGTTCCTAGACACTACTCCGTTTGCATCTAATTTGTTTTTATAAACCCATTTGGTTCCTATTATGGTTTGATTACTAGGTGGAGGGACAAGTGTCCAAACATCATTAGAAACAAATTGATTTAGTTCTTCTTGCATAGCCATTACCCAACTCTCATCTTTTATGGCTTCTTGTGTATTCTTAGGTTCTGAGGTTGAAACGAAACAAAACAAGCTACTTTGGTTTTGAACTTGAGACCTTAATGTTCGTTCGTTTAGCTTTCCTATGACTTTATCTACGGGGTGATCTTTGGACTCTTTAATGTTTATGACTTCATCATTTAAAGGTTCTTCTTCTTCATTTATCTTTTTCTTTATTACTATAGCTTCACTTTCTACAATCTCGTCATCGACAAGAGGTGGAGAGGGTTTGGGGGGACTTTCATCAAATTTTATATTTAATGACTCTTCTACCTTCATTGTTTCTTTGTTTAATATGACGTAAGCTTTGCTATTTGGAGAGTAACCTAGAAAGATACCTTCGGTTGATTTAGGATCAAATTTTGTAAGGTAATCTTTAGTGTTAAGAATAAAACATTTGCTACCAAAGACTCTAAAGTGATTTAACGTAGGCTTTTTGCCTCGGGGTAACTCATATGGAGTTTTACCTAAGATTGGTCTAATTAAGACTCGATTGAGTATGTACGTTGAAGTATCAGCGGCATTACACCAAAACTTTTGAGGTATGGATTGTTCATTAAGCATGGTTCGACTCATTTCTTGTAGAGTTCTATTCTTTCTTTCTACTATCCCATTTGATTGTGGAGTCGTGGGCAGAGAAGTTGTGAGTAATACCATTAGCGTCACAAAAGCTCCAAATTGCACTTCATTATCGAATTCCCTACCATGATCCGTCCTAATAGACACTATAGGACTTCCTAGTTGTCTTTGGATCTTTTTGCTTAATATTTCAAAATAATTAAAGGTTTTCGTTTTGTTCTTTAAAAATTTTGTCCATGTATACCTAGAGTAATCATCCACTATGACCAAAGTGTAGTAGTTGCCTCCATAACTTTGGATAGCGGATGGACCAAATAAATCCATATGTAGTAATTCTAGACACCTAGTTGTAGACACCATGTTTTTAGCTTTATGACTAGAATGAGCTTATTTTCCTACATTACAAGCATCACAAAAGTGATGTTCATATTTCAACTTAGGTAGATCTCTAACTAGATCTTTGGATGATAGCGATTGAAGAAGTCACATGTTGGCGTGTCCCAATCTTCGATGCCATAGGTCAGTATCATCCATAGAGGTAAGACATAGTTTGTCTTTAGGTTCATTACCGATTTTAATGACATAGACTCCATGTTTCCTAATTCCTCTTCCTATGGTTATGCCATTTTTTAATATCTTACTACGGTTTTAGGTAAAAGTACATTGCACTTTTTATCACATATCTGTCCTATACTTAAGAGGTTAAAGTTTAGGTTTTCTCATTGACACATCGTTAATGGTTAGAGATTTGTTAGAAATCGTACCTTTACCGATGATTCTACTTTTGCTATTTCCAAACACCACATTACCCTCCATTGAAGGATTCATATGTAGAGAATAGATCTTTATTGGCGGTCATGTGCCTCGTGCACCCGCTATCCTTGACCCATTCATCCGGGTCTAGGTCGACCTTTAAGCACACCTAAAACAATAATAAACTCAAAGTTTGGTCCCCATTTGTTCATGGGTCCATTAGTGTTAAACATTCCATTCATGTTAGACATGTATGGATAAGATGAGTATGCATTCCATGGAGCAAAGTTTTGAAAAGAAAAACCATTTTGCATATTTGGGTTCCATCCCATTTGATGGTTACTTCTTGGATAAGCGTTATTAGGTCTCCTAGATGGATTAGGTTTTGAAAAAGATGGAGCTTTGTTTCTTGCAAAAGTAGGATTATATTTTGGAGGTGGTTTTCTAGTGGTGACATGAGTTGGTTTCTTCCTATTAACGATAACAAAATCAGTTCTAGATGAAGAAGCTACGTTATTACCCTTGTTGCTCTGGCAGATCCACGGATCCCGGTACGTACACTAGCGGTTCCTTTTAAGGGATCCGTGGGATCCGCCACAACGATGGTTTGGTTTTCTAGTGCCTTAACAAATTTTGTTTCTTTATTTTCACTAGTTGATGGATCAAGTTGTTGAATACCTAAACCTTTTTGATTGTTACGGTTTTAAACTATCTAATATCATATCTAAAGTATTCGTACTCATTCTAGCAATTTTAGAATCTAGATGATCAACTAGTGTTTGAAGTTGAACATAAAGTTCACATTCACCACTTGCTATTTTACCCATTTCTAGCGTTTTAGTTTTGCTTTTAATTCTATGACTTCTTTATCTAAGCGTTGGTTTTGACTCTTTAAAAGCTTGTTTTGTTAATTAGTTTTAAGCTAATATTGCATAGTTTGTCATATTCATTATGCAATGAGTCGTCATCAAGTGATGAGCTACTATAGTATTAGTGACATACCTCGTCATTTGCCATGAGACAAATTTCTTCGTCCTCCTTCGTTGCTCATTCCCCAGTGCCGCTCACGCGCCTTTTGATCATCCCGGTTGGGACACTTACTAATAAAGTGGTTTGGGTCCCCACATTTAAAGCAAGTACGATCATCTTTTGGCTTCTCGTCCTCTTTGCTTTTCCGAAAGCCTTTCTTATCGTCATACGGTTGTTTGACGTATCTTCCTTTCTTCTAAAGAACTTTTTAAAGTCCCTTACCGCCATAGCGTACTCCTCGTCGTCACTACTTGAAGAGGAGTTCTCTTCATCTCTTGAAGCCTTTTTGGCTTTAAGGGCAAGAGATTTGTGTTTCTCTTTCACCTTTGAGGCATCGGAGTCTTTAGCAGGACAAGCTCGTAGACTTTTAGGTTGCCTATGAGTTCATCAAGGGTGAGGATTGTCAAATCTTTTGACTCTTCGATTGTCGTCACCTTGGATCTCCACTTGATGGAAGTGCCTTAGATATCTCCTAACATGGTTACTGCTAGAAAAAGATTCATCAAGTGCTTGTAAAGATGTAATAATAGTATTAAAGTTAGCAAATGAATGATCTATAGTTTCCTCATCCGATATTGAAAATTGTTCATATTGTTGAACAAATAAATCAATTTTATTATTTTTAACTTGTTGGTTGCCTTGATGAGTTACAACTAAAGAATTCCAAATTTCTTTAGAGGTTTTAAGCATAGAAATTCTTCCGAATTCCTTTTTCGGTAAAGCATTATACAAAACCATTTTAGCTTCACTATTTTTAGAAAGCTTTTCTTCAATCATCATTTAGTTTATCATGAGGTATGTTAACTAAATTTCCTTTATCATCTTTTGAGGTAGCCTCAAAATCACCTTCAACAATAATGTACCAAAGATCAATATCTTTAGATTTCACATATGTTTCAAATCTATTTTTCCAATATATAAAACCATTAGTTTCAAGTAGTGGTGGTGGTTGCATAGATTGCCCTTCCTTATAATTTTGAGCCCATAGTGATCGAAAAGTTTTAAAATACAATTTTACTTTAAAACTTTTATAAACTTAGCTCTTGATGCCAATTGTGGAAAACTAGAAGGGGGGTTTGAATAGTTTTGCGATTTTAAGTTAGTTTCAAAAACTTTAGATTCGTTAATATGTGAGATCTTATGGATGTAGGAAAGTATAGATCTAATGATAAGTAAATAAATTAAAGCAAGGGATAGAAATGACACAACCCGATGTATAGTGGTTCGGCTACAAGGACACCTTCCTTGCCCTACTCCACTCCCCGAGTCACCTACTCGCGAGTTCAAGCACTATGTCAACAAACTCCTTCACTTGGCGGAGAAGCCTTCACAGCGTTGCTTACACTTTTTCCGGTACAAAGCTAGATACCGAGTCTAAACACGTGGACCAAACCAACACGACTATTACACAACAAATATGTGAAATATCAAATACAAGATCTTCATCTCTGAAATCTTGCGGGTGACAAATCAATCAAGGACCCCTTGCTTGGATGACTTGTAGAATGCTTGTGATCTGCCTTAGAGAAGGACCTATATGAGAATCACAATAGAAAGAAAGAAGAACAACTCTCTAGATCAAGTGGTCTATATGTTAGAAGAGAATGAGAGTGTTTGAGAGATTTAGTAAGAAGAGGGGTGAGTTAGAATGAAGAAATGGCTCTCTATTTATAGGCAAAATCTTCCCTTGTTCCCGGATCCCACGGATCCCTCCCACTTGGGATCCGTCTAGTGTAATCCTAGGGATCCGTGAGACGCTCCTCTTTTCCCATGGGTTTTTTGTTATGGGTCATGGGTTATGGGTTGGTCCATGGGTTTTCCTTAGATTCAATGTATCTAGAGTATACATTGTATCTAGCCAACTTGGGTATGGGTTATTATCCATGGGTTATGGTCCATGGGTTGTGGTTATTACCCATCCTAATAAACTATTACAACAAATACTTAATTATTACATTTTTGTATTTAAATGGCTATATGTAAATGCTTTACAAAAATAACATGTATCCTTATAATTGTACTTAAGATAACTATATATTTGTTATCAACAAAACACAAAGAGATCGCAAAATATTAATAAACGTTTTTACGGTTTATATGTATTAATAGCATGCAAGGTTGAAAGGAGTTTCGTTGATGTGGGAATAAATAATGTACACAAGACATGCATTCGGATGATCCTTGTTTCCAACCAAGCAAAAGGACATTCCCCCTAAGAATTTGTTCCCATTTCTTGTAGAGAGGGAACATCTCAAAAAGTTCCATTTGAAAGGGATCTCAGTGGATGACTTTTGTGTTCCTAGTTACTCGAGTTTGGGAGGCTCTTTGAATGAAATGCGGCATCTCACATTGGCGGTTCATGAAGGGATGTGAAATAAACCTCGTGATCATCAACCATGTCATGAAGCTTGGTGAGTGACCAATCATTGGAATACATTCTTACTCCAAGGTGAGGAATGCGGAGAATCTGGCAAACTCGACAAGGGTTAAGGTGTAGTTGTGCTCGGTGATGATGAAGGCAATGGAGATGGTTCCGTCATCATTTCTTATGATCCACCGAACACTTTTTTAAAACTCAAGAACAAACATGGGGCATATTTGTTCGTTGATGTTGAGGAGACACTGAAAATTAATTCTTGAAAAGACCTCGGGAATGTCGGTATTATTGAGAAAGGATTGATCAACCACACGGCCTTCATGAAACAACCGCTTTTGTAGCCTTTTGAAAGCTTTTCGATCTCTAGGGTTAAGACCGTCCTTTCGGTGGTGCATTGGTATATAATGAGGCATATCTTGGTAATCTTGTTGTTTGGAACTAGGCATGATTGATCCGAAACAATAAAACCACAATGTGGTGTTAATTAAGAGAATAGTTCCTTTTTGAGGTTCATCACAATTTTTGCTCAACACATCTCTTTTGAATTCATTTTGAGTTCTAATTTGTATTAACAATATTTGTTCTTTGATTAGTTATCTTAGAAAACAATGTGATAGAAAATTGTGACAAACCCACTTGAATTAAAATTCTAAAAGATGTAAAATTGTACTACTAGGAACTAGAGAATGGAAATCTGTTAGGAATTGGAAAATCCATGTTAAAGTGTCGGTCACCCCAATTATGGTCTAGCACAAGTTAGCTCGTAGACATGTTGTTTGTTACGTTATTTAGTAGTTTATTAGTTAGTTTGTAGCGTAGATTAGTTTAGTGTAAATCTGTGGAGGAAGGACAGAGTCTTTACCCCTTTGTATGCGATCCACGATCCGATAGGAGGGCGTAGTATTTGTAACTATAAATACCCCTTCCATCCTTGGAAGGGGTGGTGCTTCATAATCTAACCTTTCATAATTTGTTAAGCAAGTCTCTACCAAGAACACCCTTTCTTATCTTTCTCTCTCTAAATGGCTAACATGTATTTCCATCATCCAAGACCACCCGAATCATCAAACAACACAATATTTGAGATCCTACAATTGGTATCAAGAGCCAAGGTTATTGTGTTTTGATGATTTATTGTGGTTTGAATCTTGTTTAAACTGTTTTCTCACCATTTTTTATGTCTCGGAAAATTGTTTTTTTTCCTCATTTTTGTGGTTAACAGTTTATCTGATGGTTTGTATCTTTTTGGTAAAAAGGTCCACAAATTTATTTCTATGTGTCATCAGTCTATTTCTTGTATTTTTCTGTCAAGAATGATTCTTGGCATCATATATTTTTGTGTGACTTATTTTTTGTACATCTCGTGGAAGTCTTTTGGTCATTTACGTTTTGTCATATCCGGTGTCAAATGGGTCAAAAAGGATGCAACTTTATGATAATTTTACGGTAACTTTGAAGATGAGCGGAAAACATGGTCGGATTAAGCGGGAAAAAGTCAAATGGTCATGTTCACATGTAGCGACTTGTCAAAAATTTGTTTCTACAAGCGAGTTGTTAAACAAAAAACCAAAGTGTAGCGAGTTGAGTCAAAAATCTGCCTAGCGACTTGTCTTTACAAGTCGTAGCGAGTTGTCTGAAAGTCAAATGGTCCGACATATTTTTTATAAGTTAGCGATTTGTAATGAAAAGTTAGCGACTTGTCATCTTTATTGAGAATCTTTGTTTTGTTAGCGACTTATGTCAAGAAAAAAGAAGTAGCGACTTGTTGTGTTTTGAAGATGTAGCGACTTGTGTGTTTTGACATACGAAAAATCTAGCGATTTGTTGACCATTTTGAACAAGACTGAAATGAAGAATGAGAAGACCAGTCCAACAACATATGACCAATACCAATATACATGACCTCAGTACCAATACCTCATCAGCCTTTGTTCTTTTAAAATGAAAACGAGAAGACTCGAAGTATATTTAACAGCTCCAAAACCATAACCTATATCTAGACTCACCAATGGACCCTCACCATCTCTCCCCAACACTCATTCAAACAACAAACTATTCAAAATGAACAATCAATCTCAGATTCGGGTCAATTGTTTTTGAATCTTTTAAAGAATTTGTAATTGAACCCTATTCCTCATCGATCATTTGAAGACTTAGCTTGATACAATATCCGAATCGTTAGAGATGTAAATTAACAATGATGTTAGTTTCTTCTCTTGATTCGTTTGAAACTCATATAAAAAATTAATAACGAAACTATCAAATCAAATACAACCTACCCGAGACCCTTCTTAAAGGATATGAAGCCTATTAGCTTGTCTCGTTACCAACCCTGTGGCATTTAAGATCCTCAAGGCCATCCCTGTGGCAAGGTCATGTGTATGAACGAACATCTTTCAAACAAACTTGAGTTTGTGTGATGCGTATGGGGGCTGTCCATGGCAGGAGTGTTATTAGGGTTTGATTATGTGAGATGGGATTGAGATGCGTTTGATGTGAGAGTATGATATTGGAGATGCGAATTTCTTTTCTCAGTTTTTTGAGTTGGGAGAATAACATATAAAGGGAGGCGTACTCTATACGCTGGGTGTTTTTAGGTTTAGGTTAATGTTGTGATACGCTTCCTTTATATCTGGATGCTATAAATTGAGATGGATCGGTTTTAATTTCTTTGGATGTGGGCCGTATATATCTTGAGTTGGAACGGGCTTATCATTTTTTTTGGCCTTGGATTATATTTCGTTGGGCTTCAATATAATCAGATGGATTGGACAGGTCTAGTACTATAAAGTGTGATCACATATAATTACTATCCGAGTATTTTTTTCTAAAAAATATTGGATACAAATTATTGAGTGTATTCGGTTAAAAGTGGTATTATTGGTATGGTATATATTTTCACGGAAGGATACATAATTCGGCAATGATAATTTGAAAATATGACTCTGGAGTTTTTGCATGGTATTACATTATGAGATATTAGCGTGTCGGGTTATCTCCATATGTGGTCATTCGATTGCCGTTGATCAATGGAGGTTTAATTTCGGCAATTCTCATGAGATGTTAGGTAAGCCACCAGTGTCAATGATACTCCACATCTAAGCAAAATCTTTCAAGAATCTTGATTAATAGGTTGATTTTCAAGATGTTTGCTTATGACAAGAACTTCTCGTGTAAATGGTCGTACACGTTATGATGCTTCGAAATTGAAACCATCATGGGGGAAATGTGTACTTTAATGTTTTACGGTCAACCTTAGGGGAAAGTAGTGTATACTACTCGACTTAGTATGGTTTGTGAAGTTGTCTACATATGGGTAAAGAATTCTGATGATAGAGAATGAACCGTTGTTAAAACCGCGCATGTTCCCTAAAGCAGAGATTCACCAGAAACCAAAGTTGTCATAACACATTCAAAAGTGACATTGTTTACGGTTTTGTCTTGATTTTGTAAAATCCGAAAAGAATCTATTTCTCGGTGTAAATCATAGACTTAAAATCCGTGACAATGGAAACATCTCTGTAATTGTAAAGTGCATTTCGGATCTATCTTACGGTTTATTCTTGGTTTTGTAAATCAGCGAAAGAAACTATTTCTCGGTTTAAACCATAGAGTTATAAAATCCCGTAATGATGGAACCATCCTGGAGAAAGGAAAGCGTATTTCGGGATCTCATCTAATCTTTGGTGCTACGGTTTCTGCTTCAAAGAAAGGATAAAAGGGTGTACTTCAAGAATAGGGTGTTTGTTTGGATTGTCCTCATGGCAGTTTGGCTATTACAAGGTTTTACGGGGTTATGTGCTTTTAACCATGGTCGGGATGAAACCATTATCAGAGTTCACTTAAAACGTCAAGGAGGCTAGATTTGAGCTTTTAACTAGAAGATGTGACAACGGGGTCAATTCACTATTATTTATTTGAGGTTGAAGTGAAATATCACGGGCAAGTGTACTTAGTATCAGAAGGTATCGGGGATGGTTGGATGAAGATTCTTCAAGATCCTAGTTCAAGCTTATTATCAAAAACGAAGACATGGAAATCTAGTTATTGTTGGATGACTTTTACCTTCACCACTTAGGGGAATTGGGCTCTTACCACCACAAAATAACTATCACTTTAAGGAGTTACGTTGTAGTGCTGAGTATCACATTCAATTGTGGATTTTCAAGAGGTGATGTACGTCTTATACTTGATGGTTGGTTGGATGAAGAGTATAGAGTACTTAGAGATTCAATGGAGGATGAAGTCTTGACACCGCTCTTTGTTACATACGTGTAAGTTTAAGTCCGCGAGTTGGGTTAGTTTACTTGAGGTCAAATTCATCATATTGGGTTTTCTCCATCGGTATGCGACAAAGAGCCTCTTGAATGATAATGGTGATGATTACATGTTTTGCCAAGAGATAATGAAAAGAGATTATAGCGTTTGAATACCGGTTCAAACTCGTTCTCTAAAAGAAAGAAAATTAATGCGTTCAGTCGCTTTATCTTATGAAGAAAAATCTTCTTATGACGTTTGAACACAACAGTTCAAGCCTCGTTCTCTAAAGAAAAGAAAAGAAAAGTTAATAAGCAGTCTTTATCTTGAAGAAGAAATCTTCTCAATTATGACCATTCTCATCAACATGCTTCATGCTTTTTCCATAAGCTTAGTCATCAAGTGAACGAACTCTTTGTTGATTGTCTTCTTATTCCACTTGCTCAATCATAATGACGATGGCGACATCATATGCTACCTTTGAAGGGGAGAAGTGTGAAGAGACTACATTATGAAGATATTTACTTGCTTAATCAAGAATGGCATCTCGTGAAATTCTTAAAGGGAGAAGAAGTGTGAATTTATTGCATGGTTGATTGATTTACGGAGTATAAATGGTCATAAACTCCTAACTCATGTAAGAACCGAGCTTCTTCTTATCGGGTCATTTCTACATGGAGTTTCTTCTAAGAAGCCATTGGTTGACATCTTCTACGGGCTGATTTGATTAATGACAAAGTGCGCTTCCGATTCGCGGCGGATTTCCTTTATGAACATCTTTCTGTTCTTGTTTGATTGGGAGGGATTTAAGTTAAGGGGATTTGCTATTTGTAAGTTAACGGGAATGCATTTTGTGAGTTGAAGATGTTGACTTTCTATTCCCCAATTGGACAATCTTGAAGAAGGTCGAGTCTACAGTCGGTTCTACATTTTCTGCTACATGTTAGAAGACTAAAGACGAGTTGTATTTAACAATCTAAAGACTTCTTCTTAATCCGGGCATTTATCAAACAGTTATTAGGTTTAAGGGAGAGCACTAATTGGGGAGAGTGTAATGTCAGATTTAATCCCCAATTAGACTTGCTCATATTCTTCATGTTGGAATCACTCCTAAACTTGATTTCAAGTGTTAGTAATTAATATGTAATAGTTAGTTTAATATGGCTTTTATGTTTGATATCATGCCACGGCTTATGTAGAAAGCCCATGAACCTTGGCCCAAGCCCATAAAGGAAAGGAAGGGAACTTGCATGTTGCCCTAGTTCCTTCCTATAAATACCTCTTGTAAACCCTCACTTGAGGGTTGGTTGTTCAATTCACATTCACTTTCTTTCGCATAACATTTCTTATACTCATCGTGTGTGTGTGTGTGTTATTGTTCATTCAATCACTTCTCTTCTATTTCTTATATTGATGCTTGTGTTACAAATATGGTGAACTAGGTGGTATCATTAAGCCAAATAGTTGGGTGAAAAGGTTTTGTTTTTGGCGTTATTTTTTGGTCTTCACAGTAACTGCGGTTCTTAAAATTTGTCACGCTTAAAACTTATTTTTTACACTTTTTAATCCAAGATTCTTGTACTTTCAACGTTATAAGGTGTTAAAATATGTTTTAGCAAAAAGTTTAGAACTTTTATGTGCTATTTTGGTGATATTGAAATTTGTTTCATCACAAAAATCTAGTTTAGAATCACTTTGGGGCTAAAAATCCGGTGTTGGTTAAGTTTTACGCGTAACAAAACCCTATTTTTACGCATAGCTTTTCCTTGGATCGATCTTCGGTTTAAATTGGTTTTACTCAGGTGTTTTCTTGCTTGGATAAGCACGAAAACACTTTGACTGGATATCCTTTACAACTGTGATAGTGTAAATAATTTTTAGGCAAAACCCTATTTTTCGCATAAGCTCAAACTTATGCCTAGAACTCTTTACGCCTAAGATTTTTCTTACGCCTAAGCCTTGTCTTACGCATAAGCTAATCCTATGCATAAGTTTTCTACCTTCTTTCTGTTCACGCCCTAATCTTAGTGTTTCACATTTCTTCTGGCGTAAGCTAATCCCTGGCGTAACTTATATGCTTTCTGGCGTAAGTTTGGTGTTTTACGCCTAAGTGTTGCTTTGCCTAAACTTGGTTTTTCTACGCTAAGGATACTTCATCAACAACGTTTCATTCGACTACAAAGATCCATTTAACAACACAAGTTTTCAACATGTCACAACCACCATACTCTAGCTATTTTCCTTATACTTATAATCAACATCAACAACAACAACTAAGTCCACAACACCAACAATTTAATCAACAACAACAAATTTATTAACAACAATTTAATCAACAACATTATCCACAAAAAGGAGCAATTCAACCTCAAATGGTTCAACCACCACCTAGTCTTCAAGTACAACCTTACACAAATGTTTACAATCAACATCCATCCAGGAATATTATGAAGGAACCGTCTTGGTTTACAAAGATGTGTGAAGCTTTAAGTAGCCAACAATCAATTCATGAGGCAGGATCACTTGATATACCTCCAATGCTCACTCCTGGAAACTATGATCAATGGGTAATTAGGTTCTTTAGGTTTGTGATCTAAAGAAGCCACATGGAAAGTTCTTAAAGAAGGTTATCTTGGAAGGTCCATTCGGATGCCTCTTTATTAGTTTACTCGGAGATCCAATGCTATTCCCACGAGATAATCTCACAAACCTTGCAAGCATTCTTTGACATTTTACGGTGATGGACTTCTACACTACGAAGCTGATGAGCTAGCAATGCAATATATCCTTTTGGTATTACCCAATCTGATTCTTCGAAGTGTTGATGCTCAAAAGACTGCAAAGAAAATGTGGGAACATATTCATCTTCTCATGGAAGGCAGCTGACAATCAAGAAGACATGGAATCCAAAATTTACTTGGCTTATGAACACTTCATGATTGAACCCAGGAGACATTAGAGTCATATCATCATCGATTCTCAGACATCATCAATGATTTGGATAAACACAACATCATCATGCTAAGAATTGCAGTCAATACTAAGTTCTGAGTAGTCTTGGTCTGATTGGGAGAAGTATGTATCATCTTTATCGTCAAGCTAAGAATCTTATCATGCTACATCGGTTGTTTGTCGACTATTTGAAGCCTCACCAAAAAGTTGACAAAGAAAAGGGCTATTAGTGGACTCGGCTCCACCATCACATCGGACAATCAACAACTTGCTTTGTGGGCTCAAACTAGTTATCCTCCTCAACCAGCTCCTCAACCAGCGCCACAATTACACCATGTGATCCATCACAGCAACAATCTCAACAAACTCAATTAGTTCTATACAACAACAATGATCAAGCACTACGGTGAAGCTAATGAGGACTCCGATGCTTTTGATGCATTGCAACAAGGATTTGTTATGATTGCTAAAGCTTTTGGCCGTTATACAAACAAATCCAACAATAGCATTCGTTCCTCATCAAACACAAGATAAATTTGTTGTGAACAATGGGCGAGTTGAAGTTGAGAATGCATGGTTATGGTCGTTAGAGATGGGCGTGGTCAAGGGTTTAATGCTATGGGTAGGAATAACATGGGTGCTCCACAACAGAGAGCTCAAGTGGTTGAACAATATAATGCTCAGAATGGGATAAATGGTCTTCGTTGCTACAAGCGTAATGAGAAGGGACACACGGCTATGCATGCTTGGCCGGACTGAGGCAGTGCTTATCACAAGGAGGCTTTACTCTTGGCTCTTAAGGATGAAGCTGGTGGAACTCTGCAAACAAAGAAACGAGAGCTTTATGGCGGAATCACGGAGACTCGGATGATATGGAGGACTTGCAGACTCTTTGCGGCCGTTATGTTGATGGCTAATATGCATGAGCTCCACATAGGTGACCAGGCTGATGTATGACGATGGCTTATCTCAGTACCGAACAAACCATATTCATCACAATCTAATATCTCGGCCAACATCGAATCCGACGAGGCTCACAATGTTCAACATGAGCCGTCCACATCTCATTCACGAAGATTCTCAACTAGACCCGTTGTTACATTTGATGATCAAGATGACCTTATGGTTACCTTTGATACTCAAATTGACTATGTGGTCATACTTGAGGATCGCATAGTGATATCATGTTGTGACTCACGTTGAACTCATTGAACCTTTGCCTAATCAGATGTTGATCACTTACTTAAAGACCAATAATCACAATGGAAGAATGTTGTGCATTAAATGGCAATTACCTTTGTAAAATGCAACAACGAGGGGATATTGAATGCTTAAACGGCAACTCAATTTTTAAAACTAAAGCGTGAAAAGGTTTTGAAGTAAACGCTAAATCACACAAAGCGAAAAAATCTTTAGAGCGGCAGTTAGATGATCTAGCAGCTTGAAGAATGCTTTGTTGTCTCAAAATAGAACAAATTTGAAACATGAACATAAAAAACAACTTAACGCTCTTACTTTGGAAACTCAAAAAGCTAAGGCTGAGTTGTTAACTTGTCAAAAACAGTTCTCGGCATACAAAAGGTGTTAGCCTTAATAGTTTTTATTAGAAGTGATGGTCATTCACATTTAGGAACTTTGTAACGTGTGTTAGATATCGTGATAGAATAGTCAGCGGGCTCGTGGATTGGACTAAGCTAAATGGCTAGGCGTTATGATTATTCTACCCGTTTGAAGCTTAAGTATCAAAGCAATCCATGTTAACCCACGAAAAGCCCAAAGCAAAGCCTTTTAGGGCATCTTCTACTTGTACTATATAAACCCTCAAAAGTCTCATTTGAGGGTGTGTGAAAAGTATTGTTATGTTGTGTTTTCCTTTGCAATATACAACTTGTTGTTTATCTTTATTTCTTCATACATCGCGCAACATATCATTCAAGTCACCAACATCTTAATCTTTCCTTCTTTATTTACATAACTTGTGTTTTGGTTTCCGTGGTTAAACTTGTATTTGTGTTGGGTTTGTGATAGGTTGATAAAGTAAGGTCCTACAATTGGTATCAATAAGCTAACAATGGTTAGTTGAGTGGTTGGTTGAAGTTTTTTGTGGTTTGTGGTATACGGCGTAAAACATTCAAAAGTGGCAGCTTAAACTTTACTTTTGCACTTTAATCTTCAAGATTCTTTATGGTTTGAAGGTTATTATAGTGTTAAGGAGTCTAGTTTTTGGGAAAAGTTTGAAGCTTTACGTTTTACATAAATTTTGCTTCGTGTTTTTAAAGGTATGCGTTTCTACTCGTAACTTTTCTAAGCACTTTGGGTGAAAAGGTCAACATTTTTGGGTCATTAGTGTTTTTAAGGCTATGCATTGCAAGTGAAATTGGTTGAATCACTGGAAATTTTTCAGCGTAGGTCAAAACCTAGTTCTGCAGCGTGAAAGTCAAACCCTTTTCTAGGCGTAAGTTCCTACTCATAACTTTTTGGCTAAAAATCATCGAGCATCAACGGTTACTCGGTGCTTCCCTCACTTGGATAAGTGTGTGGAACACTTCGACTTGTGGATATCACTATTTGTGGCAGTGTAAAGGATTTTTGGTTCTTAACCATAGTTTTGCATAAGCTAAAAGCTTACGGTAACTCGCGCTAACTTCACAATTCTGGCGTAAGGTTTACGGTAACTTTTTGTCTCGCCTAAGGCGTGCGCATAAGATCCTCGCTAAGCCTGCGTCTACTCATAACTACGTTTCTACACCTAAAGCTCTTTCTACGCATAAAGTTTTTGGAAAACTTGAGTAAAATTTAAATTTTGAGTAGACTAAGCGTTCAATTTTTACCTTGAAATTCAAATTTTGGTTTAACTGTGAAAATTTTTGGTCAAAAATTCAAATTTTTGGGCCTAAATTCAAATTTTTCGAGTCAAATTTGGCGTCAAAATTGTCATAACTCAAATTTTCATCGTCATTAAATTGATTTTTATAGTGAATTTCAAATTTTAGAAGAAATTTTTTTAGAACCAAGATTCTGATCACGACTTTGAAACACCTCAAACGAGCTTAATCTTCATCAACCTCAACTCCTTTATGGTTGAATGATCCTACATCAACTTTATCATATCATATCATACCTTCATCAATGGCAACTCAACAAGACATTCATGCGCAGCGGTGCGAAAACCGTCCTCTATGTTGGCAAAAGGTGGTTATCTTCAATGGACAAATTAGGTATGATTAGTTACATCAAGACCAAACCTAATGGAAAACTCATGATTAAATCCATTAAGGATGGACCCTTCAAGCCTCGACAAGTTCATGTACCTAAATCAGGATGCAACACCTCCGTCCCACCATCTTCTCGTCTTCAATACGAATCTGAATACCTTGCTGAGAGGATCGAGAAACAAGTTGAAGCGGAATGACATGGCAATTCATATTATCCAAGCGGGTTTACCAATAGACATCTTTCTTTGCGGTGGCGAGTTGTGAAGCGCTTCGATATGTGGGAACGTGTTAAACGGCTTTGTCATGGAACATAAATTGGTCAACAAGACATGGAGAACAAACTGCTAACTGAATGGGAGAAGTTTACATCAACTCCGGGAGAATCCATTGAATCCTACTATGGAAGGTTTTGCACTTTGATGAATGAGCGTATCAGAAACAAGTTGACACAGAACTATCGTTCAAAACATCAAGTTCTGAACAATCTTCGGAAGAATGGGGACGATATGTCACTATTGTTAACCAAACAAAATACTTACATCAGGTGAACTTTGATCAAGCGAATGATTTTGAAACAAAACCAAGATGAAGTCAATGAAGTCAGGAAAGAAAAATTGGCAAAGAATCATGATCCATTGGCACTTATTTAAAGACTCAACCTTCGGTGAATACACAACAACAAGCTTCATCATCTTCCAACAACAACAACTTGCTGCAATACATTCCACAACCACAACAACAATTCTATCGGATCAACAATACGAGAACTAGGAATCACGATCTGGCGACCAGGCGACCTTACAACGGATATACTCTTTATTGGGTACTTGCACTAAAAATTAAGCTATTCCACACCAACTAACAACAACCAAAGGATTTCATCAAACACTGCACTTAGCAGGCAAATTACTTACGGGAGTTGTAAACATAGGTAATCAAGGACAAATGGGTGGAGTTATTGGGAATCAGCGAAGATCGCTCTTGGATTTCGCATGGGTATCGGCGGTTCGAATCGAGGTAATCAAATGGAATTACGAATATTTGGGAATAGAAGTGATGGGTATCGGAATAGAATGTTGCTGACTCGATGTTAGGAATTATGGAAATAATGGTCGGGGAATCAAGTTAAGTGTTATAACTATCAAGGAATGGGTCATGGCGCAGCTGTCCCACTAAGCCCACAAGAAGAATCGCGATTTTCTTGAAAGCTATCTTTATTAGCACAAAAGCAAAAGAGGGATCACGGATTTGAGTGGTGAGAAAATGATTTTTTAAGCTATTGTGGATGATTTGGAAGACCTCGTGAAATCAATACGAACTACATATTCATGGCAAATCTTGAGGAGACTAAATGCGACAGCGACTCGGCGCACTTCACATCTATGGCGCCAATCGCGATCTAAGGTACCAATCATTGATCCATGCTATAACAATGTCATATTTGATGTGTTTACTCATGGCCGAACGGCGATACGTATTTCACACCTACTTATGATACATACGGACAATCGAGTTGTAGCAATACTAACTACGAAACTCCATATGTGGATCCTAAGTGGTACGTGTGGCACAAAATCACTGAGGCCGATGAGGAAACGATGCTTATTGAATCATTAATCAATCAATGTGGTATTGAAATTGAAAAAGTGAGTAAGGTCAATGTGAGATTAAGGCGCAAATGTTAAATTGACCACTTGAGCTTGAGAGTTACAAAGAACGCGAAAGCTTTTGAATTTCATACTAACAAAATGTCCGAATTAGAAATTGGTTATCGAGATTACATTTTAAGAGAAAAACAATTGCAACTCTAGTATGACACACTTGATGTGAATTTGAACTTGAAAATAAAATCTTTAAACAAGGAAGTTTAAGTCTAAATGACCAACTTTCTAAACAAAAAGCATTTCGATCATGAAAAAAGAAAAGCGATTGATTCTTTGATTTTTCAAAGCGAGAAGATTCTCTTCTTGATGAAATTCTTGATAAGCGGAAAAAAATAAAAACATTGGACAATTTGCTTCTTACAGCGGGTCATTCACTAAATCAAACAAGATGCTTTCTAACCAAGTAAATCCACGTTTTCATACTTCACATAAGATGGAACTTGTAGCGACCCTTCTTAGTTTCTCAAAGCTCAGAAATCTCGGAATGTGTTGCACAATGGAAAACCATTGCATGAACCCATAATTGTGCATGATTCTCTTGGCGTTGGAACTATCGAGGAGAGTAGATCAAAAATGAAACAAAAACATCCGGAAATTAAACCAATTGATTATAACACATGGAACAAAATTAATGGTATTTAGTTTTGTTTCTCAATCAGCGTTTTCCACCAAACCAAGTGTTTCAAACAAAGTGTCAACACATTTCAAAATCGGTTTCAAAACGGTTGTTGTCTCCAAATCTCTTTCAAACATTGAACAAATGTCTTCAAACAATCCTTTTAACACAAGTGATGCGAGTATTTTTGGAAAATGTGAAAATGAGAGTACTTGAATCTTCAAAGACCGTTAAAACTAAAACCAATATTACAACAAACATCACGGTTTATAGTTTTACATTTAGGTCACTAGTTTTACCACACAAGCAATAAGAAGAGATAGAGGCGATTGAACAAGTATCAAACACACACACCGCGATATAGAGTATACGGTTATGCGTAGAGTGAGTGAAAAGCGAACAACCAACCTTCAAATGAAGGTTTACAAGGGGTATTTATAGACAAAGAGCTAGGGCAACACTCCTAGTTCCTTCCTTTCCTTATGGGCTAGGCCTAAGCATGGGCCTTCTACATAAGCCTAAGGCTAATAACAAACATAAAGGCCATAATAAGCTAACTATTACATATGAGTAACTAACACTTGAATAAGGTTTAGGAGTGATTCCAACAATCTCCCCTCAAGTGTTATTACATATGAGTAACAAACACTCAAGTGTTGGTGATGAAAACGGTGAAGGCGTTGTTGTAATAGTAGCTTTGGCGTCTTGACATTCTTCTTTCTTGTGAGAAGAATTGCCTTGATTTGAACAATCTCCCGGTGTAGAGATAGTTTACTTTGAGCGGTTATGCTTTGGCGTCATCATTAACTTTGTTCTTTGATCATTGTTCTTTGTGGTGAAAGTGATAGTATGTTGTTTATGCGCATCAAGTGCGCCTCAGTGCGCCCATTTCTGGTGTCTCCACGTCGTTCTTCAACATGCACGCTCTTTGGCGTTGGAATTGATCTTGATGGAGTTCTTTAAGTCTTTAACTTTGTAGATTCTGTGATTGTGAAGAATCATTATTTGTTGTGTTGCTTTAGGATAGAACTTCCATTAGTGATGATGTTGGCGTGAACATGAGAAGAATCTGCCGCGATCATTCCTCAGGCTTCCATAAGAAGAAAACATTTAAGCGGTTAGTAATAAGCGGATTCCGGCACTTACAAGTTTGAACTTCGAGAGTGTTAATAGCATAGTGTGAAAACACAACTCCAATTCTTACAAAGGCGTTCACTGAATGAGTCCCACAAGTGAGATAACACGATGTCGAAGTACACCTACGATTGAGATGAGTGAGGTACACGAAGCATCACCTCTGACTGTAGACCGTTTGAGACCACTAAGCGCAATCCACGGGGAGTTGCGAAGCGACTGCTTTGTCGGGGCTGTTTAATGTTGACCACGGCGGGAGTTTCCATTCATTCACCGAGGATCACAAATGTGAACCTCTCATAAATGTTCTCGACAGATTGCTAAGATCTGTGAAGGACTCGATATGAACCATTGATAACCTTATTGTTGATCATCAAGTGATTAAATGTCAAGTGTACCTAAGAGATCTTTTGATGAATCTCGTGGCTCTAGACTCAATAGTGCGTTTTGGTTTTCCTGAGCGGAGACTAGGAGAGGGTCTCCTTCTTCAATACCAGCAATCTCTAGGAGAAAGCCGATAGTTTACGTAGGGTTCACTGTGAGAATGAAACAAGCTTGTTAAGAGAAACTTGAGTGGATAAGAAGGTTTAGTGCATGCGTCACTGGGTCCATGGCGACTTTTAATCTTCAATACCGGCGTCACTAAGTGACAACCAGTAGCATATGAATTGAACCCGATTATGCGCCTAAGTTGAATAATCTAGAGGGCTATTTCTTTTCACCCTTTTCTTTGCATTTCTTTTAATTCTTCAACTCCTTCTTTCTCAGATTCTCATTTTCTCCTTTTTACAATCATACCTAAGGACTTCTAACTACTAACTATTTGTGGTGTCCTGGGGTAGATCCATCCGGCTCTGGCGGATCATAGGACAGTTATTCCTAACCTTAGTCACCTTATAACTCCATGACTAACCTATATTGCCATAAAACCAACGATGTGAAAAATCTCTCCACGGTGTTTATGAATGAAAAACATTTTAGTACAACTGTTGAGATAAGATTTTGCATAAATACTCCCCCTCCACATGTGCTTAAGAGTTTTAACGCGGTTAAAATGCCAGATGAGGAAAAAGCGCACTTTTGAATTGATTAACTCAAGATAGACATTCCCCGAGACGGTTCGTGGCATAGTTAAGAGTTGCATTGTCGGCTTTTAGGTGACAACTAGCTCTAATAACTACCTTGAAGGTGTAGACAATCCTCGAAAGGTCGTCAAACCCGTCCGAGTTCATGTTTATCAAGAGTTTCTCGAATGGTACATTCTACTCAGACAAGTCCTTTGCGAGACACGTTTACATCACTAGCGAACTAGCTTGAAATTATTACCGTCCCGGACAAGTCTTTTCGAGTTACTAACAGTTAAGCATCGTCAATTCGTTGGTTAAGTCCGAATCACACAGATTCATTTGCATTTTACACAACATATTTCTTATCACATATTTTCTCCCCCCAAAAATGGCATATTAAAGTGTTATTTTTGAAGCGTTTGAAATAAATATGACCATTTAGAGTGTTGGGAAGAATGACCACTTGAGAACAATTTTGAACAAAGTTTTGATTCAAGTACTCCCCCTCAACGAGTGATATAAGCGGTTGAGGTTTTGAAAATCATAAGGGAAAGTACTTGTTCTTTTGAGCAAAACCTTGAAAAATGAAAGGTTTGATAGGTTTTACTCAAAAGTAAGAAGCTTTCGCTCCTTTTATAAGGATTGTGGCACTGAAGCGTACCACGGGGTCCTTTATTTACAAGTACGGGTTGTACATTGTAATGTGTGCACAAGCCATTGACATAATCAATCAAACATCCAAAATGATATGAAGAAAACAATTCAAGGGGTACCAGGAAGTGCGGTGATGTTCCCGAGTGTGCACGAGGCGTTGAAATCGGTTATGTTTCTCTGGGTGCGACCACCAACATAACTCTCAATCGTCGAGCTGATCCCTTGAAACAACCGTTCATCAATCATTGTGATGATCCGTCTCACATCCCTCCTTTCACGAGAATTCGGTAGCTTAGGAGACCCATTTTACGTATATCCTTCAACACATGCCAATCCATCCCTAACCGGCTTCAAAGTATGATCCCGAACTTGTGGGTTCACTACACGCCATTGCGAGTTCTTTGAAGTTCACTACGGTAAACAAGCCGAAAGGTTTGCTGATGAGTGTATATTGAGATAGCTGGTTGATATCGGGAAGATCAAGCTTTGGATGTGTGAAGTTGACACGTCGATAAGATTCAACGGCCGGTGGAGATCTTCTACACGTTCCTTGATGACAATCCGTCTTATGAAGATGAGAAATGACTTGATAAATTCCGTATGTACTGATTGAGAATTGTCTCATGCGACCACACCTTGGCAAGGTACATGTCTTGATGTCATTGAGAGACAAATTCTCAAAGTCACCTCGAGAAAGCATAGTCCGTTCATCTTGTCGTTTGACTACGATCTTCTTTAGGAATGTGTAGTCCCACTTAGACGAAAGTTCAGCGTGTATGATGGCAACGATATCTTTAGAACTATACGCGGCATGTTGAGACTTACGAACTGACGGCTTCTATAGTAGATTAAGTGCGTTAGGCGATGATGAATCCCATACAATGCATCTCGGTATGCCTCCACGTGTTGGAGAACAAGTGATTGGCACGTTCCTCAATGGCTATGCGGTTTGAGTAGATAGGCTGCTGGAATGGAAGTGTCAACGACGTAGCATATTTTCTTGAATCATCGTCAACGTGTAGAAGAAAATCCAGGTCTTTGTTGAAGAAGTATCTGAAAGGAATCCTTGGTTCAGCTTTTTGTCCAAGTGTTGGTAGAGGTTTGGTCCAATCGGTGTAGTATGGAGGGTTGTCCTTATGTGTGAAGTCAATGTTTGCTTAGGGTTGAGCCAATCCATGTTGTTAGACATAGCTCGAGCAATGTTTTCAAGGTGATATTCTACCTCGAGGGCACTTTCAGAGCTGTCTTTTAGAAGTTGAAATGCTTCATTCTTGATTAAACTTCAGCTCAGATTTCGTCATTTTCTTCACATGGAACTTTTCTTGCAGAAATTTTGCATGCTCCAATGTAGAACCGTCTACCAAATTGACCTTCTTGAGGTAGGGAGTGTTGTTAACAAGAGTAGCAAACCATTCAAATGCCTCTGTTTTATCATCATCTAGCCATGATCAGACGTCGGTTTGAGGTCTTCTTCTTCTTCTTTTTGAAGGCCTAGATGATGATTCGGTTTTGAACTTGTTTGGGAGAGGTGGGTTGTTGTAGGGGCTCAAGGACCTCTTCATCGTCACCACCCGTATACTCAAAGTGATCATCGGTTTTTGAGTCGGGGGTGGTAACTTCGAATAGATCACGAGGTTTTCATAGAAGAGCGAGGAGGAGATTTTTGTTGAGCGAGGCCCATTGTGGAGGTTGCATCAAAGAAGATTCACCCGGTGCTTGGCGTTTAGGTGCAGAGTCTTTATCCTTATCCTTGTCTTCATCGTCTCTAGTACGTTTAGACTTTTCGACTTCAAATCTACAAGCTTCTTGAAGTTGGTAGTCGGCAATGCTTGAAACGACTTTCCTTCATCGAAGTAAATGTCCGGATCGTGCGGACATTTGTGTGAACAAGCTTGCCACCAATCATTATCAGAAAACATCGGATCGGTTGGATTGATTGTGACGGTTAAGGGCGTTGATCGAATAGTTTGCTTGGCGGTCTGCATAAGATTTGGATAAAGTTGTTTGGTGAACAACTCCTTTGTGACTTTAGGGCGTTACTCGAAGGTACTTTTAGGTGTAGCCTTGATCATTTCGTTCGAGTTCCTCTTGGCGGTGATTTTCATGAATTCTGAACAAACTTCCTTTCTCCTTTCATCTTTTCATGCTCGTCATACATATGCTGTATGTGATCGGCAAAGAAATTCACTTTTGTTGAGCACGTTTTCTTTCGACTTGTTTGGCGGCTTTGGTAATCGTTCATGAGCTGAGAAATCCAAGATTTAGATGGTTTCTTCACGGATTGGATGATGATTTGGTTGACTTTTTGATGGTGGTGAGGTGAGAAGGCGAATCGATGATGAAGAGATATGAGGAGACTATGGATCCTTCGAAGGTTCAGAGGTTTCTTCCTTTGATCGTTGAGGACTATCTAGAAAAGCGTATCATAATCAACATCTTGATCTCGGACTTCTCGGTTTCGGTTCCTCGAACTCATATTCGATAGTATCCTCCACAAGCTTTTGTTGTTGCACAAGAGTGGTGGCACCAGCTCCCTTATCGGGTTGATTAACGCGCCGAGGAGATGGTTGAGTGGCGGCACCACTTGATCCTCGGGACCACCCATTTGGTCTTTAGCAAATTCTTGACTTTGTGAAGGTGTCTAGCGATATTAAACTTCTTCTGTATGATATATCGGTTGCTCTTCTTCTTGATCTGAGCTTTCTTCATACGGTACAAGTACAGGTGTCTTTCCTTTTCCTTTGTCGGTGGTGGACTTGGAGGTTTAGGCTGCTGAAGGGAGGTGTTACGATTCTGGTCGAGTAGGTAATCTCTTCATCATTGTCGATTACCTTGAGCTTTAGTCCACAAGCTTTCTTTCTTGTTGGATGTGGGAATAGGTTCACTTCCTTTAGGGAACAATCCTTTTCGAGGAGGATTCCTTTTGGGAAGCTTCTTATAAGATATGTACTTGTAACACTTCGGCCTTGCCTTTACGGTCCTCCGGTAGGTGTACGAGAAGATTTTTCATCAAGATGACCAACTTTGCCTTCTTTTACGGCTAGCCGATACCTTTTGTATGTTTCAAGCTTTTTGATTTAGTCGAAGGTGATCGGGTAATACCGTACCCTGTTTCTTTGTTGGCGATTCTTTGATTACGGCGAGATAATATGGGTTCGATCAATATGTCGTGATTATCGGGTCATTGAGCCTCATGGGGATATCGGATGAAGTCAAGTGCTCTCTGGATCAACATTTTGGTGTATCGACATAGGGAATCTTGGAGCCAAGCTTCTTGTGAAATACCATCATGTCTTCCCATATCGGTGCTTATTTTCAATGTCCTTCTTGTTGATCAACGACTAGAAAATTTTCAGTTCCATAAGCTTGGGATGCTCATAGCTTGTCCACGACCGAGACCGATTTGGTGATGATCATGTAGAGTGTTCTCCATGGTTGAGGAATATACTTGACTCCGCGTGAGAGTGCTTAGTAATGATTCTGAAGCTTCATCATAACCAATATCTATCAAAATTTGAGGGCTGTCTCTTGATGGGGTAGCAAAGAAGTTGGTTGGGCGATGTAGGGAATGATGAGAACAGCCGTTAAGTCAGAGGTGATAGTGACTTGTTTGTGATTAAGTGTCACATTCACTGCACTTTGACCGATGATCCTTTGCATAGAATCGGAATTGTTGAATGTAGACCTCTGGAGCGTGGCGAGAGTGTGAGAGCATGTTACGGTAGGGATGATTCACGAGAATATCACTGCAATCAGCAAGAAGATTACGAGCAAGTGAGGTATCAAAGTCAACCCTAAGGTTGTTCTTTCCAATCTTTCTCGGATAACCCTCTGGAAAGATATCGGCAATGGTGAGAACTCTCGATGCATCCACATTCATTTGTTGACCATGTTGTGATGCGAAATAACATTAGTCAAAAGAACCAACATATCGAAAGACATAGTGTTAGTCAACAGAAGGTCTTATTGTCTAGTTATTGAATTTACAGTGTCAATGATTGTTACGAGTCCTAAGTCACTTGTTTGTTCAATAGTCAATAATGGCGTCGTGAAATGTTTTCGTGAGTTAGTTAACTTTAAGTTTTAAAGTTTATGTTATCACTTATTGTTCACAACATATCAAGCGATTAAGTTTATTAGTGACATTATTGGATTAGTGACGTTATGATTAGTTTATTTACAAGTTTGTACACGTAACAATTCATTATGAAGGTCAATCCAGGCTTAAGCGTAGTTTGGCAAAGTTAGCGTAAGCGTGATGATATCTGGCGTAGGCAGCTTCTGCGTAGGATCTAACTACTGGCGTAAATGTTGCAGCGTAGAAAAGGGGACCTTATCGTGGAGCTTACGGCGTGGCGTATATATACCTTCTGGCGTAAGGCTTATAGACCTTATCGCGTAGAGGTCACTTTTGCATATCCTTCACGGGATACGCGTAGTCCCATTGTAGAACCTTACGCGTAATAGTTATGCGTAGGATTTTTACGCATAACTTGACTACGGCGTAGGGTAATCCTTATCGTAGAGTTGCAAATGACCTTGATTACGAATATTAGCGTAGCAAAGCACGAAATAAGTTCATCAAATCATCAAAGTTAACACAAAACATCATTTTATCAACAAGTTATGGCATGAACATTCATAACAGCGATTCGTGTAGAAAGTCATACAGCGTAGTCAAAACCTAAGGGTTAAGATTCTGCGATATGAAATTTAACCATGGGATTTGCACAAACTTTTTACGGTAGTTCTAAGAGTGTTGTGGGAGTCTTTGTACCAAGTTATAACATCTTTCGTTGTGAATCAAAAGTTACCAAATATTATGAACTTTAAACCCTACTTACAAATTGTTCACCAATTAGTGTTTTGCGGGTGGTTAATAACAATGGGAATCATTAATTCAACAACTTAAGACCATAACCCAACAATCTTTTATACCAAAACACTTCACATTTGGAAAAACCCAAATCGACTCATAAACCCTAATATTCAAAAATCATTAATCGTGTTTTGGGTGGGTTTTGATGGTTGAAATGGTATCCTTGATGTATAAACAACATTTTGACATATCCATTTAACCAAAACACCACAATGATTGTGTGTTCATAAACATCTTAAAACATGTTTGAATCATTAAAAACACTTACACAGCGATGATCAAATCAGCGGATATCTTGAACGATTATAAGGCGTAGGATGTGTTAGGTTTTGTGTATTAAATGTGAAGAGGAAAAGTAGGTGGGAGGTTTTTTATTAAAATAACTTTAACATTTTGACAATTTTAGTCCCTCCACCTTTTCCTTTTTCAAACAAAGCCATTTAACTTCCATTTTGGTTACCAAACAAAGATTTTAGGAAAGAAACTTTGACGACACTCCCCTCGACTTAAGAAATAATGAAAGGTTATAAATTTAGTCCGAGGAGTGTCATTTAACCAGAAAATTTACCACCATTGATAAAAGAAACAACGGGATATGATAACATGCAAGTACCGCGGATGTTTTGAGCGGTTAAAGTTTTAATTTCTCCCCTCAACACTTGATCGAAAAAATACTTGAATTTTGAAAGATTATAGTGTTGTGGAAAAACGTACTACCAATGTTGAAAGAAAATAGATAGAAGAATATTTTTGTTGTTTTATAGGTTTTATACTTTTTTTTTTTTTTTTTTTGAAAGAATTATTTACAAAAGAGATTTTGGTGTTTGACAGGTTTTAAAAGGCTGTTTTAGGAGGTCATCAATTCCTCTTGAGTCAAACACCTCATACCAATCCGGTGGACCAACTCATTAAACCTAGCGGGAAGCAAAGCTTTGGTGAGAAGATGCCAATTGGTATACGTACCCACAATATAATTCAACGGTACCTGTTCCCGTGATCCTTGATGAAATGATATCGAAGATCGATGTGCTTTGATTTCGAAAGCTGAACTGAGTTGCACGAGATTGCAATGGCACTCCGATTGTCGCGATACATCGGGATTACGTCAAATCACGTAACCATAGTCTTTGAGTTGTGTTCTCATCCGGATGACAGGCACAACATGCGGACATGGCTACATATTACGCCCGGTTGAGACGGCGATGTACAATCCTGCTTCCGATTGCCATGACACGGTTTATCACCAAGAAATTGTAAAGCTCACGAAGTACTTTAGTGAGGTCTAAGCATCCTGCGTGGTGTCTGGCGATTAGTTCAAACCGAATCGCCGGATACGGATCCCCAAGTTAATGGTTCCCTTTATGTCGGAGGATTCTTTTTAGCCC
>OU343221.1:125710391-125789356 GCA_910596185.1 Chrysanthemum makinoi | reverse complement strand
TTTTGAAAGGGATCTCGATGACTTTGTGTTCCTAGTTACTCGAGTTTGGGAGGCTCTTTGAATGAGTAATGATCTCTCAATGCGGGCCGGGTTCATGAAGGGATGTGAAATAAACCTCGTGATCATCAACCATGTCATGAAGCTTGGTGAGTGACCAATCATTGGAATACATTCTTACTCCAAGGTGAGGAATGAGAATCCTCAAGTAAAACCTCGCATAAGGGTTAAGGTGTAGTTGTGCTCGGTGATGATGAAGGCAATGAAGATGGTTCCATCATCATTTCTTATGATCCACCGAACACTTTTTTAAAACTCAAGAACAAACATGGGGCATATTTGTTCGTTGATGTTGAGGAGACACTGAAAATTAATTCTTGAAAAGACCTCGGGAATGTCGGTATTATTGAGAAAGGATTGATCAACCACACGGCCTTCATGAAACAACCGCTTTTGTAGCCTTTTGAAAGCTTTTCGATCTCTAGGGTTAAGACCGTCCTTTCGGTGGTGCATTGGTATATAATGAGCCGTATCTTGGTAATCTTGTTGTTTGGAACTAGGCATGATTGATCCGAAACAATAAAACCACAATGTGGTGTTAATTAAGATAATAGTTCCTTTTTGAGGTTCATCACAATTTTTGCTCAACACATCTCTTTTGAATTCATTTTGAGTTCTAATTTGTATTAACAATATTTGTTCTTTGATTAGTTATCTTAGAAAACAATGTGATAGAAAATTGTGACAAACCCACTTGAATTAAAATTCTAAAGATGTAAAAATTGTACTACTAGGAACTAGAGAATGGAAATCTTTTAGGAATTGGAAATTCCATGTTAAAGTGTCGGTCACCCCAATTATGGTCTAGCACAAGTTAGCTCGTAGACATGTTGCTTGTTACGTTATTTAGTAGTTTATTAGTTAGTTTGTAGCGTAGATTAGTTTAGTGTAACACCGTGGAGGAAGGACAGGTCTTTACCCACTGTATGCCTGATCCACAGTCCGATAGGAGGACGTAGTATTTGTAACTATAAATAGCCCTTCCATCCTTGGAAGGGGTGGTGCTTCTCATAATCTAACCTTTCATAATTTGTTAAGCAAGTCTCTACCAAGAACACCCTTTCTTATCTTTCTCTCTCTAAATGGCTAACATATATTTCCATCATCCAAGACCTCCCGAATCATCAAACAACACAATATTTGAGATCCTACAAATGGTACCAGAGCCAAGGTTGTTGTGTTTTTGATGATTTATTGCGGTTTGAATCTTGTTTAAACTATTTTCTCACCATTTTTTGTGTCTCGGAAAATTGTTTTTCCTCATTTTGTGGTTAACAGTTTATACAGTTGTTTGTATCTTTTTGGTCAAAAAGGTCCACAAATTTATTTCTATGTGTCATCAGTCCTATTTCTTGTATTTTACTGTCCAAGAATCAGATTCTTGGTATCATATATTTTTGTGTGACTTATTTTTTGTACATCTCGTGGAAGTCTTTTGGTCATTTCTGTTTTGTCATATCCGTGGTCAAATGGGTCAAAAAGGATGCAACTTTATGATAATTTTCTGGGTAACTTTGAAGATGAACGGAAAACATGGTCGGATTAATCGCCGGAAAAAGTCAAATGGTCATGTTCACATGTAGCGACTTGTCAAAAGCTGTTTCTACAAGCGAGTTGTTAAACAAAAAACCACAGTGTAGCGAGTTGAGTCAAAAATCTGCCTAGCGACTTGTCTTTACAAGTCGTAGCGAGTTGTCTGAAAGTCAAATGGTCAAAAGCGACTTGTTTTTATAAGTTAGCGATTTGTGATGAAAAAGTTAGCGACTTGTCATCTTTATTGAGAGATCTTTGTTTTGTTAGCGACTTATGTCAAGAAAAAAGAAGTAGCGACTTGTTGTGTTTTGAAGATGTAGCGACTGTGTGTGTTTTGACATCTGAAAAATCTAGCGATTTGTTGACCATTTTGAACAACAAGACTGAAATGAAGAATGAGAAGACGGTCCAACAACATATGACCAATACCAATATACATGACCTCAGTACCAATACCTCATCATTTCTTTGTTCTTTAAAATGAAACGCGAAGACTTCGGTATATTTACTTGACTCAAAACCATAACCTATATCTAGACTCACCAATGGACCCTCACCATCTCTCCCCAACACTCATTCAAACAACAAACTATTCAAAATGAACAATCAATCTCAGATTCGGGTCAATTGTTTTTGAATCTTTTAAAGAATTTGTAATTGAACCCTATTCCTCATCGATCATTTGAGAAGACTTAGCTTCAGTACAATATCCGAATCGTTAGAGATGTAAATTAACAATGATGTTAGTTTCTTCTCTTGATTCGTTTGAAACTCATATAAAAAATTAATAACGAAACTATCAAATCAAATACAACCTACCCGAGACCCTTCTTAAAGGATATGAAGCCTATTAGCTTGTCTCGTTACCAACCCTGTGGCATTTAAGATCCTCAAGGCCATCCCTGTGGCAAGGTCATGTGTATGAACGAACATCTTTCAAACAAACTTGAGTTTGTGTGATGCGTATGGGGGCTGTCCATGGCAGGAGTGTTATTAGGGTTTGATTATGTGAGATGGGATTGAGATGCGTTTGATGTGAGAGTATGATATTGGAGATGCGAATTTCTTTTCTCAGTTTTTTGAGTTGGGAGAATAACATATAAAGGGAGGCGTACTCTATACGCTGGGTGTTTTTAGGTTTAGGTTAATGTTGTGATACGCTTCCTTTATATCTGGATGCTATAAATTGAGATGGATCGGTTTTAATTTCTTTGGATGTGGGCCGTATATATCTTGAGTTGGAACTGGCTTATCATTTTTATCTTGATTTATTGGGCTTCAATATAATCAGATGGATTGGACAGGTCTAGTACTATAAAGTGTGATCACATATAATTACTATCCGAGTATTTTTTTCTAAAAAATATTGGATACAAATTATTGAGTGTATTCGGTTAAAAGTGGTATTATTGGTATGGTATATATTTTCACGGAAGGATACATAATTCACGGCTTGAGCGATAATTTGAAAAATATGACTACGGAGTTTTTGCATGGTATTACGTATGAGATATTAGCCGTATCGGGTTATCTCCATATGTGGTCATTACGATTAGCCGTTGAATCAATGGAGGTTTAATTTCAGCAATTCTCATGAGATGTTCGTCGCCACAGAATGTCAATGATACTCCACAGTCAAAGCAAAATCTTTCAAGAATCTTCAGTGTCAGTTATGATTTTTCAAGATGTTTGCTTATGACAAGAACTTCTCTTGCAAATGGTCGTACACGTTATGATGCTTCCGAAAGTTCGAAACCATCATGGGGGAGAAATGTGTACTTTAATGTTTTACGGTCAACCTTCAGGGGAAAGTAGTGTATACTACTTGACTTAGTATGGTTTGTGAAGTTATCTACATATGGGTAAAGAATTGCTGATGATGGAGAATGAACCGTTGTTAAAACCGCTGCATGTTCCCCTAAAACGCAGATTCACGAAACCAAAGTTGTCATAACATATTCAAACTAACATTGTTTACGGTTTTGTCTTGATTTTGTAAAATCACAAAGAATCTATTTCTCGGTGTAAATCATAGACTTGTAAAACCGTGACAATGGAAACATCCCGTAATTGTAAGTGCATTTCGGATCTATCTTACGGTTTATTCTTGGTTTTGTAAAATCCCAAAGAAACTATTTCGGTTTAAACCATAGAATTGTAAAATCCCGTAATGATGGAACCATCTTGGAGAAAGGAAAGTGTATTTCGGGATCTCATCTAATGCTGGTGCTACGGTTTCTGCTTCAAAGAAAGGATAAAAGGGTGTACTTCAAGAATAGGGTGTTTGTTTGGATTGTCCTCATGGCAGTTTGGCTATTACAAGGTTTTACGGGGTTATGTGCTTTTAACCATGGTCGGGATGAAACCATTATTAGAGTTCACTTAAAACGTCAAAGGAGGCTAGATTTGAGCTTTTAACTAGAAGATGTGACAACGGGGTCAATTCACTATTATTTATTTAAGGTTGAAGTGAAATATCACGGGCAAGTGTACTTAGTATCTGAAGGTATCAGGGATGGTTGGATGAAGATTCTTCAAGATCCTAGTTCAAGCTTATTATCAAAAACGAAGACATGGAAATCTAGTTATTGTTGGATGACTTTTACCTTTTCTTTTACCACTTAGGGGAATTGGGCTCTTACCACCACAAAATAACTATCACTTTAAGGAGTTACGTTGTAGTGCTCAGTATCACATTCAATTGTGGATTTTCAAGAGGTGATGTACGTCTTATACTTGATGGTTGGTTGGATGAAGAGTATAGAGTACTTAGAGATTCAATGGAGGATGAAGTCTTGACACCGCTCTTTGTTACATACGTGTAAGTTTAAGTCACGAGTTCGGTTAGTTTACTTCAGGGTCAAATTCATCATATTGGGTTTTCTCCATCTACTGTCACGACAAAGAGCCTACTGAATGATAATGGTGATGATTACATGTTTTGCCAAGAGATAATGAAAAGAGAGAGATTATGACGTTTGAATACTTCAGTTCAAACCTCGTTCTCTAAAGAAAAGAAAAGTGTACGTTTCAGTGCGCTTTATCTTATGAAGAAAAGAAATCTTCTTATGACGTTTGAACACAACAGTTCAAGCCTCGTACTCTAAAGAAAAGAAAAGTGTACGCTTCAGTGCGCTTTATCTTCTGAAGAAGAGAAATCTTCTCAATTATGACCATTCTCATCAACATGCTTCATGCTTTTTCATGCGCTTTCAGTCATCAAGTGAACCGAACTACTGTTGATTGTCTTCTTATTCCACTTGCTCAATCATAATGACGATGGCGACATCATATGCTACCTTTGAAGGGGAGAAGTGTGAAGAGACTACATTATGAAGATATTTACTTGCTTAATCAAGAATGGCATCTCCGTATGAAATTCTTAAAGGGGAGAAGAAGTGTGAATTTATTGCATGGTTGATTGATTTTTGGAGTATAAATGGTCATACGGCTCCTAACTCATGTAAGAACCGAGCTTCTTCTTATCGGGTCATTTCTACATGGAGTTTCTTCTAAGATCCGTTGGTTGACATCTTCACACGGGCTGATTTGATTAATGACAAAGTGCTTCCAGTTGCGAGGCGGATTTCCTTTATGAACATCTTTCTGTTCTTGTTTGATTGGGAGGGATTTAAGTTAAGGGGATTTGCTATTTGTAAGTTAACGGGAATGCATTTTGTGAGTTGAAGATGTTGACTTTCTATTCCCCAATTGGACAATCTTGAAGAAGGTCGAGTCTACAGTCGGTTCTACATTTTCTGCTACATGTTAGAAGACTAAAGACGAGTTGTATTTAACAATCTAAAGACTTCTTCTTAATCCGGGCATTTATCAAACAGATTGTCGGTTTAAGGGAGAGCACTAATTGGGGAGAGTGTAATGTCAGATTTAATCCCCAATTAGACTTGCTCATATTCTTCATGTTGGAATCACTCCTAAACTTGATTTCAAGTGTTAGTAATTAATATGTAATAGTTAGTTTAATATGGCTTTTATGTTTGATATCATGCCAAGGCTTATGTAGAAAGCCCATGAGCCTTGGCCCAAGCCCATAAAGGAAAGGAAGGGAACTTGCATGTTGCCCTAGTTCCTTCCTATAAATACTCTTGTAAACCCTCACTTGAGGGTTGGTTGTTCAATTCACATTCACTCTTTACGCATAACATTTCTTATACTCATACGTGTGTGTGTGTGTGTGTTATTGTTCATTCAATCACTTCTCTTCTATTTCTTATATTGATGCTTGTGTTACAAATATGGTGACTTAACAGTGGTATCATTCGCCAAATAGTTGGGTGAAAAGGTTTTTGTTTTTGACGTTATTTTGGTCTTACGCGTAACTTACGGTTCTTAAAATTTGTCACGCTTAAAAACTTATTTTTTACACTTTTCAATCCAAGATTCTTGTACTTTCAACGTTTTTAGGTGTTAAAATATCTGTTTTTAGCAAAAAGTTTCGAACTTTATGTGCTATTTTGGTGATATTGAAGCTGTTTCATCACAAAAATCTAGTTTAGAATCACTTTGGGCTAAAAAATCAGTGTTGGTTAAGTTTTACGCGTAACAAAACCCTATTTTTACGCATAACTTTTCCTTGGATCGATCTTCGCCAGGTTTACTCAGTGTTTTCTTGCTTGGATAAGCTCAAAACACTTTGACTTGGATATCCTTTACACTGTGATAGTGTAAATAATTTTGGGCAAAACCCTATTTTACGCATAAGCTCAAACTTATGCGTAGAACTCTTTACGCCTAAGATTTTCTTACGCCTAAGCCTTGTCTTACGCATAAGCTAATCCTACGCATAAGTTTTCTACTCTAGCTTACGTTTCTCAATCTTAGTGTTTCACATTTCTTACCGTATAATCCACGCAGTAATATTGCTTTACGCCGTAAGTTTGGTGTTTTTTACGCCTAAGTGTTGCTTTGCCTAAACTTGGTTTTTCTACGCCTAAGGATACTTCATCAACAACGTTTCATTCGACTACAAAGATCCATTTAACAACACAAGTTTTCAACATGTCACAACCACCATACTCTAGCTATTTTCCTTATACTTATAATCAACATCAACAACAACAACTAAGTCCACAACACCAACAATTTAATCAACAACAACAAATTTATTAACAACAATTTAATCAACAACATTATCCACAAAAAGGAGCAATTCAACCTCAAATGGTTCAACCACCACCTAGTCTTCAAGTACAACCTTACACAAATGTTTACAATCAACATCCATCCAGGAATATTATGAAGGAACCGTCTTGGTTTACAAAGATGTGTGAAGCTTTAAGTAGCCAACAATCAATTCATGAGGCAGGATCACTTGATATACCTCCAATGCTCACTCCTGGAAACTATGATCAATGGGTAATTAGGTTCTTTAGGTTTTGTGATCTAAAGAAGCCACATGGAAAGTTCTTAAAGAAGGTTATATTGGAAGGTCCATTCCAGATGCCTCTTGTCGTTACACTCGGAGATCCAAATGCTATTCCACCAAGAGATAATCTCACAAACCTTGCAACTGTTGCTGACATTTCTGGTGATGGACTTCTACACTACGGTGATGAGCTAGCAATGCAATATATCCTTTTGTATTACCCAACGATTCTTCAAGTGTTGATGCTCAAAAGACCGCAAAGAAATGTGGGAACATATTCATCTTCTCATGGAAGG
The DNA here is from genome assembly GCA_910596185.1 of Chrysanthemum makinoi. Lineage (NCBI taxonomy): Eukaryota > Viridiplantae > Streptophyta > Magnoliopsida > Asterales > Asteraceae > Chrysanthemum > Chrysanthemum makinoi. Next base: position 125,782,084 of record OU343221.1, on the reverse strand, counting down.
CGAACTTAATCAAGAAGACATGGAATCAAAATTTGCCAGCTTATGAACACTTCATGATTGAACCGAACGTAGAGTCATATCATCATCGATTCTCGGACATCATCAATGATTTGGATAAACCTGACATCATCATGCCAGAATTGATCAATACTAAGTTCTGACCAGTCTTGGTCACGATTGGGAGAAGTATGTCATCTTTATCCGTCAAGCTAAGAATCTTCATCATGCTACATACGAATTGTTTTACGACTATTTGAAGCCTCACCAAAAAGAAGTTGACAAAGAAAGGGCTATTAGGTGGACTCAGGCTCCACCATCACATCGGACAATCAACAACTTGCTTGTGAGCTCAAACTAGTTATCCTCCTCAACCGACTCCTCAACCAACTGCCACAATTACACCATGTGATCCATCACAGCAACAATCTCAACAAACTCAATTGGTTCTATAACACAATGATCAAGCACTTTACGATTGAAGCTAATGAGGACTCCGAAGCTTCCGATGCATTTTGACAAAGGATTTGTTATGATTGCTAAAGCTTTTGGCCGTTATACAAAACAAATCCAACAATCGCATTAGTTTCTCATCAAACACAAGGAATCGGTACATTGTGAACAATGGACGAGTTGAAGTTGAGAATCGTGGTTATGTAGTGCGTCCGGATGGGCGGTGGTCAAGGGTTTAATGCTATGGGTAGGAATAACATGGGTGCTCACAACAACGGAGAGCTCAAGTGGTTGAACAATATAATGCTCGAATGGGATAAATGGTCTTCGTTGCTACAAGCTAATGAGAAGGGACACTGGCTAATGCATGCCCAGCCCAGGGACTAGAGGCGGTCTTATCACAAGGAGGCTTTACTCTTGGCTCTTAAGGATGAAGCTGGTGGAACTCTCGCAAACAAAGAACGAGCTTATAGGATCTGATTCGGATGATGATATGGAGGACTTGCGGGAGGCCCTCTGCGTTATGTTGATGGCTAATATGCGAGCTCCACATAGGTGACACGGGCCCGGTGTATGACGCGATGGCTTATCTCAGTGCCGGAGCAAAATATTCATCACTAATCTAATATCTCAGCCAACATCTGAATCCGACGAGGCTCACAATGTTCAACATGGGCGTCCACATCATGCGAAGATTCTCAACTAGACCACGTAGTTACATTTGATGATCAAGATGACCTTATGGTTACCTTTGATACTCAAATTGACTCGTAATTATACTTGAGGATGCATAGTGATCATGTTGTGACTCACGTTGAACTTCATTTGAACCTTTGCCTAATCCGATGTTGATCACTTACTTAAAGACCAATAATCTGGATGGAAGAATGTTGTGCATTAAATGGCAATTACCTTTGTAAAAATGCAGCATTAACGAGGATATTGAATGCTTAAGCCGGACTCAATTTTTAAAACTTCGAAAAGCGTTGAAAAGGTTTGAAGTAAACTTTTGCTAAATCACACCAAAGCGAAAAATCTTTTAGAGCGGCGATTAAATGATCTAGCCGCTTTGAAGAATTCTTTGTTGTCTCAAATAGAACAAATGAAACATGAACATAAAAACAACTTAGCACTCTTGCTTTGGAAACTCAAAAGCTAAGGTGAGTTGTTAACTTGTCAAAAAACAGTTCTCGGCATACAAAAGTGTTGTATTAATAGTTTTATTAGAAGTGATGGTCATTCACATTTAGGAACTTTGTAGCGTGTGTTAGATATCATGATAGAATAGTCAACGGGCTCGTGGATTGGACTAAGCTAAATGGCTAAAGCGTTATGATTATTCTAGCCGTTTGAAGCAAGTATCAAAGCCATCCATAATCCAACCCAAGCCCAAGCAAAGCCTTTTAGGGCATCTTCTACTTGTACTATATAAACCCCTCAAAGTCTCATTTGAGGGGTGTGCTTGAAAGTGTGTGTGTGTGTGTGTGTTTTCCTTTGCAATATACAACATTTGTTTATCTTTTATTTCTTCATCATACATACGCGTAACATATCATTCAAGTCACCAACATCTTAATCTTTCCTTCTTTATTTACGCATAACTTGTGTTTGGTTTCACGTGGTTAAACTTGTATTTGTGTTGGGTTTGTGATAAGGTTGATAAAAGTAAGGTCCTACAATTGGTATCAATCGCCTAACAATGGTTTAGAAGTGGTTGGTTGAAGTTTTTTTGTGGTTTGTGGTATCTAGCGTAAAAGCTCTCGGTATTCAAAAGTGGCAGCTTAAAACTTTACTTTTTACACTCTAATCTTCAAGATTCTTATGGTTTGAGGTTATTATAGTGTTAAAGTCTAGTTTTTTGGGAAAAGTTTGAAGCTTTACGTGTTTTACATCGATTTTAAACTTCGTGTTTTAAGGTGTCGTTTCTTCGTAACTTTTCTAAGCACTTTGGGTGAAAAAGGTCAACATTTTTGGGTCATTCGAGGTGTTTTAAGGCTATACGTGCAAAGTGAAATGGTTGAATCAACGGAAATTTTTTAGCGTAGGTCAAAACCCTAGTTCTCTGGCGTAAGAAATCAAAACCCTTTTCTAGGCGTAGTTCCTACTCATAACTTTTGGCTAAAAATCATCGAGCATCAGCTGATTTACTCGATTCGCTTCTCACTTGGATAAGATGTGGAACACCGACTTGTATGGATATCACTACTTACAGCGGCGGTGTAAAGGATTTTTGGTTCTTAACCATAGTTTTGCATAAGCTAAAAGCTACGGTAACTCTACGCATAACTTCACAGTGCGGCGTAAGGTTTACGAGTAACTTTTATCTCACGCCTAAAAATTGATTACGCATAAGATCCTCACGCTAAGCCTGCGTCTACTCATAACTTGTTTCTACCCTAAGCTCTTTCTACGCATAAAGGTTTTTTTTTTTTGGCGGGAAAACTTGAGTAAAATTTAAATTTTGAGTAGACTAAGCGTTCATTTTTACTGTGAAATTCAAATTTTGGTTTTAAGCTGTGAAAATTTTGGTCAAAAATTCAAATTTTTGGGCCTAAATTCAAAATTTTCGAGTCAAATTTGGCGTCAAAATTGTCATAACTCAAATTTTCATCGTCATTAGAATTGATTTTTATAGTGAATTTCAAATTTTAAGTGAAATTTTTTTAGAACCAAGTTCTGATGCGACTTTCGAAACTCAATTTGAGCTTATCTTCATCAACCACCACAACTCCTTTATCGTTGAATCGATCCTACATCAACTTTATCATATCATACCTTCATCAATGGCAACTCAACAAGACATTCACATGCGATTGCGAAAACCGTCCTCTATGTTAAAGGTGGTTATCTTCAATGGACAAGTCGTATGATTCGTTACATCAAGACCAAACCTAATGGAAAACTCATGATTAAATCCATTCGGGATGGACCCTTCAAGCCTCGACAAGTTCATGTACCTAGAAATGCGAGATGCAACACCTCCAGTCCCACCATCTTCTCGTCTTCAATGCTGTCGAATACCTTGCGAGGATCGAAACAAGTCGAAGCGGATGACATGGCAATTCATATTATCCAAAGCTGGGTTTACCAATGAGCATCTTCTTTGCGGTAGGCGATTTGTGAAAGCTGCTTTCGATATGTGGGAGCGTGTTAAAACTGCTTTGTCATGGAACATAAATTGGTCAACAAGACATGGAGAACAAAGGCACAACTTGCTGAATGGGAAAAGTTTACTTCACTCGGGAGAATCCATTGAATCCTACTATGGAAGGTTTTGCACTTTGATGAATGAGCTTATCGAAACAAGTGACACCGAGGAACTATCGTTCAAAACATCAAGTTCTGAACAATCTTCGGAAGAATGGGGCGATATGTCACTATGTCAACCAACAAAAGACCTTCATCGGGTGAACTTTGATCAATGATTTTGAAACAAAACCAAGCTGAAGTCAATGAAGTCAGGAAAGAAAAATTGGCAAAGAATCATGATCCATTGGCACTTATTGCAAAGACTCAACCTTCGGTGAATACACAACAACAAGCTTCATCATCTTCCAACAACAACAACTTGCAGCAATACATTCCACAACCGCAACAACAATTCATCGGATCAACAATACAGGGAACTAGGAATCGATCACGAAATGCGACCCGAGCGACCACAACGGATATACTCTTTATTGGGTAGCGCTAAAAATTCGCTATTCCACACCTAACAACAACCAAGGATTTCATCAAACACTATATGAGGCAATGCAGTAGGGTGTAAACATAGGTAATCAAGGACAAATGGGTGGAGTTATTGGGAATGTGAGATATATTCTTGGATTTCGCATGGGTATCGGCGGTTCGAATCAGGGGTAATCAAATGGAGTGCGAATGTTGGGAATAGAAACGATGGAGTATCGAGAATGGGAATGTTGCATTTCCGTCGTTAGAATTATGGAAATGTGAATCGGGGAATCAAGTTAAGTGTTATAACTATCAAGGAATGGGTCATGGCGCGGCGTCCCACTAAGCCACACCAAGAAGAATCGATTTTCTTGAGAAGCTATCTTTGTTAGCACAAAAGCAAGCTTGAGGGATGCAGTTGAGTGGTGAGGAAAATGATTTTTATTTATGTGGATGATTTGGAAGACCTCGGCGAAATCAATCACGAACTACATATTCATGGCAAATCTTGAGGATTAAATGCGACCTTAGCTGACTCGGCTACTTCACGTCTATGGCGTATCATTATCTAAGGTACCAATTATTGATCCATGCTATAACAATGTCATATTTGATGTGTTTACTCATGACGAACAGCGTGCATGGCCCTGACACCTACTTATGATACATACGGACAATCGAGTTGTAGCAATACTAACTCTCGAAACTCCATATGTGGATCCTAGTGGACGTGTGGCACAAAATCTGAGCCCGATGAGGAAACACGTGCTTATTTGAATCATTAATCAATCATGTGGTATTGAAATTGAAAAAGTGAGTAAGGTCAATCCTTGAAGTTAAGGCGCAAATGTTAAATTGACCACTGAGCTTGAGAGTTACAAAGGAGCATGAAAGCTTTTGAATTTCATACTAACAAAATGTCAGAATTAGAAATTGGTTATGAGATTCGTTTTAAAGAGAAAAACAATTGCAACTCTAGTATGACACAACGATGTGAATTTGAACTTGAAAATAAAATCTTTAAACAAGGAAGTTTACGATCTAAATGACCAACTTTCTAAACAAAAAACCATTTCGATCATGAAAAAAGAAGAAAGCTTGATTCTTCCATTTTTCAAAGCGAGAAGATTCTCTTCGGTAAATTCTTGATAAAGCGGAAAAAATCAAAACATTGGACAATTTGCTTCTTTGCGGGTCATTATTTAAATCAAACAAGATGCTTTCTAACCAAGTAAATCGCGTTTTCATACTTCACATAAGATGGAACTTGGTAGCGACCCTTCTTCGTTTCTCGAAAGCTGAAATCTCGAGAATGTGTTGCCTGATGGAAAACCTTTGCATGAACCCATAATTGTGCATGATTCTCAAGCGTTGGAACTATGGGGAAGTAGATCAAAAATGAAACAAAACATCGGAAATTAAACCAATTGATTATAACACATGGAACAAAATTAATGGTATTTAGGTTTGTTTTCCGATCAGCGTTTTCCACAAACCAAGTGTTTTAAACAAAATACAACACTTTTTGTTTCAAATCAGTTCAAAACCGGTTGTTGTCTCAAATTCTCTTTCAAACATTGAACAAATGTCTTCAAACAATCCTTTTAACACAAGTGATGCGAGTATTTTGGAAAATGTGAAAATGAGAACTGCGAATCTTGAACCGTTAAAACTAAAACCAATATTACAACAAACATCTGGTTTAATAGTTTTGTTAGGTCACTAGTTTTACCACACAAGCTTAATAGAAAGATAGAGAGGCGATTGAACAAGTATCCAAACACACACACACGATATAGAGTATACGGTTATGCGTAGAGAGTGAGTGAAAGAAAAACTTGAACAACCAACCTTCAATGAAGAAGGTTTACAAGGGGTATTTATAGGAGGGAAGCTAGGGCAACACTCTAGTTCCCTTCCTTTCCTTATTGGGCTAGGCCTAGGCTTATGGGCCTTCTACATAAGCCTAAGGCTAATAACAAACATAAAGGCCATAATAAGCTAACTATTACATATGAGTAACTAACACTTGAATAAGGTTTAGGAGTGATTCCAACAATCTCCCTCAAGTGTTATTACATATGAGTAACAAACACTCAAGTGTTGGTGATGAAAGCGGTGAAGGCGTTGATGTAATAGTAGCTTTGGCGTCTTCTGACATTCTTCTTTCTTGTGAGAAGAATTGCCTTGATTTAAACAATCTCCCGTGTAGAGATAGTTTATTTTGAGCGGTTATGCTTTGCGTCATCATTAACTTTGTTCTTTGATCATTGTTCTTTGTGAGAAAGTGATAGTATGTTGTTTATGCATCAAGTGCCTTCAGTGCCTTACTTTTCTGATGTGTCTCCACGGTTCTTCAACATGCTACACGCTCTTTGGCGTTGGAATTCGATCTGATGGAGTTCTTTAAGTCTTTAACTTTGTAGATTCTCTGTATTGACGAAGAATCATTCATTTGTTGTGTTGCTTTTGGATAGAACTTTCATTAGTGATGATGTTGGCGTGAGTATGAGAAGAATCCACGATCATTCGCTCGAGCTTCCATAAGAAAAAACATTTAAGCGGTTAGTAATAAGCGGATTCCGGCATTTACAAGTTTGAACTTCGAGAGTGTTAATAGCATAGTGTGAAAACACAACTCTAATTCTTACAAAGGCCGTTCTGAATCGAGTCCCACAAGTGAGATAACACGATGTACGAAGTACACCTACGATTCGGATGAGTCGTGAGGTACGGCAACATCACCTATGACGTAGACCGTTTGAGACCACTAAGCGCCAATCCACGGGGATTTGAAGGCGACTTCTTTGTCGGGGGCTGTTTGATGTTGACCACTGGCGGGAGTTTCCATTCATTCACGAGGATCACAAATGTGAACCTCTCATAAATGTTCTCGACAGTTGCTAAGATCTGTGAAGGACTCGATATGAACCACTGATAACCTTATTATAGATCATCAAGTGATTAAATGTCAAGTGTACCTAAGAGATCTTTTGATGAATCTCGTGGCTCTAGACTCAATAGTGCGTTTTGGTTTTCTGGAGCGGAGACTAGGGAGAGGGTCTCCTTCTTCAATACCAGCAATCTCTAAGAGCCAACCGATAGTTTACGTAAGGTTCCCTGTGAGAATGAAACAAGCTTCTGTTGAGAGAAACTTGAGTGGATAAGAAGGTTTAGTGCATGCGTCACTGGGTCCATGACGACTTTTAATCTTCAATACCGGCGTCACTAAGTGACAACCAGTAGCATATGAATTGAACCCGGTGTCTGCCTTAAGTTGAATAATCTGGAGGGCTATTTCTTTTCACCCTTTTCTTTGCATTTCTTTTTAATTCTTCAACTCCTTCTTTCTCCGATTCTCATTTTCTCCTTTTTATAATCATACCTAAGGACTTCTAAATACTAACTATTTGTGATGTCCTGGGGTAGATCCATCCGCTCGGCGGATCATAGGACGGTTAATTCTAACCTTAGTCACCTTATAACTCCATGACTAACCTATGTTGCCATAAAACCGATGTGAAAAATCTCTCCACAGTGTTTATGAATGAAAAACATTTTAGTATCCTTTGTTGAGATAAGATTTTGCATAAATATTCCCCCTCCACATGTGCTTAAGTGTTTTAACGGTTAAAATGCACAGTGAGGAAAAAGCGCGCACATTTTGAATTGATTAACTCAAGATAGACATTCCCCCGAGAGACACGGTTACGTGGCATAGTTAAAGAGTTGCATTGTCGGCTTTTAGGTGACAACTAGCTCTAATAACTACCTTGAAGGTGTAGACAATCCTCGAAAGGTCGTCAAACCCGTCGGAGTTCATGTTTATCAAGAGTTTCTCGAATGGTACATTCTACTCAGACAAGTCCTTTGCGAGACACGTTTACATCACTAGCGAACTAGCTTGAAATTATTACGATCGGGACAAGTCTTTGAGTTTAACAGTTAAGCATCGTCAATTCGTTGGTTAAGTCTGAATCACATAGATTCATTTGCATTTTACACAACATATTTCTTATCACATATTTTCTCCCCCTCAAAAATGGCATATTAAAGTGTTATTTTTGAAGCGTTTGAGAATAAATATGACCATTTAGAATTGCGGGAAGAATGACCGAGGAACAATTTTGAACAAAGTTTTGATTCAAATACTCCCCTCAACAAGTGATATAAACGGTTGAGGTTTTGAAAATCATAAGGGAAAGTACTTGTTCTTTTGAGCAAACCTTGAAAAATGAAAGGTTTGATAGGTTTTACTCAAAAGTAAGAAGCTTTCGCTCTTTTATAAGGATTGTGGCACTGAAGCGTACCACAGGGTCCTTTATTTACAAGTACGGGTTGTACAACGTGTGTGCACAAGCCATTCACATAATCAATCAAACATCCAAAATGATATGAAGAAAACAATTCAAGGGGTACCGGAAGTGCGGATGATGTTCCCGGGTGTGCAGGGCGTTGAAATCGGTTATGTTTCTCTGGGTCGACCACCAACATAACTCTCAATCGTGCAGGCCCGATCCCTTGAAACAACCGTTCATCAATCATTGTGATGATCCGTCTCACATCCCTCCTTTGAGAATTCGGTAGCTTAGGAGACCAATTTTAGTATATCCTTCAACACAGTATGCCAATCCATCCCTAACCAGCTTCAAAGTATGATCCCCGAACTTGTGGAGTTCGCTACACGCCATTAAGCGGTTTCTTTGAAGTTCACTACGGTAAACAACGCCGAAAGGTTTATTGATGAGTGTATATTGAGATAGCTGGTTGATATCGGGAAAATCAAGCTTTGGAGGAGTGAAGTTGACACGCGATGCGATAAGATTCAACGACCCGGTGGAGATCTTCTACATGTTCCTTGATGACAATCCGTCTTATGAAGATGAGAAGTGACTTGATAAATTCGCGTTGTCTTTGGTTGAGAATTGTCTCATGCGACCACGTACCTTGGCAAGGTACATGTCTTCGATGTCATTGAGAGACAAATTCTCAAAGTCAGCCTGAGAGAAAGCATAGTCCCGTTCATCTTGTCGTTTGACTACGATCTTCTTTAGGAATGTGTAGTCCCACTTAGACGAAGTTCAACGTGTATGATGGCAACGATATCTTTAGAACTATGCACGGCATGTTGAGACTTCGAACCTGGCGGCTTCTATAGTAGATTCGTGGCGTTAGGGCGGTGATGAATCCCATACAATGCATCTCGGTATGCCTCCATGTTGGAGAACAAGTGATTGGCACGTTCCTCAATGGCTATGCAGTTTGAGTAGATAGTTGGCGGGAATGGAAGTGTCAACGGCGTAGCATATTTTCTTGAATCATCATCCACGTGTAGAAGAAAATCCAGGTCTTTGTTGAAGAAGTATCGGAAAGGAATCCTTGGTTCAGCTTTTTGTCCAAGTGTTGGTAGAGGTTTGGTCCAATGATTGTAGTATGGAGGGTTGTCCCTTTGTGTGAAGTCAATGTTTGCTTCAGGGTTGAGCCAATCCATGTTGTTAGACATAGCTCAAGCAATGTTTTCAAGGTGATATTCGACCTCGAGGGCACTTTCAAAGCTGTCTTTTAGAAGTTGAAATGCTTCATTCTTGATTCGCTTATTTCAGATTCGTCATTTTCTTCAAATGAAACTTTTCTTGCAGAATTTTTGCATGCTCCAATGTAGAACCGTCTACCAAATTGACCTTCTTGGGGTAGGGAGTGTTGTTAACAAGATTATAAAACCATTCAAATTCCTCGTTTTTTGCGTCATCTAGCCATGATAAGACGTCGGTTTGGCGTCTTCTTCTTCTTCTTTTTGAAGGCCTAGATGATGATTACGGTTTCGAACTTGTTTGGGAGAGGTGGGTTGTTGTCGGGGCTCAAGGACCTCTTCATCGTCACCACCCGTATACTCAAAGTGATCATCGGTTTTACGAGTGGGGGTGGTAACTGAATGAAATCTGAGGTTTTTAGGTAGAAGAGCGAGGAGGAGATTTTGTTGAACAGGCCATTGTGGAGGAGGTTGCATCAAAGAAGATTCACCGGCCTTACGGCGTTTAGGTGCGAGTCTTTATCCTTATCCTTGTCTTCATGTCGTCTGGAGGCGTTTAGACTTTTCACTTCAAATCTACAAGCTTCTGAAGTTGGTAGTCCGGCAATGCTTGAAACAACTTTCTTTCATCGAAGTAAATGTCCCAGATCGTGCGACATTTGTGACAAGCTTGGCCACCAATTCATTATCGAAAACAACGGATCGGTTGGATTGATTGGCGGTTAAGGCGTTGATCGAATAGTTTGCTTGGCGATCTGCATGAGATTTGGATAAATTTGTTTGGTGAACAACTCCTTTGTGACTTTAGGCGTACTCGAAGGTACTTTTGGTGTAGCCTTGATCATTTTAAGTTCCTCTTGGCGGTGATTTTTCATGAATTCCTGAACAAACTTCCTTTCTCCTTTCATCTTTTCATGCTTGTCATATAGATGTTGTATGTGATCGACAAAGAAATTGACTTTTGTTGAGCACGTTTTTCTTCGACTTGTTTGGCGCTTTGTAATCCGTTCATGAGCTTGAAATCCAAGATTTAGATGGTTTCTTCAGCGATTTGGATGATGATTTGGTTGACTTTATTGATGGTGGTGGCGAGGAGTGAAGGCGAATCGATGATGAAGATATGAGGAGACTCGGATCCTTGGAGGTTCGAGAGGTTTCTTCCGTGGGGACTATCTAGAAGAAATGCATCATAATCCACATCTTGATCTTTTTCGGACTTCTCAGTTTCCGGTTCCTCGAACTCATATTCGATAGTATCCTCCACAAGCTTTTGTTGTTGCATAAGAGTGGTGGCACCAGCTCCCTTATCGGGTTGATTAACCGCATGGGAGATGGTTGAGTGGGCGACACCACTTGATCCTCGGGACCACCCATTTGGTCTTTAGCAAATTCTTGGCTTTGTGAAGGTGTCTAAGATATTAAACTTCTTCACGTATGATATATCCAGTTTCTCTTCTTCTTGATCGAGCTTTCATCATAAGGTACAAGTACATGAGTCTTTCTTTTTTCCTTTATCGGTTGGTGGACTTGGAGGTTTAGCTCTTTGAAGGAATGCAGTTGCGAGATTCGGTAGGTAATCTCTTCATCATTGTCGGTACCTTGAGCTTTCGTCACAAGCTTTCTTTGCGGTTGAGATGTGGGAATAGGTTCAGCTTCCTTTACGGAACAATCCTTTTCGAGGAGGATTCCTTTGGGAAGCTTCTTATAAGATATGTACTTGTAACACTTCCAGGACTTGCCTTTACGGTCCTCCGGTAGGTGTACGAGAAGATTTTTCATCCAGATGACCAACTTTGCCTTCATTTACGGCTAACCGATACCTTTTGTATGTTTCAAGCTTTTGATTTGGGAGTCGGAAGGTGATCGGTAATACCGTACCTGTTTCTTTGTTGAGGTTCTTTGATTGACCAGATAATATGGGTTCGATCAATATGTCGTGATTATCACGGGTCATTGAGCCTCATGGGGATGTCGGATGAAGTCCAGTGCTCTGGATCAACATTTTGGTGTATCTGACATAGGGAATCTTGTAGCCAAGCTTCTTGTGAAATACCATCATGTCTTCCCATATCGGTGCTTCGATTTCAATGTCCTTCTTGTTGATCAGACGAGAAAATTTGTAGTTCCATGAGCTTGGGATGCTCATAGCCTTTGTCACGACCGAGCCGATTTGGTGATGATCATGTAGAGTGTTCTCCATGGTTGAGGAATATACTTGAGCTCCACGTGAGAGTGCTTAGTAATTATTCACGAGCATCATCATAACCAATATCTATCAAGAATTTCGAGTTGTCTCTTGATGGGGTAGCAAAGAGTGGTTGGAGCGATGTAAATGATGAGAACAGCCGTAGTGTCAGGGAGTGATAGTGACTTGTTTGTGATTAAGTGTCACATTCTTTGCGGTTTGACCATGATCCTTTGCATAGAATCCCGATTGTTGAATGTAGACCTCAGGGCTGTGGCGAGTGTGAGCATGTTCGGTAGGGATGATTCACGAGAATATCCACGGCAATCAAGCGGGAAGATTACGAGCAAGTGAGGGTATTAAAGTCAACCCTAAGGTTGTTCTTTCCAATCTTTCTCGGATAACCGTTTGGGAAGATATCGGCAATGGTGAGAATCTCAGGTGCATCCACATTCATTTGTTCGACCATGTTGTGATCACGAAATAACATTAGCCAAAAGAACCAACATATCGAAGACATAGTGTTAGTCAACGAAGGTCTTATTGTCTAGTTATTGAATGGATTAATGATGTGATTGTTACGAGTCATAAGTCACTTGTTTGTTCAATAGTCCAATGACGTCGTGAAATGTTTTCGTGAGTTAGTTAACTTTAAGTTTTAAAGTTTATGTTATCACTTATTGTTCACAACATATCAAGCGATTAAGTTTATTAGTGACATTATTGGATTCGTGACGTTATGATTAGTTTATTTACAAGTTTGTACGCGTAACAATTCATTATGAAGGTCAATCCAGGCTTAAGCGTAGTTTTGACAAAGTTAAGCGTAGCGTGATGATATACGGCGTGAGCGAAAGCTTAGCGTAGGATCCTAACTACGGCGTAAGAAATGTTAGCGTAGGAAAGGGACCTTATGCGTAGAGCTTGCGTGAGTATATATACCTTACGCGTAAGGCTTACTGTAAGAGTAGACCTTATCGTAGGAGGTCCTTTGTTCGCATATCCTTCCGAGGATACGGCGTAGTCCCATTGTAGAACCTTCGCAGCGTAATGTTATGCGTAGGATTATTCTTACGCGTAACATGACTACTGGTAGGGTAATCCTTATGCGTAGAGTTGCAAATGACCTTGATTATGAATATTAAGCGTAGCAAAGCCTGAAATAAGTTCATCAAAACATCAGAGTTAACACAAAACATCATTTTATCAACAATTTATGGCATGAACATTCATAACACAGTTACGTGTAGAAAGTCATACGCGTAGGTCAAAACCCTAAGGGTTAAGATTTACAGCGTATGAAATTTCCATGGGATTTGCACAAGGCTTTTTCTGGTAGTTTAAGAGTGTTGTGGGAGTCTTTGTACCAAGTTATAACACCTAACTCGTTGTGAATCAAAAGTTACCAAATATTATGAACTTTAAACCCTAATTACAAATTGTTCACCAATTAGTGTTTACGGGTGGTTAATAACAATGGGAATCATTAATTCAACAACTTAAGACCATAACTCAATAATCTTTTATACCAAAACACTTTACATTTGGAAAAACCCAAATCGACACATAAACCCTAATTTTCAAAAATCATTGATACGTGTTTCTGGGTGGGTTTGGATGGTTGAAATGGTATCCTTGATGTATAAACAACATTTTGACATTATCCATTTAACCAAAAACGTCCACACAATGATTGTGTGTTCATACGCTTATCTTAAAAAACATGTTTTAGATCATTAAAAAACACTTACTTGATGATCAAATCCTTGAATATCTTGAGCGATTATAAAGTAGGATGTGTTAGGTTTTGTGTATTAAATGTGAAGAAGAAAAGTAGGTGGGAGCATTTTATTAAAATAACTTTAACATTTTGACAGATTTAGTCCCTCCACCTTTTCCTTTTTCAAACAAAGCCATTTAACTTCCATTTTGGTTACCAAACAAAGTTTTTAGGAAGGAACTTTGACGACACTCCCCCTCGACTTAAGAAAATAATGAAAGGTTATAATTTTAGTCAGAAGTGTCATTTTACGAGAAAATTTACCACCATTTGTTAAAAGAAACAACAAGATATGATAACATGCAAGTACCTGAATGTTTTGAGAGCAGTTAAGTTTTGATTTCTCCCCACCACACGATCGAAAAAAATCTGATTTTGAAAGATTATAGTGTTGACGGTAGAAACGTACTTGCAATGTTGAAAGAAAATAGATAGAAGAATATTTTGTTGTTTTATCGAGTTTTATACTTTTTTTTTTTTTTGAAAGAATTATTTACAAAAGAGATTTTGGTGTTTGACAGGTTTTTAAAACTGTTTTGGAGGAGGTCATCCATTCTCTGAGTCAAACACCGCAAACCAATCCGGTGGACCAACTCATTAAACCTAGCGGGAGGCAAGGCTTTGGTGAGAAGATCACGCCAATGGTATACGTTACCCATAAAATATAATTCAACGGTACCACCATTCCCGTGATCCTTGATGAAATGATATCGAAGATCGATGTGCTTTGATTTCGAGTTGGCGGAGTTGCGAGATTGCAATAACTCCGATTGTCATGATACATCGGGATTCGTCAAATACGTAACCAGTCTTTGAGTTGTGTTCTCATCGGAATAACTTGAGCACAACATGCGGACATGGCTACATATTCTGCTTGGTTGAGAACTGATGTACAATCCTGATTCTTCGATTGCCAAGACACCAGTTTATCACCAAGAAATTGTAAAGCTCTGAAGTGCTTTTCGTGAGTCTAAGCATCTGGTGGTCGGCGTCACGAAAAAGCGATTAGTTCAAAACCAGAATCCCGGATACGGATCCCAAGTTAATGGTTCCCTTTATATCGGAGGATTCTTTTAGCCTCGAGAGGTGGGTTTAGGTTGGTGCGGCCGATAGCGGGAGCATAGATAGCGGCAAAGACAATATCAGTGCGCTGTTGTTAGATACATGAATGACCCAATAATACTACGGTATTTTGTAGGGTCCACCAATTTCCCATGTAAATCGGCGTCTAGCTTCTTGGTATGAGCCATTGGTGTGGCATAGGTGTCACAGGTTTTCATTCCAAATTTGTTTAACAATTCAAGGGCATATTTGGGCTGACTCAAGAAAATACCACGGGGTGATTGATGAACTTGCGGTCCGAGAAAGAATGTAAGTTCACCCATCATGGACATTTCAAAATTTTTCTTCATTAGTTTTGCAAAAGCGATTGAAAACTTTTATGTGTAGACCCAAAAATGATGTCATCCACGTAAATTTGAACAATTAAGATATGTTCCCATGATATTGTATAAAAGAGTTGGTCAACGAACCTTAGGTGAAATTATTAGAAATGAGGAAGGATGATAGCTTATCGTACCATGCTCGAGGAGCTTGTTTGAGACCATCTGAGCTTTGTTAGGTTGTAGGCGTGATTGAACTTCGGGATCAGCGAATCCATCACGGTTGGTGACATAAACCGTTTCTTTAAGTTGTCCATTGAGAAAGCGGTTTTGACATCCATCGATAGACCGTCATATTCATATGAGCGCGAATGCTAGAAATATCCGAGCGACCTCAAGGCGAGCAGGCAGACAAAAGATTCTTCAAAGTCAATACCCTCTTCTGAAGATAACCCTTAGCCACGGACGTGACTTATTGGTATAACATTTCCTTCAGCATCAATTTGTTTTCCAAATCCATTTTAGACCAATGGCGTAGACTCTGTTGGTCTTTCAACCGATTCCCATACTTCAGAGCGTTTGAATTGGTTAATTTCTTCTTGCATGGATTCAATCCAGTTGTCTTTTGTCATTGCGTCTTTGATGTTTTTAGGTTGAGATTGGCGGGCGGTGAGTGCATAAATGCAATGTTCACCGTGTGTGAAGACGTTGTCTTATGGTTGATTCGGGTTGCCAATAATGTTTTCCCGAGGATGGTCTTTCGTCCATCTATGTGTGGAGGGTTGATGTTGATATACATTGTGCGGTCCGAGGATTCAAATGGTTTGTTGAAGATTCCGCCACATCTGTGCGGCGGTCTCATTAGCAAGCGGGTTGAAGAGCATTTGGATCAAAATCTGCGGTGGGGGTACTATATTGAATATCATCGCAGACTTCATCATTGTTGGAAGTGGTTTGTTCAAGCTGTTGTGGTGGAGTCAAGCTGGTGTAGGTGCATCCACTGCTTGATAGTTGTTTAGCAGAGTGTATCGGGTAAAGAGTATGATCGGGTTGGCGGCCGGAAACAACGGATACACACAGAGCACGTTCATCAATATCGTCAGCGAGCAGCGGAGCAAATAACCTTTCCATTTGTTGGCGAGTAAGCGGGGGCTTTGTGCGGTGATGATGGGGTTTGCGGAAAGTTTAGCGGTTGTGACGGGTTCTAGTTGTTATACTCGAAGCCATTTGGTAAAGTTCATCGAAATGAGCATGAATCATTTCCATCACACTGTTTTGTCGGCGATTCAGTTGGAAACCTTTGGAATTATTACAGTATCCGATAAAGACTCCAATGTCAGCTTTGGCTTTGAGCTTTCCAAAGTCATCACGATCATTATTCGGAAAAAGAAAATGTCTCATATTTTAAACAACTTGATCGAAAAACTAAGGAATGCAAGTATGACAAATTGTCGTATGAGCGTGCCTACAATGACATGAAGGCGAAAAATGATCTTTTGAGGGCTCGGTACGGAATGTCAAAAAGGAAAGGCGATGAATCTGTGATTAAAAACCATTGACTGCGGAAAAAGCAAATGTTCCCAAACGGTTTTAAAACCAAAATATGCATTTCAATGCCTCCTCCAAAGTAAATGAGAAAAATGTTTCATCAAAACCGATCCTCCACTTGCCTTGCCTAAAAAATGTTGATAAAGGAAAAGCGGTTATCGAAAACCAACAGTTTTAGCTCACGGCCTTTTTAAGATGAGTACCACTAATGAGTCGCCTCCACATCTAAAACATCACGGAACAAGCGTCATAAGTTTAGAAAAGCACTCTAAAGAGACTAGGAAAGCTAAAACCACTTCTCTAGATAAGATTG
Source organism: Chrysanthemum makinoi (assembly GCA_910596185.1). NCBI lineage: Eukaryota > Viridiplantae > Streptophyta > Magnoliopsida > Asterales > Asteraceae > Chrysanthemum > Chrysanthemum makinoi. Next base: position 125,765,224 of record OU343221.1, on the reverse strand, counting down.
TGAATCCTAATGAGTGTGCCTTACCTTCTGCAGGACTAGGAAGCACCTCTAGGAGCAGCAGACTAAAGCCTAAGAGCAATACAAGGAACAATAGAGTCTCGGCTGCCTCTAGGAGTAGTAGCTTGAATAAAGAGAAGAAAGTAGAAGAACACCCTAGGAATTTACGCTTTGTAATAAGAAAGACATTTCATCTGAATGTAATGAACCTATGAAATCTACTAAGTTTAATGAATCTGTTGAATCTGTTTGTTTAACTTGCAAGAAATCTTTATCTAATGTTCATGATTATTGTGTTTCTAAGAATGAGATTGTTAAGCCTGTTAAGAAGAAAGTTCCCAAAAGAACTTATGCTAAACGAATAGGAAGACTAGTTGCGAGACTTAGGCTTTACACTACTTATAGGGAGCATAATGTTTACTTTAGGGATGACATTTGGAAACCCACAGGTAGAACTTTCACACTCGAGAATGGTACAATGAGTGACCAACGAGAATACCCGGTTGAAAACTTCTTTGAGTGTGATCGGGATTTTACCTCTAACCCAAAGGAACCAAAATCAAAACGGTTTCCAAAATCTTCTTCTACATTATTGGCAGGTTATCGAAATATGTCTTTGGATCGTCGACTCGGGTTGCTCAAGCACATGGAGGGAATCTGAAGGCTGGCGATCAATTTAGTCTGGAAATTCATGGGAACCGTGCGTTTTGGAAATGATCATGTAGCAGCTATCATGGGTTATGGAGATCTACCTTTTGGAAATTATTTGATCACTTCGGTTTACTATGTTGAAGGATTGGGACACAATTTGTTTTGATCGAGGCGGTTACGTGATGCAGATTTAGAGGTTGCTTTTAGGAAAAATGCTTGCCGTTAGAAACTTGGATGGCGATCTCTTGCTGGGAATCGTGATACAAACTTGTATGCTATCGACATCAATCAAATGGCATCTTCATCACCAATATGTCTTATGACGAGCATACGGAACACATCACGGTTGTGGCACGAGCGGTTATCCCATCTCAATTTCGACACCATCAACAAAATTGCCAATGACAACATCGTCAACGGACTTCCAAAGTTCAAATACACCAAGGATCACTTATGTCCATCATGCGAACAAGGAAAAAGCAAAAGAGCATCATATAAACCCAAATCCGTACCTAGTTAGGAAGCAAAGTTGCATATGTTGCACATGGACTTATGTGGCCCAGGAAGTTGAAAGCATTAATGGGAAAAAGTATATTCTTGTTATCGTCGATGATTATTGAAGATATACATGGGTTAAGTTTACGATCAAAAGAGCGAAGCACCGGGCATCATCATCACCTTTTGAAGTGTATTCAAGTACTTCTTCAAACTCGATGAAGTTGTAAGAACAAACAGCGGCACAAAATTCACTAATCAGGAGTTAAGAGCTTATTTTGAAGATGTTGGAATCACACATCAGACATCAGTTGTTAGAACTCCACAGTGAGTGGGGTAGTTGAAAGAAGAAATAGAACTCTTGTGGAAGCTTCGCACAATGCTAATCTATTCTAGTGCACCGTTATTTCTATGGGTGATCTTTGTTGCCACTGCTTGTTTCACTCTGAACCGATCCCTTATCCATCCAAGATTCAATAAAACCCCATATGAGCTTGTGAACAACAGAAAACCGGATATCTCTTACTTTCCCGTGTTTGGCGCTTTGTGCTATCCTACGAACGACAGAGAAGATCTTGGAAAACTGAAAGCAAAAGGTGATATTGGAATCTTCATTGGATATTGAGATAACTTCGAGGGCATTCAGGTGTATAACAAAGAACTAGGAGGATCATGGAGCGATGAATGTGAAGTTTGACGAACTTTCACATATGGCTACGAGACCGGCTCTAGAACCCGCACTAAACGGCAGGACTTACGGACACATGATTCGAGGACTCGTACACCTCAAAGCTCAATCAACTTCGAATGACAATCCTAAAGAACAAGAATGGGAGAATTTCTTTGAGTTAATGTTCGATGAATACTATGGTGGAACCTCGACAAATGCATCAAACCATCATTCCGCTGCAACCGCTCAAAATCATCCTCCACCACCAATAGAAGATGCATCTAGCGGTGAAACCAATGCACCAATTCCGTCTGCATCATCTACATCTACTACAGATTATTGCACCGTTCTACGGTTGATGAGCAAAATCAAAACGAGCGATGCAGCGTTAGATGAAGACTTATTTGAAAACCCGTTTGCTACGGAATCAGCTGAATCTTCTTCAAGCTTACGAGAACCATCTAACTGCATCGCATTATAAACCAGCGGTATCCTTCTACTCTGAAGTGGACTAAAGACCATCCGATTGAACAAGTTATTGGTGAACCTTCAAGGCCAATTCAGACGAGGCGCCAACTTGCCACCGATTGCGACTTATGCATTTACCTTTGCTCAATTAGCAATATAGAGCCAAAGAACATTCGCGAGGCAATGGCGGATCCCGCATGGATAGAAGCAATGCAGGAGGAACTTCTCCAATACCGTCTACATGACTCTTGGGATATGGTTCCAAGACCAATTGACATTCGCGTCATTGATCTCAATTGGTTATGGAAGAACAAAAGGAATGAAGAGATGTCTGTAATTCGCAACAAAGCTCGTCTTGTGCAAAGGATCTGACAAGAGGAAGGATAGACTTTGAAGAGTCATTCGCGCGGTAGCTAGACTAGAAGCGGTCGGGGATATTCTTAGCCTATGGCTCACAAAAACATCCGCGATTTATCGGATGGACATTAAGACCAGCGTTCTTGAATGGAACTCGAAGAAGTAGAGATAATGTGATGAGTCGACGAGGAAGGCTTCATAGACATGAATCATCCGGACTCGTCTACAAACTCAAAAGGCAATCTATGGATTGAAACAAGCTCAGAAGGCGTGTCTGCGGACCAGCGGTGATCAGATTCACGACAAAAGTACATCAGGAGGACACAATTTTGGGTGAAAAGTTAGTAAGCGGTCTTCAAAGAAACAAGATTGCGCACTTTCAAGCTAATTTGAGTATGTGTCTCTATCTGCGTGTTGTGCTCAAGTTCTATGGATGAGAACGACTCACGATTATGGCTTTACTTTCGATAAAATACCTATGTATTGTGACTCGAAAAGTTCCATAGCCATATCATGCAATCCTGTTCATCACTCAAAGACTAAACATATCGAGTCGCTATCACTTCACCTCAAAAAGTACGTCGAAAGTAGTGCTGTTGAATTATTCTTCGTGAAGCGATTACCAACTTCGCGATCTATTATTAACTAAAGCCCTCCCAAAAGAAAGGTTTGAGTATTTAGTTCGACGAATTGGAATGCGAAGCCTAACCTCTGAGGAGTTAGAAAGTCTTCTCGAATCTTCTTGAAAATGATTTTCCAAAAGCTTCGCTGTAAATATTTTTGAAAAACAAAATACAAATTTTGAAAAACCAACAAAATCAAAATATAAAAATATAAAACTTTCAAAAATACAAAAACAATATAAAATCAAAAATCAAAAAATATTCTTCTCACGACATGTCTCTTTGTATAATCGATATTCAGCGTTTAGAAATGTCATTCAAAAATGATCGGGTATGTACGGATGCTTGGCGAGAGTTCTTTAATATGTTTTCTAAAACATGTTTTTCTCAAATTTCTCAAAATAATGGCTTTCGTATACTTGATGCGAAACCGGACTAAAATGACTTTTGATTATTTTCAAATCAAAACTTCGTTTTTATAGAAAAACTCAAGTGTACGCTTGATGCACTACATTTAAAAAATGGTGAGAAATCATCATCATCTTGAGCACCTTTTCAAGATTGTTCAAAAGATTTTCAAAATCTTTCAAAATATTTTGTGCTCAAGATAACTCCCTCTAAAACCCTTTAATTGATTATGCTTTATTAAAGGGGAGTATAAAACTAAAATGTTCCAAATTCATGCTTAAATCAAATCCGTTTGTCTCCCAAAAAGATTCTAAAATGTTGTTTAATCAGTTGATATCAAAATATCACAATATGCTATTTTTGAGGGGGAGGAGACTTGATTAAAATGTGATCAAAAAGTTTAATGATCGTTGTTTGAATCTCAAAATGAGCTTGACTCAGACGGAACCAACGAATTGACGTGAATCAATGTTAGTAAATGTACCATCTCGAGAAACTTGTGATAGATATGCATTTTCATGGGTCTAACCTCCTTTTCAAGGAGTGTTTACAACTTCATGTTAGTTATTAGAGCTAGTTGTCACCTAAAACCTGACAATGGAACCCTTTAACTAGCAACGTAACGTGTCGTGAGGAATTGTCTATCATGAGCGATCAATTCAAAAGTGCAAACTCTACCCTCTATGTGCGATTTTCTTTAAAACTCATAAGCACACATGTGAAGAGTGTTTACGAAAATAAAACTCGCGGAGTGTCTCAAACATGTTTTCTATCATAAACACTCTGAGAGAATTTCAAGAAAAATGGTTTTATGGCAACAATAGGACAGTCATGGAGTTATAAGGTGACTACGATAGGAAACTTCGTCCTATGATCCGCTGAGAGGAGGGATCTACCCAAGGACATCTCAAATAGTTAGTATTAGAAGTCCTGGGTATGATTGAAAAAAGATAAAAAATGAGAAAAGTAGAAGAGGTTGAAGAATTAAATAGAAAAGTAATAGAAAGGGTGAAAAGAAATAGCCCTCCATATTCAACCTTAGAGCAGAAACCGGGTTCAATTCATCTGCTACTAGTTGTCACTAGATGACTTGGTATTAAAGACAAAGGCGTGATGGACCCGGTGGTCCTTTAACCTTCTAGCCACTCAATTCCTCTCAAAGGGATTTGTTTCATTCTCACTGGGAACCCTACATAATCTATCGACTTTCTCTTAGAGATTGTTGATATTGAAGAAGGAGACCCTCTCCCTAGTCTCCGCAGGAAAATCATAATGCACTTATTGAGTCTAGAGCCACGAGATTCATCAAAGATCTCATAGGAACACATGACATGACATAAGCTTGTTGTTCATCATAAGGACACAAGTGATATATTATAGAGTCCTCAGGATCTTAGCAATTTGCCGAGAACATTTATGAGAAGTTTCACATCGGTGATCTTGATTGATTGAATGGAAACTGCGGTCAACATCAGCAGCACGGCGGCCGGGTCACCCGGTAACTCAGGTGGATTAGCAGCAGTGTGTCTCAAGCGGTCTACAGATCGTGGGGTGGTGCTTCGATGTACCTCAGCGACTCATCTGAACTGTAGATGTACTTCGGTATATCGCGTTATCTCACTTGTGGGACTCCGTTCAGGAAACGAACCTTGTGAGAATTAGAGACGTGTTTTCACACTATGCTGTTAACACCCTCGAAATTCAAACTTGTACGTGCCGGAATCCGCTTATTACTAACCTGTTTTATGTTTTCTTTTTATGGAAGCTCCGGAGCGGATGGATCGTGCAGACTCGCCACATGCTCATACCAACGACACATGAAAGTTCTCATCACAATCAAAGGCTACACAAAGTTTAAAGACTCGAGAACTACATCATTGGTAACCAAAAGTAAAATAGAAGTGTGAGCATGGTGGAGAAAGACGTGGAGACACCTATCCAACGAAGTTGACAACGGCAGACAACCACATTATCTGATCACAAAGCATGAAGGAACAAAGAATCAAGACTATTCTATATCGACACACAAAGTTCGAGCTCAAGACAAGTAAAGACCTAATCAAGTGGAGCATCATTTGAATGACCACCCCTTAGGGGGAGATTGTTAGCCTTAATAGTTTTTATTAGAAGTGATGGTCATTCACATTTAGGAACTTTGTAACGTGTGTTAGATATCATGATAGAATAGTCAACGGGCTCGTGGATTGGACTAAGCTAAATGGCTAGGCGTTATGATTATTCTAGCCGTTTGAAGCTTAAGTATCCAAAGCCCAATCCATGTCCAACCCACGAAAAGCCCAAGCAAAGCCTTTTAGGGCATCTTCTACTTGTACTATATAAACCCCTCAAAGTCTCATTTGAGGGGTGTGCTTGAAAGTGTGTGTGTGTGTGTGTTTTTCCTTTGCAATATACAACTTGTTATTTATCTTTATTTCTTCACATACATACGCATAACATATCATTCAAGTCACCAACATCTTAATCTTTCCTTCTTTATTTACGCATAACTTGTGTTTGGTTTCACGTGGTTAAACTTGTATTTGTGTTGGGTTTGTGATAAGGTTGATAAAAGTAAGGTCCTACAAAAAGCATTCAACGAAACGAATAGATGACCATCTTGAAGAAATTGTCGGCTTACAAAACAAACTTAAAGAGTTTCGAAATGTTGTTTATAAACATGGTGAGTCAATCACAACTATTCAAAAGTTTACTTTAAAACCTAATCCAAATGGATATGGACCGAATCTTGCTGATTACAAACTAAAGCTTTCAACCAAAGCATTCAAACCAAATCCTGAAGTTTCCAATGCAGAATATAAAGTTGATGATTCTGTTATGAGTGTTGTTGAATATCATCGTCAAGAGGAATTAGATGCAGAAGACGAGAGTCGATCAAAATTAGAAAATGTTGTTTATAACAAACCATTTAACTATTCAAAAGCTGTTACTTTCGTCACACCAAAGGATTCTTCTAACACACCTAGGATTATCACAAAAACATCTGAGTCTTCTAACGATGCTCCCCAACCAAATTATGCACAAATTTATGGTCCTTTACCTTCACTCAGTGAAGTAAATTCAAAACCAGAAAATCGTCAAATTCTTAGATATTTTGACCTTTTCACTTATGACCTCAAACTTTTAGAACGTGAGATTGAATTCCATTCTGAAATAAAAGTTGAACATTTTCAATCGCCTCAGGCGCGAGAACAAAGAGATATTTTTCAGAAAAGAATTTTACCCCATGTTAAAATTTTGAAAAATTGTGCATTGTATTGGGAAAGGGAATTTCATAAGGAACTTGGATTGATGAAAATCGTTTTCGAGAAAATAGAAACATCTATTTCTAATACAAAACGTAAAAAGAAAATGTTACGAAAAGATGTTGATCGACTCTTGGAAGATGTTATCTGTGCTGATATCCATAATTTGTGTTACTGCATTCTTTGTCATTTGCATCGATTATATCTCTGCTGATTCTGTTGATTTGTTGAAATTGTTGAGATACATAATGTGATACATCATCGATGTCTTTAAAAGTTGAAAATGAACGACTGTTAAACGAGCTTTCAACTGCAAAACGTCGTCTTCAATGGTGTCAAAAAGATTGTCAAAATCGTGAACTTGCTTTGCAAAACAAAATCAACCAGTTGCATTCCAAAATGTTTAATCCAAAATTTGAGCAACTGGATGATCAAAACGCGTCTTTGAAATGTCAAATCTCTAAATATGAACAAGAACTTGCAAAATTCAAAAAGGAATATGGTGTCATATTTGATTTACTCAAACAGACTCGTGATGAAGCATCAAACGAACTTGATCATTATCTTGCACACACTAAAGAAGTCATGAATTTTTCTGGAAATCTTCGTTCTGAAAATCAAGATCTGGTGCACACTATCATTAAGTTAAGAGAGATGTTAGGAAAGTATGAACAAGTTCATCCTAGCATCATTAAGAAAATTGCACCTGTAACACTTAGCAAACGTGACCCCAGAATGCCTACTGACAAACCACAAGATATTAATGTGCTTCCCTCTACTGAAACAAGAATAGTTGCCTCTTTTCCAAACGTCCGCACTTCACAGCCTAGGAGCAATACAAGGAAGAATAGGAAGTCGCGACCTAAGAAAAGAACAATAAAGAATGCTGAAGTAGAAGAACACCCTGAGACTTTGAATAAGACTCAAGTTGCACCCACTCTAGATATTGCGTCTGACAAATGTAATAGAAAAAGTGATGTAACGAATGCTGAACCTTTAAGTACTTTTGATATTAAGTCTGAAGCTTCTTCTGTTATATGTCGTAAAAGTATGCTTTCTGATTGTCATGACAAATGTGTTGCTAAAGCTATCTTGTCTCGTTTACGGAATCCTAAGAACCGGAATACCTCTAGGCCCACTAATCCTTCTAAGTCTGTGCTTGGTAAACCACCCTCTTTAGATTCTAAGAAACGCATTGATGTCCCTATAGTTCCAGTATCACCTCCAAGGAATGTAGTACCACCTAGTGCATTCACTAAGACTAAAGCAAATACTAGTTGGAGATGGCAGAAATGGATACATAACACACTAGGATTTAAATGGATGCCTAAAATCATTGATGTGTATATTTCTACTATAACTGCCTCGGAACCCACTAACTCTTCGGGTTCCGCATCTACTTCTATTCCATATGTGTCGTCTGTGTGTAATGCAGGTGATACAGATCATCCTTTGGATTGTTGATAGTGGATGTTCCCGACACATGACAAGCAATCTCAAACTGTTATCAAACTTTATTGCAAAGTTCATTGGCACTGTCAGATTCGGGAATGATCACTTCGCAGCTATCATGGGCTACGGAGATTACATCAATGGAAACATCGAAATTAGCAGGGTTTATTATGTGGAAGGTCTCGGTCATAATCTGTTTTCTGTTGGTCAATTCTGTGATGGAGATTTGGAAGTTGCTTTTCGGGAGAAAACTTGTTTGATTCGTGATCTACAAGGAAAAGATCTTATGTCTGGCACTCCCAACTCTAGTCTGTACACAATCTTAATGCAAGACATGATTCCTTCATCTCCCATTTGTCTACTTTCAAAGGCAACATCAACAAAATCTTGGCTATGGCACCGACGTCTCTCACATTTAAACTTTCAAACCATAACCAACCTTGCTCGATATAAACTTGTTGAAGGTCTTCCGAGATTCCGGTATTCCAAAGATCACCTTTGCTCAGCTTGTGAACAAGGGAAAAGCACTCATGCTCATTTTCCTTCAAAGGTGGAACACAGCTCTCAGCATGTGCTTCATCTTCTTCACATGGATTTGTGTGGCCCGATGCGTGTGCAAACGATTAATGGCAAACGCTACATCCTGGTAATTGTAGATGACTACTCAAGATGGACTTAGGTCTACTTTCTTCGAAGCAAAGATCAAGCTCCACAGATGATCATCACATTTCTCACGAAAATTCAAGTTCAGCTCCGGAACACAGTCAGACAAATCAAAACAGACAAAGGAACTGAATTTGTGAATCAAACTCTTCGGGAATTTTATGAGAAAGTGGGAATTGAGCATCAAACATCTATTGCACCCACACCAGAACAAAACAGAGTTGTTGAAAGACGGAACCGTACGTTAGTGGAAGCTGCAAGAACAATGTTAATCAATGCTAAACTTCCAGATTACTTGTGGGCTGAAGCCGTATCAACTGCATGCTACACTCAAAATCGCTCAATGATTACTAAACGCCACAACAAAACACCTTTTGAGCTTATCCACAACCATAAACCGAATCTCAAACACTTTCATGTATTTGGATCCCTTTGCTACCCGAATAATGATCGTGATGACTTTGGAAAGCTAAAAGCCAAAGCTGACATTGGAGTCTTTATTGGATACTGTGAGAATTCTAAAGGTTACCCGATCTGGAATCGTCAGACAAAGCAAGTTATGGAAACGATTCATGCAAATTTCGATGAGCTTACTAATATGGCTTCTGAGCATAACAGCTTGGAACCCGGTCACAACCGTTTAAACTTCCCTCTAACCCCATCATCAACTGAACCAAGCCCCCAGCTTACTCGTCAACAAATGGAAAAGCTATTTGCTCCTCTGTTTAGTGATGATATTGATGAACGTGCTCTAGGTGTATCCGCTGTTTCCGCTACTCAACCTGATCATATTCCAATACCTGATACACCTGCTACAACAACTACTGTTGAAGAAGCACCACCAGTTGACTCTACAACAAAAGTTGAACAAACTACTTCCAACGACGCTGAACCAGCTGATGATGTTCTGAACAATGAAGTACCCCCACCTGCAGATTTTGATCCAAATGCATTCTTTAACCCGTTTGCTAATGAAACTGCTGCACCTGATGTTGCAGAATCATCTACAAGCCATTTGAATCCTCAAAATATGCACACTGTATACCAACATCAACCCTCGACACATCGTTGGACAAAAGACCATCCTCTTGAGAATATTATTGGTAACCCGAATCAACCATTCATAACGAGACAACGTCTTCACACCGATGGTGAACATTGCATTTATGCACTCACTGTCTGCCAATCTGAGCCTAAAAACATTAAAGACGCAATGACCAAAGATAACTGGATTGAATCCATGCAAGAAGAACTCAATCAGTTCAAACGTCTCGAAGTATGGGAACTGGTTGAAAGACAAACAGGAGTCTACGTCATTGGTCTCAAATGGATTTGGAAAAACAAATTGGATGCTGAAGGGAACGTAATCAGAAACAAGTCACGTCTGGTGGCTAAGGGTTATAGACAGGAAGAGGGTATTGACTTTGAAGAATCATTTGCTCTCGTTGCTCGTCTTGAGGCTGTTCGGATCTTTCTCGCGTTCGCAGCTCATATGAATATAACGGTCTTTCAGATGGACGTCAAAACTGCTTTTCTGAATGGTCAACTAAAAGAAACAGTTTATGTCAGCCAACCAGAAGGATTCGTTGATCCCGAGTTCCCGAACCATGTCTACAAACTAAACAAAGCTCTGTACGGACTCAAACAAGCTCCTCGGGCGTGGTACGATAAGTTATCATCCTTTCTCATTGCCAATAATTTCACCAAAGGTTCGGTCGACCCTACACTTTTCATACACTATCACGGGGCTCACATTTTAATCATTCAAATCTATGTGGATGACATCATTTTTGGGTCAACACATTTAAAATACTCAAATGCTTTTGCAAAACTAATGACAAAACATTTTGAAATGTCAATGATGGGTGAACTCACATTCTTTCTTGGAATTCAAGTTCATCAATCACCCCGTGGTATTTTCTTAAGTCAGTCCAAATATGCCCTTGAACTTTTAAACAAGTTTGGAATGCAAACCCGTGACACCTATGCCACACCAATGGCTCATACCAAGAAACTAGACGCCGATTTACATGGGAAATTGGTGGACCCTACCAAATACCGTAGTATCATTGGGTCTCTCATGTATCTAACAGCTAGCAGGCCTGATATTGTTTTTGCCGTATATCTTTGCTCCCGTTATCAGTCGAGACCAATTGAAACCCACATCTCTGAGGCTAAAAGAATTCTCCGATACATCAAGGGAACCATTAATTTGGGGATCTGGTATCTGAAGGATTCTGGTTTTGAACTAATAGCCTTTTCAGACGCTGATCATGCAGGATGCTTAGATTCACGGAAAAGTACTTCAGGAGTATTATAATTTCTTGGTGATAAACTGGTGTCACGGCAATCGAAGAAGCAGGATTGTACATCGCTGTCAACAACAGAAGCAGAATATGTATCCATGTCGGCGTGTTGTGCTCAAGTCATTTGGATGAGAACACAACTCAAAGACTATGGTATGTATTTGAGAGAATCCCGATGTACTGTGACAATCGGAGTGCTATTGCGATCTCGTGCAACTCTGTTCAACATTCGAAATCAAAGCACATCGATCTTCGATATCATTTCATCAAGGACCACGTGGAACAGGGTACTATTGAATTATACTTTGTGGGTACTGAATATCAATTGGCAGATCTCCTCACCAAAGCCTTAGCTCCTTCTAGGTTTAATGAGTTGGTCCACCGGATTGGTATGAGGTGTTTGACTCCAGAGGAACTGGATGAACTTTTAAAACATTCTTGAAACCAGTCAAACACCAAAACCTCTTTTGTAAATATTTTTTCAAAAACAAAATACAAAAAACATAAAATCAGATAAAACAACAAAAATATTCTTCTATCCTTATTTCTTTTAACATTGCAAGTACAACTCTTCCGTCAACACTTTAATCTTTCAAAATTCATTATTTTCTCGATCAAGTGTTGAGGGGGAGATAACAAATATTTTTCGGTTTCATAAAACCTTGTACTTGGATGTTATCTCATCCCGGTTGTTTCTTTAATAATGGTGGTCACATTTCTGGTTTACTGACACTCCTCGGACTAAAATTTATTAAATTTCAATATTTCTTAAGTCAAGGGGGAGTGTCGTCAAATTTCTTTCCAAATATCCGTCGTTTGGTAACCAAAATGGAAGTTATGGGCATGAGATGTAAATGGTAAAGGTGGAGGGACTAATTGTGTCAAAATGTCAAAAGTATTTTTAACAAAACACCTCCACCAAACAAATACTTCACATTTATTACACATTTATTATATCACCAACCAAATCCTATGCATAAAAATCATCCGGAAAATCTGTGTTCTTGATCATCAATTTGTAAGTGGTTAAACGTTCTTTGCAATAATCTAAACATGGGTTTTGAATCTTTTTGAAAACCAACGGTTAGATTTTAACTTAGAAGTGATTTTGTGTTCTACGAATAAGCGTATGAACACCTAATCAAGTTTGTGTGTTTGTGGTTAAAATGATAGTGTCAAAACGTTTCTCTAACATCAATGATTCCATTTTTATCATTAAAACGCACCCAGAAACACGAATTGATTGATTCTTGAATTTAGGGTTTATGCGTCAGTTTGGGGGTTTTCAAATATGAATGTTTCTGGTTAAAAAGATAGTCATTTGATGTTGTTTACAAGGTTAATTGACCATAATCATGCTTGGAATCAACCCAGAAACACGAATTGCCCTTAAATTGGAAATTAGGGTTTATGTTCTTAAGAATTGGGTATTTTTTATTGGCCTTGATTTTGATGTTATAACTTGGATAGAACAACTTACTATGCTTCTTAGACCTTACAGAACAAGTTTGGTGCAATTCCTATGGCTAGATAACTTACACATAGAAATTAGGCCTTAGGGTTTAGGTTTACGCGTAACATGTGTTCTTCGCATAACTGTCTAATTGAGTGTTAGTGATTAAATTTGAAAGGATTGAATGTAGATGATAATGTTAGTGTTATGGTGAATTTATTTCAGGTTTCAACAAGTGTATAACTCAGAATCAAGGTTACTTGCCATCTACGCATAAGGATCACCTTACGCGTAGCATGTTATGCGTAAGAGAAATCTTACGCGTAAAGTTTACGCGTAAGGTTCTACAATGGGGACTACGCGTATCCTGTGAAGGATATGCGTAAACAGTAACCTCTACGCATAAGTTTCACTCTTACGAGTAAGCCTTACGCGTAAGGTCCTATATACGCTTACGCGTAAGCTTTACGCATAAGGCCATCTTTTCCTACGCGTAACATTTCTTACGCGTAAGCCAAGAACCTACGCATAAGCTTATGCTTACGCGTATACCACACCTGTTTACGCATAAGCTTGCAAATTCTACGCCTAAGCCTAGTTTTAACCTTAATTAAGAATTGTTACGCGTGCAAACTTGTAAATAAATAAATCATAACGCCACGAAACCAATAATGTCACTAATAAGCTTAAAAGTTTAATAAGTTGTGAAAAATAAGTGAAAACATAGACTTTAAAACTTAAAGTTAATCAACTCACGAAACTTATCACGACGTCTTTGGACTATTGGACTAACAAGTGACTTTGGACTCGTAACAATCATCGACATATCACATTCAATAATTAGACAATAAAACCAACTGTTGACTAACATAATGTCTTTTGATATGTTGGTTCTTTTGGCTAAATATCTTTCAGATCACGACATGGACGCTCAAATGCAAAACGTGGAAGCACCAAACGTTCTCACCGTTGAAGATATCTTCCCTAATGGCTATCCAATGAAGATAGGAAAGAATAACCTTCGTGTTGATTTTGATAGTCTCACCTGCTCAGAGTCTTCTTGTCTAATTGCTGTAGACATTCTAAAGAATCACTCTTATCAGAACATGCTCACCAATTCTGCTACAGTGCCGGAGATCTACATTCACCAGTTCTGGCATATAATGCGAAAGATCAAAGGTCAAAATGTTGTGACCGTGACGCTCAACCACAAACAAGTCACCATCACACTAGCAGACTTAAGGGCTGTTCTTCTCATTCCTGTCATCGAGCCAACCGAATACAATGCCACACCAACTGAAGAGGCTGTTCTGCAATTCATGATCGACATTGGTTATGACGAAGCTTCAGGAGTAATCACAAAGCATTCATACGTGGATCTTAAGAATATTCCTCAGCCATGGAGAACCCTCTACATTTTCATCACCAAATCCGTTTCTGGACGTGATAGTGGTTATGAGCATCCCAAGCTCATGGAACTCCAAATTTTTTGGGCTTTGGTCAACATGAAACATATTGAAGTTGAAACTCTGATATGGGACGACATGAAAGCTTGGCTCCAAGATTCCATATATCATATATACCAAATTGCTGATTCAAAGAGCTCTAGGGTATAACCCTGATATCCCCTTGAGATCCAATGACCCCAACAATCACTCCATGTTGTATGAGCCTACACTCACAGTCAGATTTAAGGAATCTACAATAAAGAAACAGGGTGCAGTGTTGCCAGATCACCTTCTAACTGATGCAGTCAAACAAATTTATTCATACAAAAGGTATCTGGTAGCGGTTGATGAAGGCAAAGTAGGTTTTCTTGATGAAAAGTCCTCTGGTACAACTACTAGGAAAACCAGGAGAGGTAGTGCAGGAAGTGTTACAAGAACTGTGAGTCAGCGAAAGTTTCCTAAGAGATCACATACTCTCAAAAGGAAAGTTCCCTCTAAGGAAGCCATTCCTATTCCCAAGCCTAAACCGCAACAAAAGCTAAAGGATGAAAGCTCTGAGGAAACTGAATCAGACGAAGATGTCACCTACTCTGAAACTGCAATTGATGACACTCCAACAGTAGCTAAACCTCCCAGTCCAATAGTTGAAAAAGGCAAATGGAAAACTCATGTGCTTGAGCATGATAAGGAAAGTTCCGAAGAAGAACCATTTGATGAAGAAAAAGACTATCAAAAGAAGTTGAAGAACCTCAGACTCAAATATCTTGCCGATGAATTCGTAAAAGATCAAACTCGTGGCCCCGGAGGATCAAGTGGTGGAACTCAAGCCACACCAGTTTCCGATGCGGTTAATCAACCCGATAAGGGAACTGGTACAACCACTCACGAACAACAGCAAAGGCAAATTGAGGATTCCATCAACTTTGACATAGAGGAACCAGTCATGGAAAAGACTGAGAAAACTCCTGATGAAGATGCTAAGGCTGATGAAACGGCTAAGTCTGGAAATGATGAAGATAGTGATTATGATAATTTTCTTCTAGACAGTCCCGTACATTCCAAGGAGGAAACTTCTGAGCCACCTAAGGACCCTGAGTCTCCTCATGTCTCCTCATCATCAGACTCGTCTTCTCACTCTTCACTTCCACCGTCCAAAGGAACAACCAGATCCACATCTAAGTCAGTAAAGAAACCAACAGACTCTTGGATATCCCGAGCTAAGACAAAGATTGTCAAAGCTGTCAAGCAAGTCAGGAAGAAAGACGTGACCAACAAAAAGCTAAATCAACTCGCTGACAGAATCAACTTTCTTCAAGACGGGATAAACGAGTTGTTGAATGAAAGGGAACAGATCCAGAAGGTTCTCAAAGGGGATTTCCAAAAGGAAATGGAGAAGATGGAAAGAGACTATACTCACAAGTACCTACTCGACACTGTTCCTGGAGTTACAAGGGAGATGTTTACTAGAAAGCTCTATCCAAATCTCATGAAATTGGTCAAGCAAACAATGCAATCCACTCCAGTCACTATGACGATCAATCCAATGGAGCCTGCAGTTCTCTCTGATGCAGAGTTGATTTCCAAGCTGGTGCTACAAATGTCTCAATGATCTGCAACTTTCACCACTGACAAAAGTAAATTATTTGAGGCATTACTGGAATATCAACTCAAGACGTCATGCAAGGAACAAGCTGAGAGGCCTAAGTGTCCAAGAGACGATGAAGATAAGGATAAAGATAAGGAACCTAAACGTACAAAGCAGTCTGGAGAACCCTCATCCATGCCTCTACCACCCCTAAGGACTCCAACACCAAGACGATCTCCTCCACGCTCTTCTACTGACAAACCTCAGGACTCTGAGTTACCACCCTTGACAGAGAAAACCGGTGATCATTTCGAATTCACTGGTGGTGACGATGAGGAAGTCTCTGAGCCCCAACAACAACCCACCTCTCCCGCATCAGCAAAGAAACCAGCATCCTCATCTAGACCAAAGAAGAAGAAGAAGACGCTTAAGGTTGATGTCGTCTCATGGCTAGACGAAGATGAAACCGAGTATGAATGGTTCTCTACACTGGTTGATGCTACTCCCGCCCTAACTGATGATCAAGATATGGTAGAAGGTCGAACATTGGAGCATGTTAAGTTACTTCAAGAGAAGTTTCGGGTGAAGAAGATGACCAAGTCAGAATTAAAACGCATCAAGAATGAAGCTTTTCAACTGCTCAAAGATAGCTCGGAAAGTGCTATTGAAGTTGAATACCATCTTGAAAACATAGCACGAGCCATGTTTAACAACATTGATTGGCTCAACCCCGAAGCAAACATTGACTTCACCAAAAAAGATAAGGCTCCATACTACACTGACTGGTCTAGACCTCTACCAACGATTGGCCAACCAGATCAACCTAAGATTCCATTCTGATATTTTTTCAACAATGACCAGGAATTTCTTCTGCACGGTAGCGATGGTTCAAAGAAATACGCTACATCACTTAGACTTCCGTTCCCGGCAGCCATATACTCCAACTGCATAACCATCGAGGAAGATGCTACTCACATGTTTGCCAACAGAGTGGAACAGTATAACATTGATGCAATGTATGGGATTCATCATCGGCCTGAACGCCAAAGAATCTACTACAAAAGCTGCCAGGTTCGAAGGTCTAAACATGAAGTGTACAATGATAAAGGGATCGTTGCTGTTAAGCATGTAGCTCTCTCGTCTAAATGGGACTACACTTTCCTCAAGAACATCGTAGTCAAAAGACAAGACGAAAGGGACTATGATTTCTGTGAAGCGGACTCCCAGAACTTATCTCTCAACGACATTGAAGATCTGTATCTTGCCAAGGTACAAGGACGAATGAGACAATTCTCGACTGAAATCCAACGTGAATACATCAAGTCCTTGCTCATCTTCATCAGAAGCATAGTGATCCAGGAACGTGTAGAAGATTTACAACTTGCTGTTGAATCATATCAGACACGTGTCAACCTCACCAGACCTCAGCTAGAACTTCCTGACATCAACCATCTTCCACAATACACTCTCATCAGCAAACCGTTTGGAGTAGTTTACCGTAGTGAACTACAACGCAACTGCTTGATGGCGTGTAGAGATCTTCATAAGTTTGGGGATCACACACTGAAGAAAGTCAGGGACGGCTTGGCTTATAGGTTGAAGGCGATACATGAAGGCATTGGGTCACCAAAGCGATGGAATTCTCAGGAGAGACGGGATGTTAAGAGGATCATCACTCGGATCGATGAAAGGTTGTACAGAAGGGACCAGTTCAGAACTCTGGAGAGCTTCGTAGGTGGTCGTCCCAGGATTACTCTCACAGGCTATCAACGCCCTGTTCCCATTCCTGGAAATATTGCTGGACTACCTTGTACCCCTTAATCTGTTTCATTTTCAAATATTGATTTGGATGTGTGATTATATAATGACTGTGGCTTGTGCACACATAACAGTGTACAACCCGTTCCTGTAATGAAAGGACCATGTGGTACGCTTCAGTGCCACAATCCTTATAAAAGAAGCAAAAGCTTCTTACTTTTGAGTAAAACTTATCAAACCTTTCACTTTTAAAAGGATTTGCTCAAAAGAACAAGTACTTCCCCTTATGATTTCAACACCTCAAAAGTTTACATTACTTGTTGAGGGGGAGTATTTGATTAAAAAATTTGTTCACTAAATTGTTCTTCGTGGTAATCTTCCCACAAAACTCGAAATGGACATATTCAATATCAAAATTTCATCAAAAATAACATTAATATGCCATTTTTTAGGGGGGGAATAATTATGTGATAAGAAATATGTTGTGAAATTGCAAATGAATCTTCGTGTGATAAGACTTTAACCCATGAATTGACAAAATCTGAACAGTCATACATCGAAAAGATTTGTCTTCCAAGACTTATCCGAGTAGATCGTACCTTTCGAGAAACTCCTGATAGACATGAACTTTGACGGGTTTGACAACCTTTCTAGGTTGTCCACATCTTCAAGGTAGTTATTAGAGCTAGTTGTCACCTAAAAGCTGACAATGTAACTCTTTAACTATTCAACGTAATCGTGTCTCGCAAGGAATTGTCTATCTTGAGTCGATCAATTCAAAAGTGCGCACTCTTCTCTCACCGTGCAGATTTCTGTCTAAACACATAAGCACGTGTGGAGGGGAAGTATTTCTGCAAAAGATCAAAACTCTTACAGTGGTACAAAATGTTTTCCAATCATAACTACTTTGAGAGATTTTTCATGAAAAATGGTTTTTATGGCAACATAGGTTAGTCATGGAGTTATAAGGTGACTAAGGTTAGGAATAACCGTCCTATGATCCGCCAAAGCCGGAGGGATCTACCCAAGGACACCACCAATAGTTAGAATCTATAAGTCCTTAGGTATGATTATAAAAAGGAGAAATGAGAATCGGAGAAAGAAGGAGTTGAAGAATTAAAAAGAAAAGCAAAGAAAAGGGTGAAAAGAAATAGCCCTCCAGATTATTCAACTCAGGGCAGACAATGGGTTCAATTCATATGCTACTGGTTGTCACTTGATGACACCGGTATTGAAGATCAAAGTCGTCATGGACCCAGCGACACATGTACTAAACCTTCTTAGCCACTCAAGTTTCTCTCAACAGAAGCTTGTTTCATTCTCACAGGGAACCCTACGTAAACTATCGGCTTTCTCTTAGAGATTGCTGGTATTGAAGAAGGAGACCCTCTCCCTAGTCTCCGCTCAGGAAAACCAAAGCGCACTATTGAGTCTAGAGCCACGAGATTCATCAAAAGATCTCTTAGGTACACTTGACATTTTATCACTTGTCGTTCAACAATAAGGACGCAAGTGATACATTATCGTGTCCTTCACAGATCTTAGCAATCTGTCGAGAACATTTATGAGAGGTTCACAATTGTGATCCTCAGTGATTGAATGGAAACTCCTGCCAGGGTCAACATCAAACAGCCCTGACAGCAGGTCACTTCGGTAACTCCCCGTGGATTACGCTTAGTGTGTCTCAAACGGTCTACAGTCGTGAGGTGATGCTTCGGTGTACCTCAGCGACTCATCTGAACTGTAGGTGTACTTCGGTACATCGCGTTATCTCACTTGTGGGACTCCAGTTCAGGAACAGCCTTTGTGAGAATTAGAGTTGTGTTTTCACACTATGCTGTTAACACTCTCGAAGTTCAAACTTGTAAGTGCTGGAATCCGTTTATCACTAACCATTCTTATGTTTTTCTTCTTATGGATGCTCTGGAGCGGACTGATCGTGCAGATTCTTCACATGTTCATACCAACAACATCACTAATGGAAGTTCTCTCAAAAGGCAACACAAAGTCAGAATGATTCTTCATCAAAGTCAAAGAATCTACAAAGTTTAAAGACTAAGAGAACTACATCAGTACTGAAATCCAACGTTAAAGAGCGTGTGAGCATGTTGAAGAAAGACGTGGAGACACTAGAGCAACGAAGCAGACCTGATGCAGACAACAACAACATACTATCACTACCATCACAAAGAACAAAGATCACAGAACAAAGAAAATGATGACGTCAAAGCAGAACTTTTCAAAGGAAACAATTTCTCTACACTGGGGAGATTGTTCGAATCAAGACACTTCTTCTCACAAGAAAGAAGAATGTCAGAAGACGTCAAAGCTACTATTACATCAGCACCTTCAACGTTTATATTATCAATCACTAACACTTAGGGGGAGATTGTTGGAATCATTCCTAAACTTGATTTCAAGTGTTAGTAATTAATATGTAATAGTTAGTTTAATATGGCTTTTATGTTTGATATCATGCCAAGGCTTATGTAGAAAGCCCATGAGCCTTGGCCCAAGCCTATAAAGGAAAGGAAGGGAACTTGCATGTTGCCCTAGTTTCTTCCTATAAATACTCATGTAAACCCTCACTTGAGGGTTGGTTGTTCAATTCACATTCACTCTTTACGCATAACATTTCTTATACTCATACGTGTGTGTGTGTGTTATTGTTTATCCGATCACTTCTCTTCTATTTCTTATATTGATGCTTGTGTTACAAATATGGTGACCTAACACTTCAGCAAGTTGATTCTCACAAAGATTAAAAGTGGTCTTCTAAAAAAGATTTCAAGTATTTGGGCTGATAAGATGTTGCTGATTCTGAAGTGTCAAAACCAGCAAGGGGGAAGGAGACAAGCATCTAAACGCGAGTAAACATGATGAACTTAATACTTCTAAGTGATTAAAGATATCCCGGGAAGACGAAGGTAATTACCGCAGAGAAACTCAATGTTTATCTCATGGCGTTTAGTGTTCTTATTCCAACTATGTGGGGGAAGAGATGGAAGAGTTAGTTTCTGGTGATAAAAGAGGTACACAAGTGTGTGATGATTTCGATGCTATCGCAATCATCAGGGGAGAGAGATTGTGTACATTGGGGACGCTCAGCTGTTTCACTTGAGTGCTTAATCAGTGATTCAGAGATATAATCACTTATTCCGGAGTTGAAATCCCAGAGATAGTCCTCCGCAGAGATAATTCTTCAATGTTATCGGATATTCTCTCTTTGGGCATTCGGGTACTTCGGGTTCTTGAGCTTCATACACTTTCTTCAAGGGGAGAGAAAAGTATACATCGGGGTTATTCATTGGCTATTGGACTTAATCTGCTACTTCGATGGTATAAGTTTCTTTGTCTTCGGGTATGTGTATTCGGGTTCGTGAGCTCTAGTCTAAGAGACTGACTGCATCAATTCATTTACTTGGGGGAAGTGGTCTCTTGACAACTCGTTGGGGATGCATCGCTTCAGACTTCAGTGGTAATGAAATATGAGAAGAAATTTAAAGAGTGGGATGATACATTGCTGTTCTTGTTGATGATATAACCCCGAACGAAGAATCTCGATTTTCGTTCTTAAAAGGAGCAGCGGGATTTATGATAATGGTGTGCTTCTCTGTGCACCTGGCTAAGGCAAGCTTGAAATATAGCTTCGAATCTGCACATCAAATGGATTTTCGGTTTGGGGGGAAGCTGCCAAAGTCTCTCTTTCTTAAAGGCTCAATTCCTTCTTCCCAAGAGCCTCGAAAGCTTTGGTGGTGAATGTTTAAGAGATGATGACTTCTATCTTCTACAACGGGGCTGTTCGATATCCTTATCTCGGTACTCGTATCATCATCTTCCTAAACTATATCATCTACTCTATTTGTGTAAATATTTATCAAAAAGCAAAATAGAAAAATATAAAACCAACAAAAACCCATAAAAATTAGAAAATTTAAAAATTACCAAAAATATGTTTTCTCAAGACATGTCTTCTGGTATCGATAACATCTGCGGTCTTAGAAATGTCATTCAATAATGGCACGGGACCATAGATGAAGTTCGAGCAGAAACTGTAAATATTCTTTTCCAAAACATGTCTCAAACCATGGCTTACAGTTGTTTCAGACTGTAACCCGCGCTTCAAAAATGGCTTGCAGTTATTTCAGACTGTAACCCGTGCTTAAAACAATGGTTTGCTATTATTTCAGATAGCAACCCGCTCTTTTAAAAAAAGGAAAGTGTTGCGCTAAACCAATTTTCAAATATTTCGTGCACTTATCCTAAAATAATTTGAGGAAAGTATGTCGAAGGACTGCTGTTCCTACTCAAATATTTTTCCTTCTATAATTCTTCAGAAAAATATTTGTTTTAACAAAATGGTGGTAAATGAGTTGCTTTTAAATCAATCAGTTTCAGAGTCTTCATAAAAATTGAAAACTCAATCAATGACTTCAGCGCTTTTAAACTTTTCAAAAAAATAAGTCATTGATTAAGGGAGAGAATGTTTTCAAATCTATATCATCTAACGAGCTTATCTAATTATCCTATATATTAAATGTAAAACATGTTAACCTACGTTGAAGGACTAGGTGCCTAGGATATGATTGTTAGGATTAGATGATTAGAGTTTGATAAACACATAATTCCCATGCTTTATATGAACTGATTGATATGTTGAATTGACTTTTATTAGTCGATTGCTGTTTGGGTGTTGTCGACCACCATATATGTCTATCTGTGTTCACTAACGTATGCAGATAACATGGTTTAAAAGAATGTTCCCGATCCTGATCCCACAATAGAAGATGATTGGATGCCAAAAGGAAAGGGTAACTATATCTTGGGTTGACAAATGAAGAAACAGAGCTTAATTTGACTTCTATGGAGAGTTAGCATGAAAAAAATGCAACGTAAGAGGTCTCACTGCATCAGCAGATGGTTTTCTTCATCATCAAATGAAGAAACGGAGATATCTCAAATCCGTTGACGGCTTGCAATTTGCCCAAAATTGTATGGTATTCAGCTCACCATATCCTAAAAAGTAAAGAGTTGGCTAGCCCGCAAGTTTATGGCTTGTGGTAAAGGCAGTGGAAAAAACCATAATTGGTAATCAGCTCACCAAAGATAATATTGATAATTTATCTAAGAGTTGGCTAGTCCAGAGCAAACGGCTTCTGGTAAAGACAAATCAAATCCTTTGGAAGCTGGTGGTTTGCTCAAAAATCACATGGTTATCGGTGTACCATGGTTCTTACTTGAACTGAAACATTTGGCTACTCCGGTATAATGGCTTTTGGTAAAAAGTTTCAAATCCATTAAGTTTTTCTCAAAAGATTGCTAGGGACTAGCAATAGTTTAGTGTGGGGGATTGATGAGTGTGTAAATACTCATCATTTTTAGTCAAATCTGAACTGCAAAACGTTTAAAAATGCTCATAAATGCATCAAAATACTGAAAATATCTCAAAATTGCATTTTATATGTTTCAGATTCAAAATGTTTAAAATCAGATGAAAAATGAGCAAAGTTTGCATAATTGGCAGTTTCAGTCCCCCAAGTTTCTAAAGTTGTCAAAAATAGTCCCTGAGCACATAATTTCAAAAGAAAAATCACCAAAGGTCCTTTTAAAATCATAAGTTGTCAAATTTAGTCCTTTGGTGAAAAATGTTAAAAGTTTGAGAAAATTACAAGTTTGGTCCTCCAACTTTGAAAATTGGCAAAAATGGCCCCTGGAAAATTTGAAAATGGCAACTTTGGTCCTTGTACTATTAACATTTGTCAATTTCAACCCCTGAAACATCTTTGCAGATTTGGCAGTTATGGTCCTCCTATTTTCAGAATTGGCAAACAAGGCCCTTGATATATTAAACCCTTTTGCACCTGAACCCTCACAAACCATTTTGGACCCTGCCTACCCAAGTGACCCCGCCAATTGAACCCCTCTATTATTAATAACCCCAGTCAAACCATTTGACTTCGCTCCCTCCCACCTCACCTGGGTACACCACTTCTTCATCATCACCCTGCAACCCCACTGCTACACTCCACCATCATCACCAACCCTACCCTCTACCCTCCTCCAAACACAACACTCCAAGGATTCATTAAATGCCCTCTAAACCTAACACTCAATCCCACAAACTGTTAAAACAGTTTTGGCGCCAAAACCAAATAAATGGCCAAGATCATCTCAACCAATCCAATGGTCAAAATGAGTGCTGGGATTTGTTCAGAGTAGTGAGAGAAGGAGTTTGAGTGTATAAAAGAGCAAGGGGAAGCAACAAGACAGAGTACTAGATTTTAATTTTTCACCATGTATGTCGTTTTTAGCTTGTAATGTCTAAAATAGTTTTTCAGTGTATTTTTAAAGCTCTATGTATCAAAAGTAACTTGTTTAAAATGTATTGCAACTCTTTTAAGTCTTAATTCCAGTTTATGTTCATGTTTCAAATTCCATGTTAACTGTTGAAATTTTCAACTTCAAACTCTAAATCTCAAGCTTCAATCAGCTTCTTTTCAAGTTAAAACAAGTTTATATTAGCTTATAATAGCTTTTTATAAGCTTGTATTTAAGTTTTAAACAATATTGAAACCTGGTCAACAAAAGTCAACATGGAGCACATCTCTGAGGTGAATGGAATGGGTTGATTCAGACATGTTCTTGGGGTTGATTTATAGTCAGTTGGGTTGAATTTGATAGGTTAGTAGTTCTGGTCTCACTGTTTCAGCCATTGTGGCTATGGACACTTGTAAGTGTTTTTCAACAATTCATAGCATAATCTGTTTATGTGGTTAAAAGTAGTTAAAATCTTTCCATTAAGGTGTATTTAGGTTAATTAGACTTAGTTTGATTATTAATGTTTGTTGGATCAGTAGTTAGCCTTGATTTTGATTTCAAAACAGTTAATACAAGGGTGTTTGGTTTATAGCTTAATCTGTACTAAAGGTGTATTCAGTGAATGTTTCCTGTAGTTTTATGTTTGTTAAGCATATTTGAGCTAATATCAGTCTATAAATTGAGCCTGCAAATACTGAAAGTCAAGATTATACTAAATCTGTCTCACTGCTAATCTGTTGTCATTTTGGATTTGCCAATCTCTTGATTTGTGTTTAGAATTATTAAACATTGCTTGCAGTAAGCTCATCACACCAAATTGCATCAATATCAGTCATAAAATTGGAATCAAAGTTCACTTAAGTCAAATTTTCTCAACTGCTTCAAAAGTCAAAATTGTGAAAAGTCTGTTTTGAGCAAACTGAGAGGAATTTTCATTCACTCATTTTTGGACCAAACTTAGTGAAACTTGTTGTTTGAAAATCTCCAACTGGTCTACTTTCTTATTAGCATTTTTGTATATTTTTGTGGAATTTTTATAAGGGTCAAAAATGCTTGTCAAGAAGGGGGTAAATGCCCTGTGCACAGGTGCTTGAACTGCACAGGACTTGTGCAGTTCTTGCAGACCTTGCACAGAGCTAATTTTAGCTCACCTTGGTCTGTATTTTGGTTTATAAGGTCTCACCTAGGTCTAGTGTAAGTTCTAAGTTTTGGTTTTTAGTTGCTAACTTATTTGATTGCTTATTCTTGGGCTCAAAGTAGCACACTGAAAACTGTTTTTAGCCAATAGCTCAAACATCAAATCTGTGCTAGCTTGCAATTCTGAGGTTATAGCTTGTTGAGATTAGTTGCATTTCAGTACTTATAGCATATTAGAGCCTCTGTAAACTGTTGGTGGCTTGTTTTGATCATTTGGCTTATTCAAGTGCTTATTTATAAGCCCTTGGCTTAGCAGTTCCATATTCTTCCACACAAGCACCTGTTTTTCTATTTTTCCTAGATTCCTAATATAATTTTATAGTTTTCCTGAAATTTTCAGATTTTTCCAAGTCAGTTTACTATTTTTCTTGATTTTAATTGGTTTTTAAGCATTTTTAATTAGCTTTAAATACAATTAATTAAGAAAAGCTTCAAAAAAATAATTTTTCATTTTTCTTAAGTTAAGATAAATATAAAAAGCCAAAAAAGTATTTTTCTAGATTTTTCTTAGTTAAATTTGTATTTTTAAATAATTTAATTAGTTTTTAATAGTTTAAAATTCCTAGAAAATAGAAAAATAATCATAAAAATACAAAAATAGTTTTTAAAACTCTATTTTGTTAATTTAGATTTTTCTAAGTCTTAATTTTATTTTTCTAGCTTTATTTCCTATTTTCTTGTATTTTAGGTTATTATTTAATAGTTAAAAATAGTTTTTAATTAATAATAATTAATTAAATAGTTGTAAAAATAATTTTCTTTTTCTATAAATTTTCTTTTATCATTAGGTTTGTAAAAATGTATTTTTCATATTTTTAGGACTTTTATTTCTTAGATCTCACTTTTTATTTTGTACGTTTATGTAATTTTATTTAAACGTAAGTTTTAAGTTTTAAGTTTTAAACGTTCATCAATTTTAAAAATAGTGATAGCGTTTATTTAATATTTTTTATCTTTTTAACTTTCTTTAATTTGCATTTAAGCCGTTGTAATTTGTTGGCTTTTTCCGTAGTTATAATTGATTGCGTGCCAAACAGTCAAGCTAAATCACTCAAACCTGCCACTTGTGAATGGCAGACCGTAATCAGCTTAAAACTGCTCAAGCACGAATGCAATTTAGATCAGGAGAATACAGTGGATTCTCGGGTCGTTAAGTCCCACGGAGGATGAATTGGTGTTTAAACAATTTCAGATGATAGAATGATCACTAAGGATAGTGATCAGGAAGGTTTTGAATGGATAATTACCTAAAGAAAAGATCTACAAATTACAGCGACTTAAATGCAAATTAAAAGAGATTAAAAAGTTAAAATCTATTAAATAAACGCTATCACTATTTTTACAGATCGATGAACGTTTATTTTATAAAACAAAATAACTTTAATAAACTAATTTAACTAAAACATAAACTCAAAATATCTAAAAACGTTATTTAAAACGGAAACGAGCGTTATGTACGAAAAATACGCTGGAGCGCAAGTAAAAACGTAAATTTTATGAAATAAAAGTCCTACGAATATAAAACTAATTTTATTACATACTATATGATAAAAGAAAATTTTAGAAAAAAGATTTATATTTTTTAGACTTTTACATTTTTTATTATGAATTAATTATTATAAAACACTAATTAAATGTTTAAAAATACTAAAACTTATTGGAAAAATCTGAAACTTTTATAGAAAATACTTTATACTATTACAAATTTAAGAAAAATAAAAAACTGGAAAAAGCTGCTTTGAATAAGCTACAAATAAGCTAAGTAAGTCGTATAAGCTAAAATGGACAAAGTGGGTTATATATTAAAAGTTGCAAGAAATAAACAAGAAAGTCCCAAGGGCAATTGGCATTACAGGTACACACTATCACCCATATAAGGGAGAGGTCGCATGTTCGAACCTTGACTCTCCCTTTTTGCACAACCATTTTTTTTTTTGGACTTTTTATTTTACAAACTCACTAAGCACAAGAAAATAAGCATTTATTAAAACTACAACTTTATCTGAAAATGACTTAATAAGCTGATTTAGAGCTTATTTTTCCAACAGTGGGCTAAAAATGAGAATAAGCACAAGATTAAAGCCAAGTTGGCTTATGAGCTAGAAAATAAGCAACATGTTAACTGAAAATAAGCTAGAAACAGATAATAAGTTAATGGAACAGCTGAATAAGCATTATTACCAAGGATTAAGCACAAGATAAGCCAGAATAAGCAAAATCTTATCTGTTTACACAGGACAATTTGTGATTAACTAGGAACTTTCAAGCTAATTTATAAGCACTAAAATGAGCTGGAAAATGAAAATAAATACTGGAGCTAACAAGCTGAGCAAATAAGCTTTCCAAAAAGCTAGATTACACAGATAAGC
Organism: Chrysanthemum makinoi; assembly: GCA_910596185.1. Classification (NCBI taxonomy): domain Eukaryota; kingdom Viridiplantae; phylum Streptophyta; class Magnoliopsida; order Asterales; family Asteraceae; genus Chrysanthemum; species Chrysanthemum makinoi. The sequence continues at coordinate 125,737,743 of OU343221.1, read as the reverse complement.
TTATACTATATAACTTGTGAGAAGCTTTTTAAAAATTGGAAAAATCACTGAGTGTAACTCAGTGTACTGAGTTAAAAATGGGACAAACAAAAAGCCTAGTGCGCCCCTAATAGCTACAAAATGAGAATAAGCAACTGAACAAGCTAGTTGACCAGCTTAACTATCTAAAAAACTAATTCATAAGGTTTAGCAACCACTAATAAGCTCTTCTGACAGGCTTTTGAAAAACTGTTGAACAATGACTTATCTGTTTACTGAGTAAAAATAGACAGAAATGAAAAGCTATTGTAGGCTAGGTAAATAAGCTTGGATTGGAAAATAAACTCTTGAAACTTTGAGTTAGCTAGGTGAGCTTCTCAAAAAGCTAAGTTGTACAAGCTAATGATCACTATTAAGCTCTATAAGAGCTTATGAACTAAGTTACCACAACTGTGCACAGAACATTATGTTGACTTTTTAAGAAAACTACAAGTTTGACTTTCATGAGGTTTTGATTGATCTTAATGACTGTATATGTTATATTAAGATATACTAAGGTTGGATTAAGCTAGTTAAACAAGTTTTAAGCTGATTTGATGAGATTTGTAATCCTAAATCTTAACAGTGAACTGCACATTAAGATTAGAGACTAATTTTGACTTTTAACTAGATAATAACTGGTTTTAATGACTTAACTAAGCTATATGATACTAAAATTACACAGAACAGTAATAAGCAAAAACTCTAACACTCTCTAAGACAGTTAAATAAGCTGATCCAAACACCCTTGTAACAAGCTGTTTTAAAGCTTTAGACACTAAAATAAGTTTTTAAAGCAAGAAATCTTGTTATAACCTTATACTAACTGTAATGAAATAGATTTACACTAAATTTAACAAACTTAAAACACTTATCTGAGGAATGCGCAATTATTAGAAAGTGGCTTACAAATTAAATTCATACTCAGGAAAGAGTTCCAATGTCTGAGATCATGCCTATAGCTTACCACTAAGATCTACACCAATAAGAATTCCATATATCACCAAGCTTCTGTCTTGATTCTCATTACCATAGATTTTTGATTTTATCACCATATTTCTTGAATTTTATGAATTTTTAAACTTTATAACTATGACTGATCTTATTGATTCTAATAGCTCTCAGAAGCTATAAAATGAGCTTATATAACCTTATAAATCTTTTACAACAACTGGAAACAACATTTAACTTGATCATGAGATTTCTTTAAACTTAAAATTTTACATAAACTGAAAATGAGAAGTTAACTTGAAATTTATTATTGATGAAGGTTCACTTACTCTTAAAAACACTTAAATAAAAACTTGTAAGTTTAAACATACACAGGAAAACATGAAATTATTAAAACGACATAAACTAAACTAAGACTACACTACTTGGTCTTCTCCATTGCACCTTTTTCTATCTTTATAGCTTTTTCAGACTCTATGTCGACATATGAGACTTTCCCACTTCATCTGAGCCTTTGATTCTTCAAAAATCATCCAAATCGTCCAAGTGGAAATATTGGCGGGAAAAGTCTTTGAGCAGGTATTATGCATTAATTGGGTTTGGATTGGTGTAGAGGTGGAGGGGAAGTGTAATCAAGTGGAGATGGTGAGGTGTAAAGGTGAAAACCAGTGGTTAAAACCACTGGTTTTGGTGTATACAGGGGTGAGGGAGAGGATGAACAGTGAGCGCGGTATCTGTTTTTTTTTAATTATTTGGGCCGGGTCAAGTTACTGGATTGGATTTGGGCTTAGTAATAATAAAGGGTCCGTTTGGTTAATGTTAACAACAAGGACCAAAGGTGTAATTTAGCCAAAGTTGAGGAGCTGATCTTGAACATTTTCCAAAGCTCTCATAAGGACTAAAACTGCCAAATGTGATTAGTACAAGGACCTATATTGATAATTTCCATTTTTTTTTTAATCCAGGGACCAAAACTGTCAAGTTTGAAACTTGAGGGACCAAACATGTAATTTTCTCCAAAGTTTATCATAAGGACCATTTTTGTCATTTATAAATAGAACAAGGTTAAAAGTTGATAATTCTCATTTTTTAAATTAACCAAGGACTATTTTTGACAATTTTCAAAGTTAAAGGATTAAAGTTGTCATTTTGTGATATTTGAACTTTAAAAGGTTTGTTTTGACAACTTTTGAATCTCATGGACCTAAAATGATATTTTACAAGATTTTGAATTACCAGGGACTGATTTTGACAATTTTTGTAACTTGGGGGACTAAAACTGCCAATTATGCAAACTTGATACGTTTTTCACCAAATTTTGATGTTTTTGCATTTAAAACATATAAAACACTTGTTTGTGATATTTTCATCATTTTGAAGCATTTCTGAGTGTTTTCAGATGTTTTTGGCATTCTAACAGTATAAAAATGATGAGTATTTAGACACTCATCAATAATCAAGTCACAAATCCCTTTTTCGTTCAAATTTCTCGATCACTTCACGTTTGATAATCCATTGCATAGCTCGCTGGGACATAACGACCCGGGGAAACCCTATACTCCCCAGATCTTCATTGAGTTCGTGTCTGAACCGTTTTAAGTTTCTTACACTTGACGGTTTGGCGCGGATCAAATTTTTGGCGCCGCTGCCGGGGAGCTGTGCTGATTATCTTCCGTTTAGCAGATTAGTAGTTTGAATACTCACTCTTTGTTTATATCATCCATATCTATCTATATATATCCATATTTTCTTATAAAAAAAATCCAAAAACCCAAAAACAGCAAAAACGTATAAAACACAAAAATATTTTTCTTTTGTTTCTATATATGTATCAAAAAAATAAAAATACAAAAAGATTTGTCGTTTTCTTTAATAATAACAACATAAAAGATTACCACCGCAAACCAAGGCAGTGTACTACCTAACTGGGGGTACGACCATAATAAGTTCCCGAACCAAAGATTAAAACTTGCCTTTGTGTCCTTGTGATTGGTGTACCTTTTTCAAAGAAGCCATTCATCTTGTGATTATTGGTTAAGTTCACTGTTGTTTTGCCTCGATTTTGTTTTACTTGGATTTGTTGTGATATCTACTTGTCAAAAAACCAGAAAACCCATAAAGATTCTTCTCACCCCATTTTTATAATTCATCTTCATAATTCCCATTTCTCTCCTTAACTCTGAGTCTCTTAGAGTTAACTCTAGTGCATGCGCACTCGTTCTTCTAGATCATTGAGTCCTTTGCGTGATCTAGCAGAAATTCCTAGACGACGTTCTCGTAGGCGTGCTGCCCAAATAGTCGAACCCGAGATTCGTACTATTTCAAGCAACAATATGGCAGACGAACGTACTATGGCGGAAATGCTCCATGCACCCACCGAGGGTTATGGAGATGCCATCGTTTTACCATTAATCAATTCTGATCACTTTGAATTGAAGACACATTTGATCCAACTTGTGTCTACGAATCAATTCCGCGGGTTTGATCGAGAAGACCAGTATGCACACATCCGTTGGTTTAACAAGTTGACCGCAACGATCAATTTCAAAGATGTGCCACAAAAAGTGATCAAGTTGATGCTATTTCCATTCTCACTTGAGGGGACAGCCCGGATTTGGCTGGAAAAAGAACCCCCTCGATCTATCGAAACTTGGAAGGATCTTGTTCAAAAGTTTGTCAATTATTTCTTTCCTCCATCAAAGACGACTAATCTTAAAATTGAAATTTCTGGATTTCGTCAAAATTTCGATGAAAACTTTGGAGAGGCATGGGAGAGATTCAAAGATCTCTTCAGGAAATGCCCCCATCATGAATTCACGGAGCTTCAACAAGTCAATATCTTTTACAATGGGTTGAACGGTAACGATTAAGATTCCTTGAATGCAGCCGCAGGCGGCAATATCTTGAATCGTAGACCTAAAGATGTGATTGAGATTTGCGAGCAAAAATCAAAAGTTCCTATTTCTCGCAACAAAGTCAATATTCGGAACACTCCTACTTCTTCATCCAATAACTCTTCTGAGTTAGCAGCTCCGATAGCCGCTCTAACGGATGCCATCCGTTGTATGATTAAGGATGTTAAGGAAATCAAAAGCGAAATTCATAAGCCAGAACCAATCAAAGCCATAAACAAGGTGTGTGAAACTTGTAGTGGTCCACACGCGTATTATGATTGTCAAGCAACCGATGCTTCTTTTTACCAAGCTCCCGTAGCTTCGGTAAACCACAATCAATACCGAACACAGGCTGATCCTCACTATCGTGCACCTAGCGGTATGACACCACCTGGTTTTCCTCCTGTGCAAAACCATGGCAATCAAAATCGCTTTGTTCCGAATCAAGGACACAACTTCAATAACTCTCAAAATTTCAATCAAAACCGGAACAATTTCAACCAACCTTATCAAGCTCCTAATCATCAGAGTTATCAACAACCTCCTCAAGCTCCCATGCCAAATGACTTCATAAAATGACTAGAGTCAAACATGCGTTCTATGCAAACTCAGATCAATAACATGAGAGTTGAGCTTAAAAGGGAAATTGATACCACATTGTCTCGGCAGACAAATGAGTTGAAGAATATGATGAGCATTTTCATGAACATGAATATGAACAAAGCTTCATCATCTTCTGGAGGACTCCCAAGCAATACAATTCCTAATCCCAATGCCGAGTTGAAAGCCGTCACCACTCGTAGTGGTAAGACGCCCAATGGACCTTCGACTCCAATGCCCCCTCCTCCTGTGGAATTGAGTCAAGTTACCAAGGATACAACGGACAAGGTGCAATTCTCAAGCCCACGAAGTACCGCACGCGTCCCACCTTCGGTAGTCCAAGCTTTAAGTCCGGAACCCGAAGTTCCGAAGACAAATTCTGAGCCAGGAAAACACTTCCATCCAAGCTCAAAAGTCTAGTCAGCTTCCTTACCCATCAAGAATGAATGATGAGAAGCTCAAAGACAAAAACAAAGAGCAAATGGAAAAAATTTTCCAAATCTTCAATGAGCTACACTTTGATATAAGCTTCGTTGATGCTCTCGTTCTAATTCCTAAATTTGCATCCACGCTTAAAGGCTTACTCACCAACAAAGATAAGCTATCTGAGATGGCTAAAACCCCTCTCAATGAGCAATGCTCAGCGGTCCTTCTCAAGAAGCTTCCCAAAAGGCTTGAAGACCCTGGCAGATTCCTAATCCCGTGTGATTTCTTGGGGATGGTTCAATGCTCCGCCTTGGCCGATCTTGGCGCTAGCATTAACCTCATGCCACTCTCAGTATGGAAGAAATTGTCTCTTCCTAAACTTTCATCCACTTGTATGACACTCGAGCTAGCGGACCGTACCATAACTCGTCCACTGGGATAGCCGAGGATTTCGTGATGAAAGTGGGAAAGTTTCACTTTCCTACTGACTTTGTTGTAGTAGACTTCGATGCAGATCCTAGAGTTCCCCTCATCTTAGGGAGAGCTTTCTTAAGAACGAGTCGTGCTCTGATTGATGTGTTTGCTGAAGAGTTGACCATTCGGGTTGACAACGAAGAGCTCACATTGAATATCAACCAGAACTCCAAACCTCTGTCCAACAGCAGTGTTGCCACAATTTATCAAAGATCTGAAAGATTCAATGCAACACTCTCAAATTTCACGGTTAAGACGAGTCACCAAAAACGTGCGGAGTTAAAAGCTTTGAAAATCACCCCTGGTTCAAACAAATGGTTTGAGAGTTGTACCAGGAAAGTCAATAGTGTTCTTGATGATGATGATGATCTAGAATCGGAGAATTCATCGGAAGTGGTAGAAACTGCTAGCTCTAAGAGCACACCACTTGTCCCACCTCCGGAATCAGTTTGTCGCATCGAGTTTGTTAACTCTGTGGATGAAACCAAACTCTCCTCGGTTTCATCTGAATTGGATGATGATATTTGTGATCCAATGGGAGACATTCTTCCCATTGATGAATTGCTCAAAAAGAATCCATCATCTTCTAGTCTTATTATTCCCGACTCTTCCATCCCTTCTCTCACTCCTGATGAGGAAGATGACAACTTTTGGAATGAAGTCGATGCATTTCTTAGTGATGAGTCAATTCCAACAGGAATTGATAATACTTACTTTGATTCGGAGGGAGACATCCTTTTTCTGGAAATCGTTGATTGAAGAACCGTTTCCCACCCTCCCTCCCTGACATCTTCTTGACAATCACCATCTAAGCTTCAAGTTTAAGCTTAAAATGTTAAAATGGTGATTTGCTTCTTTCTGATGAGGAATGGACTTGCATTCTCATGTGCGTCTTTATTCCATTCTTCACAGATGGTGTGGTTGCTCTTTCCCTTTTCTCTTTCGGGAATGAGGACCCCATCTTTGACCCCGGTATCATCCTTTATAGTTTCTACTATTAACAATACCGCGGTTGTATCTCGTCGGTGTGGAACTTTCTGATGTTCATATGTTTATTAACATTGTGAACGAAAGTCCGATCGAGATTGGTTTTCCACGTTACTTCCCCATGAACAAATGAATACGGGGTCGAGTCAAGCTAGCGACTCGGGAATCAAAAACATAGCATACCATATGGGTTTTCACCCATATTTCTGACTTCTTTCTATCTTTCTACCACCCTAGTGTGGGGGGGTTGCCCCACATGTTGTGTATATATGCAAGTAAAAAAAAAAAAAAAAAAAAAAAATCTTTCAAATAATGGCCGTAGTATTTCCATTTTACGTTCTTTGTTTCGGCATAACCGCCGGTACTTTGAATATTGAAGGCAATATTCATTTCTAAGTACGGGGGGGAATTCTCACGAATTTTATCATGTAATTATACCGCCTAATTCCCCCGTTTTTGGCCAAAATGTTTTTTGGAGTAAGTGTTTTGCACTTACTCAATTGGTTATCAGTCCGCCTTGTCTAAAAACAAAAGGATTGGCTAATCCAGGAGCAAACGGCTCTTGGTAAAGATATCTCAAATCCGTTGACGCCTTGCAATTTGCCCAAAATTGTATGGTATTCAGCTCACCATATCCTAAAAAGTGAAGAGTTGGCTAGCCCGCAAGTTTATGGCTTGTGGTAAAGGCAGTGGAAAAACCATAATTGGTAATCAGCTCACCAAAGATAATATTGATAATTTATCTAAGAGTTGGCTAGTCCAGAGCAAACGGCTTCGGGTAAAGACAAATCAAATCCGTTGGAAGCTGGTGGTTTGCCCAAAATCACATGGTTATCGGTGTACCATGGTTCTTACTTGAACTGAAACATTTGGCTACTCCAAGTAATGGCTTTTGGTAACGAGATTCAAATCCATTAAGTTTTTCTCAAAAGATTGCTAGGGACTAGCAATAGTTTAGTGTGGGGATTGATGAGTGTGTAAATATTCATCATTTTTAGTCAAATCTGAACTGCAAAACGTTTAAAAATGCTCAGAAATGCATCAAAATCTGAAAATATCTCAAAATTGCATTTTATATGTTTCAGATGCAAAATGTTTAAAATCGGATGAAAAATGAGCAAAGTTTGCATAATTGGCAGTTTCAGTCCCCCAAGTTTCTAAAGTTGTCAAAATAGTCCCGAGCACATAATTTCACAAGAAAAATCACCAAAGGTCCTTTTAAAATCATAAGTTGTCAAATTTAGTCCTTTGGTGAAAAATGTTAAAAGTTTGAGAAAATTACAAGTTTGGTCCTCCAACTTTGAAAATTGGCAAAAATGGCCCCTGGAAAATTTGAAAATGGCAACTTTGGTCCTTGTACTATTAACATTTGTCAATTTCAACCCTTGAAACATCTTTGCAGATTTGGCAGTTATGGTCCTCCTATTTTCAGAATTGGCAAACAAGGCCCTTGATATATTAAACCCTTTTGCACCTTAGACCCTTGTCACAAACCATTTTGGACCCCTGCCTACCCAAGTGACCCCTGCCAATTGAACCCCCTCTATTATTAATAACCCCAGTCAAACCATTTGACTTCTGCTTTCCCTCCCACCTCACGGGTACACCACTTCTTCATCATCACACCCTGCAACCCCCTGCTAACACTCCACCATCATCACCAACCCTACCCTCTACCCTCCTCCAAACACAACACTCTAAGGATTCATTAAATGCCCTCTAAACCTAACACTCAATCCCACAAACTGTTAAAACAGTTTTGGCGCCAAAACCAAATAAATGGCCAAGATCATCTCAACCAATCCAATGGTCAAAATGAGTGCTGGGATTTGTTCAGAGTAGTGAGAGAAGGAGTTTGAGTGTATAAAAGAGCAAGGGGAAGCAACAAGACAGAGTACTAGATTTTAATTTTTCACCATGTATGTCGTTTTTAGCTTGTAATGTCTAAAATAGTTTTTCAGTGTATTTTTAAAGCTCTATGTATCAAAAGTAACTTGTTTAAAATGTATTGCAACTCTTTTAAGTCTTAATTCCAGTTTATGTTCATGTTTCAAATTCCATGTTAACTGTTGAAATTTTCAACTTCAAACTCTAAATCTCAAGCTTCAATCAGCTTCTTTTCAAGTTAAAACAAGTTTATATTAGCTTATAATAGCTTTTTATAAGCTTGTATTTAAGTTTTAAACAATATTGAAACCTGGTCAACAAAAGTCAACATGGAGCACATCTGAGGCAGGAATGGAATGGGTTGATTCAGACATGTTCTTGGGGTTGATTTATAGTCAGTTGGGTTGAATTTGATAGGTTAGTAGTTCTGGTCTCACTGTTTTCAAGCCATTGTGGCTATGGACACTTGTAAGTGTTTTTCAACAATTCATAGCATAATCTGTTTATGTGGTTAAAAGTAGTTAAAATCTTTCCATTAAGGTGTATTTAGGTTAATTAGACTTAGTTTGATTATTAATGTTTGTTGGATCAGTAGTTAGCCTTGATTTTGATTTCAAAACAGTTAATACAAGGGTGTTTGGTTTATAGCTTAATCTGTACTAAAGGTGTATTCAGTGAATGTTTCCTGTGGTTTTATGTTTGTTAAGCATATTTGAGCTAATATCAGTCTATAAATTGAGCCTGCAAACACTGAAAGTCAAGATTATACTAAATCTGTCTCACTGCTAATCTGTTGTCATTTTGGATTTGCCAATCTCTTGATTTGTGTTTAGAATTATTAAACATTGCTTGCAGTAAGCTCATCACACCAAATTGCATCAATATCAGTCATAAAATTGGAATCAAAGTTCACTTAAGTCAAATTTTCTCAACTGCTTCAAAAGTCAAAATTGTGAAAAGTCTGTTTTGAGCAAACTGAGAGGAATTTTCATTCACTCATTTTTGGACCAAACTTAGTGAAACTTGTTGTTTGAAAATCTCCAACTGGTCTACTTTCTTATTAGCATTTTTGTATATTTTTGTGGAATTTTTATAAGGGTAAAAAATGCTTGTCAAGAAGGGGGTAAATGCCCTGTGCACAGGTGCTTGAACTACACAGGACTTGTGCAGTTCTTGCAGACCTTGCACAGAGCTAATTTTAGCTCACCTTGGTCTGTATTTTGTTTTATAAGGTCTCACCTAGGTCTAGTGTAAGTTCTAAGTTTTGGTTTTTAGTTGCTAACTTATTTGATTGCTTATTCTTGGGCTCAAAGTAGCACACTGAAAACTGTTTTTAGCCAATAGCTCAAACATCAAATCTGTGCTAGCTTGCAATTCTGAGGTTATAGCTTGTTGAGATTAGTTGCATTTCAGTACTTATAGCATATTAGAGCCTCTGTAAACTGTTGGTGGCTTGTTTTGATCATTTGGCTTATTCAAGTGCTTATTTATAAGCCCTTGGCTTAGCAGTTCCATATTCTTCCACACAAGCACCTGTTTTTCTATTTTTCTTAGATTCCTAATATAATTTTAGAGTTTTCCTGAAATTTTCAGATTTTTCCAAGTCAGTTTACTATTTTTCTTGATTTTAATTGGTTTTTAAGCATTTTTAATTAGCTTTAAATACAATTAATTAAGAAAAGCTTCAAAAAAATAATTTTTCATTTTTCTTAAGTTAAGATAAATATAAAAAGCCAAAAAAGTATTTTTCTAGATTTTTCTTAGTTAAATTTGTATTTTTAAATAATTTAATTAGTTTTAATAGTTTAAAATTCCTAGAAAATAGAAAAATAATCATAAAAATACAAAAATAGTTTTGAAAATTCTATTTTGTTAATTTAGATTTTTCTAAGTCTTAATTTTATTTTTCTAGCTTTATTTCCTATTTTCTTGTATTTTAGGTTATTATTTAATAGTTAAAAATAGTTTTTAATTAATAATAATTAATTAAATAGTTGTAAAAATAATTTTCTTTTTCTATAAATTTTCTTTTATCATTAGGTTTGTAAAAATGTATTTTTCATATTTTTAGGACTTTTATTTCTTAGATCTCACTTTTTATTTTGTACGTTTACGTAATTTTATTTAAACGTAAGTTTTAAGTTTTAAGTTTTAAACGTTCATCAATTTTAAAAATAGTGATAGCGTTTATTTAATATTTTTTATCTTTTAATTTTCTTTAATTTGCATTTAAGCCGTTGTAATTTGTTGGCTTTTCCGTAGTTATAATCATATCACAAATCCCTTTTTCGTTCAAATTTCTCGATCACTTCACGTTTGATAATCCATTGCATAGCTCGCTGGGACATAACGACCCGGGGAAACCCTATACTCCCCAGATCTTCATTGAGTTCGTGTCTGAACCGTTTTAAGTTTCTTACACTTGACGGTTTGGCGCAGATCACTTCTGAATCACCTAACATATCTTTGTGCAGGATAAATAGTGAATAATACCATTTTTCAAAATATTTGATAAAATTGTTTTGAAAATGGAAAAATATTGTTTTGAAAATCAATTGGTCTAAATTTTAAAAATCACCGGACTTCATTTTATCAAAACATAAGTCACTCGATCTACGACTACGGTCATGAATTGAGGGGGAGAGTGATTTCAAATAAAAGATTTTCAAACGATATTTCTTCATAAAAGTCTGTTTTGTACTATATAAAGTGGTGATCTAAAGATTTAATATTATGTCATGGTATGATTTTCTTTAAAACTCAAAGATCTTTCAAAATGAAATATTTTCTGTTCTTGTTTGATTGTGAAATTGTTTTATTTTACTTAAAGATCTCTTAAAAACTATCATACCTGACACTAACAATCTTTAATGTCGAAAAACTGTTCCTTATCCATCATTTTTCAAAATTAAATTTTGCCACGTCTTTCCCCAAAATTTTCTAAATGATTTAAATCAATCGGGGATCCAAAATCTCAATTGGTTTGAAATTTTTGATCAGGGGAGAGATCGTGATTTAAATCTCAAATCGGTTTTAAAAGGTGATTGTTTCAAAAGCACTCCTTCCTTCATGTGCCAAACGATTTTGAAATACATAATGCACATGATTGTGGAGGAGCATTTAACCATAAACCAGAAGAGCTTTTAAATCAGGCACATTTTCTCCCATATTTTCTAAACCTTATTAAATCACTTGGGATCCAAAATCTCAAAGGGTTTGATATTTTTGATCGGGGGAGAATTTGTGATTTAATAATGAAATTTGATAAAATGTGATCGTTTTGATTCAAATGTGCATGTTGCTCTCCCATATGTGCTAAACGCTTTCGAATCTTGAAGCACATATTGAGGGGGAGCATTTCAAAAAGAAAATAAACTTTCAAGGTACAATGATTTCTATATTTCAACATAAAGTACCTTGATTGATTTTCCAAATGATTTTTCAATTGGTTTCGAGAAGGAATGAACAATACCAAAAGACTGACCAATTTACTTTATGCATGGTGTTATAAGGATGGTTAGGTTAGGTATTCATTCTCACAATCCCGCCAGAGCCGGAGGGATCTACCCAGGGACAATCCACTAGATAGTGTAGAGTCCTTAGGTATGATGAAAAAAGGAGAAAAGTGAGATATGGGAAGAGTGCGGACTGAGATAGAGCTAGAACTGGAATAAACCCAACAAGGTTCTAGTTATGAAGTCTTGGTAAGCACTAAAGGGGTTGAAGAATGAAAAAGAATTGAATATTAAAAGGGTGAAAAGAAACAGCCCTCCAATAATTCAACCTTAGGGCAGAAACCGGGTTCAATTCATATGCTACTGGTGATTACTAAGGTAACACTGGTATTGAAGACAAGACGTCATGGACCCAGTGACGCACTGCACCTAACTTCCCAAGCTACTCAAGTTCCTCTTAAAAGGGCTTGTTTCATTCTCACGGGGAACCTACATAATCTATCGACTTTCTCTTAGAGATTGTTGATATTGAAAAAGGAGACCCTCTCCCTAGTCTCCGACATAGGAACCAAACATGCACAATTGAGTCTAGAGCCAAGAGATCATCCACAATATCTCTTTAGGACACAAAATTAATGAAGACTCACTGTTTCACACAATGTGGAAAGTGAGAATATATTTTAAGAGTCCTATGCATTATCCTTGTGGTATTGCCAGAACATCTGAGTGGTATGTAAAAGTATTCACGATGAAGATGGAAATCCTTCTAGAGCCAACATCAAACAAGATCTTGGTGGGTGACATGTGAGATCTTGCAAAAGATCAAGCTTGTGATAACTGGATAGAAACAATGGGGCGATTCATTCTTGAATCAACCTTGGTCCAGGAAATGAATTGACGAATACTTTTGGAAAAACCGTTCGTTGTGCAAATCTTCTTTTCTCTAGCACATCGAATGTGTATTCATGTTTTCAAACACAAAAAGTATCTCTGATTGAAAAAATACTTTTGGAAAAACCGTTCGATGTGTGAATCTCTTCTTTTCTCTAGCACATCGAATGTATATTCTCTTTCAAATGTAAAAAGTATTTTAAATTGAAAATTGATCTTTCTCATAAAACCTTCGTCGTATTGCAAAAATCTTTCTTCAAGCAATACGCGATTGTTTTCAAATCAATTTTTAATCAATCAGTGAATCTCAATTCGCTGGTTCACTCACTCCGTGTTGTTTTCTTTGAGACGTTCCGGTTTGAGAACGGCAAGAACAGCTGCGAAACCCTGTCAAGGAGATTCTTCGGAAGTATACCTGATCACAGGCAGTACTTGTACTGATCAACGGGGAACCGTGGGCCGTGTACCTCAATTCAACGAATGTGATCAAAGACACTTTCGTGTGTTTTATTGTTAACTGTTGTTTGCGGTACATTTGGGCGGTTCAGTTGATCAGAATTGAGGAGTCAATCCAAAGCCGAATGCTCACAGCGTCCACTTAACGAAGAACATCATGACAAGTGCATATCTACATAACCAGGCTCGATAATTTTATACTATGCTTACGCTACAACGCTGCTGCAAATATGAACCAGGTAAAGCTTCCGCCACTCTGATGGAAAGATGTCATGATCCTGAAAGTGTGAGCATGTCGGTCCGAAAGTCACAACATCACATGAAGGCAACACTACAAAGGGTGATCCAGAGATTTACTGTGGCTGATGATCTCAATGAAAGCTCGAAGGTCATCAAGATGTGGATCAGTTCAAAGACCTCTACTGAAAGTACAAAATAATCGGACTCTAAAGAATCGCTACTAAAGTACAAAGATTGCGGAATTTGAAGAATTGAAGTCTACGAGCTTAAAACTAAAGACAAAGATAGAATGCTAGGAAGCAAAATGTATTTCATGGGGTGACCTCCCTTAGGGGGAGAATGTTAGGAATTGGAAATTCCATGTTAAAGTGTCGGTCACCCCAATTATGGTCTAGCACAAGTTAGCTCGTAGACTGTCGTTTGTTACGTTATTTAGTAGTTTATTAGTTAGTTTGTAGCGTAGATTAGTTTAGTGTAACACCGTGGAGGAAGGACGGGTCTTTACCCACTGTATGCTTGATCCACAGTCCGATAGGAGGATGTAGTATTTGTAACTATAAATACCCCTTCCATCCTTGGAAGGGGTGGTGCTTCTCATAATCTAACCTTTCATAATTTGTTAAGCAAGTCTCTACCAAGAACACCCTCTCTTATCTTTCTCTCTCTAAATGGCTAACATGTATTTCCATCATCCAAGACCTCCTGAATCATCAAACAACACAATATTTGAGATCCTACAAAATCACAATGTAGTGAAGATAATACTTAGACAAGTGTTTTAATTTCTTGGAATAATGATGAAAGGGCTCCTAGGAACAATAATTCTGAGTTTATGGTCGTATATGAAAGAGTAAAGTGAGGAGTAGAAGTGCACAGTGAACATCAAACACTTATTCTGTTTACTGATGTGCCGGTTCCCACGGATCCCTTGTAAAAGGGATCCGGCTAGTTAAAGATTATGGATCCGGCTGTTCAGCAGAAAAACAGTTTGAGTGGGTTTGATAGTTTTGACACGAGAGTTTTTGTTTTTGATTTTTTTCCAATGGTTTTGCTCTATATCTTAGGGTTTGTCTATGATACAAGGTTTTGACGAGTCTTCGTGTATACAAAACACTTTAGACGAGGTTCCTTTTTACGAGTAAGCCATAAGTCGAGAAACTAAGAATCATGTTAAAATTATATTTTATCATGATATAGAAAATTTTGAATAGAATATATTGACATAGATTACTAATGCAATGCCAATATCTCTATGTGAGAAATGATGGATCAAAACTTTTGATTAGCCAAATTTCTTTTCGAAGTAAAGATGTATATTGACTAATTTTTAGTTTTGTCTATGAAGATCAAACAAGAATACTATTCCTGATGATGTGTTTAATATGAAGAACGACTTTTTGGAGAAATTTTGATATTGAGGTTTAAGCACTAAATCTATGAGTCTTTTCATAGTATATGTAATAATATTATAATACTGTCTAATATAATTTAGGAGCATATATCATTATTTTATCTACAAACAATTAGCATGTTTTGAGATTAACTAATTATAGTTAGAAGAACATATCTTTGCTATATATTCTTTTTATGATTTTTGAAAAATCATAGACGCGAAATACTTCATGAGCTTTTAAGATACTTAATCGTATTTTATAAAAGAAAATAGTAACTACTTTGGATTCATCTTTGGGTGTTGACTTCATATTTCCTTAGATGGAACGAAGTCATTGAACGAATCCTAGCATGAAGATTTCTCAAAAGAAAATGTTAGAATAATCTATCACTATCCAACATTTAAAGTATACAAATTTCTAAAACATGAATTTTTGTTTTAAGAAATTTCATTCTTTGTAGTTTTCAAACATACATGGATCGTATCAAGTTTTTAAAGTACAATATACTCTAAGAAACTTGGTAACGAAGCTCTGATACCAATTGTGGAAAACTAGAAGGGGGGTTGAATAGTTTTACTGATTAAAACTTCGTTTTAAAATATTTAGATCGAATTATGTCAATCTATTTGGTATGTGTGTTGGATATTGATAGATAAGCATATAAGTAAGTAATGCAAAGATAAAGAGTAAAGGAACGCAAAACCACTACACGAGTATTTATAGTGGTTCGGCTACAAGGACGCCTTCCTTGCCCTACTCCACTCCCCAAGTACCCCACTCGAGAGTTTGTAAGCACTACACAACACACGCTCCTTAATGTGGCGGAGAAGCCTTCACAACGTCGTCTACTCTTTATCCGATACAAGGCTAGACACCGAGTTCTTCCACGAGGTAGAACCAAACCTATCACAATGTCGCCTACACTTTATCTGGTACAAGGCTAGATACCGAGTTCCATTACAAAGGAGGAACTACTACCCAACACTACACCATAACACAACTATCCCAAAGGAGACACACTTCTTGTTACAACACTAGAAGGATATCAACATCCTTTAACCCAAACTATCTAACTTGTACATCGATGCACCATATCAAATGTACACCTTTGGCACCATTCACTAATGCCTTCAACACAACCCTTCAGCACCTTTCACTAACGCCTTCAACACAATACTTCTATGGAGGGAGGAAAGAACTATCAACAAGATGCACTTCAGTGGTCTTGATGATGACGAAGCTTAGCAACTCATAACTTGAGCTTGCACGTCTTCAAAAGGTGGTGATCTCACCTTTAAGAGGAACTTAGAGAATCATACAAACATAAAACTAGAGAGAATGATCCTTTGGATCAGTGGTTAGGAACAATAATCCAATCCGGCGGCTTCGGAACAGTACTGAATCACTAAACCACTTCAATGAATATTATATAGCATAATGTCATATGTGTGGAAAACTAGAAGGGGGTTGAATAGTTTTACCAATTAAAACTTCCTTTTAAATATTTAGATCGACTTATGTCAATCTATTTGGATGTGTGTGTTGGATGTTGATAAACAAGCATGTAGATGTAAGTAATGAAAAGATAAGAGTAAGAAGCACAAAACCACAACGCAAGTATTTATAGTGGTTCGGCTACAAGGTCACCTTCCTTGCCCTACTCCACTCCTCGAGTCACCTACTCGAGAGTTCGTAATCACTACACCAATCTCCTTATGGCGGAGAAGCCTTCACAACGTCCCTACTCTTTTCCGGTACTAGGTTAACCACCGGGTTCTTTCACTCCAAGGTGAACCACACCTACACACGTCGCCTACCCTTTATAAGGTACTAGGCTAAGTACCTAGTTCTTTCACACCTTAGGTGAACTACACCTTCACAACGTCGCCTACCCTTTATTAGGTACTAGGCTAAGCACCTAGTTCCATTGCAATGGAGGAACTACTACCACACTACACCAATGACTAATCCCAAAGGAGATCTACTCCTTTACAACACCATCAAGGATATCAATATCCTTGGATCTAAAACTAGTCTATCTTGTACATCGAAACACACCATATCGAATGTACAACTAAGGCACCTTTCACTAATGCCTTTGACTAGATCTACAAGACACCTTTCACTAATGTCTTGTGTCTTCACTTCTAAGAACCTTTCACTAATGCTTCTTTGTCTTGACTTCTAAGCACCTTTCACTAATGCTTCTTAGTCTTGATTTCCAAGCACCTACCACAAATGCTTTATCCTATAGACGATAGATACCCTTCACTAATATCTTCGTCTTGACTCTTAAGACATCTTTCACTAATGTCTTCAACACTACACTTCTTTGAAGAAGAAATGAATCATCAAAAAGAAGACTTCAGTAGCCTTGATGATGAGGAAGCATGGCAACTCATGGACTTGAGCTTGCTCGACTTCAAAGGTGGTGATCTTGCCTTTAAGAGGAACCTAAAAGATCACACAAAAACAAAACTACAAACATAGATCTCTTGGATCTAAGGTTAGTGAGATTTAACTCAGGGGAGAAAGTATATTGAAAGGGGGTGAGAAACAATGAAGAAATGGCTCACTATTTATAGAGGAAAAACCTCTACTGTTCCCCGGATCCCACAGATCCCTACCACAAGGGATCCGGCTAGCACAAAGCTAGGGATCCGTGGTCCGCTCCTCTTTGCCCATGGGTATTTTTGGTTATGGTTCATGGTTCATGGGTCATGGGTTATGGGTTGATCCATGGTTTTCTTTCTAGATACAATGAACTTGGTTAAGTGGTATATATAAAACCATGGGTTATGGGTCAAAACCATTTGCTAGTATTTTACCCTTTTAGTATATACTTGTATTTACCCATTTTAGCATACACTTAGTTTTTACCCATTTTAGTATACTTAGTTTAAGTATATGTTTAACCCAATATGTAAACACTAGTTGTTGTACATATGTATCTAAATCATAAAATCACTTATACTTGTTTTAGTGTTTTATGTGACAACTTAATTGTGTTAGAAAACTATTAACACAAACTATTTACGTACTCTATTTCTTTCGTTAAAATGATTTTACTTTTGTTATCGACAAAACATTAGAAGATCGTAAAATATAAATAAACATTTTTACGGCTTATTTGTATTAACAATCTCCCCTTTTTGTTGATGACAAAACATAAAATTATTTTAAGGAAAAAGCTAAAATTGTAAAATTTGAATTTGTAGTTTTTACTTTCTTCTCCCCCTTTTGTCGAAACAAAAAGTGTTAAAAGAAACTAACACAATTTTTATAAGAAAAAAAATGTAAAAATGTAAAAGAGAGCAAGTGGCCGGAATGGTACTCGTCTTAACTCCCCCGTGACGAGTCCATCCCTATGTAAGGGCGTCAAGGACATAACGTAAAATAACCTAATTGTGTTTGCAACTAAGTTTGCAAATGGTTCGTCTAAGTGACGAGAATGTGCTCCCCCCTTGATGATTGAAATTTTTGCAAAGGGATGTCACACAATGTAAACCTAGTATTGCAAGTAATTTGCAATGTATTGCTTTGACATAAAGCTCCCCCTAGCTTTATGATGTCAAAGTCTTCATATGTAAATTGAATAACTACAAAAAAAAGGTTAGAAATCAAGTATAATTCACAATTTCCTGCAAATGTGATTCAAGTTAGTAGAAGGAAGGCTTTCTGTCTCACGGATCCCGCGGTTCCCTCCTAGTAGGGATCCGACTAGGCAAATCTGAGGATCCGTCTGTCGATGAATAAAGTCACCAAAGATTGGTATAACAAGAAATGTTAATACTAAAAAGAGATATGGATTATGTAGTACACTCATACTCGAAATATAGCAAGTAGCATGTAATTCCATTTAACAAACAAGAGTTATGATATACATGACTCGAAAGCAAGACAATAGACAATACATGACTAGAATTTCTAGATCCCCTAGCGCTTGAAGCTAAGACACCATTATAATCATCTAGCTCAAGTTTTGTTTAGGTTTAATCTCGTCGAAACGTTCGAGGATATGATAGAACATGAAACGTTGGTCTTCTCGTACTTCATGTATCAACCTTTCAACATGTTGACAATGATAGCAATCTTTGCCATGGCTAGTAGTGGTGTGGATGAATGAAATGGCTTGATTCGAAGGATCAAGTGAAGCGGCTTGTGGAGCTTCAGACGATGGAGGGATTGGTGGAGGTGCATTTAAGAATGACTCAACCAAGAATGATGGTGGTAGTAGAGAGGTGTCAACTTCCATATGGTTGGGTGGTTGATTTTGATGATTTGTCATAATCCAAATGGGATTATATGATGAAAACTCCGAGAAGGAAGCCGGAGCAAGTGTTGACTCAACACCTTGATTTTGAACCATTATTCCTCCTAACGAGGGGAATGTTGTCGGCGGAAACGGATGAGACGGCCTAGGAGGCAAGTCCTCTAAATTGTAGAGGTGTGGTGATGATAGTGAGGATGTAAATGAAATAGCTCTAGGAACCAATGGTGATGGTTTGGTGGAGATGATATTGTTTGTCCTAGGAGGTATGGTGGTGTTTGGCATAGTTAGTTTTGTGGGTACTATCCTTTTAGGAATTGGTTTGATTGGATGATGAAGAATTCTATCATTTGTTGGTTTGATGGGAGATGATTCGGTTGAAGAAATTTAGTGAATAACGTGAGTTCTTTTAATGGGTGGTTCTTTGGTGGATAAGTTACTACTTGGGGGTTTCCTCATGATGGGATGATTTCAAGAGGTTGCAAGACCTGAAGTTTAAGATGAGAGTGATGACTATGGAGGTCCTAACAAGGTGGTTTATAAACTAAGAGATTTGGAAGTGCATTTAAGCTTTAAGCCACTAGAATTCATTGGAATGTGATGATTGACATGCACAAAAGTCAACTTCAGAGGTTGCTCTGATCTAGGAAATCATTTAAGATGAGATGGAGTGTTTGAGTTAGGAAGATGAGTTGAAATGATTGTTTTAGCAAGATTTGACCTATAACTGTCATTCGGATCCCACGGTTCCCTCCTCAGAGGGATCCGTCTAAGCTAATCCTAGGGATCCGTCTCTCATCAGCTATGAAAGAGTGGAAATGATGTTTCTAAGATCTAAGACCTATATCATTTTGAGTGTTTCAGTCCTCCTAAGTGTTTTAAATGAAGGGATGCTTGAGTACTTGAAAGTAATGGGTGATGTAGCTAATGATTGTTATTTATGGAAGGATTTGGAACTTTCAAGAGTACCTATGGATGACCAAGGATGACACTAAAGATTTACTTGTCAATTGAAGCTAAATGATCCTAGAGATCGTTTGTGTCTAGGATAGTGTATTGTAAAATATCCTAGAAGCTTTGAGATGAGAAAACTAGATTTTGATCAACTTTGATCAACTTGGAGGTGAGGATGATTTATGATCAATTTTCCCATAATTGAAAGATTTCTAAGACTAGATGTGAGGGATCAAGTAGAAAATGAGGTGTGATTTTAAGAGCGGAAGAGTAATGGATTACAAGAAACGTAGGTCTACAAGCGTTTTTAGAGTGTGACCTTGGTGAGTTATGTATGAATGGGAAAGATTAACCTATCTTGATAAGGACTTAATTTGCCTTAAGACACTATGTTTAGCTTAGTGTGAGTTTTTCTAAGAATGTGTTTGAAATACAATGCTTGTAATTGCATTTTATGTTCGACGGATCCCACGGTTCCCTAAGAGTAGGGATCCGTCTAGTGTAATTTTTGGGATCCTCCTTTCTGCCGCAGACCTTTACTAAAGGTATGCAATGATCTTGACAATGCATTATATCTCAAGGATAGTCTAAGGAAGGTTCTAAATACTAAGATATCAAATGTTTTATTTCATGAAGGAAATTGGATTACATTGATAAAGCACAAGTACAAGAGATTTGATCCTATTTTGGAATACTATTGGTTTCCTTGGGTGTTTTCACTAGGAGGATCATTATGTGATTGATGAGTGTTGGTGGAATCAAGAATGAAGAAGGTCTTCATGAGAGATATGTTTAGCGGTTCCATCATCTTGTTCACAAGTACGTACACCGGACTTTGAAATTGAGGATGGAAGTGCATACTTTTTTGATAGAGGCGTGTCAAGAACATTCAATAAGGGATGAGTTTATTCTTGGAGCCTTGAAGATTTGCAATTCTGCCTTGAAGAGTAGGCGAGATTGTATGATTGTTGTGTTAGCAAACAGTACAACATGTGAGCACAACAAGCGGGAAGGATTTCTCGATTTCCCCAAGAGTCCAAACATTTTCACGTAGGATGAGTGCAAGAGGCTTGTACTCTCTCGATATCCCTTGTAAATATAATGTTTGGATCGAAGTAATATGGTCGAGGTTTGCATATTATGCGATTTAAATCTTCCGGAGAGGTATGTGTGAACAATATGGACTATTTTATTCACGAAAGTTGAAGAGAGAATCAAGAGACCAATCTTCGGTGAAGGCACATTGTCCATGATTTGGAATCCGGAGGATGTGAGCAAAATGCCCAAGGGTTAGAGTGAACTTTTGGTTTTTGATATAAAACCAATGAGATAGAGAGCGATCCTCGTTACGAACGAGTTCGACTTGACGGAAGAATTCCATTATGAACCTTGGACATATCTTCTCGTTGATTTCAAGAATGCATTCTAGTCCTATGGCTCGGAAGGAGGTATTGATACCTTCTTCGAATTGTAGAGAGGTGTCTACCATACGTCCTTCATGGAAGTGACGGCTTTCGAGATTATTGAACCCACGGACATGATTGCCAGGCGTGTTGGGTTCGAGAGAGATGTTCGGAGTGTAGACGCTAGTGAGTGAAAAATCAAACTCATATTCATGCGTCATAGTTGAACCTATAGAAATGACAAGTTAATAAAATGAAATGTTTGTGGTCAACGTATGTTAATCTAAGGTTTTTACTAGATTTTTATTAACAATGGTTTTTAACAGAAATACACTTAACTCACTTATGGTTTTGACATACAAGTAGAGTATTACTCTTAGACGAAAAAGAGTTTTGATTTGCATGAAAAGCTTTTCCAAGTAGGACGATCCCACGGTTCCTTTTCAAAAGGGATCCGGCTTAGTATAACTTCTACTTCGGGATGGATTCTGTAGTAACAGAAACATATTTTATAGTTTTTATACCATGAAAATATGTTTTATCCTACATTTTTCCTTTAGCATGCATACATGACTTCTAATGTATCACGAAAGAAATGAAACATATAAATCAAAAGAAATGATAAACATACTATAACAAAAGCAACCTAGATAATCTAGATCATTAATAATATTGCATTTCAATGCTAAGGATGATACAAAGGATTGGGTAAATGACCCCAATATAGATTAACAACACAAAGTAAATGTCTCCGTATGTGAACTTCATCATAGGGAACACAAGTGCGATGTGTGTTATGACGATGAGCACGAGTGCGATGTAAACCATGTTGATGACGGATCTTCTTGGTTTCGTTTGAGATGGAATGAGGAGGAAGATGAAGTTTTTAAGTGAGGGAATTTTTGAAATTGGATGATTTGAAAAAAGTGAGGATTTGATAGATAGGTCGACGGTGAGAGTTTTATAGGAAGGAGGAATTTTTGAAATTCGTGTTATGTTTTATTATTTAAAAGAAACAAAACATAAGTTTTATATACCACGATTTTTAGACGAGAAATAAAACACATTATGTGAGAAAAGGCTTCCTAATGAAGATTCATGTAAAACATGTATAAGCATAAAAGATAATCATATAAATACCTAAATAGGTATACTTAATTATCAAGCAAAGTAAAAAGAAAATCATACCTCTAGCGTACTTAGGAATGTCTTTACAAATGACACAACAAATGTCACTTAGACGATTCCCCGCCTTTAGATACCTTCTAATGAAGGTATTCTTGTTACCAAGCGACTACTAAAGCTTGGTGGGTATGAGCTTTGACTAATCAACATGACAAGGAAGATTAGTGCAATTAAAAATAAATAAAATTGTTGTTATCAAATCAACATCCAAACATATAGTTTTAAAAGACATGGTGTTTGTTTTAATGAAAGACCTTCTTTGTAGTTTTCAATTAACTGAATCGGATCAAGTTTTTAAAGTACAATATACTTCAACAAACTTGGTACGAAGCTCTGATGCCAATTGTGGAAAACTAGAAGGGGGGGTTGAATAGTTTTACCAATTAAAACTTCCTTATAAATATTTAGATCGACTTATGTCAATCTATTTGGATGTGTGTGTTGGATGTTGATAAACAAGCATGTAAAGATAAGTAATGAAAAGATTAGAGTAAGAAGCACAAAACCACAACGCAAGTATTTATAGTGGTTCGGCTACAAGGTCACCTTCCTTGCCCTACTCCACTCCCCGAGTCACCTACTCGAGAGTTCGTAATCACTACACCAATCTCCTTATGGCGGAGAAGTCTTCACAACGTCGCCTACTCTTTTTCCGGTACTAGGCTAACCACCGGGTTCTTTCACTCCAAGGTGAACCACACCTACACAACGTCGCCTACCCCTTATAAGGTACTAGGCTAAGTACCTAGTTCTTTCACACCTTAGGTGAACTACACCTTCACAACGTCGCCTACCCTTTATTAGGTACTAGGCTAAGCACCTATTTCCATTGCTGGAGGACTACTACCACACTACACCAACTAATCCCAAAAGGAGATCTACTCCTTTACACCCATCAGGATATCAATATCCTTGGATCTAAAACTAGTCTATCTTGTACATCGAAACACACCATATTGAATGTACAACTAAGGCACCTTTCACTAATGCCTTTGACTAGATCTACAAGACACCTTCACTAATGTCTTGGTGTCTTCATTCTAAGAACCTTTCAATAATGCTTCTTTGTCTTGACTTCTAAGCACCTTTCACTAATGCTTCTTGTCTTGATTTCCAAGAACCTACCACAAGTGCTTTATCCTATAGACGATAGATACCCTTCACTAATTTCTTCGTCTTGACTCTTAAGACATCTTTCACTGATGTCTTCACACTACACTTCTTTGAAGAAAAAGGAATCATCAACAAGAAGACGATCAGACCTTGATGATGAGGAAGCATAACTCATAGGCTTTTGCTCGACCTTCAAAGGTGGTGATCTTGCCTTTAAGAGAACCTAAAAGATCACACAAAACAAACAAAACTACAACCATAGATCTCTTTGGATCAGGTTAGTGAGATTTAACTCAGGGGAGAAATATATTGAAAGGGGGTGAAAACAAGAAATGACTCACTATTTATATAGGAAAAACCTCTATTGTTCCCTGATCCCACGGATCCTACCACAAGGGATCCGTAGACAAAGCTAGGGATCCGTGGTCCGCTCTCTTGCCCATGGTATTTTTGGTTATGGGTCATGGGTCATGGTTATGGGTTGATCCATGGTTTTCTTTCTAGATACAATGAACTTGGTTAAGTGGTATATATAAAACCAGAGTTATGGGTCAAAACCATTTGCTAGTATTTTACCAATTTAGTATATACTTGTATTTACCTATTTTAGCATACACTTAGTTTTTACCCATTTTAGTATACTTAGTTTAAGTATATGTTTAACCCAATATGTAAACCCTAGTTGTTGTACATATGTATCTAAATCATAAAATCACTTATACTTGTTTTAGTGTTTTATGTGACAACTTAATTGTGTTAGAAAACTATTAACTCAAACTATTTACGTACTCTATTTGTTTCGTTAAAATGATTTTACTTTTGTTATCAACAAAACATTAGAAGATCGTAAAATATAAATAAACGTTTTTACGGCTTATTTGTATTAACCATATGTTATATAATTATTGATTATTGATTCAACGTACTTTGTTGTTTAATATGATATGTAGATTTCAAAATCCTATACATCCCATATTCTCTTCTTTATTTTCTATCCTAATGTAAAAGTTATGTATGTTAATCAAACTTTAAATATAACATTTTTATAAGTTTCTCATTTACTTCTGGCATGAAAATGAAAAGAATGGAAGCAATATAGCTATGCGTCGAATTTTGTTTTTGCGTGAAGTAGCTTTTGTTATTAATGTCTTCATGTAGAATATAAACTTTTTAGTAATGACTTAGTATACAATTGTACCTGAATGAAACCTTATACTTATATATTATTATTTACCATTTAAAATACAAAAATACAGAAATTAATATTATGACCACAAATTAATATATTATAAAATGGCACTATCACAATGCGCTAACTATTAGAAATAATTCAGAAAAATCATACTCCCCCTAAAACCACATTATTTGGAATACCTCCAAAACTACTTCTTAAGACTGCATCGTTTGCTACCCACCAATATCTTCTCCATACTCCATTTGGATTCGATCATTGTTTCCTTCATACTCAACAGTAAACACAGGGCCGTCCCATGAATTTTGGGTGCCCTGTTCGGTTACAAAAAATTAGGCCCCTTAAACGCATATATTTTAAATACTAGTATTAAAAAAATTAAAATATAAAAGTTGAAACATGAGAGAAGGATATGAAAAAAAACTAACGGCAAATTAGTTTATCACTCTAATAAATAGGTGTATATAGTGCAACTTATTATTTGAAAAATGCACTTCTTCTCGCATTCTTTGAAGCAAAGTTGTTGATTAAAGCTTCATGTCACGCCTCTCTAATAGTCCGGTTCTACTCGATTGCATTAATGTCAATCCATTGAGTTTCTCTTGTGACATTGTGGACCTCAAGTAAGACTTCAATAATTTCGCTTTAAGATATTCTTTTCTGCTAATTGTTATGTGTTAATTAAATAATTCATGTATTCAATTAGGGTATTTGTGCCTAACTCAAAACCTACGAATATCTATTTTATGTATATCTCCAAATCCAAACTACTAAGCTTAGTTATACTTAATAATCAATCGTAAATAACTAATAGTAATAAAGAAAAAGGGCATTTACATATATCCCCACATACACACCTATATTTATATATTTCCTCAGACAGTGCTTTAACAGGCTTGTACATCATGCATAAAAAATTTGTGTTTGGGGAAATAAGTAAATTGTATGTTATGTGGGGATATATGAAATTCCCCCTAAAGAAAAAACAAAAGCATAAAACAATAAGGAAAAAAATAATACCTGGTGATCGTTTTGTGGATGAGATGATGTCGCAAAAAGTATTACCGATTTACGAATAACGTTGAGTGTTGACGCTTTGCAAATTGTAATGTATAGTAAACCAACTTTTTTATTTATGTTTGTGTTGGACTTATTGGGCCCCATATATAAAAAATTGTGCCCTGTATCATATTAGGCCCTGTTAATTGTTCATGTTGAACACCCTTATCTCCGGGCTTGGGTAAACATGTCTTCCAATAGAGGTTATGTGTCGGTATGATCTGACCCTTTTCCTACAACAACCGTTTCCCACAATAGCATATTCATTAGGAAGAAGAGGCTCTCCGTTTCTCTTTCTTTATGAATTTCTTTCTATTCCCTCACCAGACAAGCATAAAATAATTCAGGACAAATATCAGACTTAAGTTGGCTTTGCCGCAACATGCGACAATCTAATTTATCGTTATTATTATAAGATATTAAAAAGTGAAAACCATGCTTCACTCTCTAGTTGAGATGTTGGGTTAGCCAGAGAAGTTAGACTACGAAGATAAAGTATAAATTCTTTTGAAGACCTTTCGGCCATCTTTCAAAAGTATTTTCTTCCATATTTAAAGAATTGAGTATCAAAATGCATATCCAACCATCCTTTATATTTAAAGATTTTTTGGAGCATTGTCGGGATGAGTTGAGATCAATATAGAACTCATATTTGTCATAGAACAAATGAACCAATCATAACCCTCCATTTTTTTTCTCTAAATTAATACTGAATCATTTTCCCACCTTTTTTAAACAACATATCTTACAACCAGTAAATCTTCAAAATATAAAAATACACCATCGTGGCCGAGAATAATTATCTTTTCTATAGAATAGCCCTTTTACATATTTTCGCCAACATTTTTTTCAAAAATTCCGTCCGAAAAAATCATATATGATTTTTACGAATCATATATGAATTTAAAAAATCATGTATGATTCGATTTTTACGAATCATATATGATTTTTACAATCATATATGATTCTCAAAAATCATATGTGATTAGTAAAAATCGAATCATATATGATTTTCACAAATCATATATACATTTTTGTTGACCTAAATTTTTAAAAAAAAGTTTTGTTAAAAATATATAGTAATGCATATCATAGAAAGATAATTTAATGTCTTTCACAGGTATAATTTTTATCGCGTACGATTAACGGTTTGGTATATTTATTTTTAAAAAGTGGTGAAAGTTTATCATAATAAAAACGAATGGTATTTCGCATTGATTTGGATCAATGGTAAATTTTGGTTCTATATTGAACTTTTGCCTTGTCGGGATAATCACTAATCATCCTCCAAAATCTTAATTATTTATGTATGATTCCTTATTGGACAATTAGCTTAGATTCTTTAATTAATTGAATATAAAAATATTTGGATTTGAAGTTTGAGGCATATGATTGGAGATGAATTTTTATTGGAGAGTATGAATGTACATAAAAGATGCATGTTTATCTTTCAAATTTTAAGATTTTAAAGGATATGGCTTCAGATGGCCCTTGGCCTTTACC
>OU343221.1:125587300-125710291 GCA_910596185.1 Chrysanthemum makinoi | reverse complement strand
AACACACGGTTCTTGATCTTGTTCTTGCAACATACGAAACACCAATAACAACTAAAGCAAGTTGTCTTTATGGATTGCTCAACCTACATGTCATGGTGCTATGCACGAATGGTAGTTCTAGCTCACATAGAACACAAAGAAACTCACGGATCAGATGTTCTTGATCTCTGGGCGAAAATCCCTAAGGGTTTAGGACTTGTTTTCGGCCGACTAAAGCTAAGGGAGAGGAGTGGATTTTG
This sequence comes from Chrysanthemum makinoi, assembly GCA_910596185.1. Taxonomy (NCBI): domain Eukaryota; kingdom Viridiplantae; phylum Streptophyta; class Magnoliopsida; order Asterales; family Asteraceae; genus Chrysanthemum; species Chrysanthemum makinoi. The sequence goes on along the minus strand of OU343221.1, from coordinate 125,710,052 downwards.
TTCTTTTTTTAGGTTATGCAAGATTAGTAAATAATAAACCTATGGGGTTCCTTATATAGCCTTATATTGGCTTAACCTCTAAGCAAACAACCTTAATCCTTCTTGAATCCTTATTCGGCTGATTCATGGGTTCAAATGTCTCATGGTTTTGTTTGGGCTTTATCATTAATTAACTAGTCCATTACTAATTAATTGCAAAAGTCTGTTAGTTATTTTAGCGTCCAACGATAACTAAAGACCGTTAAATCATTTCGTGAACTATTAATGAATATAATTAATACATTCAATAAATATAGTAATTATATTAATTAAAAACATACCCTCGGTGTATACGTGTGTACCATCAATAAACTCGCGTATTTCTAGCCGTATAATTACCGTTTATATAACTTGAGCACTACCAATAGCTCCTACTTGCTAATGTCATAATCTTAGTAAATCATACTAACAATGTTAAGTGTCTAGCATTTCTCTCAGAAATACCTGAGTGTAGTTTCGTAAAACATCTCAGTTAAATGGATCAAAGTCATTACATATTGTTTAACATATTATGTTTCTCGTTTTAGATATTAATCAAGATTACCAAACGTAAACATGCATCATCTTGACTTACATTTGGGCATGGCCATGCAAACAATTGATTAATTTAGAAAGGGGCCTAGTATTATCACACTCTAGAAAATAAGTGGAGGAACAAATTCTATTTTGACTGCACATGTCATTCATATGCATCATATCACTTTCGAAAATAGCCTTTAACTACCTTATTCAGGACAACATTTAGCTATAAGGAAGAAAGCAATATCCACACATGCAAGACCTACTTGCATCTCAAGTTTGAGGATGAGTAAAAATAACCTCTTGCGAAATTTCACTTAATGACGTTGATCCATAAAGTGGTAACTCGTAGGGTGGAGAAATCCAATATCCGCAACACGTGGATAACAAATGAGTTTGACGGACACATCCTTTAACATTCATCTAGTGAGTGTTACTAATTGCTCATATATGTCTTAGTTCAACAATACTCCCGTATTGTTGATCAACAATGGATAAACTTTAGAATATAATATAATAATATACTCATGGATTAAACATGCACATTGTTAGTGCAAACATTATGATATTTAATCTATACAATCTCGTTTGTTTTGATTGATGACAAACATGTAACTTATAATACACAATGTCAAATGTACAAGTTACTCGTAATCACATTTTTCCTCAACATACACTCAACACCTCTCAACGTCTCGTGTCCTCGTATGATACAACACATGTTCGTACATGTTTGTTATGTTGCATTATGATCAAACCTCTTAGCAAACCATTTAGAATGTTTAAAGTACTTATAGAGTCATTTAGTATTTTAAAGGTTAACCATTCTATTTCGAACCTCATTTTATATTTTGCATATACAAGTATTTTTATACAAATGCGTCACTTTTATTTTTACACTACAGTTTACGTACAAATATACATTTTTATTTTTACAAGTAAACTCATCATATTTTTCATATAGATACTAAAGTTTACTATTCTACTTGACAAAATACATTTTATTTTGACAAGCACTTAACTAGACTTTTTATTTTACAAAATAGTAATTAGACATTTTATTAAATGGTCATATTTTTAATGAACTTTCATAATACATTAAATCAAAAAGAAAAATGTATTTTTACATTATGCATAGCGTCATCACAATCTATCAAGTCACTGCAAATATCTTGGTTAGATCATAGGAAAGATATTAGGAAGATTTGGAAAGATTTTATGCAAAATCTTAGATTTTGTGAAAAATCCAAGATTTTGTCTCACAGGCCCAAAGACCTTTTTTTTTATTATAAAGGACGGACCCTTTAAAAGGAGTCCGTGTAGTCCATGGGTCATTGAACTTGTTTCGCTATAGATAGAAACCCATTGTTCACTCATTTCCTCACCACTTCAAAACATATTTTCTCTATCATCTTGCATACATTTAGATAAGTCATTAACAATAGAGTAACATACATTAAACACCTTCATCATCATGATCATAATGCTTCTAACTTTCATTATGTTGTAAGCATACTCCCGATTTGATCCTATGAAGCAAGCTCAAAGATTTTGCGTCTTCATCTACTACAAACATACACATATGAAGATCTACCACAACAAGCTTATAGAACTTGTGATCTTCATCAATTGAAGGCTTCCTATCAATGGAAGTTCATTTAGAATTAGTCATTTATATCCATCATACACTTGTGTCATGCATCATCATTGTAAACATTACTGTATCATCATAACATTTTCACCAAACTAGATTAAATGGTTTATGTGTTTGTGCCATAAAACACAACTTTGTTATGTTGGGTCTTAAAACATAATGGGAGTGGTTGTACCCAGGAAAGAACTCAACATCTAGCTTAGTGTCAAAAACATTTTATAGGCGACATTAGGTTGGTTCTACCTCGAACTAGAACCCGATATTTAGCTTTGTACCAAAAAAGTGTAAGCGGCGTGTGTAAAGTTTTCTCCGCCAAGAAGGGAGGTTGTTGATTTAGTGAAGTAACTCTCTAGTTTGGTACTCGGGGAGTGGAGTAGGGCGGAGAGGAGCTCCGTGACTGAACCACTATAAATCCTCGTGGCTCTTATTTTCAAAACAAATGGTTTTTAAAATGGAGTATGATCCATGTATCAAATTACCAATGAAGCGAAATATAATATGAAAAGTGTTTCGCCAATTATACTTAGAAGTGTTGTTGTTAAATATACCTTCGTTTACAAGCTTGAAGGTTTCCTTGAAAAATAAAAGAAAATGTTTCCTAAAAAAATTTGTAAGTGTCGTATTATGTGCTCAGAGCAAATTTACGAAGAAATATGGTTTTGAATGGAGCGTTTGAGATAACTACAAATTTAGTTAAAAAATCATCTCCATAAATGTTTAGATAAGTCACATAAGTAGAAATGATGTTAAAATATGTGTAATATATGTTCACTATCAAATCTAGTGAGTCCTACACATTTTTGCTATGCGGAAATACATTTTTTTTTCATTCTGTGAAATTTTGTCACAAAGGACCACGGATCTCACGGAAACCTTTGAAGGGGTCCTTGCCCTTTGGAAAAGGGGTCCATGGTCTGAACAGAATAAAATTTTTGCAAACTTCAAAAATTCATAACTAATTAACCGTAATTTCGTAGTAGTCGCGCCACCTATCATTTTAAAGGGAATTGAGTACACTTTTATTTAAAAATACTCTCATGGCCTTAGTTTATTTCAAATGTATAAAATAAACCAAATGCTAAAGTGCTTCAAAACTATTAAGTTTCATTTTGACATATAAACTCAAACTTTTAAGTCGGGAAATTTAAGTTGGTATTCTTTGAAAACTGATATTCTTTCTTTTGAAACTAAAGTATTTGGTCATATTTATAAATATAAAGGAAACTAATCAAGCTTGTTATATGTCATCATATTTAACACAAAGTGACAAAAAGTATTTTCCTTTTTGCTATGCTAAATGACTAATTGTTTTGGTTTATATTGTTTGCATATATGTTTCTTGCTTAATGCAAATTTTTGTTTGCACTTGTTTATTTGTGTAACATAAGTGTCAATATTGCCATGTTATTTGTTCCCTTGTTTTTCGATTTCATGTTTATGCACATTAGGACTTTTGCTAGATTTTGTGCACTAAGTTAGAAAATTGTTCTTGCATTGCTTATAGACTTAGATAACTTTCTTTGCGTATGTTATATTAAAATATTGAATAATTCACTTAAGAATGAGAACTAAATAAGCTAGTCATGTACTTTGAAAAATGATGTTTTGCAGAATCTCCCGCCTATGAATTCAAGTGTTAAAATGTGTCACTACTTCCGATGATAGTCTAAACATATAGGGTGCGTTTAGTTGGAGAACAAATTCTCTTATTTTCTATCTCTAGTTTTGTAAAAATTTGGAAGGAGAATTAATTTCCACAAAACACTTGAAAATATAGAAAACGCGTTTAGTTGATGTTTCTATTTTCTGTTTTGAAGAAAGAGAGTGAGGATTGAGGGTTACAAACGGAAAGTCAAATTCAAAATTTGTTTTGTAATTTTCCTTGTTAAGTTAGGAAATAGGGGAGTTTGTGTTTTGCAAAACATTTTGTTGGAAAACGTTGATTTGAACGCGATCTCTGTTTTCCTTGTTTTCCACAAAACATTTTGTGGAAAACAAGGGTGTTTTCCCTCAACTAAACGCAACCATAGTATCTGTGAAAAAGGTGTTTGGTACAATAACTAACAAATAATGTTTGAACTATTATGTGCTTTGTGGGATGATAACTTTGCTACTAATCTATTATGTGAACTAACCGCTCATCTTGCAGGTAGATAACATTGTTATGTTATGAATTTTCATTTTTCACATTTTGCAAAAATTTCTATAATTTTCCTTTAGATTATCTATGCATAAGTTAATATGTGTTATACAGCCTGATACTCAGTCACAAACAACTATAACACACCTTCTAGGTAAAATTACGGGTTTAGAATGGGTTAAAATGGGTTAAATTTGTCCTCTGTGTTAAAAACCACACTCACACGACCACGGATAGGACGATACCAAAAATTTGGGACTGTCCTCTATAATTTTTGGGTCCGTTTAATAATACATACACGGACTGGACGGAACCAAAAATTTGGATCCGCCCCTTAAAAATTTTGGGTCCGCCGGTCACTTCAGCAAAACACCATTTTTCGTCTACAAACCCAAGACTTTAGATCATCCATGTTTTGACCCTAGTATGCTTTTCACTTATATTATAACACATTAGGATCAAATAACCAAGTTTGCAACAATAAGATATGAATTTCTAATCAAAATTTGAAATTTACCAAAAATGGACCCAAGGTACCTTTTCTGGATAAAGGAAAGTCCCCTAAAAAGGGTACCTTGAGGTCCATGGGTCTCTGAGCTACAAAATCTTGTAATCATTACCCACATTAACTGCATTCTTCCATCCTTTACCCATTAGCTTGACTTGTTTTGTGACTAGACAGCTTCCTAACAAATTCGGACTCATTATTTGCAAAAATAACATACAATATCAAAATCACAAGTCTAACTAGATATTATCTTGTATCTACATATGTTTCCTCACTTAACTAACATGAAAATAATGAGTTATCCTTCAAGGCAATAAGGATTTACATCGAGTCATAACTCGCACTTAAGATGTCTTACTATCCTTGAGTGCGATCCAATCTCAACAAAGTAGGATTGACAACTTAAGTATTTCGTTTTAAATATTCATGTAAATTTGACTTGCGATTGTAGTCATTAAAAGTCATATCCAAAAAATCAACACCCAAGTATTTTAACAGCATATGTTAAAACACTTATCTTAAAACGACTCAAACACTTATCCCACTTTGACACCTACTGTGGCACTTATCTCACTTTGACACCTACTGTGGCACTTATCTCTCTTTGACACCATCTGTGGCACTTATCCTAACACGAATCTTCACCAATAAGGATTTCATCACCTACACGTGATGAATAAGTCATCAACCTAAGTACTCTCATATCACAACAATCCTATGACATCACCACATCCCTATTAGACATACTAGAGGACCTACCACAATCCTTACCATCATTTGAATCCATTGAGCGTATTGCTCAAAAGGCCCCTAGTCCAACACTCGTGCCGGATTAAATGCACGTTGAAGAAACTCAACCATACTTTTCCACGATACTCCTTGTCATTTTGAACTTCGGTCAACAAAATGTCATATCCATTAAACCATAAATTAAAATTTAACAACATATGTTGAAATGCAATCTCAAAGCAAAACCTCGCAAAACATGCACTCCAAGCGACAATGCCCCTTGAGGAGTATACATAACAAACTCGAGTGGATCCCTCTTTTCATTATCAAGTGAATATAATCACCTTAAGACCGAGTATATTTAGGATATGACTATCCAACTCAACCAACATTTCTCTGGATACTTTGGATCTTACCTAACTTTAATATTTTTCTCTATACCCACTTCTGCTTCAAACACATGTTGAAATTTTCATTTCAAATATTTTAGCTTCAAATCTTCATTTAGGAAAACATGATACCTAAGAATCAATGTGTTAAGTGTTCCTTTTGTTAAAAGAGCAATACCGGGTAATGTACTCCCTACGCATCATTCTCTCCTTGTAACATGAACGGTTGTGTAACAAGAGATATCATTACACCTCATTGGCTAAATGGTCTTGAACAAACTTTTTCTATGAACTAGTATATCTCCTTCATCTTGTCATAAGCATGATAACTTTATCCCATTAGATAATCTTACTTGTTTAGACATACAATTTGTATCCATTTCCTTTCAAGAGTGCATCATAACCAAACCTTGCTCATAATATAGTTCAAGCCTTGCACACATCTAAGGTTAAAACTTACACATCTCTAGAGTATACACAAGATCTACTGAGGTAAGAAACCTAACTGAGATTCTTGTTGGAAAACACTCCAAAGAGCATTCTTAAGAACATTCTTAAATTGACATATCCCATCCCCAAACATAAACACATTTCTTTATCTAAAGTACACACTTCAACTCAACATAAAAGATGTCATCCATTAGATCACGCAATAAGCTATCTAATTCGAACAACCTTAGATTCCAAACACAAGATTGAAACATATTGTTTGCTTCTAAATGTTGACACACCTTTGTTAAATTCTTATGTATAACATGACATCTTCATCACCTTAGTTATAATACATTTAGTTGAGTCACATTAAGCCAAGTATTAATGAGACAAATCTAATCATCATCATTACTCTTAGGTTGAAAATATGATTTTACTCTCGTTAGTTTATTAAGACCATTTGCATTGCACATACATGTGTTGATTACATGTTCTTGTTTGATACGATTAATTGTCTTGACATTATATTAGTATTTGATAACTATTTGATTGATAGTCAAATGTGTAAACCTTAGTAAGTTTTTATCTTTATAATGCTCGTATTCTTATATGTTTCGTGCTACAAAATGTTAGACATGAAGCGTATGATATTTACATTTTCATCCCTTATATGATGTTTCGCATGATTAACGTGTTACTTGTGAACTCATAATATGTCATTTTGATACATGATGATTTTAATATGATGTATCTATGTTTGAAAGCTCTTGTCTTTTGTTGGCATTCCTTATATCTATCCATAATATGGTCTAAATGATACATGCTCAAAAATGTTATTACCTAAACATGGTTTGCATGAATTCTTTATCTTGCTTCTTATGTGACATTGTAACACAATTTGTTTGCTATGTGTGAACTTATATTTTGTCTAAGTGCTTTTGGTATGATAAACTTTTATAAGTCATTTTATCTTACGAATTAATCACATATATTTTGTTTTTATTTACAGCTATGTAAAGTTTGTTTAAGTGTCTACCCTAATGACAAAATAATTTTCACAATGAAGTGTTCCTAATAATGTAATAATATGATTGTTTGTCTTGATGCTATCTTGTTGTGTGGTGACTTTATTTCTAGTAATCAAATATATTGATAGGATATTATCTTATGTGATAAGGATTTAAAATGTACGCTTTTAAAGGGTCATTAAGCCTTAAATCGACATATTTTATATTCGTTACTGCTTAAAATCGTTCCATTTCACTTTTTAGGTCTTTTGGAAGAAAAATGATGGAATAAAGCATATTTGGACGAAAAGGAGCGAAAACATGAAGCAAATGACAAAGTCAAGATCGAAGACACTCAAAGCCTGCTCATTACACCTGACAGTGTCCCATCCAAAGAGCAACGCCGTCCCTCTATGAAGACTTGATCAAAAAGTGCACGCGACGGCTCAGTGGAATTTCTGGTCCTAAAGCCTGACGGCGTCACGTCTAATTTCTAGAAGGCGTCAATCATGCTTTTTACACCAGACGCCCAAGATCCAAGATTCAGACGACGTCCTGCATGAAGACTGACGGTGTCACAACTCTCAAGTGACGCTGTCCCATCGATGACTTGGCCCAAACGAAACCCTAATGACGGTGACCTGAAAAAGTCGCTAGCAAAAGGCGACGCCGTCGCGATTGTAAATCTATATATAAAATTCTATTTATTTTGTATTTTAAGAGGTAGAATTTTGGAGAGCAAACCCTAAATCAGTTGTAGTCCGACTTTGACGGTATTCTAGTGTCCCATACCCTATTTTACACATCAAGATAAGTTTGTTATTCCAATTTATCATTATGTCTACCCCATGTTCAATTTATTGTGTGTATGCTTGCTTGTTTAACATGTCTAGCTAAATTACTTATGTGTTTGCTTAGATCTATGAAACCTAGTTATTAATTGTTGTTAGGTTGTCTCTTGTCTTAATTGATAAAAGCCATAGGAGTGCGACTAGGCTATCGCTGTGTTTATTGCGTGAGTGTGCTTTTTGACGATAGGGTATTCGGGGAAGATAGTATTATACTTGCCGACCCTGTGTATTCTATAGGAGAGATACATTCATAGAACTAGGGAATACACACCCCCTACGACTAATAGGAATACAACACGTTAAGATAAAGAAAGTGAGAATTCAACCGACCAATAAAAGATAACTAGGGAGTAATAGTATCTAAGTGAACACATCTTAATCATCATACGAGCACACCTCAATAAATATAAACTAACCATAGGTTAATTAGATAATTAGTTAAAGTAGTGAAATCGGTAGAAGTACCACCCCCCAATCATATACCCCGAGATTTTACCTTTGCTTTCTAAAAAACCATAAAAAGAATAAAAAGAATCATCCTCAACCCCACCTTCTCATCATAAATCTCTTTCTAGCATTCCTATTCCCCTAGAGAACGATATCAATCCCCGAGGCTTACCCCATACTACACTACAACGATTAGGTTCACTGCCTAGAGGGTTGAAAAGCTTGCTAGTAGAAAAGGAGGTTTTCTCGACCCCGAACCCTGCTATCAAGTTTTTGGAGCCATTTCCAGGGAATAGAATAGCTAGTTAGACTTCTATCTTGTTTAGGTTCCTTTTCTTGATTCCTATCAAGTGAGATTTTTCTCATTTTCATTAGCTTCCTTGTAGTCTATCCCCCCTTCTTTGTGTTTTTGTTCGTAACCTTGTCACTTATCACCATGGGTGACAATCCACCACCACATCAACCACTTCCACTCAACCCACCACCACTTGACCCGCCAAGAGGCCGTACTCTTGGTGAATATTCTAGACCGAGCCATCAAGGCTATAGGAACACCATTGAGCTCCCCATTCAAGCTCAAACTACGGCCCTACGATCTGACACCATCCGGTTGGTGCAAAATAGATGTGCATTCCATGGACTTCGTTCCAAAGATCCTAATCAGCATCTCAAGGATTCCTTGCCTTCCATTGACTCACAACCTTCCAATCGGAGGATGCTCGAACTTGAAGATCAAGTCAAATTCCTAATGAGCTCCTACGAAACTCCTAAGCCTTTACGCCAAGTGAACAAAATCACTCTACCTTGTGAATTATGTAGTGGTCCCCACAACACTCGTGATTGCACAAGACTCCCCGAACAAGCTTTTGCGAACTACGCCTCCACGCGTACTGATGGAGCGGGAGAGAAATGGTACACTTTCAAGCCCGAGCAAAACAACCTAGAAAATTCCTACAACCCCTCATGGAGGAACCACCGTAACCTTAGGTGGAACCAAAACTCAAAACCGCCCCAAAACAACTCATCTAGTCCACCCAATAGGTCCCAACCAAACCACACCTCCTACAACAACCCCCCAAATACCGGAACTTCCACTAGTCTTGAGGGAATGGTGTCCAAATTTATGTCATCTCAAGAAGCTCTATTGACTAAGCTTGAAGCCGATTTCAAGCAACGAAAAGTGAGATGACAACCAAGCTCGACACCCTCTTAAAATCCTTCAATAACCAGGACGTAGGAGCACTCCCAAGTGACATTATAAAGAACCCAAAAGTGAATTCGATTTCATTGACTTCATGTTCTTGCTCACCAAGGGAAAGTGCATATCCATGCCCCTTGCATCCACAAGTCCATTTGGTCAACGCCATCAACAAGGGTTCCAAACGACCCATCATGAGATACCAACAACCCGAGCCGACGGTCCATCCAACTCTTAAGACACCAATCAATCAAGAACCCAAATCTACTCTAGAAGAGGAGTTTAAGGAGCTCCACCAAGAAAAACTGGTTCTTGAAGTCTTGACTCATGCACCTTACTATAATGCCTTAAAGATAAATATGAGCAAGAACTAAAACTAGGAGAACGTGGGTCCACCTTTGTGCAAAACAAATTACCAAAGAAGTTAGATGATCCCAGGATTTTCATTCTTCCATGTAGCATTGGAAATTATAAAGCTTGCGACACATTAGCCGATCTAGGGTCAATCATCAAACTTCTTCCGTTGTCCCTCCACAAAAGCCTTAACCTAGGTAAGATAGAACCAACGGAAACAATCTTAGGTTTAGCGGACGGTAGTATTGCATATCTGGTAGGGATAATGAAGGACATGGAAGTACACGTAGGTCGATTAACTCTTCTGGCGGATTTCCATGTTCTAGACATGAATAAGGACCCGACATGCCCATTGTTAGTTAGAAGAGGATTCTTAGCTACCGCTAGTGCCATAATTGATTGTAAGATGTCTAAGATAGTGGTAGGAGAAGGGAGTGCTAGGTCAATTTACGATGTCAAGAGGCATTCCTACTACAATGAGGGTGAACAAATACCTTAAGAGATGATGTTGGATAGAAAACCCTCTAGATATGGACCTTGGACCAATAGAGACTTTGTAGGCCCTCAATGACCTTTCTATCTTGAAGAGACCTTCATGAGTAACTCAACTCTCAATGAACAACAATTAGCTAGGGACATTAAAGTGAACCCATTCGAGGATACTTTAGTGTTTAGGAAGATGACTGAATTCCTAGCAACATGGCCCATTAATCTTAGTATGAATTGGTGGAAAGTTGAGAGTGAGAAGGCTAAGTATAATTGAAGTTGGGATAGACCACCTAGTGATGGGAATGGAGAGTGGCACATTAGGATGACAATCTATGATCCCAATGGTGAGAAGTTTGAAAAGATATACCGGACTAAGCGTACTAAGAGGAAATTAAAAGATAAGTTTGATCCCTATGACATTCTTGAGGGTAAAGTTACTTACATAGGTACGTAGGAGCACGACTTCGAGTCTAGCTATAAGACTCATAAATAAAGAAAAGCGCTTCGTGGGAGGCAACCCATGCTTAATTGTTTGCTTGTTTTGTTTTTTAATTTGCGTGTTTTATATCTTTTTCATTGTTGTTTATTCTCATGTTAGACTTTGTGAAAATGCTTTATTTTGTCTTTAACCTCGTCTTAATTACATATAAAGGTATTTTACAAAAAGATAAGTGTAGGGAAGATCATATATGTTTTTAAGAACATGAACATGAGAATTACAATAATTGAAATTGATATATTTGTGTGTTTGTTAGAGTCAAATGCTTGTATCGAGTCATAATAGATGTTTTGCAGGAATTTTTCCAGGTTTTAATGATGTAATTTTTCCAGAAAAAAATGCAACAGATCACTTTTTGTCAGGACAACCTGACGGCGTCAGGATAAGTCTGACGATGTCAGGCTATGTAGAAACAGAATGATCATTTTTCGTTTTCTGTGTAACTTGTAAATTTATGGAAATTCCCAAGTCTTAATTTTTTGGAAAAACTGCAAACATCCATTCCACAAGCATTATATCTTACTTGCTTTCTAGTGTAGTTGTGTGTCATATATAGTTTTACCGCTGATTTTACGCGAAAAAGAAACACATATTGGATGAAGCTTATTACTTATGCATTCTTCTTGGAAGATGATTTAACCGCAACTTCACACATATCCTACCGAGATAATCAGGAGAGTACTAGTTTCTTTTCCTTACTTACCATCCTTTATCATAACTTTGATACTTTCGAGGAACATTGGGGAAAATGTTCAGTTTAAGTGTAGGGAGGGAGAATAAAACGGGAACTTAGAAACTATTCACTCACTTGATCATTTGTCTTGTCCTTGGTAATTTGTGTAATAAACTATGAGAAATATTCGTTAGGGCAATTTTAGCACCAAATTTAAATTTTTTTATGACATTTACAAGCTAAACTTTAGTCTTAATAAAGTGTCTCAAGGATAAGAATTATATGACTAGCACAAAACCGGTTACCACTTAAATTCCACTCCAAAAATGTGAGGTTCTCCCCTAGATCATAAGGAATAAAAGCATTCACCTTTAATGCTTAGTGAGTGTACCGGTAGTATAATAGATTCTAGAACATGTTTTGTGATGCATTCCGAAATCTCTAGTGAGACTACACTTGTGTAGTTAGGAGTAACTAAATGATAAGAGGCATTAGGATAACCCTTGTTTGAAACCTGTATTATAATTACATCTTCCACATCATTTGAGTAAAACCCCTCAGAGCCTATCATTTTCGCGGTTCTCATGATGTTTTGGTTTTCCAGAATATCAATAAAGAGAATTGTTTACAACCCACCATCAAATGTACACCAAAATCGCCTTTGCCTACCTTGTATGCACTCATCTTTAGTGCATTATTGTTATCATTACTAAACCCTTAGTTCAATTATATAGTTACTTGCATGGTTGCTAAGTCAAGTCATATCTTTTGTACACAGTTTTGGGACGATTGAGACTCATGGGTTAAAGTAATATTTTAAGGAGTAACGGGAAAGAACGATAAATTCAAATTCCCTTTGTCTACGTAATTAAATACTCCAAGTGTTTTGATCTTTTCAAATCGGGTCAATTAGATTAGTTAAATAAAAACTCAAGTGTAGGGATGCTCTTATAAATCCCTTATATTTTGATGTTATCGTAGAGGATGATAGAGTAAAAAGGTGTGAAAAAAAATCAAAAAAAAGAGAAAAAGTGTTGTTAAAAAAAATGAAAGAATGAAAAAAACATACGGGCTACCATCCTACATCTATCATTTATGTTTATGTTTTTTAGTTTGTGTTTGTTTTATTTCAAGTTATCTAGTGTTAGTGAGTCGAGTCTTGGCTTAGCAACGCCACACTTTACATGCTTGTAACATAAGTTTTATGACTTGCCACCACTAAATATTCCCTATCCAACAAAACCATTTACTTCCCTACCCTAAGCATAATGTTACAACCCTTGTAAAGACATGTTAGATAGTTATTCCTAGGTGCTTACGCCAAAGCGGTGGAGGTTTGATCTATCTCAAGCTTGTGTTAATCTATGTACTATGCCAGGTAATGAGTGTTTATCTTCCATTTCCATTCATATTATATTTCATATAAACCCGAGAGATGAGAGAATCCAAACACCAATTGTGAGGTGCTAGTGTATATTTTCCGTGCTTGTTATGATTATTGTGGCGCTTTTACTTGTTTTAGACTATTTTAAACCAATGCTTCATGCCCCCTAACTTATAAATTAATTTGCCAAAAGCACATTTGCTTGAGGACAAACAAATACCAAGTGTAGGGATATTTGATAAGGATTTAAAACGTACGCTTTTAAAGGGTCATTTAAGCCCTAAATCGACATGTTTTATATCCGTTACTGCTTAAAATCGTTCCTTTTCACTTTTTAGGTCTTTTGGAAGCAAAATGCTGAAATGAAGCATATTTGGACGAAAAGGAGCGAAAACAAGAAGAAAATGGCAAAGTCAAGATCGAAGACACTCAAAGCCTGTTCATTACACTTGACGGCGTCCCATCCAAAGGGCGACGCCATCCCTCTATGAAGACTTGATCAAAAAGTGCACGCGAAGGCTCAACGGAATTTCTGGTCCTAAAGCCTGATGGCGTCACGCCTAATTTCTGGAAGGCGTCACTCATACTTTTCACACCAGACGCCCAAGATCCAAGATTCAGACGATATCCTGCATGAAGACTGACAGCGTCACAACTCTCAAGTGACGCCGTCCCAACGATGAATTGGCCTAAACGAAACCCTAGTGACGGCGACCTGACAGCGTCGCTAGCAAAAGGTGACGCCGTCGCGATTGTAAATCTATATATAAAATTCGATTTTTCTGTATTTTAAGAGGTAGAATATTGGGGAGCAAATCCTAACTCAGTTGTAGTCCGACTTGGACAAAGATTCTAGGGTCCTGATGAGTGTCTAAATACTCATCATTTTGCATGTTCTAAATCAGCAAAATCATCCTAAAACACTCAAAAATGCATTAAAATGATGAAAATATCACAAACAAGTGTTTTATGTGTTTTAAATGCAAAAAAGATCAAAATCAGATGAAAAATGATTCAAGTTTGCAAAATTGGCGCTTTTTAGTCCCCCAAGTTTTAAAAGTTGTCAAATCTAGTCCCTGGAATTCAAAATGTGAAGTTTTGTCATTCAAGGTCCCTGAAATCTTCTAAGTTGTTAAAAATGGTCCTTGAATGATTCTTTGGTCAAATGGCGGAAAAGGTCCCTAAACTTTGAAAATTGCAAATATAGTCCTTGGACATTTTAAAATGGAATTTTATGCAAAAAGGGTCCTTGTACTATCAAAGTTTGTCAAGTTTAGTCCTTGTGATAAGTTTGGAAAAGTGTTATTTTCAGTCCCTCAAGTTTGGAGAATTTGCAACTTTAGTCCTTGTATACTACTTAAACCAAACGGACTCATTTTAATATACAAAGCCCAATCCACCACCGCCCTAAAATGCATATCCAAGCCCAATCTCACCTTGACCCTTGACCCCTTGGTCTTGACCCTTGAGCCCCAGGTCAGAATACATTTTGGCCCCAGCCAAAGCCACCAAGTAACCCCTGGTATTATTAAACTCCGGTCAACGAAAGTCAAACAAATAGAAATACCACTTCCCCACAGTAGCTCTCCTCTCTACCTTCTGTAAACCCAAAACTACCATGGTTTTCCCATCTTTTTTCAACCCCCTTACCTTGTCCCTCCACCTCCACTCAACAACACCAAAAGCTCTTAATTGATTGGAAACAAACCCATTAATGGTTATTTCAATAACCTGCTATGAAGAAAATGGCGCCAAAATCCACTTGGACGGTTTTGATGCATTTCAATGATCCAATGGCTCATATATGGTGGGAAGCAATCAGAGGACATCAAGGAGTGCAAAAAGTCTATAAAGAGGAGAAGCAATGTATCAATATAGTTAGTGTAATCTTTAATTTTAATGTCGTTTTTAGTTTAACTTTAAATTCCAGTGTAAACTTTAGTTTTCAAGTTTCATTTCAAGTAATTAAGTATAATAAATCTTTTTGAAGTTATCAATTCTGTTAATTCAAGTTTCCGTATGCATATTTACAAATTTCAAAAATCTCATGTTATGTTCCAATGTTGTTGTTAGGTGTTATCATGGACTAAATAAGCACATGTAAGCTCCTACATAGCTTATAATAGCTATTAGATACACTAAAAATTCAGTTTAGAACAAAATCAAAAATCACCAAAAATACAAATTAATTAGTGAAAAAATCAAAAATCCATTGGAAATGGTGTACACAGCTGGAGCAGGGTAAATCTTGGATGGCCTTGGGTTAGAAGCTTAGTGGTAAGCCTATAGGAGTGATCTTGATCTTTGGTTCTCAGTTTGTGCTTGGACTCATTTGTAAGCCTTTGCTCAACTTGGGTACTTCATTGTTTTGTGTTGTTATTGTTCTTATTTAATGCTTATTCAGTCTCATGTAATGATATTATAAGGCCTATAATCATTTCATGGTTTTAATTTGTGTTTAGCTTTGAAAATCATCAAAACAGTTATATCAAGTCTTGTTTGGATTTGTGAGTTAAACTGTGTTAGAGGTTGTTTGAGTGGCTTCTTGTTATTGTTTTATATCACACTTGGTTCTAATAACTCAAGCAAGTCATAAAAACCAGTCCTTGATTCATCTAAAAGTCAAAATACCTTTTGATTCTATCTTGGTGCACTAAATTTGGATCTTTTTAATGATATATGATCATGATTTTGAGTTCATAAGTTGTTATCATTGATCAAGTCACTATTTCTAAACCTTAAAACAACATAATCAGTGCATAGAATCAGTTCAAAGTTCATATTAGTCAACTTATTTGGTTTTATCAAAAGTCAAATTTGTCATTTCTGGTCGCTTTGAATAAACTTTAAGATTTCAGTGTGAGTGTAATATTGAGGTTTAGCTTAAAAGCTTTTGGGTTATCAAAGTTTAGTTGCTAAATAAAATTATAAAAATATTAGTTCTCTCAAGTTGCTCACCTTTTAAGTGCTTTTAACTAGCTTATTGTTGGTAAATTGTTTGAAAACCATGCTCGTACATGCTGGGTAGTCACAACTTATCTCACATAGAGCTTATTAGTTGCTTAAATCTTTGGTTCTTGGTTCTTTGGTAGCCAACCTAACCATCTTGAGGTCTCAAGCCTTCTTTTCAATTTCTAGCTTGTTTACTAGCCGCTAGTGTTTTATTTTAAATAATTACTCAGTCACTGCTCTGAGTGCCGCATCGGGCTCAAGCGGCGAGTGATTTGTGTCATCTTCTACTAAGCTCACCAAAGCTCTATAGTTGTCCATAGCTTTTGATCTTTGTTCTTTGGGTAGCCACATTTGAAATCTCAAGCGGTTTTCATTTTGAAGCTTGTTTTGGTAGAGTCATATAAGCTTAAACTTTGTCCATTTCTGGCCCAATTCTCGGTTTGTCATAAGTGCTTATTCGCTTATTCTGGCTTATCGATTATCGGTGCTTCTTTTGTGTTTTCTACCTTCATTTAAGTAGCTTGTAGCTTATTTTATCTTGTTTGAACTTTTATTTCAGTTTGTCACTTGTTTGCTTTTTAATTCATCAAATAAGCTCATTTTCATAATCATGAGCTCATAAGCTAGTCAAACTGCTTATTGTAGTTTTGTAAAATTTTTGTGTTTATTAAAGTTTCATATTTTTAGTATTTAAGTAGTTTTCAAAAAGAAAATCCAGAAAAATCTCAATTTAAAAATCAGTGATAGTGTTTATTTAATATTTCTTAGCTTTTTGAATTTTCTTTTTAGCTTATTAATAAGAAAATCTTGTTTTTTCACTTTTGTTAGTTTTCTGTCATCATATAATACTTTTAGAAAAAGTTTCATAATTTTCCTAATCTTTTTAGTATTTATTAGAATTTTAAATAGTTAAAAATAGTAATTAATTAGTAAAAAATAATTAAAAAGCATAAAAAAATATCTTTTCAATTTTAAAATTAGTTTTATCATATTTTAGATTTTTCCAAGTTAAAATTTTATTTTTCCAGGTTTATTTTCTATTTTCTAGCATTTAAGTGTATTTTAAATAATAATTAATTAGTAATAATTAGATAAAAAGTGTGAAAAATATATTTTTAGTTTTAAAATTAGTTTTATAATATTTTAGATTTTTCTGAATCATAGTTTTATTTTTCTAGCCTTATTTTGTATTTTCTTCTATTTTAGAGTATTTTTAAATAGTTAAAATAGTTTTTAATTAATAATAATTAATTAAATAATGGTAAAAATAATTTTCTTTTTCTAATAATTTTCTTTTATTTTTAGGATTCCAAAAATGTCATTTTCATATTTTTAGGTATTTTATTTTTTTTAGATTCACTTTTTATTTTTGTACGTATAAGTAGTTTTTAAACGTACTTTCACTTTTGGCGCTTTTATCTGATTGTTGTGCTTTCCAATCTAAGATTCTATTCCATTCATATCAATCAAGAGTGTAATAATTCATCTAAAACCTTATCGATCACTATCCTAGTGATCATTCTATCATCTCGATCTAGTGTTTACACACACCATGAGTCTCAGAAGATTACTTAACGACGAGAATTCATTATATTCTCCCGGACTTCATTGTATTTGTGTTTTAAGCAGTTTTAAGCTTCTTACGGTTAGTCATTCACAAGTGGCTAGCTTGTGTGAGGTAGCTTGATGGTTTAGCACAGATCAGGTCCCATACCCTATTTTACACATCAAGATAAGTTTGTTATTCCAATTTGTCATTATGTCTACCCCATGTTCAATTGATTGTGTGTATGCTTGCTTGTTTAACATGTCTAGCTAAGTTAGTTATATGTTTGCTTAGATCTATGAAACCTAGTTATTAATTGTTGTTAGGTTGTCTCTTGTCTTAATTGATAGAAGCCTTAAGAGTGCAACTAGGCTATCGTTGTGTTTATTGCGTGAGTGTGCTTTATGACGATAGGGTATTCGGGGAAGATAGTATTATACTTGCCGATCCCGTGTATTCTATAGGAGAGATACATTCATAGAACTAAGGAATACGCACCCCCTACGACTAATAGGAATACAACGCGTTAAGATAAAGGAAGTGACAATTCAACCGACTAATGAAAGATAACTAGGGAGTAATAGTATCTAAGTGAACACATCTTTAATCATCATACGAGCACACCTCAATAAACGTAAACTATCCATATGTTAATTAGATACATAGATAATTAGTTTAAGTAGTGAAATCGGTAGAAGTACCACCCCCAAATCATACACTCGAGATTTTACCTTTGCTTTCTAAAAAACCATAAAAAGAATAAAGAGAATCATCCTCAACCCCACCTTCTCGTCGTAAATCTCTTTCTAGCATTCCTATTCACCTAGAGAACGATATCAATCCCCGAGGCTTACCCCATAGTACACTACAATGATTAAGTTCGCTGCCTAGAGGGTTGAAAAGCTTGCTCGTAGAAAATGTGGTTTTCTCGACCACGAACCCTACTATCATTATGCCTTCTATATTTTTGACATCTTTTGTCACTAACTCACTTGTTTTGTAGGTTGATAACAAATCATTTGTTATCTCACTTTGTTCTAACTATTATATGCTCATAATTTTAATCCCTTTATTGTTACGTAGATTACCAATATGTTTTATAGGACCTTTACTATTGTATATAAGTTTAGAGCGTGTAGAAATAAGTATAGAAATATGGGAATACATTTTAAGTGGCCAAAATAGCCACTACATGTTTCTGTATCACAGAGACTCACGAACCCCATTTACAAAGGGGCGGACCCTTTCGAAAGGGCCCGCGTAATCCGTGGTCATCTGCAGTCCCAGAACATCTATCTTTGATGATTATTTATTAAATTCCTCTTCTTTTAACTAGTTTATTTCCAAATCTCATAATTTGATTCACTTACTTCCTCCACTATTTAGTTATAACAATACTTCAAAACCACACACCTTGTCTTGCGATTATCTAGCAATGATAGAGAAGAGCTACGTGACTTCAAGGATGAAGTTATTTGTATGCTAACCAACATCCTTAAAAACATTACTAAGCTCAGCGCTTTTGTTAACTAAAAAAACATTCTAAACACTTTATTGACTTTCCTTATTTGATACATTACACATTATGTTAGATGTCCACCGATTAAGGGGAGAGAAATTCATTCACACAATTGTAATTTGTCAAACTATAAGAAAGCATAATCATGTTTCTTACACCCTAAAATAGCAACACATAGGTACACACCACTTTGCTAAAACCAGTTCACGAAATCGCAAGTGGTTCAAGTTTTTGTAACCCATTAACACAAGTTTGCACCAATACCTCATCAAGTGAAAAACACATCATATGTTTGACAAAGTTCTTATCTACACAACCAAACAAGCCTATGATTTTTCTTAACTAGCACCTCACAACTCCATTTTCTAGAACATCATCAAGAATATCATCCCTTAATACATATCATGCATGTCATTGTCAGGGCAAACGATATATTAATCAAAATTATCATTACTAACACTTTATCAACACATTGGTCTATCCAAACACTCTCCCGTCATATGATGTCATCCTCATCCTTATATTGGCACTTAGTGTTTTTATTTTTAGATTTTTCATAAGGAATTCATGTTCCTAGGTGCATATTGTCTTCATTTCCTTTTAATTCTATTCAAGCATATATTATGGCATGATACATCATCTTGTTAGATGATAATATCGTAAAAGATCATATCGGTCAAAATCATGTTAGTACTCTCTGTCCCAATGTCACTTGGAATAGGTCATTTTTTGTGTCAATCAATGAACGAATTTCATTCTTGTTAGCGTCAATGACATCGGTCAAATCATAACCTTAAGCATCATTGAATAACATTGTCTATTTACATTCTCTTTTTCTTATTGAAAATTGACATTCTGAAAGACATATTCCTTTTGTGAATTTCAGACAAGGATTGTATGAGTCCATAGTTTCAACATTTTTTATTCGTTATAGCTTTTGCTATACACACGAGTTTCTGATTCCTTAATAGTTTCCTACATTATCACCACCACCTTCCTTCATCACTTTCACTAATCATCACCACCATGGATTAGCGAAAAACTTACTTTTATCAATCTTGAGTCATATACCGAGCTATCACCACAACCTCCTACGTATGCTAAACAAACACCAACACTAGCATCACTCACTCTAACTCATTCAAACTTTACTTCATCTTTATCTTTTGATGCATTATTTTCTAGGATTTTATTTTAGAGAATCATATTGCATTATTTTTTTTCTTTTCTTATAATTGTTTGAAATTCTTATTAAAAGACTACATTTCATGAGATATTTTATTTCAACATTATGGCTCTCTACTTTGAGTTGCTTGTCCTTATATTATTTATATATTGCATCATATATATACATCTTTTTGTATATGACTTCTTTGTCAAAGGACAAAGCATATATTTCACTAATCCTTTCTTTGTAGGTCCAAATCCATATTTATACTATAATGTGTGTGGCACACTTGTCAATGGACAAAAGTTGCTTAGATTATTTTTCGACAGTATATACACATTGATGTATAGCATTCTCGTCTTCGGATGAAGTTTGGATTAATCATTTTTTTTGTAGGTTCATCATCATATACACTCGGGTGTATATAGGATACTCATCAAAGGATAAAGTTTGCATCGATTACTTTCATTTTTCAAGGAGATTCTTAACGCTATCGAACAAGAAGGAACATCCATCAAACACTCACATTAGATCGTCTATACATATTTGTGTATGGACAAAGCTTTTATTGCACTAATTTTTATTTCGTAGGTTTATCTTGATGCCCTAAAGCAGGGGAGCTTCCGTCAAACATTTATAGAGTGCATCTTATACACACTTTGTTGTATATGACTTACTCGTCCAAGGACGAATATGGTTTTGCACTAATCATTTTTTGTAGCTTTTCATACCTTGATGCCTCGAATAACGGGGAGCAACCGTCAAGTGGGAGCATGCACGCATTCATCATCATTTCTATTCTTCGACACTCCTTGTTGTTGCGACAAAAAGGGAGAGAAGATAGTGTAACATAGCTCATCCACGTGTGTCGTTTGCTATGTATATTTTATTCATCATGTATTTCTCATTTTTTTTTTGTTTTTTGTTGCACAAAACTAACCTTGATGTAGGTTAAGCCTCTAAATTTGATCCATGGATCCATTACAAAACAAGGGAAATAACCTAGGGATGACGCAAGCTTGCCTTTTCGGGGAGAAATGAAGTTTAAACTCCAAGGACACGCCTTTTTTGTTTCGCAAAAAGGGGAGAAGAGTGTAAACGGAGAAGGTAATGTAAAGGTAGTACGGATACAAGTAACTTTTTACATTTTGACTATCTATTACGTTTACATATATTTGTCATCATCAAAAAAGGGGAGATTGTTAGTGCAAATATTACGATATTTAATCTAAACAGTCTCGTTTGTTTTGATTGATGACAAACATGTAACTTGTAATACACAACGTAAAATGTACAAGTTACTCGTAATCACATATTGTGTCAACATACATTCAACACCTCTCAACGTCTTGTGTCCTCGTGTGATACAACACAGGTTCGTACATGTTTGTTATATTGCATTATGATCAAACCCCTTAACAAACCATTTAGAATGTTTACTTTTAGAGTAATTTAGTATTTTATAGGTTAACCATTCTATTTCGAACCTCATCTTATATTTTGCATATACAAGTATTTTTATACAAATGCATCACTTTTATTTTTACACTAAAGTTTATGTACAAATATACACTTTTATTTGTACAAGTAAACCTATCATACTTTTCATATATATATATATATATATATATATATATATATATATATATATATATATATATATTAAAGTTTACTTATACTTGACAAAATATATTTCATTTTGACAAGCACTTAAATAAACTTTTTATTTTACAAAATGTTAACTAGAAATTTTATTAACTATTCACATTTTTAATTAACTTTCATAATACATTAAATAAAAAATAAAAATGTATTTTTACATCATGCATAGTATCATCACAATCTATCAAATCCCTGCAAATATCTTGGTTAGATCATAGGAAAGATTTTGGGAAGTTATGGAAAGATTTGGGTTTAATTTTAGAAAGATTTTGTGCAAAATCCAAAATTTTCTTTGACATGCCCAACGACCCCTTTTTTTATAAAGGACGGACCCCATAAAATGGGTCCTTGTAGTCAGTGGGTCACTGAGCTTATTTGTCTATAAATAAAAGCCCATTGTTCACTTATTTTTTCACCACTTCAAAACACATTTTCTCTATCATCTTGCATACATTTAGATCAGTCATTAACAATGTAGTAACATACATTAAAAACCTTCATCATCATGATCATAATGCTTCTAACTTTCATTATGTTGTAAGCATACTCCCGATATGATCCTATGAAGCAAGCTCAAAGATCTTGCGTCTTCATCCACCACAAACATACACATATAAAGATCTACCACAACAAAATTAGAGAACTTGTGATCTTCATCAATTAAATGCTTCCTATTAATGGAAGTTCATTTAGAATTAGTCATTCATATCATCAGACATTTGTGTCATGGATCATCATTGTAAATATTATTTTATCATCACATTATTTTCACCAAGCTAGATTAGATGGTTTATGTGTTTGTGCCATAACATACAAGGTTTGTTATGTTAGGCCTTAAATCATAACGGTAGTGGTTGTACCCGGGAAAGAACTCGGCATCTAGCTTAGTGTCGAAAATATTGTATAAGCGACTTTAGGTTGGTTCTACCTCGGACTAAAACCCGGTATTTAGCTTTCTATCAGAAAAAGTGTAAGCGACGTTTGTAAGTTTTTCTCCGCCAAGAAGGGAGCTTGTTGATTTAGTGAAGTAACTCTCGAGTTTGGTACTCGGCGAGTGGAGTAGGGCGGAGAGGATCCTCGTGACCGAACCACTATAAATCCTCATGTCCGGCTTGCACTTTCCTTTCTTTATCACTTTACTTTTATACTTGCACTATATTATTGCTTGTGATGTGGCTTAATGTTCATGCTTGTGTGACAACTTGTTTTATTATGCTTTATATTAGTCACATATAATAACTGGCACTTTCATATTACAACAAGATTCATAAGCTATTTGATACAAAAGATTTGAAGTTTTTAAACGGTAATGTATTCATCCCCCCACGTTTTCACACACATATATGACACAGTTGTTATAAAAATGAAACAATCATACCACATATATTAATTCATCGTATAAATAAAAACTGTTAATCATCCCGTTATCCAAATACTAAAAATAGATTTACATGTTACAACTAGCTAGTCGAAGTCAAATACCCCAAGCAAGTTCAGTATGCTTGGTACATGATAATGCCTTAGTAAAAGGATCAGTTAAGTTGTCATTTGTTAGAACTTTGAGAAATCGAATGTCACCCTCTTTGATAACTTCTCGAATATAGTGAGCTTTCATTCGAAAATGTTTGGTACGTTTCTGAACACCAAGTTCGTTGGTAATGATGAGTGTACCTGAATTGTCACAGTACATCTCCATAGGTTCTTTATTAGTGGGAACGACTCCAAGCCCATCAATAAACTTCATGATCCAAACAGCTTCTTTAGCAGCTATGTATTCAGCTTATGTAAAAGACATTGCAAGAGTGCTCTGCTTAGCACTCTTCCAGTCTATTGAACCTCCGTTAAGAACGAAGACGTATCCTGTCTGAGATTTTGTATCATCAGTGTCAGTCTCGTATCCAGCATCAGTGTAGCAAACGACTCTGAGCTCCCTTTAGAGATCACCACCATAAAAAAGAAACATATCTTTAGTATTCCTATGATACTTCATAATGTTCTTCACAACATTCCTATGACACTCTCCTGGATCTACATGAAATCTACTTGTGAGGTTCTATGCGAACGCCACATCAGGTCTAGTGTACCTCACTACATACATGATAGATCCTACAACCGAGACATAAGGAACTCTCTGCATGAGTTTCACCTCTGCAGGTGTAGAAGGACCTTGAGACTTGATTATGATTGTTTTCTCTTGCATTGGGATACTTCCACGCTTGGAATTCTCCATCTTATATCTATTTAAAATTTTCTCAATGTATTCATTTTGACAGAGTCTAATTACCCACTTAGATATATCTCGAAAGATCTTAATTCCAAGGAGGTATGCAGCTTCTCCTAAGTCTTTCATGGCAAAACACTTTCTAAGATAGGCTTTTTACAACTTGTAACATTGGAATGTTATTTCCCATGATCAATATGTCATCGACATATGATAACGCTCATTTTCTAAATATTTTAGCCCTGCTATTCGTTTGTTTATGCATATTATTTGGTTTTATTTATGAATATTTTATGCTTAAAAGGTACAAAAGATTTATTCAGGTTCAGGTACAACCATGCCTAAGGAAATAACATAAAAGACGAAGAAAAGTCGTCAAAACAAGAGCATTTGCACACAGAAAGATTCCATCCATAATAAAGACCTCGGGAAGACTTTCGAAGATAAAGATTCAAGTTATAAAGGTTCCCGAGCGTGAAGAAAAGATCAAGAGTTCACTAAAATAAGGAAGAGATGTTTACAAAGTTCATTATGGCACATCTTTCCAACCCATGGTTCAAGAATAACACGTAAAGTCAAAACCAACCTTGGGCTGTCAACTCCAACCGCCGGGATGTGATCTCAACTGCCAGGTTGGAGTGGACAGAAAGGTCCCAACCACCGGGTTGAGAATCCTAACCGCCCGGTTGGACCTAATAGAATGTTCCCAACTGCCAGGTTGAGAACTCCAACCGTGGGTTGCTGCAGAAAGTGTCTTCCAAAGTTGCATTTAAGTGTGGAATTAAGTGCCATTAACCTCTAGTCCGATCAAGTCCCCTCCATAACTAATATTTCATCCATTTTTATAACACTTTGTGCCCAAGAAACATGCTTGGTGACCAAGGATTATTCAAATATAAACCAGAGTGCTTGCTTAAGTTTTTAATTCATCAAATCATCATTTGATCATCATAAGAAATGGAAAACTCTCCCTTACACCATAAGGGCTGATTTTCTACAACTCTCTAAACCTAAAAGACCCTATTCACCCTACCATTTACAGAGGACGAATCCAAGTACAACTAAGAAGTTTTGGAGCGATTCTCTAGTGTGGTTAGAACGTGTATTGGTTGATTGGAGGCTCGTAGGATTGCTTTAAATCCTATTCTTTACTCATTGTAATTGCTACTTGGGTAGACCTTATTATTATCAATATGTTGAACTTTATGTTTCATGATTGGTTTCTTTGTGTTTCATGTGATGTGTTTGATAATGATAGTGTCTTAATGCTTTTTTGGTTATTATGAGAACTTGTGATAAAAGGATGTTTGGATTTTATTAGTGTTTGTTTGGTTTATGATGAAAAACATTATATTTGGTTAAATTGTAACTTGTCCTTGTTTATTGTTTTGGTTGATCATTGTTAGGTTTAGAGGCTGAAAGGATTCTCAATAGTGATTAGTTTCAATTCATTAGTCGACGAATGATTTTGGTCTTGTACCTTGTGACGGTTGTGCAAGAAACTTAATAAACAAAACAAGTAAAGGTTAATTGAGATTAAGGTCGAAATAAGTCTCTTGAATATGTTTTCTCATCATCTTTCAAGTAAATGAAACTTCACAAATTAATAACATCAAAGTCTATAGGTCGAAAGGATTCTTTGTTGTTATTGTTGGTTTAGGCATAGGCTCATGACATGACCTTTTGATTGAGGCTTATCCATAATGGATTTATAAAACACTAGACTATTATTATTGGTCTTATAGGTCGAAAGGATTACCTTCGATAATATTTTTTCCAAACTAAACATCCTAATATCCTTGTGATCACTTGTCCAATTATGTATGTTCTTTGTGTGCTTATATGATGCTTTCATAATTGCCTTTCTTGGTGGTTTGATCCGTGAAAATCATAACCACTACCTTTGTCACTTGCTTAGACAATCAAACAACACTTGAGTGCAACCAAGTCTCTTGTGATGACCTTGACTTACCAATCTCTAACTATACACGACAAGGGTATACTTGCGCGTGTGTTCCTACTTACCTGATAATTCTTGTTTATAAATTTAAAGCTTGTTGGAGCACATCAAGTTTTTGGCGCCGCTGCCGAGGACTTGTTTTGCACTTGTTTGTTCATTTGATTGTCTTCTTGTTTGATAGATTGTTTGTTTGCTTGGATGATTATTCTGGCATCATCAACATCAAGTTTTTGGCGCCGTTGCCGGGGATTTGTGTTTGTATCCGTGTGTTTGTTTGATTGTTGAATGGATTTATTGCTCGTTGGCTAATTTGTTTGAATTCTATATTGCTCTTGCTCATAAATGATTGTTTCTTTGCTCTTGTTAGGAATTAGAAATTCCAGGTATTAAAGAGTCGGTCACCTCAAGTATATGTAATCTTTAGAATGCTCGTAGTCTCAGTACTTTTATGTTAAGTAGTATTTAGTTTAGTAACACCGTGGAGGACGGACGGGTCTTTACCCACTGTATGCCTGATCCACAGCCCGTTGTGTGGCGTTTTATTGTAAGACTATAAATACTCTCTACCTTCCAAGGTAGAGAGTTGGAGCTCATAATAAGAATTTTCTTTCTCTCACTAAAGTTCCCTAAACCTCTAACTTTCTCTCTCTAGAATTCCACTTATACGCCTACTTTGTGATATGGTTTGATGTGTATGTGAAATCCAATATCCTACAATTGGTATCAGAGCCAGGTTATGTAGATATCTTACACATCTTTGGATTTCTAGTGGTTTTTAGGTGGTTTTTGAGTTTGAAAAAGTTTAGTGGTTTTTGTATCATTTGGTTGATTTCTTGTGTTAAAGCTTGGATTTTGTTAGTACTTTTGTGTTTAAAATCATCACAAGTGTTTAGGTTTTCATTTGGTAAGCT
Organism: Chrysanthemum makinoi; assembly: GCA_910596185.1. Taxonomy (NCBI): domain Eukaryota; kingdom Viridiplantae; phylum Streptophyta; class Magnoliopsida; order Asterales; family Asteraceae; genus Chrysanthemum; species Chrysanthemum makinoi. Next base: position 125,682,801 of record OU343221.1, on the reverse strand, counting down.
TGAATCATCTTGGTTGGGTTGTTTTTGGATTGAAAAGTGGTGTTTGTGAAGTTTTCTAGCTAGCGACTTGATCTACGGATAGCTTTTCTTGCTAGCGACTTGCTTTACATTTTGGTAGCGAGTTGCAGTTTGTGGAGTTAGCGACTTAGGCCTAGCGACTTGCCTAGTGAGACAAGCCGACAAACAGTACAAGTAGTGTAATCTCCACTACGGGTAGCGACTTGGTGGAAGTTAGCGACTTGTACTTTATATTGTTAGCGATTTGGTGTTAGCGAGTTGGTACCTAGCGAGTTGATATTTAGCGACTTGAATATTTAGCGACTTGGTGCTTAGCGAATTTCTGCCAAAATTTTGTTAGCGACTTGGATTGTAGCGAGTTGTTACATAACGACTTGGAACTTTAGCGACTTAGCACTTAGCCACTTGGTTCACAATTTTCCTAGCGACTTGAGTGATTTCCTTTAAATACGGTTTTCTCTTGATTCAGTAAAATCCCGTGAAAGAATCTATTTTCCGGTTTAATCATAGAGTTATAAAATCTCGTTTAACTTGTCATCATGTCTACCAACGTTCCTACAATCATCTCCACTGTTGCCGAGGATGTTCAAGCAACTGGTTCAGACACTCGTCCACCCATGCTTGACAGACCTGACTATGACTCTTGGGCTCAACGAATCAGATTGTACTGTCTTGGAAAAGAAAATGGGGTTAACATTCTCAAATCCATTGATGAAGGACCTTACCGAGTTAAGACTACTAGAGATATACTAGATACTGCTGAAGATGGAACTTTGATTTACGGAATGGACAGACCAAAGATGTATGATGAGCTTAACGATAAGGAGAAAAAGAGATTCGATGCAGATATCCGAGCTTCCAACATTATACTTCAAGGTCTACCAAAGGACATCTACAAGCTTATCAATCACAACACCGAGGCAAAAGCTGTATGGGATAATGTCAAGATGCTTCTTTTTGGTTCTGAGCTAACTGTTGAAGACCGAGAATCACAACTGTATGATGAATTTGAGCACTTCAAGATGAAACCAAATGAAAGTGTCTATGAGTACTATGTGAGATTTCATAAGCTGGTGAATGACATGAGGAACATCAGAATGACTATGCCTAACATTCAGGTGAACTCAAAATTTGTAAACAACATGAATCCCGAATGGCACAAATTTGTTACTTCTGTGAAGCTCACTAAAGGATTGAAGAATACTAACTATGAGCAACTCTATGCCTTCCTTCTTCAGAATGAGAGACATGCCATGTTTGAAAAGAGGATTCTTGAACAATTCAAAACAAATCCAGGAGAGACAAGCTCATCAAATGATTCAACCGCCTTCTACTCAAACATTGGGATTACCACTAAAGCTTCACAAGTTATACCCATGGGTGATGGAACTCACAAACTCATTCCCGATCTAAAGTTCAAACAAGCGATGCGATGCACACGTGGGTAACTTCATTAATCAACTGGCTCTCCGATTAGTCAAAACATGAATTCTCTCCCACAAACCAACAACAACCTCAGAACAGCTTCTAACCCACACAATCAAGCTACCGTCAGAGATGGGAAAATTGTTGTGCAACCAGTTCAGGAAAGACAGTATGATCAAGGAAGAGGAGGAGCTGGTAGAGGTTATGTTGGTAATCAGAATCGAGGAAGAAATGGAAATCAAGGTCAAACTAAGCCGATCAAATTCTATAAGTTTGGTGGTGAGGGACACATTGCAAGGAACTGCACATCTCCAAAACGTCCACAGAATCTTGATTACTTCAGAGATAAGATGCTGCTTGTACAAGCTCAGGATAATGGTGCTGTGTTGGATGAAGAGGAGTTATTGTTTCTTGCTGAGGGCAATGCCAAGACCTATGACGCGGATGTGGATGAGCGACCAATTCAGGAGATAGGTCACAATCATCAAAACGCCTTTCAAGTCGCTGATTTTGATGCATACGACTCTGATGTGGATGATGGACCTACTGCACACACAATTTTTATGGCTAGCATTTCTCCAATGGTTTCTCCCAAGGTCTCTTCTTCACCACAAGCTGGACCATCCAAAGACAAACTCATCTCAGAGGTATTAAAACTATACGATGATGCTGATGTACAAAAAATGCATGACAAAGTACAATCAACTGAAACTATTGAATCAAATATTGAAAACATGGGTAATATCAATGTTGTCCCATATGATCAATATGTGAAACAAAATGAAAGTGAAATTGTATCAAGTGATGCATCTTCTGCAGTCAACAATGACTATGTTTTTGATGAATACACTGCATGTGCCCCTGATGATGCTGTTATCTCTGTACTAAATGCCTATAAAGAACGTGTTGCTATTTATGAACAACGTGCAAAATTTGAGTTGACCACCCGTGAGCAGGAAATGGATGACCAAATGCGTACAACTATTAGAAAAAGTAGGTTTAGAGAAGAAGTATTAAAACAAGAGTTAAACTCCTTACAAGAAAAACTTTCAAAAACTGCTAAGCAAAACAAGAACTTCAAGAAAATGTTAAAATGCTTAAGCAAGAATTCAGTGCTAAGGAATCAAAACTTTTGAATGATTTTTCTAATCTAAAACCTTGAAAAACAAGCTTGAAAATAAGTTGTACGTACAAGGAAACACCATTCAGACCGCTCACATGATCACTAAGCATAGAGTCCTAAGCGATAAGCATAGCATTCCCTTGTTGAGGAACCAAATCCAGAGGTCATTAAAAGGCTAGAAATGCTCATAAGGTTCTTTATGATGGCAAGGAAATCCTTAAACCTAGACAGAAACCTAGTTGTGCTGAGTGCACAGAGGAAGATAAGAAATCAGATGAAATCACTAGGGAAAAGTTAAACAAGAAACTAGATGATCCAAAATGTAAAGAAAAGAAAGTAATCATCACACCCCATGATTACAAAAAGGAGAATTGGATTGCCTTAAACAAGTTTAAGCCTCAGACATTGTTGACACCCGAACAAGTGTTCTGGAAAATGGATTTAGATAAGCAGAAAGCTGAAAATATTGTTGTAACCAACCCCCCCCTTTGGAAAATGCCTAGAGCGACTGTGTATCCTCCAAATACACCAATGCATCTAGTTCCTAGAACAATTGCCACTAAAAGCAAGACCTTAATCAGTCAATATGTTATCTTTCAACTATTTGTTGATTTTGAGAAAACTTGCAATAAAAGGATCACACCCAACGGTATAATTGAAGGAGAAAGAGGTTTTGAGCAAACTAAAGAATGTTATTTAATGAAGTCATCCTTTCTTTAAACAACTAAAAGATCACTTTGAGAGTCTTAAAAAGGGAATGAATTCAGACATTAAAGAAATGGAAAAGGAATTTGATGCTATGATAGTTGAGGTTAGTGACTATGAGCGAGCATTAAAATATAATGAGATTGAAAGGAAGAACTTGCATACACTGAATGAGAATATGATTTCTGAATGTATTGCTCAAGATGTGTTTTTCACTGCTACAACTTGTTCTATTAATGCTTCTCAATTTCATGAATTATCTGTTGCCCTGAAAGTCTCCCATGATCGTGTCATTGAGCTTGAAATAACTAATTCTAAATTAACGAGAAAATTGAACCGATGATCACGACAATTTGGTTAAACATTTTTCTAAACTAGAGAGTTGAGCATTTTAATTTACAACTAAAATATCAACATCTTAAAGAAAATGTCAAAACTTCAAATATCAAGACATCCTCAGATGCTCCAGAGTTTGATGTAGTTTTCCAAATTAACAAACGTGATGAACAGATTCAAGCTCATTGCAACACGATCAGAAAGTTGAAAGCCCAAATCTCTCAATTAAAGGGTCAAAAGAACAATATGACAGGCTCCCAAATGCCTCCTCCTTTAGATTCTCAGAATTCTCAAACTTTTCATCTTCAAAACTTAGTTAATGCCTTACAAAAGGAAAACGAGAGTTTTCTAGAAGAAAATGAAAAAGTTAAACGACATTTTAAAGAGTTATATGATTCAATAAAAGTCACCCGTGACCAAAACAACGAAAAAATAACGTCTTTACAAAAGGAAATTGAGAATCTGAGAAGTTAGGGAAATGGGAAACTACCACTTGTTTTCAATAAGAATGTTGTCTCAAAGTCACCCTTAGATTGCAAATACACTGTGACGGTTAAATATATTCCTCCTCATCTTAGGAATAATGAACATGCTTTTCATACTGTGCTCACCTTAAGGATAGTCTTCGAAGAGGATTTCATTAACAAACCTCTTGATAGTGAAATTAGGTTTGCCAGGCCAAACGATCTCAAGAGCTGCTAGAATGTGTAATTGCAACATGTCCCAAATCCTTAACCTTAGGTGCAAAAGGCAAAGCTGTGATGCCTTGTTCTATGCCTAGTGCCGAGCCTTCAAACCATTCTAGGAAAGTATACATCAATGTGTCGTCTAGTAATACAGATCCTTGCACGTCTAGTTCAAGAATGCAAAAAGTAGATCAACCAACTAATGTTCCCATAATTCCCTCTACAAGAGTAATCAATGACATTAAAGCGAGCAGGTCAAAGTCTCAAGACAATACAAGGAATGATAGGACCTCGCAAGCTAAAATGTGCATTGGAAGAGAGTAGAAGACCAACCTAGGATCTTTAAGCTTGAGTTGAATAAAACGAATCGTGTTGATTCTAATATTAGCCTTAGGCGCATCTGTAATTAATTCAAATTCGATACTATTTGCAAACCTTGTAATGATGTGCGCTTGAATTCTATTGCTAATCATGAATGTGGTGTGAATGCTTTGTCTAATGCTGTCAAATGCCCAGTTAAAATTGTTAACGCTAATAATCGTGCAAATAAGGCAAAAAGGCAAAACGAAAGATTGTTAGAAAACAGTGGAAACCCACAGGAAGAACTTTTATAAAGATAGGTTATTATTGGATACCTTTTGGCCATAAGAATAATCAGGTTTGCTCTCAAACTGCTAAGATTATGCCCACTAGAAAATGGATGCCTACTGGTAGAACTATTCCCTTAAGAAGTGAACATACTTTGAATAGGTCAAATACAGACACCAGGATTGCATCTATTCCCAATGATTCCATTGCTTCTACTTCTGATATGGATGTTTCTATTTCTGATGTGGGTGTTCCAATTTCTGTTACTAACCAAGTGGAACCCATTCTTGCATGGGGATCCCAATTATCCAGTTATCCATTCTTGTCTGTTCAACTGCAGATCGTTCAAATCGCTCGTGGTACCGGACTCAGGCGTTCCAAGCATATGACTGGAGACCGTCGCGGCTCATGAACTTTGTGAGCAAATTCATCGGACAGCTTAGATTCGGTAATGATCATTTCGGTGCAATTATGGGTTATGGTGATTATGTTGTTGGTGATAGTGTTATCTCTAGAGTATACTATGTGGAAGGTCTTGGTCATAATCTGTTCTCTGTCGGTCAATTCTGTGATTCTGATCTAGAAGTAGCCTTCTGAAAACATACTTGTTTTGTTAGAGAACTTGATGGTAAGGAACTTTTAAGAGGAACTCGTGGTTCAAATCTTTACACCATCTCTATCGATGATATGATGAAGTCTTCTCCAATTTTCTTGTTGTCAAAGGCTTCAAAACAAAGTCATGGTTATGGCATCGTCGTCTCAATCACTTGAACTTCGGCACCATCAATGATCTCTCCCGAAAGGACTTAGTTGTAGGTTTACCTCGACTAAAGTATGAAAAGGATCATCTTTGTTCAGGATGTCAATTGGGAAAAAGCAAGAAGTATGCCCATAAACCCAAACCTACTAACTCTGTCATCGAAGTTCTTCATACAATTCATATGGATTTATGTGGACCAATGAGAGTGCAGAATATCTTTGGGAAGAAATATGTGTTAGTTGTGGTTGATGATTACTCTAGATTCACCCGGGTCAAGTTCTTAAGGACAAAGGATGAAACTCCTGATATCATCATCAAACTCATCAAACAGATGCAGGTTCGACTTAACAAAACCGTCAGAATTATCCGGACAGACAATGGAACTGAGTTTGTTAACAAACAACTTAGTGAATTTTATGAAATCATTGGAATCACCATCAAAGAAGTGTTCCACGAACTCCTCAACAGAACGGTGTAGTTGAAAGACGAAATCGAACTCTTGTAGAAGCCGCTAGAACAATGCCGATTTACTCAAAGGTTCCAATGTTTCTCTGGGCTGAAGCTATTGCCACTGCATGCTACACACAAAATCATTCCCCGATTCACACTGCTCATGGAAAAACTCCATATGAACTTGTCCACAACAGAAAACCTAATCTCTCTTTCCTTCGTGTGTTTGGTGCATTGTGTTATCCAACTAATGAGGGTCAAGACTTAAGCAAACTTAGAGCTAAAGCAGACATTGGAATATTTGTAGGGTATGCACCAAACAAAAGGGATACCGAATCTACAACAAAAGAACCCGAAATATCATGGAAACAATTCACGTTACGCTTGATGAGCTGACCGGTCAAATGGCTCGACAATCCAGTTCGAACCCGCACTTCAAAACAGTCCCATTGGTTCATCCCTTGTTCCAAACTTTTCTCAAGAAACTCCATATGTACCTCCATCTCAAGATGATTTAAAGAAATTGTTTGATCCTATGTTTGATGAACTTTATGATCCAAGTACTAATGAGGTGTCGATTCCTACAACAGAGGCTGCTCATATTCCTGTGAATGAAGTCAATCCCTCAGCCTCAATATCTTTAAGTCAAGAAGCGCCTGCTGCGATCCTTCAGTCTCATCAACAAATCATCATTCTTCAAATGTACATCATGGAACTGTTTCTGGCATCAATGATGAAGTTAATCCCTTTGCTACTCCTCAAGATGCTCCGTTTGAAAACATATTTGCTCCTGAATCTTCATCAGAACCATCTTCTTCAGGAGACATCGACTCTGCTACTTCAGTCCCTCAACAACTACCACATGAACACCTCAGAAAATGGACTCACGATCATCCATTAGACAACATCATTGGAAATCCTTCTCGTCCAGTATCAACACGGAAACAACTTGCAACTGATGCCTTGTGGTGCTTCTTCAACTCCGTAATGTCAAAACCGCCATGAATGAAGATTGCTGGTTCAATGCCATGCAAGAAGAAATTCATGAGTTTGATCGACTTGATGTATGGGAGTTAGTACCTGCTCCAGATTGTGCTATGATTATTGCTCTAAAATGGATCTTCAAAGTGAAACTTGATGAGCATGGTGATGTGTTGAAGAACAAGGCTCGATTAGTTGCTAAAGGATACCGTCAAGAGGAGGGTATAGACTTTGAAGAATCTTTTGCTCCTGTTGCTCGAATCGAGGCAATTAGAATCTTTTGGCTAATGCTGCAAGTAAGAACATGGTAGTCTATCAAATGGACGTGAAGACGGCATTCCTGAACGGAGATCTTAAAGAAGTCGTCTATGTCAGCCAACCTGAAGGCTTTGTGAATCCAGAACATCCTACCCACATTTATCGTTTGAAGAAGGCTCAGTATGGTTTAAAGCAAGCTCCAAGGGCATGGTATGATACGCTATCAAAGTTTCTTCTATCTACCGGATTCAGCAAAGGAGCAGTTGATCCAACATTGTTCACCAGAAAGTCAGGCAAACATTTAATTCATGTTCAAATTTATGTTGATGATATCATTTTGCCTCGACTGACCCCAATGAGTGTGACCGTTTTTCAAATGAAATGAGTTCAAAATTTCAAATGTCAATGACGGGACAAATGTCATTTTTCTTGGGACTACAAATTTCACAAAGTCCCCGAGGCATTTTCATAAATCAATCTAAATATGCTACTGAGATCTTAAAGAAATTTGGATTTGATTCAAGTGACCTGTTGACACTCCCATGATTGATCGAACCAAACTAGATGAGGACCACTCAGGATCATGATTGACCAAACAAAATATCGTAGTATGATTGGATCCCCGATGTACCTTACGCTAGTAGACCGACATCTTGTTCGTTGTTTGCATGTGTGCTAGATACCGTGCTAAGCCTACTAAAAGCACCTTGAAGCGGTTAAACGGGTCTTTCGGTATCTCCAAGGAACCATCAATATGGGACTTTGGTACCGAAGGACACCGGTATGTCACTAACAGCCTATGCAGATGCCGATCATGCAGGATGTCAAGATACTCGTCGAAGTACGTCTGGAGGTGCTCAATTTTTGGGTGATAAGCTTGTGATTTGGTCTTCAAAGAAGCAAATGAGTACTTCTATTTCCTCTACAGAGGCAGAATACATAGCCATGTCATCTTGTTGTGCTCAAATCCTTTGGATGAGATCTCAATTAACTGACTATGGCTTTGTATTTAACAAAATCCCTCTGTATTGTGATAATAAAAGTGCTATTGCTCTTTCATGCAATAACGTTCAACACTCAAGAGCTAAGCATATCGACATTCGTCATCATTTCATCAGGGAACAAGTGGAAAAGGGTGTGGTGGAACTCTATTTTGTGAGGTCTGAATATCGTTAGCAGACATCTTCACCAAAGCTCTTCCAAGAGAACGGTTTGAGTTCATACTTCCACGACTAGGCTTGAAAAGCCTTCAACCAGAAACACTCAAACGTCTTCAGGAAGAAGACGAGGAGTAAAGGTCTATGCTCATCTATCTCTTGTAAATATTTATTCGAAAAACAAAATACAAAATTATAAAACTTTCAAAATCCATAAAAATCTGAAAAATTCAAAAATCTTCAAAAATATTGTCAATTTGTCATGTTTTTCTCGATTCGATAATATCTACGGTCTTTGTGCTGTCAATCAAAGAATGACACGGGACTTTAGATGTTGCTCGAATTCTTATTAAAAAAAAAAATTGAGAGAAAGAAAAAAATGGTTTATTGTCATGTCGCAAGAACCCGCTTGTCAAAGAAAGAACAGAGCCATACTGTATCATATTTTCAAAATTCCATGCTCTGATTCTAAAAAACATTTATCTGGAAAACTAATCTGCTATGAAAAATAACTCGGACTCTATTTTTGATAATCATCTGGATTTATTTGTCAAAATATCTATCTCTCAATCAACAACCTATGTCATTGATTGAGGGGATAATGATTTCAATTAAATTAATAAGTTATTTGGCATTCAATTGTTTTCAAAAGATAATCATGCATGTTTAACCAATGGAGTTTAAAATCTCAAAATCAGATCCTTATCAGTTAAAACACTTTCATAATCAAGTCACAATTCTCCTCAAAAGCTTTCAAAATCAATTTAAATCTATAAGAGATCACAAATCTCAAATGATTTGATAATTGTGATAGGGGGAGAATGTGTGATTTAAATTGGATTTAAACTGATAATTTGGTAAATGGTTTTATAAGGATGTACAAGCTCACCTTCCCACATGTGACAAACGATTTCAAATTTTCCATGCACATGTTGAGGGGGAGCATCTATCTTAAACCTATGATTTGAAACGTGATCACTTATCTCAATGTGCAGGTTCCCTCTAGTATGTGCAAAACTCCTTTCAAATCTCGAGGAACATATTGAGGGGGAGCAAAATCATGAAAACCTCATCCTTCCCCAAAATGCTTTATCTACTTGATTCGATTAGGGAAGTGATGTTGATATTTTTTAGAAAATGGTAATCAAAGAAGTTAATTCTTTCTCTTGCCTCCGTGTGGAAAACTATTTCAAATACTTGATTCACATGTTGAGGGGAGTTCTTCTTCTAAAAATATCAAAATAATTCAGTACAAAATGCTTTGATAATATATCACAAGTATCTGGATTGATTTTCAAATGGTTTTCAATTGGTTCCTATGGCCGATGAACAATACCAAATAGACCGACCAACTTTACTTTATGTATGGTGATATAAGGATGATAAGGTTAGGTATTGGTTCCCATGATCCCGCCAGAGTCGGAGGGATCTACCCAGGGACAATCCACTAGATAGTGTAGAGTCCTTAGGTATATTGAAAAAGGGAGAAAAGTGAGATACGGGAAGAGTGCGGACTAAGACAGAGCTAGTACTGGAATAAACCCAACAAGGTTCTAGTTATGAAGTCTCGGTAACCACTGAAGGGGTTGTAGAATGAAAAAGAATTGAATGTAAAAAGGGGTAAAAAGAAATAGCCCTCCAATAATTCAACCTTAGGGCAGAAACCGGGTTCAATACATATGCTACCGGTGGTTACTTAGGTAACTCCGGTATTGAAGACAAGACGTCATGGACCCAGGACGCCTGCACTAAACTTCCCAAGCTACTCAAGTTCCTCTTAAAAGGGCTTGTTTCATTCTCACGGGGAACCTACATTATCTATCGACTTTCTCTTAGAGATTGTTGATATTGAAGAAGGAGACCCTCTCCCTAGTCTCCGATATAGGATCCAAAATGCACAAATTGAGTCTAGAGCCACGAGATCATCAATAAATCTCATTAGGACAATTTCAATGAAGACTCTCTGTTTCACACAATGTGGAAAGAGAAATTATATCCTGAGTCCTACGCATGATCCTTGTGGTATTGCCGAACATCCGAGTGATGTGTTTACATATTCACTGTGAAGATGGAAAGCCTTCTAGAGCCAACATCTAACAAGCTCCTGGTAGGTGGCATGTGAGATCTATTATACAGATCAACCATGTGACAACTGAACAGAAACAATGGGGCGATTCAATCTTTTGAATCAATCCTGGTTCAGGTTATGGATTGACGGATACCTTTGAAAAACCGGTCTTTGTGCTTTAAAACTCTTTTCATTAGCACATCGACCGTGTACTAATTTTTCAAATCAAAAGGTGTTTTATGATTGATAATTGATTTTCATTAAAACCTTCGTTATATTGAAAAACAATTTCTATTGAGCAATACACGATTGTTTTTCAAATCTCTTTTCATCAAATAGTGGACTTAAATTTGGTTCACTCACTCCATGTTGTCTTCTTTGAGACGTTCCGTTTGAGAACAGCTAGAGCATGCGTGAAACCCTGTCAAGGAAATTCTTCGAATTATACCGATCACAGGCAATACTTGTAACGATCAACGGGGAACCGTGGGGCGTGTACCTCAATTCATCGAAAGTGATCAAAGACACTTTCGTGCGCTTTATTGCTAACTGTCTTATGCAAGTATACCCCGACGTTTGCATGATCGAATGGAGCGGTCAATCCATAGCCGCATGCTCACACAACACATTCATATCGAAAGAAATCATGATTGGTGCATCAATGACTCTGATATACTAACTCCATGCTTCGCTATGCTGCCAATATCATGAATCAACGAAAGCTTCCGCTACTCTGATGAGAAGATATCATGATCCCGAATGTGAGCATGTCGGTCCGAAAGTCACAACATCACATAATACCAACACCACAATGGATGTATCAGAGATTTTCTATTAGCTGATGATCTCAAAAGGTGGCTCAACATTATTATCACGTGGATCAGTAAAAGACCTCCACTTGGATTAACCAAACATGCAATGAGTAGAATCAATGACTACGAGCTTCGGAGCAAAGTACTACATCAAGAATGCAAGATCAATTGTTAATGTAATATCTGATTGTATTCAATGTCATTTTAGTATATGTTTGAGGTGACCTCCCTTAGGGGGAGATTGTTAGGAATTAGAAATTCCAGGTATTAAAGAGTCGGTCACCTCAAGTATATGTAATCGTTAGAAAGCTCGTAGTCTCAGTACTTTTATGTTAAGTAGTATTTAGTTTAGTAACACCGTGGAGGACGGACGGGTCTTTACCCACTGTATGCCTGATCCACAGCCCGTTGTGTGGCATTTTATTGTAAGACTATAAATACTCTCTACCTTCCAAGGTAGAGAGTTGGAGCTCATAATAAGAATTTTCTTTCTCTCACTAAAGTTCCCTAAACCTCTAACTTTCTCTCTCTAGAATTCCACTTATACGCCTACTTTGTGATATGGTTTGATGTGTATGTGAAATCCAATATCCTACAGCTCTTGTTTGATTGCTTGTTTGCTCATAATGTTTGCTTACATTGCCTTCCTTTCCTTTTCTTAAAAAATATCATTTCTCATCTTTGCTTAATGATCTTGGCATCATAATCAAATTTTTGATGTTGGGATTTTGTTTCATGTGTTCTAAAAATGCTCACCTCAATGTTTGCTTTCACTGTTTGTTCTCGAATTGCTTGCGAAAGAAAAAACCACCAATTGTGTTTGTCTTAATTTTCTTAATTGCCTTGTTTTGTTTTTCGTGAGTAATAGAGTTTTTTTTATGCTTATTTGCTTATTTTATGTTTACAGTAGTAGAATATGTTATTTGTGCTTAACTATGTTTTTAAGATGAATTGTTTTTTGTGTTTATGTGTTTGTCTACTTGTGATTATTTACGTGATCTACCTTCTATGCTTTTCTTATTATTAATCAATAAAATTTTAAAAGTTTAAACTTGTTTGTAAAAAAAAATGTTGAAAATTCCTAGCAACCCGCAGCTGGAATCCCTACCGCGCGGTCTGGAGCAATCTGAGGCACCCAACCTGGCGGCTGGAACCCCAACTGTTCTGGCTGGCGACAACCTATGACACCCAACCGCTGGCTGGAAATCCCAACCGCGTGGCTGGGGAACTCCCGGTCAAAATAAAAACCCAACTGTCGGCTGGTGATCCTAACCGTGCAGCTGGGACCCTACTGTTCAACCCAACCGCCGGCTGGAAATCCCAACCGGGCTGCTGTGATTGGATTGTTAAAAAAATTATTTGTTTTCATATTTTGCTCATGTGTTATGTTATCTTACTATAGTTTTGTTTAAATTTCTTCTAGGATTACTCGTAATAAGTTTGTGCATAATCTTCTCTAAATATAAACTTGTGTTTTGCTTTTTTTAAGTTTTGTTAATTTAGTACGTTATAAATAAATAAGTACTTATTTTTGTTTATAAATAAAAGATGTTTTGAAATTTGTGGGTATGTTCACTGGAAACCCTCATGAGACTTCTCTCGTCCACTCGGGCCACCGAGGGGTTTAAAAGGCTTGTTGCATACACTAAATGCAACCGTGATGTCTACGAAAGTGAGTTTTAGGATTTTACGTGTTTTTTGTAGTTTAGTTTGTTTTCGCAGATTTAATAAAGCTCTTGGACGATGGACTAGTTGGATTATTGGTGACAATATACTTGGAGTGGACATGTTTTGTTGGATGAGAAATCGATTGAGCTCACACGCCTATGCTAGCATTTTCTTAGCACCTTATCACATGGAGTCGATCGTGATTTCTTGGGCCTAGGAAGTTTCGTTTCTCTCGGTCTTTTCTTATTTTACTTTTCCTTATTATGCATGCTTTGAAGTTTATTTTTCACATTGAGGATAACATAAAACTTAAGTGTGGGGGGAATTATTCTGAAACAAAACTGATTTTCAAATGTTTATATTTTTGGGCAAATTTTTAAATTTTGTATACTTTTTTGCGCTTATAATCTAGATGTTTTCAAGCGTATAGAATAATATATTAGAATAACTACATCATCCCACTGGTGAAATACGGTAAATTTTGAAAAAGTCGATATGTGTCCCAATTGACATTGAAATCCATTTGTAGGATCGATAACATTTGCTAGTGCATTTATAGCTCTTACCACTAAATATGTGAGGATTTGAGCCTATTTCCTATAGCATACATTTTATATTCTTGAATTCTTTTTCTATGAGTGTGCCGGTGATTTATTTGTTCTAGAACTTGTACTTGCAAATCATTACCAGACCGCAGTGAGATCACATTCGTGTGATATAAGTATATTCGTGTGACAAAAAGGCACCTTAGGAATTAAAACAAATGGCCTCCATTTTCATCTAATGATATATTAGCTAACAACATCGGTCAGTTAACCACCTATACGGACCCATTTGTTAGCGCTCATCTTTTGCGCTAGATACCCTTAGTTACACCCTTCGAGCCATTCTTTTCTTTTGTTACATCCAGAAAAATAAATAATATTTTACACTTTAAACCTTAGCCTAACCCCTTGTCAAAGTCTAAACGGTGGGTTTTTAGTTGCTTGGTATGTTGGAGTTTTTGATGGTTATTAGATAGCCACACTTTGTTGTTCACGTGTACCATTCCGACTAAAGACTGCAGCTTCTTATTTGTATTCTTGTGATGAATACTTATACGAAGTGTGGGAGAGATATGACGGATAAAAAAAGAAAAAAATGAAAAGAAATTTAAAGAAAAAAAAAAGTCATCGGAAAAAAAAGAAAAGAAAAGAAAATATATGTGATGACAATTATAGCCAATGTGTTATATTATGTATGAAGATGAAGTATGTTTGAGATATCGATTACCCAATGTGCTAAGACGTGATATATATATTTGGTGATCGATATGTGAAGAGGAGAAGATTGTAACTATAATCATTTACGGGTTTGTGGTTGGTTCGTGATAGCAACATGAGACTTAGACTTGGCTTTATTTTTCTTTTAAAACCAAAATTCATAAAAATTCCCATGCCTTATCCACACCCCTTATTAACCCGAAGCCTAAATGTTACAACCCGAATAAAAGTCCTCTTTAGATGTTTACACTTGGTGCTTAAGCCACGTCGGTGGACTTTTGTTTCTTGTACAAGCCTATGGTAATAAACGAATCATGACTAAGCAGTATGAGTGTGATTTTCTTAAATACACCACCAAAAATATATGAGTGTTTGAGTGAATTATACTTTCATTCCTTTTCGCGAGGTGCTTAGCCATGTTATCAAGCAAGAGAATCCATAAGGTATTGTCAAACATCTCAGTTTTTCACCACTAAAGCTTAAAACGATGAATCGTATCTCGTACTTGTACTTGGTAGATTTGCATCATATTTTTATTAATCATTTTTCATGCACCATGTGGGATCTATTTTTCTTAATTTCTAGATTTTCTTGAGGGCAAGCAAACTCTTAAGTGTGGGGGAGTTTGCGCTATTTTTTCGCTTATATATATATATATATATATATTAAAAAAAACACAGAAAAACAAATAAAAAAAACCCAAAAATATTCAAATTTTCAATATTTTTCTTTTCATTTAGGTATGTACTTGAATTTTTCTTTTCTTTGATTTGCTTGAGGGCAAGCAAAGTTTAAGTATGGAGGATTTGATAACGCTCATTTTGTACATATTTCAGTCGCGTTATTCGTATGTTTGTGCATATTATTTGGTTGTATTTATGAACATTTTACGCTTAAAAGGTACAAAAGATGTATTCAGGTTCAGGTACAACCATGCCTAAGGAAATAACGGAAAAGACGAAGAAAAGTCGTCAAAACAAGAGCATTTGCACAAAGAAAGATTCTATCCATAACAAAGACCTCGGGAAGACTTTCGAAGATAAAGATTCAAGTTATAAAGGTTCCTGAGCGTGAAGAAAATATCAAGAGTTCACTAAAATAAGGAAGAGATGTTTACAAAGTTCATTATGGCACATTTTTCCAACCCAAGGTTCAAGAATAACACTTAAAGTCAAAACCAACCTTCGGCTGTCAACTCCAACCGCCGGGATGAGATCTCAACTGCTGGGTTGGAGTAGACAGAAAGGTCCCAACTGTCGGGTTGAGAATCCAAATCGCCCGGTTGGACCCAACAGAATGTTCCCAACTGCCAGGTTGAGAACTCCAGCCGTGGGTTACTGTAGAAAGTGTCTTTCAAAGTTGCATTAAGTGTGTAAGTAAGTGCCATTAACCTCTAGTCCGATCAAGTCCCCTCCATAACTAATATATCAGCCATTGTTATGACACTTTGTGCCCAAGAAACATGCTCGGTGACCAAGGATTATTCAAATATAGACCATAGTGCTTGGTTAAGTGTTTTAATCATCAAATCATCATTTGATCATCATAAGACATGGAAAACTCTCCCTTAAACCATAAAGGTAGATTTTCTACAACTCTATAAACCTGAAAGACCCTATTCACCTTACCATTTATAGAGGACGAATCCAAGTACAACTAAAAAGTGTTGAAGCAATTCTCTAGTGCGGTTAGAATGTGTACCAATTGATTGGAGGCTCGTAGGATTGCTATAATTCCTTTTCTTCACTCATTGTAATTGCTATTGGGGTAAACCTTATTATTATCAAGATGTTGAACTTTATATTTCATGATTGGTTTCTTTGTATTTCATGTGATGTGTTTGATAATGATAATCTCTTAATGCTTATTTGGTTATTATGAGAACTTGCGGAAAAAGGATGTTTGGATTTTATTAGTGTTTGTTTGGTTTATGATGAAAAACATTATATTTGGTTAAATTGGAACTTTCCCTTGTTTATTGTTTTGGTTGATCATTGTTGAGTTTAGAGGCCGAAAGGATTCTCAATAGTGATTAGTTTCAATTCATAGTTGATGAATGATTTTGGTCTTGTACATTGTGACGATTGTGCAAGAAACTTAATAAACAAAACAAGTAAAGGTTTAATTGAGATTAAAGTCGAAATTGAATATGTGTTCTCATCATCTTTCAAGTAAATGGAACTTCACAAATTAATAACATCAAAGTTTATAGGTCAAAAGGATTCTTTGTTGTTGTTGTTGTTGTTGGTTTAGGCATAGGCTCATGACACGACCATTTGATTGAGGCTTATGCATATTTAATTTATAAAACATTAGACTATTATTATTGGTTCTATAGATCGAAAGGATTAACTTTGATAATATGTTTTCCAAACTAAACATCCTATTATCCTTGTGTCATTTGTTCAAACATTTATGTTCTTTGCGTACTTACATCATGCTTTCATAATAGCTTTTCTTGGTAGTTTGATCCGTGACAATCATAACCACCATCTTTGTTACTTTCTTAGACCATTAAACAACACTTGAGTGTAACCAAGTCTCTTGGGACGACCTTGACTTACCAATCCCTAACTATACACGACAAGGGTGTACTTGCCCATGTGTTCCTAGTTAACTGGTAATTCTTGTTTATAAATTTAAAGCTTTTTGGAGCACGTCAACATATAAGAATAGGAATGCTAACATACTTTCACTAGCCTTTTGATATACAGATGGCTCATCTAGGTTTTGAGTGAAACTATACTTTTTGATCTACTCATCAAACCTTTTATTTCAGCTCCTTGATGCTTGCTTTAATCCATAAATAGGTTGTTGTAGCTTGCATTCACGTCTATTAAATTTTGGATTGACAAACTCCTTGGGTTGCACCGTATAAACCTCTTCAGTTAGTTGACCATTCAAGAAGGCGGTTTTGACATCCATCAGCCAAATCTTATAGTTATAAGACGCTGCCATGGCTATAAGAATCCTAATAGCTTTAATGTCTGTAGCAAGAGAGAAGGTTTCCTCATAATCTACACCATAGGTTTGAGTATAAACTTTTTGTTACAAGACGAGATTTATAGGTGTGTACCTTGCCATCTATGTCAGTCTTCTTCTTAAAGAACCACTTACTCCCAACTGTCTTAGCATTAGGAGGAAGGTCAACTTCAATCCAAAATTTATTGTCTTTCATGGATTGCATTTCTGAATTCATAGCTTCAATCCATTTTTAAGATTCAGGATCCGAGAATTTAGCTTTATAGTTAGCCGGTTCACCAGATCCCCTAACTCATGCACTTTAGAATTGATATATAGACATAATGGATCTGGTGCACGATGTGTCCTTACGAACCTACGATTTGGAATAACCTCACTTTGTGGTTCAACACTTTCATGCTCAACCTCATCGTGATGTTGGCTAGTATTTTCAGAAGGATGCATATCTTCTTGAATTTCTTCAAGTTTTACATTACTCCCACTTGCTTCTTGTGAGATGAGACTATTCTTACAAAACTCAACATTTAGAGAAACAATAATTTTGTTCTCCGGTGGGTAGTAGAAGTATTAACACATTGCTTCCTTTAGGTATCCCACAAAGATACGCTTAACGGATCTTGGTTCAAGTTTGTTTGGCGTGCCACGCTTCACGAGTGCCTCACAACCCCATACCTTTAAGTAAGAAAACTTAGGGACTTTCCCATGCCATAATTCATATGGAGTCTTTTCAAATGGTAAGATCGTAAAGCCTTTATGGTCTTCTCAAGTAGATTCACTACTTCACTTTGAAATACTTTAAAAGTTTTAAAGACTTCGTGTTTATGATTAAGCAAGTAAACATAATAATAACGACTAAAGTCGTCAGTGAACGTAATGAAGTAGCTAGCTTCTTGCCTTGACATAGTTCTAAAAGGGCCACATGCGTCAGTACTTATGAGTCAAATTAGATATTTTTCTCTTTCCATTTTATGCAGAAAAGGCTTATGTGTCATCTTTCCAGATACACAAGAAACACATTTATCAAAAGACTCAGAGTCAGTTGGTTTTAAAAGCCCATCATGTTGCAGCTTTTCAATATACTTCTTGTTTATATGTCCACGACGACAGTGCCAAAAGAAAGTAGAGTACAATTTAAGATTGGCTCTTTTATTGCTAATATTATAATAGAACTATCGTTTGAAATAAGACCATGCATATCAATTTCAAAAATACCATCACGAGAAATAGCATTAAAATAAAATATATTCTCCTTAGAAACTGAAATTCCATAATCTGTAAAACAATGTATAAAACCATTATCTTTCAAATGAGAAACTGAAATAACACCCCTAGTAATAGAAGATGCGTAATGAAAATTGTCTAACACATTACATTAACCATTAGGAAGAATTAAATCAAAACTTCCTATAGCTTTAACCGCTGTACGATTTCCATTTCCCACGTACATGTTCAAAGCTCTAGATTTCAGCTTCCTGCTTCTTCTAAACCCCTGAGTAGTATTACAAATGTGAGTACAACAACCAGTGTCATACAACCAAGATTTACTAGGAAAATAGTAGAGTTCTATGACGAAGATACCTAATGTACTAGCAATGCTAGTTTGTTCTTCTTTTTCAACAACTTAGCTAGGTAGGCAGGACAGTTCCTCCTCCAATGACCTACCTCATGGCAATGATGGCAGGTTGTGTCCTTTGCAGGGTGCTCCTTCTTTGGTGGTGGGGGAATCATTGGTTTAGGGGCATAAGCAAGCTTAATTTTGCCATTACCATGACCCTTGCCATTAGCAGCTTGCGGTTTCTTGTTCTTATTATTTTTTTGGATCCTCCCTGCTATGATTGCAAGTACAACAGGGGTAGCAGCAGCCTTCTTAAGTATCAAACTCACTGCAAGGGCTAAGGACACAGGGTGACCAAGGCGTTCTAGTTGATCTATATAGCCCTTCATCTTTAGGACGTAAAAGTTAATAGATAGCCCCTCTTCGTGCTTGCAGGCGTGAAAAGCTTTCACGGTCTCAAGAAGCTTCTGTTCTGCTTCCTAAGAAAACATGGTTTTCAGCTCCTAAATCATAATACATGCGATATCCTACTGTGTATCTACCAATTGGGCGTGCACAACAAGGACATCAACAGGAACAACTACACCTGGAGGTACAGGGATAGGAATAGGAGGCAGAGGCTGTTCCAAATAGGGTAACTTTTTCTCGGCTCCAAGGACAATCCTTAGTTTGCGATACCAGTCGAGAAAGTTAGGTCTAAAAAGTTTTTCTATTTCAAGAAAAGACCTAAAAATCAAAATGTTGACGGTTTGACCAGGTAATGCCATCTACAATTAAACAAATTTCAAATTAGGTATCAAATAATTTTGATAAATTGTGTATCAGAAAGTGTACGAAGAACCATGCATACATCTTCGTATCACAAGATTGCAAAAAATAATTTTTCAACTTTTAGGAGCACTCTTATCCTAGAAAACATTAACGAATGACCAAATCCTAGATCATAGTCCCTTAAAGGTTATAAAACCCAAGTTTTCCAATCATTGCGTCATATGCTGAAGCATGTAGTGGCGTGAGAAAATATTAAAGGTCACTCAAACCCTAGACCATTTAATATAACCAATGCACGTGTATGTTCGTCGAGGGAAATAATTACGGTTTGTAAGCCCGACCCAATGTGTTATAAACATACACGAAATTTGTTTGATCAAATATTGGTCATTAATAAAATAGCGCACACCTTAAGTCTATAATTAAAGTTAATTAAACTAATGTAACTTGCAAGTTCGTCGCGGAAGAAAATTACGGTATGCAAGCCCAACCCAATGCGTTATAAACTTGCAAGACACGAGTTTAATTAAATCATTTTTCAATAGTTTTATGTCCTTTTAATTTCAAAAATATTTTTGCAGATAAAACAAGTCAGAGGAATACAAGCACATAAACAGACATAAAGGAGTAGAAACAGAAGACAGACTCTTATATTGCGATAAATAAAACAAAAAAAAAAGCAAAAATGCATATATATCCCTCCCAAAGTGAATAATTGCATATATATCCTTTGTACAAGTTTTTTATGCACATAGTACAATGGTTTTTATGCATGCTTTGGATATATATGCAATTATGCATTTTCGAAAGGATATATATGCAAAAGCCCAAAAAAAATAAAACACGGCTTGTAATATTTTTATGCACTTTAGATAAGCCCACCACTTGCTATAAAAGCTAGTACACATACATCAAGAGCTTGATTGCAAAGGACTTTTTATAAAGTATATACAAAAAAACATGCATGTTGATGGAAAAAATAAATGCACTTTAGGGCCTGAAAACTCATAGAAGGAAAAATCCTTCGCGACTTTCGGAGTAACTAAAAAGTCGTAGACTTTCCAAGTAACTAGAAAGTGGTATGGTACTGAGTCAATAATACCCCACGAAAATTTCAAGTTCCAATTCAATGTAGAACAGCGAGAATGATTTTTTAGTGATGGTACGTTAGCTAGTCAGCATATAAAAACAAACATACAAGTGTTTTATATTAGCTTATTTATCGTCCTAACCCTTTTAATCAATTAACAAATTAATTATATCTTTAAAACAAGATGTTGGCTTATCACCCATGACAAGTATGCATGTAGTTGTCATGAATTAAAATTAGAAACAGATAACCCCAAGAGAATAAGCCGAAAAACTTGTAACACGTAAAAACTTATCGATTTAAATCCGTAAACCATCGACCTAGGGTTTTCTAAATCTGATTTTTAGACCTTATTAGGGTTGATTTTAACACCTTAAAAACGCCCAAAGGGCTGAATAAAAAAAGATTCAAGAAAACACAAAAAACTTGCGTTTTTAGGTCAAATTATGCGTTTTTAGTGTAACAAATAACATCAAACGATGACTCGTGATGCCAGTGTCGAATTACAATTACAAATATCTTATATTATCAAGTTTTACCCATCAGGTAAATGTCCCAAAGATATTCTATTTGATGCATATAAGTTAATACATAAACACATAAAATACTAACCTCTTGATTCAAAGGGAGTGATCAACACAAGGTTCTTGATCTTGTTTTTGCAACACACGAAACCAATAACAACTAAAGCAAGTTGTCTCTAGAGATTGCTCACACCACACGCCGCGATGGTATGCATGAATGCTAATTCTAGCTCATGTAGTATACAACGAAACTCACGGTTTAGGTGTTCTTGATCTTTGGCCGAAAATCTCTAAGAGTTTAGGGCTTGTTTTCGGTCGACTAAAGCTAAGGGAGAGGAGAGGATTTTGCTTTTTGTTTATAGGTTATGCAAGATTAATCAATAATAAACCTAGAGTGTTCATTATATAGCCTAATCTTGGCTTAACCTCCAAGCAAACAACCCTATCCCCTCTTGGATCCTTATTCGGCCGATCCATGGTTCTAAATGGACTCATGGTTTTGTTGGGGCTTTATCATTAATTAAATAGTCCATTACTAATTAATTACAAAAGCCTATTAGTTATTTTAGTTTCTAATGATAACTAACGACCGTTAAATCATTTTGTGAACTATTAATAATTATAATTAATACATTATAATAAATATATTAATTACATTAATTAAAACCATACCTTCGGTGTATACGTGTGTGCCCCAATAAATTCACGTATTTTTAGCGATATAATTTCTGATTATAACTTGAGCACTGCTGATACAGATTGTACACATAGTTATCGCATAGCTAGATGAGTTATATAAAATTTCAAATTGACATCAATACTCAGATGTTAATTACTTTCATTTACAAGATAGGATTCAATAGTGAAACCAATCATTTTATAACCAGTTTAGCCGATGAGACAATGAGCAAAGAGTAAAATAGTTATCTAAACATAGGTATTAACTAAAGATATATGTAATTAAATATATAGTATCGATTTATAATAATTATTAATGCAAGTTGACGAAGTTTTCTATAACTAATACTCCCTCCGTCTCAAAATAATAGTCTACATTTCCTTTTATGGATGTCTCAAATTAATTGTAGTGAACTTTGTGGGACAATTCTTTTGAATTTAAAAATTAAAGTTTCACTTTTATTAAACTGAATAATTTTAGTATCAATATTGTAAGATACTTTATCATAATCGAAAGAAGATGACATTTAATCAAGAAATGAATGTGACACAAAGAATATAATTATCAACTCGAAAAAAAGCCATAAGCAAATCCAATCACGACCATACAAGTGTACGGTGTTGATCAATCTATTGTTGTATAAATAGCCCCCAATAATCACACAATTAAATCACCAAGCTTTTAAGAATCGAACAAAACAACTTTTCATATTTTCTAATATTAACTTCAAAACCTTAAAAACATGTCAAGTGGAGGGTGCAAGTGCGGATCAAGCTGCTCATGCGGCAGCAGCTGCAACTGCAACTCGTAAGTAATTTTCTACAAATTGTTTCACAACATATATAATTCTAAAGCTTAACATATAAGTTTTCTAAAACTATATTTCCATAAGTTTTCTTAATAGTTTTGATTTTCTGAAGCGTTTCTCTTTTTTTGCGCAGATACGACGTTGAGAAATCCACCACCACCATGATGATCGTCGACGGTGTTGCACCCAAGATGACGTACGTGTTTTTATTGCTTTTGATACATATATAAGTTGATATGCCTATGTCAGTTAATGTATCTATAAACGTATTTATTTGATAGATATTAATATATAGATACATATATTGTTAAACTAGTCCAAAGATTTTAAATCATACCGCTTAGTAGTGATCTATTGGTAAAAAGTAGCAAAAGACTTGTCACTGGTGTCACTAAAAAGATGAACTAAAAGAAATTCAAACTATGATCAACCTAAATTCTGATCGTGACGTATAGGGTACATACATTTTGTTAAGCTTACCTATTTTCATTAGCTATATCGATCAATGAGCTAGACATTAACATTTTCGTAATTATACAAGAGAAGTTGCATTTTAGTTTTGATAATCACGATAGGTTTTGGTGCTTCAACAAATAATATTCTCAAATAGGATTCAATTTACTATAAGTAAATGACTAACTGGTTTCGGTTGTAAAAGTATTTTTTACGGTCACTAAAAAATTGATTTGCCTGTAAATATGCAGCTTTGCTGAAGGGTCAGAGACCAACTTCGTAGCAGAAGGCGGAAATGGATGCAAGTGTGGAGCAAACTGCAAGTGCGATCCTTGCAACTGCTAAGCACGATATTAAACTATAACCCGAACAAGCACATATTGTCATGTTTTATGTTGTGTTTTATATGTATTAAATAAAAAAGAAACCTAGCTCTGTGTTATTTGGATTTGTATTAGGTTTCTGTGGTTTCTTTTTCTTTGTGTAAACGCCTAATGCGATTTAAATAGACTTGTTTGGGTCTTTATAAAAAGCTTGGATTTGTGTTAGTGAAAATGAATGAAATTGTTTGTTAGACAACTTATAAAGTATACTGTTAGTTTTAATACGATATCCGTAACAAGGTAAATATTTATCTAATGGCACATAAGTGATAACCTACTTAGTATTAAATGCTACTTAAACTCTAACCTAATCATTTATAGATTACTAGCTTCATAGCCCGCCCGGATGGGCGGGCTAGCTTCATGAGTTTAATTAATAAAAATAAGATATCATGTAAACAATCATAAAAGGACCAACATATGACAATGAATTAAGAAAATTGATATGGTATATGATATATGAAAGTTTGTAGCAAAACCAAATAAAATAAACCTCGTACATTTAAAGCATAAAAAAAACTTCTTTGTAAACAATGCACAAAATTCAGATTTAAACTCTTATTGTTGTGAGCTCGAAAATTGGAATATAGAATTACAGTTTTCTTCAGAAGATGGTAGTGATAGGAGTTGATTAGAACCTATCAAACAACCATATTCCCCATATCAGTTGATTATTTCTACATGGTGTTAACTGAGTAACTTACCAAGGGAATATATCAGCATAACAATCATATATAAAAAATTTAGACGTGCATACCTTTCGAGATGGAAATCATAGTAGAACTCTGAGCATGGATCACCAGGACCCTCCTCGCCACTTGTCCATACGTTGTCTTCTTCACCCATCTTTCATATGATTGAACACCAATCTAAAGTAAGAAGTATCCACAATAAACGAAATATATTGTCATACCAAAAATCATCTCATTCAAGTAACAAACCAATAACCAAGATCTGTGTATACCTCATCGTGTAATATCACAGATGCATTTTCACCATCTTCATAGACACTATATTTTACCTAAACAACTTCAGAACTAAAAAGCCTCTCAAACTAATAGAGCTCGCAAACGTGTTTCACTATAAAAAAAAAAGATCATATGCCCACTTGTTTTAGCGAATGGGCTTACCAAAAACAGTTTTATTAGGATTTTAAAGTTTCACTTTTAAACATCCTAAGATTTTCAATTTTCAAGTGAATAAAACGAAAATCACAAACATCATCGGAAATTAAATCAAACAATAAAAAAAGTCATTGCAAATGGATTTAAAAGAAAACCTAAAATTGAGTAATTCAATTTACCTTCATTATGGACAGCCAAATCGTGATAGGATGTTTGTTTTGAATTCCGAACACTATCATTAAAAACATATGCATAAAAAATAAGTTTCTTAAATCAAAATTAAAATAAGAACCTTGATAATCTGGAAATCATATATCAAGGTTTAGTTAATCGAATGCATATGGTAATTAAAAATGGAATTGAAATTCAAACATACCTTAATAACCTGCAATACACATGTGCTTCAATATATCATCATTAACTGCGCGCTTGATTAATCTCAAAAACACACAAAGAAATAGATGATATAATTTAGGTACATCGTAATCTGCTATAATAATAATTTCAAAAACTTGAAATTAAATATACCATGAATCATCAAACCCCAAATTGTTTTGATAATAAGGTTTAAATCGAAAAGATTTGAATTTGGAAAGGCCGAGTGAAATGGGGTGGGATTTGAATTTGGAAATGCGTGTGAAATGGGGGAGGGATTAGATTTTGTTTGGCATTGAAGAGTGGAGTTATTTGGAGCAATTCTTCAGGATTCTGTTATGATACTTTGTCTTTGGCGAACATGGTAAGTGTTTTATATCAGTATGGGAATGCAAATTGTATCACAACTTGTGGCTTGCTCTATTGGTTGAGGTATTCACTTGTTATCCAACAACCCCGGGTTCGATTCTCACTTGTGACAATTTTTTTTACAAATATAACCGGGAACAATGCCAAGTCACCATTTCCAAATCATCATAGTCCCATATATATATATATATATATGTATAGATAGATTAAATGACATAATAAAATTCAAACAATAAAAATATATTTTGTAATTGTAAAAAAATAAAAAAAATAAAATAAATAAATAATCGTTATTTTATATATCAATTATAATTTTTAGACATTTTTTTTATTAAATGTACTTAAACTAATCATTTGGATACATATGACAATTTTAAGATTTTAGAATGATATATATGTAATTATGAGTTTTGGTCGGATATATATGAAAATTCTAAGGCTTTGGAAGGATATATGTATGCAAATATGAGTTTTGGTTGGATATATATGCAATTATGAGGCTTTATAGGGATATATATATGCAATTGCCTCTTTTAAAAAAATGAGAAGGCTAAACGTGCTCAAATATTTTACAAATTAGTAAATATTTTTATTTTGGGCACAAATTGCCACATATATCCTTAACCTTTCGAAAGCATAAGCACCGTTTCTATGGAGAATTTTGGATTACTATTTTCGTTCCTGTCAAAAGTAAAATGACTAAAATGTCGTTTCAAAAACTGCAAACCGTAGACGAAAACTTCAACCAAAAGTTACCTACAGGAAAGGTGCTTACATTTTTAAAAGGTTAGGAACGAAAATTCGGCCAAACCACATGGACGATTTTTGTTGTTTACTCTTTTTAGTATTAGACTTTCAGTCATCGTAAAATCTTGTGAAAATGCCGTGAATCTAGGTGACACGACGCTATTGGTTCACAAATAACCATCGGTTCACAAATAACCATCGGTGCACTCTTTGTACAAACTTACAAGAACCAATTACACCTGTTAGATGTCTAGCTATGTGAAAATCTGATTACATTGCGAGTTATGACCAAGCCACCAAGATTCGTGATATCCCAACAAGATCATAAAAGTTGGTCTAAAACGTGTAAAGTTGCTCAATTCTTGCCTCTTAAGCTAATCATGTGTAATACGAGTAACAAATAAAATAAAACTAATAAAGCTAACTGCTAAGGAGTGACCAAGTAGTAAAATCTTGTAATAAAATGTGAAAGGTGTCTGTTCTTGTAGATAGATATATGGTCTCATGATTTAAATTTGTTAAAACTTACTCATGCGTGTGGGCTTGATAAATGGATATGAGCCGTCCAAGGTTCTTTTCAAAATGAAATCTCTGGCCCAAAATTAAACCAGTCCAAAATCTAAAATGATTAAAATACGCAACTTGGGTTGGAAGTAGAATATGTAGGAACAAATTGAAGTATAGTATGTTGGAAGTAGAAGATAAAACTCAAATATATGCTGAGCCTCAGTGGTTGGGGCGTTTGGGTTTGAATGTAACAACCCAGGTTCGATTCTTGGTTGCATCAAAAATTTTTTTTATTAAGTAACCGGATAATGTGCCATGGTGGCATTTCCCTCATCATAAAATATACATTAAAAGTCAAAACAATATGTAGTCCTATATATATGTATAGATTATTAAACTATCATCAAGATGGCTTACTGGTCAAGCACTCTATTGTTCACACAAATTATTATAGATTCAAATCTCTATAAGTTCTTATTTTAGAAGTGGCTGGAGAAAGGATTAAAAACGGTCACAGATATATCTCGGTTAGAGTTAGAACACGTACACTTCGATCAGTCTACAACGTTTCCTTTCTGAATAATCTGAAAAAATATATCAAACATCTATAAATTAAACTTGATTAGGAGTGACGCTTGTATATATGAAAACATTGATAAAAGCTTAAACGGTCGCGAATATATCTTGGTTTGGTCTGTTTGTGGATCGAATAAATTGAATGAAATTGTATGAAAAGTAGCCGTTGGCTACTAGTTTTTATTTTTTATTTTATTTTTTATCTTTTTTAAACGAAAAAAACACTGCCCACTTTTTCTCTATAAAAACCTCAATTTTCTAAATGTTTGTATACACTCTCAATTGAATCTTTTCTACATACATTTTAATCCCTCAAATCAAAAATGAATTCCGATCATTTTTCTTTTGATGATACAAATGATGAAGAGGAAGTTAATAGTATGTTATTCGGGTTTGTCAAGGACGCTGCTTTGGTTATTCAAGCTTACACTTCTCAAGCTTCCACTTCTACAATCCCAGAAAACCCACGAAAATCTATTGATAGAGATCGTCACAGTGCTCATGAGCGTCTTCTGGCGGCTTACTTCCGTGAAGCACCAATGTACAACGACTATTTATTCCGTGAACGATTCTGAATGAGTCAAACAATGTTAACGCGCATTCTTCGGGAATTGACTGATAACTTCCCGTATTTTCAACAAACATATGATTGTTCAGAAAGACATGGCATTTCTCCGCTAGTGAAGTGTACCTCTTCAATTCGTCAATTAGCATATGGCGTCGTTCCAGATTCTTTAGACTAATATCTACAAATTGGTGATAAAACTTCGCGTAATTGTCTTGTTGCTTTCTGTGACGAGATTATGGAGTTATATGGCAAGGAGTATTTGCGTTGGCCTACACAAACTGATGTCGAAAAACTCTATGCTTTTCACGAGAAAAAACATGGCTTCCTGGGATGATAGGAAGAATTGACTGTATGAAATGGTCGTAGGCTCAATGCCACAACATCTATGTGGTCAATTTTCTAAGGGTGATTCAGGTCCAGATCCATTCATTTAATTAAAAGCGGTTTTCCTCACAAGATTTATGGATTTGGCATGCGTTTTTTGGTGTTGCAGGATCGAACAATGACATCAATGTTATACGTCAATCGCCTCTTTTAAATGATCTCAAAGTCAGAAAAGCACCAGAGGTTCCATTTGTGGCTAACAACGTGAATTATAGATGGGGATATTATTTTACTGACGGGATATATATGGAATAGGATGTCCTTGTTAAGTCTATTTCATAGCCAGGCTCGAATGATACAAAGCTAATACGATGCAAGCAAGCGCATGAAGCATCAAGAAAAGATGTGGAACGAGCGTTAGGCGTGCTTAAGAAAAAGTGGGTGTGGAAAACTAGAAGGGGGGTTGAATAGTTTTACCAATTAAAATTTCGTTTTATAACATTTAGATCAACTTATGTCAATCTATTTAGATGTGTATGTTGGACGTTGATAGATAGATATTTAAAAGTGTAATGAAAGATAAAGAGTAAGAAGCACATAACCACGACACGAGTATTTATAGTGGTTCAGCTACAAGGACACCTTCCTTTCCCTACTCCACTCCCCGAGTCACCTACTCGAGAGTTCGTAATCACTACACGACACCAACTCCTTATGGCGGAGAAGCCTTCACAACGTCTCCTACTCTTTTTCCGGTACTAGGCTAACCACCGGGTTCTTTTCACCAAGGTGAACCACACCTACCACAACGTCGCCTACCCTTTATCCGGTACTAGGCTAAGTACCGAGTTCCATTACAATGGACGAACTACTACCCAACACTACACAACACCTAATCCCAAAGGAGACCCACTCCTTATTACAACATCATCAAGGATATCAACATCCTTGAAAACAAGCTATCACTATTTGTATACCGATGCACCTCATCGAGTATACGACCTTGGCATCCTTTACTAATGCCACTTGACTTGACTCCTAGGAATCTTTCACTAATGCCCTTGGCACCTTTCACTAATGCCTTCGTCTTGACTCCTTTAGCATTCTTCACTAATGATTTTGACACGGACGTTAAGCACCTTTCACTAATGCTTTCATCTTGACTCTTTTGGCATCCTTCACAAACGCCTTCGACACAACACTTCTATGGAGGAAGAAAGAACTATCAACAAGAGAACCTCAGTAGTCTTGATGATGACGAAGCATGGCAACTCATGGACTTGAGCTTGCTCGACTTCAAGAAGTGGTGATCTCGCCTTTAAGAGGAACTTAGAGAATCACACAAAAACAAAAGACAAACTACATAGAAAGATCCCTTAGGATCAGTGGTTAGAGAGTTACAATACTTGGGGAAAGTATGTGTGAGAGTGGCAATCCAAAAGGAAGAAATGACTCGCTATTTATAAAGGAGAAACACTTACTGTTCCACGGATCCCACCCTTAAGGGATCCGTCTAGTGTAATGCTAGGGATCCGTGGGACGCTCCTCTTTGCCCATGGGTATTTTGGTTGTGGGTCATGGGTCATGGGTTATGGGTTGATCCATGGGTATTTCTTTAGATACAATGTACCAAATTGGTGCAATGCATCTAATCAAATGGGTATCGGTCAATACCATGGGTTATGAATATGTTCCATGGGTTGTAGTTTTTACCCATTATAATACATACTAGTTATGTATATATTTGCCCAATATATAAACACTAGTTGTTGTACATATGTATTACTAAATCATAAAATCACTTATACTTGTTTTAGTGTTTTATTTGAAAACGTAAGTGTGTTAGAAAACTATTGGCTCAAACCATTTACGTATTTTATTTGTTTCGTTAAAATGATTTTACGTTCGTTATCGACAAAACATTAGAAGATCGTAAAATATAAATAAACGTTTTTACGGCTTATTTGTATTAACAACACATTCTCCCTCACCACAACTTCCCATTTCCTATACAATGCGTACATCTCAGAGAGCTCCATTTGGAAAGGATCCCTATAGATCACTTTTGAGTTTCTAGTGACCCTTGATGGGGATGCCCTTGGCATGAAAACGGTATCCCTTACCGTGGTTGCTTCCGGGATTAACATGTGGTAAATTTCATGATGATCAACCATAGTGTGTATCTCCTCTAAAGACCACTCATTGGAAAACATGCAAACTCCTTGATATGGAACCCGTAGTATTCTTCCAAACTCCACAAGCGAAAGAGTGTACTCATGCTCATTTATGATGAAGACAATTGAGATGGACCCATCATCATTTCTAACTATCCTCATTGTCTTGTAGAACTCGAGTATGAAAACCGGGCAAATTTGTTCGTTTATGTCCAATAAACAATCAAACCCAATGGTCCAAAAACTTGTCTTATGTCGGTGTTAGCAAGAAATGATGGTTCTACTACACGACCTTCATGAAAAAGTCTCTTTTTGAGCATTTTAAAAGCTTTCCTATCTTCCGGGCTAAGTCCATCTTTTCTATGGTACATTGGTATGTAATGGGCGGTATCTTGATAGTCTTGTTGTCGGTTACTTGGCATGATTGTTCCTAAACAACACATCCACAATGTGATGTTAATTATGAATAGTAGCCTAAAGGGTTTGATCACAATTTTGCTTAATTCATTTTTATTGAATTCAAGAAATGAGTTTAATTTGTATTAACAATGTTAATTCTTTGATTTGGATTATCTTAGAAAACAATGTGGTAACAAATTATGATAAACCCATTTGAACCAAACTTCTAAAAGTAATTCTAGAAATCAAGGAATTAAATTCACAATGTAGTGAAGATTATACTTACACAAGAGATTGTTATGCTTGAAGGAAATGATCAAATTGCTCCTGAGAACAGTAATTGGGTTTTTGTTTGTGAGTCTTTGAAGGGAAAATGATTGTGGAACTTCCACAGTGATCATCACTAACTTATGTTGTCTTCTGTTGCTCGGATCCCTCTCATTAGGGATCCGGCTAGTTCAAGCTCAGGGATCCGGCATGACAGCAAAAATCAGCTTAAGCATTCCTTGATAACTTTGGTTTGGGAGTTCTAAAATGCGTAGAGTTTGATGTTTAAGCTTTATAACTTGTGATTTGAGGTTTTGACGGTTTAATACTAATCCTATTTGACGTGGTTCCCTTTTTATGAATTAGTCACAATTCTTGGGAGGTTTATCAAAGATTATGATAAAATCCCATTTTATCATAATATAAGAAATTTTACATGGATATTCATTGACATAGATGAAGTGTCAATAATCCTTTTGTGATGAATAACGATTGAGGCTATCGAATAACCGAGATATCATTATTACAGATTAGTAGTGTAGTCTATACAAATCAATCGAAGAATACTATTCTTGATGATGGCTTTA
The DNA here is from genome assembly GCA_910596185.1 of Chrysanthemum makinoi. Taxonomy (NCBI): domain Eukaryota; kingdom Viridiplantae; phylum Streptophyta; class Magnoliopsida; order Asterales; family Asteraceae; genus Chrysanthemum; species Chrysanthemum makinoi. Next base: position 125,651,242 of record OU343221.1, on the reverse strand, counting down.
ATATAGATAACTACTCAAGTAATTACTAATAGAGATTAATTATACAACTAAGATTTTAACAATAATAAAACAAATGTAATTTATTAACGATCATACCTTTGCTAAATATTCTTTTTAAGGGAAGAAGTATTTAGAGAAAATGCTTTGTGATCTTCATAAAATCTCCAGATCCATGTGTGAGAAAAACAATGCTAAACATTCTTTTCAAGAAAAGAAATATTTAGATAGTTTCTTCATGATCTTCTTGGTATGCCCAAATCCAAGTATGGAGAATTCTTAACAAGGAAAGTATTAGAACATTCTATCATTGTCCAACAATAAACACTATAATGATTTTTAAAACATGACTTGAAAAATCCTTCTTTGTAGTTTTCAAACATACACGGATCGTATCAAGTTTTTTAAAGTACAACATACTCTAAGAAACTTGGTAACGAAGCTCTGATGTCAATTGTGGAAAACTAGAAGGGGGGGGGGGTTGAATAGTTTTACCAATTAAAACTTCATTTTAAAACATTTAGATCAACTTATGTCAATCTATTTAGATGTGTATTGATGAGTGTCTAAATACTCATCATTTTTGTACTGTTTAAAATACCAAAACATCTGAAAACACTCAGAAATGTATCAAAATAATGAAAATATCACAAAAAAGTGTTTTATGTGTTTTGGCCACAAGGACACATTCCTTTCACACTCCACTCCCCGAGTCCCTCACTACTCGAGAGTTTGTAATCACTACACGACACCAACTCCTTATGGTCGGAGTAAGCCTTCACAACGTCGTCTCCTACTCTTTTCTGGTACTAGGCTAACCACCGGTTCTTTTTCACCAAGGTGAACCACACCTACCACAACGGCGCCTACCCTTATCTCTTTTAATCGATTATTGACTCAGGGCTATACGCGGAGTTCCATTACAATGGACGAACTACTACCCAACACTACACAACACCTAATCCCAAAGGAGACCCACTCCTTATTACAACACCATCAAAGATATCAACATCCTTGGAAACAAGCTATCACTATTTGTATACCGATGTACCTCATCGATTATAAGACGTTGTCATCCTTCACTAATGCCACTTGATTTGACTCCTAGGCATCTTTCACTAATGCCCTTGACACGACTCTTGACACTTTCCACTATGCCTTCGTCTTGACACCTTTAGCATTCTTCACTAATGTTTTTGACACGGACGTTAAGCACCTTTCACTAATGCATTCGTCTTGACTCTTTTGGCATCCTTCACTAATGCCTTCGACATAACACTTCTATGGAGGAAGAAAGAACTATCAACAAGAGAACCTCAATAGTCTTGATGATGAGGAAGCATGGCAACTCATGGACTTGAGCTTGCTCGACTTCAAGAAGTGGTGATCTCGCCTTTAAGAGGAACCTAGAGAATCACACAAAAACAAAGACAAACTACATAGAAAGATCCCTTAGGATCAGTGGTTAGAGAGTTACAATACTTGGGGAAAATATGTGTGAGAGTGGCAAGCCAAAAGGAATAAATGGCTCACTATTTATAGAGGAGAAACACTTACTGTTCCACGGATCTCACGAATCCCACCCTTAAGGGATCCGTCTAGTGTAATGCTAGGGATCCGTGGGACTCTCCTCTTTGCCCATGGGTATTTTAGTTGTGGGTCATGGGTCATGGGTTATGGGTTGATCCATGGGTATTTCTTTAGATATAATGTACCTAATGGGTGCAATGCATCTAGTCAAATGGGTATCGGTCAATACCATGGGTTATGAATATGTTCCATGGGTTGTAGTTTTTACCCATTATAATACATACTAGTTATGTATATATTTGCCCAATATGTAAACACTAGTTGTTGTACATATGTATTACTAAATCATAAAATCTCTTATACTTGTTTTAGTGTTTTATGTGAAAACGTAAGTGTGTTAGAAAACTATTGGCTCAAACCATTTATGTATTTTATTTGTTGCGTTAAAATGATTTTACGTTTGTTATCGACAAAACATTAGAAGATTGTAAATTATAAATAAACGTTTTTACGGCTTATTTGTATTAACAGTGGGTTATAGTAAAAACGCCTACACGATCGCAAAGTCTTGATAAAATTACACATTTGATGTACACTTGTATCATGTTACATAATATGATAAGAAAAGACAAAAAGAAGGCAATATCTCCCAACATTTATCCAGAGGAACAATATCATGAAGATGATCTTGTACGATCCCAAGAATCTAGGTTACAAGTTATCACGGAAATACACAGCGAACAGACTCAGCTAAATCTTAAAGCAGATTTAGTGGAACACATTTGACATCGAACAAATGAACACTAATTTTATTATAATGTTTTTAATTTTATTTTAGTTGTTTTATGTAATGTTTTTAATTTTATTTGAAATATTAATGTAATGTTTTTAGTTTAAATGAAATTCTAGTAAAAAAAATGTTTGGTATCCTTACTACGTGTGTTTGGTCTAAGTTGGGTCTGGGTGATTTCTGAGAAAAAGAGAAAGCTGATGTAGCGGTGTGAGAGGTAAATTTGTTGGTGTCTTATTACTTTTAGTCTTATAAACTTTCATAAAATGCTTCTTCTTTTTTACATTAATGGCTAAAACAAAAAGCAAGTCAGAATATGTTAAAAAAATATTAAAATGAATGATAGGACAAGTTGATTGATGTCATTTGTGTTCGTTAAATAAAGAAAACATGGTTTAATGGGGCAGTTTTACGGACACCACCCCCCCCCCTACAGGGGGATTTCCAATCATTGCATGCATTAAAGAGTTGTACAGCGTGCATCACTGTGCTATACTATGATCTTCGCGGTTTATAAAGTTGACTCATAGGGAGGGTTTCCATAAGATGTCCCTTGTTTAATAGGAAGTATCCATTTCAAAAAACTATAGAATAATCAAGGTAGTCTTGTATCGATACATATTTTCAAATTAAGAAGAATTCACGCCATAAATCAATTTGAGCTAAACTTGGTGAGAGTCTACATGACATAAAAAGTGAATGAAGCAAAACTTATAAAATTGTCAAAATTTAGTCGAATCATTATTGCATTGTCACAAGAATGGTTAACATTATTCTATAAGCAATATAAGCATTAGTAAAAAAATTTAGATTTCTAATATAGTTTAGTATACATTGGTGAAGCATTTTTTACATGTATAATTTTTAACAATACTCTTAGTTCTGAAAAATCTATGCCATTAATATACGGAGAATTTTTATGGCTTAAAAACCTTTCAAGGTTAAAACAAATATCTTTTAGCTTGTTATAATCAAGCCGACTTTAAATTTACAATGCTAAGTAGAAACTACTGATACCTTCATACACTCTAAAATTATAATGAGAGTAAAGTAAAAAGTGATATTAATTTGTAGGGTAAATTGCACATTTGGTCCCTAAAGTAACACGAATACGTAAGGATCACACCGAGACGATTTTTGTTGCAAAAAAACATTAACGTTTACGTTTTTTGCAAAACAGCCATCGAGAGCTACTTTTTGCTAACTTCCGTTATTTATCTCGTTAAGTGCCTCGTCACTGAGGGTATTATTGTCATTTCACAGGCGTCTCACTCTCTCCCGTCAAATATACTTCAAGGACAATATTTGCAATGTGTTATACTTCATTTATGTGTTATTTTTAATTTTCTTATATTGGTAGGTTTAGGATAAATAGAGTATTATTATTCTAATTAAGCCATTAGAATAGAAAATGTAGTCAATTCAATAGAGTTGTAGCGACAATGAGAAATGTATAAGTGTTTTGCATAACAGCTGTAGTAGCTCTTTCATAGGAGTGTTTGGCATAACAGCTGTGTTGGTTCTGTTGAGAATGTAGGAGTGTTTGGCATAGCAACTGTAGTAGCTTTTTATCTTGATGTTCATAGTGTGTTATTTTAATTGACTCTTAATGTTTGAATTTAAATGGTGGAAGTTTAATGGGATATCAGGATGAAGTTGTGTTTAAATTTAAAGTAATGGATTATTTGATTTTGCTCCATTAAGATTGGTATGTTTGTGTGAACTTGTGAGAAGTTGATACTCCTTCACCTACATCACACAATGAAAGTCAAACGGGTGTATTTCAAAGTAGACTGACACTATATTTTCCTACACAAAAGGTGCCATGAGTAAATTTTCCTTCCAACTTATCTTTCAACATAGATATGGCACACCCTTCAACTAAAAAATTAAAGAGAAACAATATGAGTGGTAATGATACACACGTAGGGGTGTTGGATGACAGCAGCGAATCCACTAAAATGAGATGCACTGGTTATTATATGGAAGTTTAAAATATGGTTGGTTTAACTTTTGAAGCAAGACTACCTAGAGGAGAAAGTATGTGGTATTCTTGTTGGAGGCATGTTTACAGAGGCAGAGGTATTGTTGCAGCTGGTGGAGTTAGTGGTGTAGTAGCTATAAGTGGCGGTGTTATAAGCTTAGGTGTTAGAAGTGAAAACATAACTAGAGGGGGTGGTGCAGTAGGTAGTGGAGATGGTAGTAGGACAAGAAAATCACCTAAAGATCAAGAATAAGAATGTATTGAAATAGAAGTTTGTAGATCTCCCCAACCTAGGGAGAGTAGCGAAGAAGCAGAAAGTGCAGGAGCACGTCAAGCAAAAAAGAAGCCAAGAAACTTCATTAAAACCAAGAACACTAGTGGATGAGTATGTTCTATTAAATATGTCTCATGTTCAGAGTTGTATTAGTAAAGTTGTATCATGGTCTTGGGCTTGTCCAAGACACTTGTATTTTTATTGATGTAACTGTTGGTTGATTAATAATAAGTTAAGAACACCAGGAAAACTATATTACCTTTGTATATGAGCATGATGATACTATGTTTCCTATTTGCCTTAATCACTGTACTAGATATAGCAGCAAAACAGGAAGATTTAAGTACCATTCAGGAGGCTAATTCATGTTATTTGATAATGCATATTTCTAGTGTCCAAAAGATGGTTCACTACTATCACTACTCTGTTTTTGCATATTTCCATTTTCATGTTTTGGTTTGTGTTTTATGGTTTGATTAATGTGATTTTCATGTTTATGTTTGTTATACTAATTAAAGACACTAAAACAATAAATACATATTTGAACACATTCTACAATGAAAATTTGGATCAAATGACCCATTTCATTCATTAACCATAACCATATTTTTACAATTTTAAGATAGGAGAAACCACAACCCCTATCCACATATACATCAGGCTCGGGGAAACTCTCACAACCCCTATTGATAACATCAAATAGTCCTTATATTTTAGTGTCAATTTCCCCCTAATATGCTCATCATTTGTATTGTTTTACTTGAAAATATACTCTTATTTCTTAATTTATCATTTTTAGGTCATTAATGAGCATATGAACAAAAAGACGTGGATTTGGAATGTTATTAAAGTAAATATACAAGCGTATGCTGGCCAGACAAGAGTTACGGCGTAATTTCATACTCTACTTACATCGTAACTAGGATTTACACTAGAAGACCAAACTTATCGCAGTTCAAGATTATGGCATAACTTCAAAACATACTTACGCCGCATATAATTCCAGACTTAGAAGAGTATGGTCAAGATACTTACGTCGTAACCCATTTGCAAGGTTACGACGTAAAAGTGATGAAATTCACTACGAGAGTTTTACGGTCGTAACCCATTCTTAAGGTTACGCTGTAAATATCTTACTATGGATAAGATCATCTAAGATACGATGGTTACGGTGTAACCAATTCACAAGGTTACGTCGTAACTTTGACGAGGCTATAAATACAAGCCCTAATTTTGCATTTTCACATAACTCCAAATATACAACACCAATGGACGTAAAAGGGCTTCCAGAGATGATATTCAACAGCATACATAGCATTTCCAAGGGCGAATTCACGCCATTTACTACATAAGTTTTAGTATTTTGTATCAGACATTTGTTTTTAATTCAGTGTCTTTCGTTATGATCTTAAATATTGAATTTCCTGCATTATTTAATATGATTGGCTAAATACCTTTGGTGTTAGCCTAGTTATGATAGTGTTATTTCCATGATTTAGTTTTTTCATTTTTGTATCACTTTATGTACTTATTTTCTTTACTTATTCGTGGACACCTTTGTTTTGGTAGTGTTAATGTTTGGTTGTATCTAGAAAGCTAGGAGAATTGACCATCGGACCCTAGACGAATAGGTTGCGAGTAGTGGTAAGAGGTGACCATATGCCTAAAACTATCTTGTGTGCGAATTGACCATATGATCACCTACCAAACGGAGATGCTTAAGAAGTTAAGGGGAAACCTAAGTTCTTAGTGGTTATGTTTCCTTAGAATAAGTCAAGATTATAGCTGGTACTTAATGACTCTACATAGGTTAACCCACAAACTCTGGTAATGGTATGGTTACAGAATAGGAACTTATGGAACATAGGCTATATGAATTTACCCGATGAGTCTAGTGACATTTATCCCTACATGAAGCGATAGAAAACATTAATATGAAAACTTAATTATAGCGTAACAAGATTAGTAATTAGGCTAGCAAATTTCTACCTACTGATTGTTCATTACTTTTAATTTGTTTTCGTTTTGTTTTCATTAGTTTAATTATTAATCAACTCAAAAACCTCTTTAAAATCAGTGACATTATAACATAGATTAGATCCGCACTCATAGCTCTTGATACAACCTCAGCTTTACTAATTACTCAACTACACACGACCGGGTACACTGCTCGTTAGTGCATAGGTAGACCTTAGGTAGACAAGAAATTATAAATAGTAAAACCTGGTCTGAAATCCAGCATCAAATTTTTGGCGCCACTGACGGGGAGCTATACTAATTACTCATCATCTCACGATTTCTATTTCGTTAGTTTCAGGTACCATGGGTGAAGTTGACATTGATAAGCTTACCCCGATAAATACCTCGCTTTGACGCGAGAGGAAATAAGGGCCAGGTGTAGTTAGGCCGGTTATTGGAGCTGATGTTCAGTTTGAGATAAAGAACTAGTTCATGCGGGAGTTGAGAAAAGACCCCTTTTCCGAAAGCAAGACCGAAGATGCACATGAACAGATCGATAATGTCTTGTACATCATGAGCCTTTTTAACATTCCTGGTGTTTATCACAATGCGGTTATTCTCTGAGTGTTTCCAATGACACTTACTGGAGCCGCAAAGAGTTAGATTGATAGGTTGCCCGCGGGAACCGTCAACACATGAGATCTCCTCAAAAGAGCCTTCATTCAACGTTATTGCCCTCCTTCAAAGACAAAAATACAACTCGAGGAGATCCACAACTTCAAGCAAGATGGTGATGAGACATTGTACCAAGCTTGGGATAGGTACACTGATTTCTTTCACAAGTGCTCGACGCATGACCTAAACAAGTAACAAGTGGTAAACAATTTCTACAAGAGATTCAACATTTTCACAAAGCAAATGCTTGACTCTCAGGGGCCGATCCCAGGGAAGACTCTTATTCGAGCCCTCGAAGCTATCCAAGATATGGCGGACCATTCACTGAAATGGCATGATGGAGGCAGTAGTAGAAGTATGGGTGGTAACATTGATGGTATTTTGGTAATCACCAACAAGTTTGAGAATCTTGCTAGGGACATGAAGAAATTAAAGGAAAACGTGCATGCTATTCAAGTAGGATGCGAAACTTGTAGAGGAGCTCACCTTTCCAAGGATTTCCCTTTGAAAGAAGATAAGAAAGTTGACGAGCTCAAGTATGGAGAAGGTAGACCTTTTCAAGGAAACAGTAGCAATTGCAATGGGTATCGCGTGGGACCACCTGGTTACTACAAAAGATCACCTTACGGAGAAAGGAGATCCAACCTTGAGCAGATCATTAACAAGTACCTGGAAGACTCCACCAAAAAGCAAGATGAACAAGATGCATGGTTGATGAATTTTCAAGAGACAACTAACAAGAGCCTCATTAATCACAATAAATCTCTTAAAAATCTTGAAGCCATGATAGGAAAGCTAACTGACGACATCCATTGGAAGAATGTGATGGAAGAAAGCAGCTCAAAACCTCTAGTGTAAGGCAAGACGACCGTGGGATCTTGCAAGGCAATCTTTGTTGACAAAGAGGTAAAAAAAACTCCAATGAATGCTCTCATAATACAACTCAAATTTGTGGGGTTTCTTTTTTGAAAAGATGAACTGAAGCAGTTGTGCCATGACAATTACCAAAAAAGGAGTCTAGCTTTAAAAGTTTCACTCTTCCTTGCACCATTGGTAATTGTGATATAACGGCATTAGCCGATTTAGGATCTAGTGTGAATATTATGCCAGGTCACTATTCCAAAGTCTTGAACTGACAGACCTTAAGGAAACAAAACTATTAGTGGAAATAGCTGACATGACTAGGACAAATCCGGTAGGGATAGTTGAAAATGTGCTTATTAAAATCAACAAGTTCGTATTCCCCACCGATTTTGTAGTTATTAATATGGTGATGTGCCTAATGAACACATTATCTTAGGAAGACCTTTCCTAGCCACTTCAAATGCCCAAATCAAAGTTTTCGAAAGAGAAATTTCGTTGGGAATAGGTGATGATATGGTAATGTTTAATACAAATGGAATTTTGTTTCAAACCCAGGTTACTATAGCCATAGTATGTATGACCAATGTTACGAACGTAGAGGAACCATTGGATATTTTTAAAATGTCGGATGGCGTTTTTTTCAATAAAACCCCTTTGTGCTTAAAATTTGAACAGAAATGCAATGAAAGCGACGGAGACGGATCTTTTTGGTTTGACGATGAACAAGAATCCAAAATGGAGGAAGGATATGAGGAAGTAAATTTTGTAGCCACCATTGGTAAACTACACTTTTGTGCTCCTATAGTTATTATACATAACGGAGAAAAATTAACCCTGCCAAAATGCGACCCCTTGGTCAATGAATGCAACGGTGAGAAAGGAATAAAAATAAGACAACTAAAAAAGGAGGCAAGGGTGTGGTGGTGCGTTGAGGAGGAAGATGTAATTAAGGAAAATTGGTTCTGCACAAACTTAATGAGTGCTAATTTAAATGAGAAGGTCAAATGTATGGTTCATTTCTGCAAACCGGTTGTAATCAAGGAGAAAGGAGTGATTCAAGCATGGCCTTCCTGCAATCCCTTTCTGAAGGAATGCAATAGAGGAGAGTTCCCGAAAGAAAACATGCTCAAAAGGTTCACAAACGGATGGGCATGTTTTAATGTGCATAAGAGGAGTTTCATTGGGTATCATGGAATATCTTTTGAAGATTGGGTCAAAGTTAAAGGCAAATTTCCCATAGGATACCCAACACTCTGCTAAATAAACAAATGGAGATTGAATTCCGAGACGAATATGTCAAGGAAAATTTCCCATAGGAGACCCAACATGGTTTTCCTTTGTATCCAATGGGAGGAGTGATTCTGATAACATCAAATATTCCTGATATTTTAGTGTCAATTTCCCTCTAATATGCTCATCAATTAGAGCATTTTACTTGAATATATACTCTTATTCATTTATATTTTATTTTCAAGTTAATAATGAGCATAGGAACGAAGATACGCGGAATTTGAAGGTTATTAATGAAAATACACAAGAGTATGCTGACCAGAAAAGAGTTACAGCGTAAATCCTTACTCTACTTATGCCGTAACAAGGATTAACACTAGAAGATCAAAGTCAATGCTGACCAAGGTTACGGCGTAACTCCTACACAAGTTACGTCGTATATATTTCCAAGACTTAGAAGAATTTCGTGGGCAAAAGATGTTACGACGTAACCACTTTCTTGGTTACGGCATAAAGTGGTTAACGAAAGTTCTACGTTCGTAACTTACCTTTAGGTGACGCCGCAGTTTCATCACTGAGGATAAAATCATCCTAGATTCAAAGGTTACGGCGTAACTAACCCTAGAGGTTACGCCATAACTTAGTCGAGGCTATAAATACAAGCCTTAATTCCGCATTTTTAATAGATCCTCTCAACACATAACAACCAGAGACGATTAAGGGATTCAAGGAGGAAGATTTCCAGTAGCCTACAAGTCATTTCCAAGGGAGAATTCATGCTTATCTCAACACAATTTTTAGTATTTCATATTACATTTTTATATTTAATTCCATGTCTTCATTTATGATGTTAAACATTGGATTTTCTGCATGCTTTAATATGAGAGGCTAAACACCTTTGGTGTTAGCCTAGTTATGGAATTGTTAATGGTATGATGTAGTTTTCTTGTTTTCATATCTCATTATATGTATATTTTCTTTGCTTATTTTGGGACACCCTTGTTTTGGTAGCATGGAATTTTGGGTAGAATCTGGAAGGCTAGGAGAATTGACCATAGGACCCTAGTGAATCAGGTTACGAGTAGTGGTAAGAATTAACCATAGGACTATCACTATCTTACGTGAGACTTTTACCCAACAATCACCTTCCAAACAGAAAGGCTTAAGAATTTTGGAGAAACCTAAGATCTTACCGGCCGGGTTTCATTAAATAAGTCTTAGATCGTAGCGGAACTTAATGACTCTTCCATTTCGTAAACCCACGAACTCTTGTAATCATTAGGTTACGGAATAGGACGTTATGGAAGATAGGACTAGACGAATTGGCCAACTGAGTCTAGTGACTTTAAACCCCCATGTGGAGCGTTAGAAAACATTAATTAGATAATGTAATCATAGCATAGCAAGATTAGTAACTAGGCTAGCACATTTCTTTCTATTGATTAATCTTCCACTTTTATTTGCTTTTTGTTTTATTTCATTGCATTAGTTAATTAATCATTCAATATAAAACCCCCTTTTAAAACCAGTGACACGAGGACTTAAATTAGATCCACACGCATAGCTCTTGGGACGACCTCGGCTCTACCGATTACTACACCACACACACCCGGGTATACTACCCGTTAGTGCATTAGGTAGACCTTAGGTAGACGAGACTTTATAAATAATAAAACCTGGTCAGAAATCCTGCACCAGATTCCCATGACTTTGGGATCACCTTCAAGTACGGGGGAATGGAAAAAGATGGAAATGGACACGGCTGGACATTTCCGTAGGGAGCCTTGAAGCACCATGGCCTTGAGTCTAACTTAAAGACTCGTTAATAAACAAAAGTGATGTTTTGGGAGAAAAACCAAATTTTCCATTTCATTCCTTTTTATTAGTGTAGTTTGGTTTAGTATGCTTTGTTATAACGTTTTGCAGGTATTGGAGGAAGAAGGATGGCTTGGAAACGCACCACGAAGTTTTTCACTCCTAGAATTTGTCTTAGAAATTTTTTACGCCGTAACTCTTTATTATGGTTACGCCGTAACCATCCTCAGACATCTGCAATTTCATCAGGTCTAATTACTTACGTCCTATTAGCCTTAATAGTTTTTATTAGAAGTGATGGTCATTCACGATTAGGAACTTTGTAACGTGTGTTAGATATCGTGATAGAATAGTCAACGGGCTCGTGGATTGGGCTAAGCTAGTTGGGCACAAGTTATGTTAAGCTAGCCTTGTCTAGTTCGTGAAACCCAAGCCCAATCCAAGTCCATCTCATGGCCCATGACCATGCCTTAGGGCATCATCCTCTCTTACTATAAATACCCCTCAAGTATGTCATTTGAGGGGTGTGCTTGAGTGTGTGTGTGTGTTTTTCCTTGAAGCAATATAACATATTATTGTTTTCATCTTTCTTCTCTCTACCTCTCTAAATACATACACGTCTTATACACATCTCTTGTCACCATCTCATCTTTCTTTCTTTCTTATTTACGCATAAGTGTTTGGTTTACGTGGTTATACTTGTGTTCATAACGTGGGTATTTGATAAGGTTGGTATATCTTTGGTCTTTACAATTGGTATCAATCGCCTAACAATGGTTTAGGAGTGTTTGTGTTTGTTTTGAAGGGTTACGCGTATAAGCTCACGTTAGTCAATATTGTGACGCTTAAAGCTTTAATTTTTGCACTCAAAAATTCAAGATTCTTGTGGTTTAAGGTTTATTTGGTGCTAAAGTTTCAGTTTTTTGCAAAAAGTTCCAAGCTTTACGTGTTTTTCTTCATTTTTAAGCTTGTATTTGGTTATTGGTCATTTCTACTCATAACTTTTCTAAGCACTTTGGGTGAAAAAGGTCAACATTTTTGTGTTATTGGAGTGTTTTTAAGGCTATCTGGGCAAAAGAAATCATTTGAATCGTTGGACATTTCTTACGAGTAGAAGTCAAAAAGTCAAAACCCTAGTTTTCTACTCGTAACTTTTTGGTGAAGAATCTTCGTGCTATAAATGTTACTCGTGCTTCCTCACTTGGATAAGTGTGTGGAACACTTCGACTTGTGGATATCTCTTCTGTGGCAGGTGTAAAGGATTTTGGTTCTTAACCATAGTTTACGCATAAGCTAAAAGCTTACGAGTAACTCTACGCATAACTTCAAAATTACGCGTAAGGTTTACGAGTAACTTTTTGTCTACGCATAAGCCTAAGGTTACGCGTAAGATACTTTCTACGCCTAAGGTTCCTACGCTTAAGGTTCCTACGCATAAGGTTTCTACGCATAAGCTTCCTACGCATAAGATCCTACGCATAAGCACCAGATCCTACGCCTAAGCCTCGTCTACTCGTAACTTCGTGTTTCTACGCCTAAGCTCTTCATTTAAAAAAAAAAAAAAAAAAATAAATAAATAAATAAATAAAAATTTGAGGAAACTAAACGTTCAATTTTTGGCGGGAAAACTTGAGTAAAATTTAAATTTTTGAGGAAACTAAACGTTCAATTTTTACGCGAGATTCAAATTTTGGTTTAACTGTGAAAATTTTGGTCAAAAATTCAAATTTTTGGGCCTAAATTCAAAATTTTCGGGTCAAATTTGGCGTCAAAATTGTCATAACTCAAATTTTTCATACGACCTTAGAATTGATTTTTATAGTGAATTTCAAATTTTGGGCGAAATATTTTAAGAACCGAGTTTACGAGTACGACTTTCGGAAACACCTCAACTGAGCTTAATCTTCATCAACCACAACTCCTTTATCGTTGAATCGATCCTACATCAACTTTATCATATCATACCTTCATCAATGACTACTCAACAAGACATTCATGCAGCCGGTGCCGAAAACCGACCTCCTATGTTGGCAAAAGGTGGTTATCTTCAATGGACAAGTCGAATGCTCCGCTACATCAAGACCAAACCTAATGGGAAACTCATGATTAAATCCATTCAGGATGGACCCTTCAAGCCTCGACAAGTCCATGTTCCTGGAAATGCTGATGCAACACCTCCCATCCCACCATCCTCTCATCTTCAAACTGAATCGAGAATACGAAGAGGATCGAAACAAGTCGATGAGATGACATGGCAATTCATATTGTCCAACCTGGGTTTACCAATAGACATTTTGCTTTGCGGTAGACAGTTGTGAAACCGCCGATATGTGGGAACGTGTTAGACGGCTATGTTATGGAACAGAAATTGGTAAACAAGACATGGAGAACAAGCTGCTAACCGAATGGGAAAAGTTTACATCTACACCCGGAGAATCCATTGAATCCTACTATGGAAGGTTTTGCACTTTGATGAATGAGCTTATAAGAAACAAGTTGGCACCCGAATAATCGTTCAAAACATCAAGTTCTGAATAATCTTCCGAAGAATGGGGACGATATGTCATTATTGTCAACCAAACAAAAGACTTACATCATGTGAACTTTGATCAACTGAATGATTTTCTGAAACAAAACCAAGCTGAAGCGAATGAAGTCAAGCAAGAAAGATTAGCAAAGAATCATGATTCATTGGCACTCATTGCAAAGACTCAAACTACAAAGTGAATACACAACAACAAGCTTCATCATCTTCCAACAACAACAACTTGCAGCAATACATTCCACAACCACAACAACAATTCTATCCGGATCAACAATACCAGGAACAAGGAATCACACGATCCCGACCGAAGCGACCTTGCAACATATATTTTCTTTATTGGATAAAGCTTTTAACGATCGCGATCGGTAATCGCGTTCCGTATCGGGTAATCATCGGTCGGCATGTTGGAAATCGAGATGGGACAGAATGTTGGGAATAGAGCATGGGTAATCGAATGGGTATGTTGCACTCGGTCGTTGGAATCATGGAAATGTGAATCGGGTAATCGGGTTAAGTGTTATAACTGTCAAGGACTGGGTCACATGGCAAGGAATTGTCCCACTAAGCCGCACGAGAAGAATGGTGATTTTCTTAGGAAAGCGCTTTGTTAGCGATAAGCAAGAAGCGGGGTTACAGGTTGAGTCGAGGAACATGACTTTTCGCTATTATGGATGATTTGGAAGACCTCGAGGAACTCAATGCAATCTGCATCTTCATGGCAAATCTTCAGGAGACTAAGTACGACCGATTCTCGACGCACCTCCTCGTCTATGACGCCAACGCAGTGTCGAGGTACCAATCATTGATCCATACTATAACAATGTCATATTTGATGTGTTTACTCATGATGAACAGATTCGTGACATCGGCACCTACTTATGATACATACATGGACAATCCGAGTTGTAGCAATACTAACTCTGAAACTCCAGATGGGGATCCTAGTGGAGGCGTGTGGCACAAAATCTGAGGACCGATGAGGAAACACGTGCTTATGTTGAATCATTAATCAATCAATGTGGCATTGAAGTTGAGAAAGTTAGAACGGTCAATCGCGAAGTTAAGACCGCGAATGCTAAATTGACCGCTGAGCTTGAGAGTTACAAGGAGCACGCCAAAGCCTATGAATTTCATACAAACAAAATGTCCAAATTAGAAATTGGTTATCGAGATTACGTTTTAAGAGAAAAAATTGCAAATCAAGTATAACACACTTGATGTGAATTCTCACTTGAAAATTAAATCTTTAAACAAGGAAATTTCAGATCTAAATGACCAACTTTCTAAACAAAAGCACTGTTTCTCGATCTTGAAAAAGAGAAGAAAAAGTTGATTCTTGATTTTTCAAAACGAGAAGATTCTCTTCTTGATGAAATTCTGGATAAAATGAGAAAATTAAAGCTTTGGACAATTTGCTTCTCACAACGGGTCATTCAGATAAAACAAACAAGATGCTTTCAAACCAAGTAAATCGGCGTTTTCATACTTCACATAAAATGGCACTTGGTAACGACCCTTCTCCGTTCCTCAAGAAAGCTCGAAATCTCGAATGTGTTGAAAAATGGACAACCTTTGCATGAACCCATAATTGTTCGTGATTCTCTTGAAACGTTGGAACTATCCGAGGAGAGTAGATCAAAAATGAAACAAAAGAATCCAGATCTTAAACCGATTGATTATAACAAATGGAACAAAATTAATGGAATTACTTTTGTTAATCAAAAAGAACAATCAACGTTTTCCACCACACCATGTGTTTCAAACAAAGTGTCAACACCGGTTCAAAACCGGTTTCAAAACCGGTTGTAGTTTCCAAGTCTCTTTTGAAAATCGAACAAATGTCTTCAAACAATCCTTTTAACACAAGTGATACTAGAAGCATTTTAGATGACGTTAAAACTAGAATTGGGGATCTTCAAGAGACTGTTAAAACTAAAACCAATATTACAACAAACATCCGGTTTAATAGTTTTGATAATGACAGAAAAAGTTTTTGAAACTCTAATTGCCCCTCATTGAATGCAATCAATGCAAGGGTAATTCATGTTGAACAAGCACTTTTGAAAGAAACGAGTGACTTTGTTAAGGACCATAAATCCCGGTAAAGCAAGCTAATGAAAGTATTGAACACATCAAAGTTTTGGAAAAACTCAATGATTCTCTCTTCGATGATGTTAGACTCGATATTATGTCCATTATTTTACAAACATATTCGTTGAAGATCATGAAAGACTCGGTCACCGAGACCTCCACAATTGTTTCAAAATATGAAAATGCTCTTGAAAAACTTGAAAAAGAAAACGTGTCCTATTTTAAACAACTTGATCGAAAAACCGAGGAATGCAAGTATGACAAACTGTCGTATGAGCGTGCCTACAAGGACATGCAAGAGCAAAATGATCTTTTGAGGGCTCACGGACAAGTCTAAAAGGAAAGGCTGTGGATACTAAGTTTGCAAAACCATTGACTGAGGAGAAAACAAATGTTCCCAAACCGGTTTTCAAACCCAAAATGTCTATTTCTCAGTTTCCTCCAAAAGTCAATGAGAAAAATGATTTGTCAAAAACAGTCACTCCACAGACTTTGCCTATTAAAAAGAGAATTATCAAAGCTTTTGAAAAACCTGTTTTTGAGAAAGAAAAAGTGCTTACACCTGGCATCTCTAGGATTAGTACACGGAATGTGACCAAAAATCCAGTTAAAGAATCTTTCGGTTCTAACAACATGGTCAACAATCACTATCTACAAGAAGCTAGGAAAAAGGCACAGACTCAAAAAGACGGAATTTTAGGTGCAACATCTAGGGTGATGAATTCTACAAGATTTCAAGGCAATGCTAGTAGTAGTAAACCTTTACCTAGGAATTCTCAACATAAGACTAGGGATTGGCTTACATCTAAGAGTAGTTGAGCAAAAGAAAATGCTATGCCCTTAGAAAACAACACTAGGAATTCTAAGTCTTTTTTGAACAAGAATCAACTTCCAAAAGACTGTAGTGACAAAGTTAAAGCTGCTTTTTTAAACAAGAATATTGAATTTGTTCGTACTACATGTAAAAATGTGTCTTTTCAGCTAATCATGATGCATGTGCCTTACAATATCTCAAGAAAGATAATTCTCGTGCCAAGGCACAATACACTAAGACACCAAATAGAAACAAGCCCGTTGATAAAATGTCAAACAAAAGGAAACCTAATAGGTGGATCTCTTCAGGACGTAGTTTTTCTAAAAATGAGTCTTCCGTTGCATCTGATAAGAAAACAACTCCTAGATCTTACCTTAGGTGGATACCCACGGGCAAAGTTTTCAACCAAATAGGTCTTAGATGGATTCTGTAGGATATTGGATTTCACATACACATCACAACATTAACACAATGAGCACATAGATGATTTTAGAGAGAGAAAGAGTGGGATATTCTAGTAAGAGAAACTTGTAGAATATTAGATTACCAAAGAACATCCAACCCTCTACCTTGCAAGGTAGAGGGTATTTATAGGATACAAACTAAATGACCTCCTGACGGCCTGTATCAGGGATACGATTGGTAAAGACCGTCCTTCTTCCACGGTGTTGCACTAAACTATTTTATGCTACTGATTAACTAAACAACTACATAAATAAGTAACTAACGATAAGTCTACGAGCTAACTTATGCTAGATAATGCAGTTGGGGTGTGACTCTTCAATAATGGAATTTTCTAATTCCTAACAATCTCCCCTAAGGGAGGTCACCCCATGTTTTACATTTCAAATCCTAGCATTCTATACTTGACTTTGTCCTTGAGCTCGTGGACAAAACAACTTCAACGACGCAATCTTTGTGCATAAGTAGTGCAACTTCAAAGTGCGCAGATTTGTACTTTAAGTGGAGGTCGTTAATGATTCATGAAATAAAAATTTTGAGCCATCATTTGAGATCATCGGAATCAAAATCTCGTGACATCCTTTGTGGTGTAGGTATTATGTGATGTTGTGACATTTGGACCGACATGCTCACATTCTGGATTATGATATCTTCTCATCGATGTAGCGGAAGCTTTTGTTGAATCATGATATTGGCAGCAGCGTAGCAGAAGCTTGGAGTGAAAATATCCGAGTCATTGATGCACTAATCATGATTTCTTTTGAGTTGAATGTGTTAAGTGAGCATGCGGCTATTGATTGACCGCTTCATTCGATCACGCAAAGCGTCGGGGTGTACCTGCATAAGACGGTTAGCAATAAAGCGCACGAAAGTGTCTTTGATCACTTTCGATGAATTGAGGTACACGGCCCACGGTTCCCGTTGATCGGTACAAGTCTGCTGTGATCGGTATAATTCGGAATTTCCTTGCAGGGTTTAGCGGTACTCTAGTCGTTCTCAAACCGAACGTCTCAAAGAAGACAAGACGGAGTGAGTGAACCGAATTTTCGTCCACGATTGATGAAAAGAGATTTGAAAAACAATCGTGTATTGCTCAATAGAAATTGTTTTGCAATATAACGAAGGTTTTAATGAAAATCAATTATCAATCATAAAACACCTTTTGATTTGAAAAATTAGTACACGGTCGACGTGCTTAATGAAAAGAGTTTTTAAAGCACAAAGACCGATTTTTCAAAGGTATCCGTCAATCCATAACCTGAACCAGGATTGATTCAAAAGAATGAATCGCCCCATTGTTTCCGTTCAGTTGTCACATGGTTGATCTGTATAATAGATCTCACATGCCACCTACCAGGAGCTTGTTAGATGTTGGCTCCAGAAGGCTTTCCATCTTCATTGTGAGTGTGTAGACACATCACTCAGATGTTCTAGCAATACCACAAGGATAATGCGTAGGACTCAAGATATAATCTCTCTTTCCACATTGTGTGAAACATAGAGTCTTCATTGAAAGTGTCCTAATGAGATTTATTGATGATCTCGTGGCTCTAGACTCAATTTGTGCATATTTGGATCCTATATCGGAGACTAGGGAGAGGGTCTCCTCCTTCAATATCAACAATCTCTAAGAGAAAGTCGATAGATAATGTCGGTTCCCCGTGAGAATGAAACAAGTCCTTTTAAGAGGAACTTGAGTGGTTTGGGAAGTTGTAGTGCAGTGCGTCACTGGGTCCATGACGTCTTGTCTTCAATACCGATGATACCATCAGTAGCATTTGAATTGAACCCGGTTTTACCTAAGGTTGAATAAATGGAGGGCTATTTGTTTTCACCCTTTTTTCATTCAATTCTTTTAAATTCTTCAACCCCTTGCTTACCGAGACTTCATAGCTAGAACCTTGTTGGGTTTATTCCAGTACTAGCTCGGTCTTAGTCCGCACTCTTCCCATATCTCATTTTTATCCTTTTATCATCATACCTAAGAACTCTACACTCACTAGTGGATAGTCCCGGTAGATCCCTCGTTCTGGCGGATCATGGGAACACATACCTAACCTTATCGTCCTTATATCACCATACATAATGGAAAGTTGGTCGGTCTTTTTGGTATTGTTCATCTGCCATTGGAACCAACTGAAAACCATTTGAAAATCAATCCAGGTACTTGTGATATATTATCAAAAACATTTTGTACCTGAATTTTTTTTGATATTTTTAGAATAAGTGCTCCCCCTCAACATGTGCATCAAATGTTTGAAATCGTTTTGCACACGGAGGCAAGAGAAAGAGATTACTTCTTTGATTACCATTTTCTAAAAAACATCACCATCACTTCTTTGATCAAATCAAGTAGATAAAGCATTTCCAGGAAGGATGAGGTTTTCATAAGATTGCTCCCCCTCAATATGTGCCTCGAGATTTGAAAAGAGTGTTTTGCACATATTGGAGGGAACCCTTTAAGAAGAGCATACATGATCACCAAAGGATTAGAAGCCATACAATCAAGGTACCTTAGAAAGATTTGAAGTTACGTACCATGATGACTCTGAATTTGCAAAAAGAACTCTCCCCCTTAATATATGCTTCGAGATTCGAAAATTGTTTAGCACATATTAGAGAGAAGTATGCACAAAAAAATTGGTCATCTTTTAACATCTTTCATATTTATATCACATTTTCTCCCCCGATCAAAAATCTTAAATCCTTTGAGATTTTGGATCTCAAGTGATTTAAATATGTATGAGGCAAAATATTTGTAGGAGAAGAATGTGTCCGGTTTTATATGATCAGAAGTGGACAACACAGATGTTTCCCTTTTTTTAAGGGAAACCACAGTACAAATCCTAGCACTATTACATGTTTTACAGTTGTTCATAATTATTACACCACATATTAAAAAAACATAAACTGCTTTCCGAAGATGTCTTCATTCGGTCCTCACGAAGAAGTTTGTAGTGACCATCACGAAGCCTTCCACCAACAAAACTTTCAAGGCTGCGGAAGATCCTTCGTGTCTTGAGTCTTCGTCTGATTGCAGCAATGAAATGTTCGCATCTCTTCACGTCATCATCAGTCCAAAAAATAGTTTTAACCCAAGATTTCATATCAAGTTTGGCTTCTTTCACTCTGGTGTCAAGTTCTTCTTCGACCAATTTGAGTGTACCATCACTAAACTTGTAGAGTTCACATAGACGCATAAGCATACGAGATCCATATCTGCCGGTGAAGATGGCGGCTCTAGGGGAGTCAAGGACTTTGTATTCACGATGAAATTCATGCCCAGTTGCATTCCATTGAGGACTTGTAAGGTTGATCCTGGTTTGGTAGCTTTCAATGCCAAGTGAAAGTCCTCAACTCGTTTTCGAATGACAAGGCCCCGATCCAAGAGTGACAGTACTTGAGAGAGGGCCTTTTTCTCACGGACATGTAAATGCTCAAGGTGTCCTTGAAGATTTAAGAGATAGAGATCTTCGAAATCATTTGGCAAGAGATGTTTGAAGTCGTTCTCTTCAATAATATACTCTTTGAGGTCTGCTCTTTTAAGTACTATCTTCTTCAAGTACTCGTATCCATAGATAGGGAAGATCTCTACTCTAACAACACTTAAGATTTGCGGCTTTGATCGACATCATTGCGTCTTTTATCGACACCATGTCTTTCGATGTAAAACTTCTTCCTTTTGAACCACCAGTGAGAAATACCATAAGAAGTTGCAATATCATACTTTTGTTCTTCATCACCCGAATTGATCGGGAACCATCTGTTCAAGCCCCGATCGAGTAGGTTGCGCTTTCATCTTTGATATTGATAGAGCGGGTCTTCTTTTGAGTGAGTACCGAGATAGTCCAAGTCGTGATTGAAGAAGAATTCGGACTGAATGGTCATATGACCAGGCTCACCACCAAGAGGAAGAGATTTGTTGACATTGAAACGACTGATTTGCTCGACTTGGTCATTTAGCATCTTATGGCATTCTTCCATCTGATATTGAAGATGATTTGCATCTGAGTGGAAGACTTTGACAATTTCGTAAGCTTGTCCTTCAAGATCTCTTGGAGTTATGGATGAGATACTCTTTCGTTCACAAAACCATCTGATGAAACTTCCCATATCACCAGTGTAGTGCAGAAGAGAGTCTTCATTTGGAATTTCGTAATTGTTGGTGATTCTGAAGCCCAATTGTTGTCGGGAATCATAGAATCGACTCTGGAATGGTCCATGTGGGTTCCGGAGAAGGAGGTCTATCTTCCACAATGCAGCTTTGAATTGTGTCTCTTGAAGGAGCAATTCTGGATGTACTAGTGCGATTCCCAGCCATGTAAGTATCAAACCAGTCTTCCGATGGCTTAGGAATATGCTTTGTAGATGCATCATCTTCATTTGGTTCTGAGTCCGCCATGACATGCGACTCTTCGTGAACCATTTGATCATCAGGAATGGAGGTGGATGTGGATGTGAACCTTGAATCAACCATTGTACAAGCCGCAGATTTCTTCTTAGTACTCTGTTCTTTCGTAGGGTTTGATTGATTGGAAGGTTTTGGCGGTGATGATGGTGGTTGTGATGGAGGTGTGTTGGTTTTCGTAGAAGGATTACCACTCCGAAGTTCCAGCCTCCGTTGGTGGCGGAGGTGGAGGAGGGTCTTTGCGGTTTTTCATCAATGTTTCCATCACAATTGTTCTCCTTTTCTTTTTAGCTTCTTTTTCCCCGTCAATCATAAACGCTCATAATTGTCGAATTTAATGGATTCTTCAAGTGCCTCATAGAGTTTCTTGTGAACCTCATGCTTGTCCTCTTGACATCATACATCTTTTCAAACAGAGGCACTCTCATATCGTGATAGGAATATCCTTGAATCGTCTAAGAAGTGGAGCCTCCATAGCCCATTCCACAACATCCTTGACTTCTCCTTCAATAGCGGCAGTAACCCCTTCATTGAAGTTGAGGTGCTCCAATCTATAGACACGATCCACCAGAGAATCAACATATTTAGGAAGTTTCCTTTCCAGAGCTTCTATCCTTTTATGGCTTTATCCAGAGTTGATCGAGGTGAGAATCTGTGGAGGGGAAGCTGGTGGAGCCACCTCATCTGCAATTGTAATGACAGGTTCAGGGGTTGGTGACGATGTTGGTGGTGTTTGTTCAGTTGATTGATTAGGTAAGGGAGGTGGAAGTGCAGTTGATAGTGAGTATGCTGACATCGGAGGAATAGTTGGACGTATCTTCTTGAATCTTTGACAGTATACATGGATTGTGCAGTATCTAAGGATTTGTCATTAATGAATTGATCACCAAAAGAGAAATCTGCATCAAGATTCTTAAGTGAGGATAGAGAGTTAGTAGACAGATTTGGTTCATCCATCTTCAAGGTCTCATCAGATCTTGTCTCAAGGTTCTCCTGCGAGCCTTTTTGCAACAGAGCGTCAACATTCAATCCAGATTGAGTCTCACTAAGAGTAGGAGTTTCCTTAAGCGTTTCAGGCACTTTGACCACTCAGTTGTTCTTTTGCATGAGATGATTCGTTCTTCTCTTCACTCATATTGATTTGTGGTGCTTGATGGAGATGATGAGATAGTTAAAAGCATGTGAGCAGCTTGTTCAGTTTCAACACTTGCAACCCCTTTACCTTTGTCGTGTGTAATTGGGGTTGTTTGTCGAGGTAGTTGAGCGGGTTCTCTTAACACAATTCCACCTACTGGAGCTTTCACATTCGACTTTCTAGGCTTATTTGAATTCCAAGTTGCAGATCGGCATCATCTTCATCAGTTAACTTTGGTAACATACCTTGGTATCTCGGTGTTCTCACCAATTTCCTTTTCCACTTTCTTCCTTTTAACTTTCGCTTCTTGGATGCGTGTCGATTGTTGTGACCTTTCAAGTCTCTTTTTAGGAAGAGATGCATATGAAGCTTGAGAGGCTGACTTGGTCATGGGAGCATTTGGTTGTAGAGGAGAGGGTGTGACATCAGCAGAGAGTTTGGTTGCTCTTTTCTTGTATTGCTTGAAGTAGTCCTTCTTCTTGATATCTTCTGTGAGAAGACAGTCAGGAATTGGCAATCCAAATAGTTCATTGTCCATACCTCTAGGAACATATTTCAGGTTTCCCAAGACATATTCATCTTCTGCATTATGTAGAGTTGATTCACTCCTAGGATTAAATTGGTGAGATTGTTGTAAGTCTTGGATAACAAGCTTAGAGAATCGATCTTTGGGAATTACAAGCTTGTTCTGTTTCTTTCGGCCTTGAGCTTTGATCACGGAAATTGATTACTGTGGATATGAATGTGTTCATTGATAACGAAAATTCTTCCCAAATACGATCTGAGACATTCACATCAACCCTATTAACGATTCCCCATAGGATTTGCAAGATAGGTAGTCTCACTTTATCGAACCCGATGTTTTGCCGATAAGCACAAGTTAAGAATAGTTGCAATAGCTCTCGGGGTTGATACATATGTCCATGATGATGTCGATGCTCTTGAAATCTTGTTCGATAACCCAACCCAATTAGAAAGACAATCGATCGTCGGCACGGTGGAGATTCGAGCGAAGGTCGGGGTTACATGGGGTGATTCCAAGAGCCTTGCTTAGAACGTCAGAATCAATTGTGAACTCCCTATCATCCAGCTTGCAAGAGTATCGT
Source organism: Chrysanthemum makinoi (assembly GCA_910596185.1). NCBI lineage: Eukaryota > Viridiplantae > Streptophyta > Magnoliopsida > Asterales > Asteraceae > Chrysanthemum > Chrysanthemum makinoi. Next base: position 125,627,563 of record OU343221.1, on the reverse strand, counting down.
GATGTGATTACGTCCCATTGAGCGGTGTTCCGAATTGTTGAATGTAAATGGTCGGAATTGAGCATTGCTTGGTAATTGCTCTGAAGAAGTTTGTGTTTTTGAGGATGTCAATAGAAACTTTGAGTATCGGATTTTGTTGAAGCCTTTGTAGGTCCACGTAACAGTTGCTTTTTCCAATAACCCCATTGACTCTGGGAAGAATTTCTTCGTCGAGAGAACTCGGATGATGCCGAAGGGTAACGCTCTTTTAAGGGATTGAACTTGCCATTGATGGTCTGAGTAATCATACAATCAACAGTAATGAATGGGAACAGGTTAGATGATAAATGATAAGTGAGACAACATTTAGAGCACCCTTATGACATAGACACATAGAAGTAGTCACTCAGAAGGGGTTCCCAAAAACACATACAGAGAAATATATGACAACTTCCTTACGAGAGATAATTCAATGAAGTATAATCTAACAGATAAATGTTCACATGACGAGCAGATAAGGGATTAACAGGCAAAAGAGAGCATTGCAAAGGGATCATGCCATGAGCCACGATACATATGTAGAAGTGATATAACAAGTGTGCATGAGGAAAAAGAAACATTTGGTTGTCGTGAGAGAAACCAAGTACCTTTTGCCTAAACAGACTTGACATAGCAGATTACATAGAGTATGTAGACTCAACAAATTGAATTAGGAGTTCCTAAGTTTTGTGAGAATGAGATCAACTATAACAATGAACCTTTGAACATATTAATAACCCTTGACCCTACAACTAATTCGCAACATGAAAGTGATCACTGTGGAAAACATGTAAATACAAGTCGCTATCACTAGAGTCATAGACAATTAAGCTAATTGTTTAGCACTCTAAGTCGCCATGCTAATTAGCTACCTTGTAACGACAAATTAAGCCATTATTAACTAAACCAAGTCGCTACAAAAGCTGTTAACTAAGTCGCTAATATTACTAACTTCGCTAACTTGTGAAGACAAGTCGCCATGAACATAATACTACCAAGTCTGAGATTTGTTGACTAAATTGCTAATGTCACGATTTGCTAACTTGTAAAGACAAGTCGCGACTACTAACTTCGCTAACCAAGTCGCTAGAATAAAATAGACTTATTAAGCTAGAAACATAGTCACTAATATGAGCGCTAACTCGCCATGAAGAACACTCAAACTAAGTCGCTACCAAGAAAAAGTTAAATCGCCATCAAGAACACCAAACAAAAACCCAACACCCCAATCCACTTTACCATACATCAATATATTCCAAACAATATATTCCAAACAATCAATATATTCCAAACACTTTGAACACGTTCAATCATTATACTAGCAACAAACACACGATTACATGATAAATCGAACCTAGGCGAGAGTCAACAAGTCACAAATCACGAGCTCGAAAGGATCTGGATATAAAGACAAGTTAGAATCTTAACACAGACGCTTAAGAGAACAAAGATAAGAGGGAATTGAGGCAAACCTCTTGTTAAGTCGCTAGGATGAGCAAAATGACGAGGAAGAGAAAGACGAGAGAGAAAAAACACTTTTTGAGAAAAAGAAATGATAACTCGCTAAGTGTAATTCGCTAGGGGTATACCAACTATCTTTGACAAGATGACACAATTGGTCCTTGTGGTTTTAACATGAGGTGAGGTACGTCGCTAGTGCAACATAACATTTACTATATGACAAGTTTGGTCCCTATGGAATTGATGAACGAGTGGTAAGTTGCTAACACGGATTATAGACTAAGTCTCTAGCATAGATTATCACACTGATCACCTTGAATCAATTAAACATTTAGACACGTAAGCATTTAAATCTAAGCTAGGCACTTAATACGTAGGTACACAATGATAATCACATGAGCAAGATACGACCACAACCTACAAAAACCATAACCAGATAGTTACAAAGGCAAAGCACGACCTCAACTTACTAACGAGCAAGCATTATAACCCACGAAGCCAATGGCATAGGTAGTCAAGAAAAACATATACACAATCTCCCCCTCTATCAATGTCATCAAAGAACATTGATTGACATAAGTTAACCTCGATATTAAGAAACAAGAATATTTCAATTGTTCGAACTTCATCTATGATCCGTGCCATTATTGAATGACATTTCTAGGACCGTAGATGTTATCGATAATAGAGAAAATATTCTTTATTAGATAGGAAACACATGATAAAATTGTAAATTTAAAATAATGATAATAGTGAAAGAAATTTTTTTTTTTTTTTTTCTCAAATGTAAAAGGTTATAAAAATTTTTATAAAAATTTAATTTTTTTTTTTTTTTTTTTTTAAAGAAACTTTATTTATACAAAGATATGGAAGAACGAGTCCTGATTCAAGATGAATAGGAGTCAAAGTAGGTAGTGCATCAACTCTTGCACGCTATAGCTCCTGAATGAGCTATGTTCATTTCCGATGGGAACCAAGTCATGAAGTTCCTGATTGAGTTGAGCATTGTACCTGAAAATGACTGAGAGCACATTGTCTGGAAGCACATGTAGATTTGTACATAGAAGAGTTAGTGACATGTTTAGTCTCACATTTGGATGCATCACAGTATAATACAGACTTATCATTAATGGGGATCCTATTAGGTTCTACATTCTTGAAAAGTTTACCTGTGGGAATCCATTTGAGGCATGATCTAGGAATGTAAGTTCGTTTAAGTCCTGTAAACTTAAATACTCTGCCAGTGGGAATCCATTTGAAGCCACAGTTAGTTGAACTAAATGAGTGTACATCCTTGTTTTGACTATTTGTCCTTTTGTGATCAGAGAATTTCTTAGGGGATTGATCACTGTCGATGATGTTTTGCATGAGACCTAGTTAAGCTTATTGCATTTGATCACGTGGGTGATGACCATTAGTCCTATGCTTGGGATTCATCATATCTGAACTAGGCAATGAAGTGACTGGTTTTGACAAAACAGACTTATTATCAACTTGGAATGTAGGCTTAGATTTTAATGGTTTAGCTCTTTCAGACCTAAAGGCATTAGGTTGTTTAATAACTGTTCGTTTCAAGTGGTTATGAACATTTGACTTTCCCAAAGTTGAAGGTTTTGCAAACTTAGTGTTCATCCTATTTCCAACACGCTTCCTGAGCTCATTTTTATGGCAACAATATTGAAGCTCTTATCCTGAATTTGTGCTTTGAGGTCATCAATATCTTTCATCAAGAGGTTAGATTGATTGGCTAACTTAGAGTTTGTTTCCTCAAGGTTTTTTCTTAAATGATCATTTTCTCTTAGAAGGTTGGACACACATAGAGCTAGTTCATAATTTCTAGATTCTAGTGTATCACTCATCTCATGATAGTCATATTTACGGGCTTCAAAGAAGAGATTTGAATTTCTTATGGTCAAATCTTTGTCCTGAATGCAGGATTTTAACTGATTAATTTCAAAAATTCTCTAAATTGGAAGTTCCAGTTACTACCTTGTTTTTTGCATAAAACATTTCATCCTTATGTTGTATTTCAATTTGCAAAGAAATACAGTGTTTTTCAAGATTTGAAAATTTGTTTGAAAGCTCATCATATACCCGTTTTTCAATCATGTTACTTGCATTAGATTCTGGCAAAACAAAGATTGATTCCACATTGTTATGTTCAGAGTAAGAGCCATGTACCTTTTTGTAAGAATTTGTGTGATCAGATAAGTGTACCTTATTGATTGATACCTTTTCGACTCGAGAATTTGAGATCGAGTCTTGTTCTCTTCATCCTTTTCATTTCAACTGAGATTCTACAATCAGTGTCATCTGCTGGTTCAGCTGGAATGTAGCATGTCATGTCTTCATTGCTCCATGGAATCTCTTGGCACACATTCAATTCATTCAGCTTGTTATTCTCTTTAGCGACTTCATTGATGTATGTTTCCATATTACTCATAAGTTGAATAAATGAGTTTACGAACTCATGAATTTCCATTCCCGTGTGTTTCTTGAAAGACATTCCAGTTATGACATTATCAAAATCTGAGGAGTATTCTTCCCGGGTAAGTGGCTGAAATTGGTTGAAGATGGTATGGAGAGCGACACGAGAATCATCGGTTGAGAGCTTTTCATTGGTAATATGAAACCTCATTCGTTCTAAGTTAAGCAAAACAGTTCTTGTTAAAGTGGGAAAATCCTGACGAAGGATGGCACAACTTGTTCGATCCATGGTTGTAGATAAGAGTTATTTGAGAAGCTGACTGAGATGTTGAAACGGCTCACATGTGCATTCCATATTCTTAGCATCATTTGCAGACATTAAGAGTGACTTATTTGAGTTGTTCTGATTGATCGATATTGAATCATTAAGTGCATGGCATTCAGATAAGTATCCTGTTTTACTATTCGTGTTTGTGTCATAGAGAGCAAGTACTTTGGTGATTAAAGGATCCGTGATGACTGACATTGTGTTATTATGAATTACTCCCCAAGTCTCTAGAGATTTTGAACCAACTCGCTAGCAACTAATTCGCTACACCACTAAGTCGCTACAGTCCCAATTCGCTAGACAAATGCAAGTCGCTAAGTAGTAACTCGCTAACCCTCAAGTCGCTAGCGAAATTTTGGCGACAATTAGCTACTCAAGTCGCTAGGAATACAAGTCGCTAAAGAGCAACTCGCTAGACCAAGTCGCTACCACCAAGTCGCTACCCGTAGTGGAGAGTCCACTACTTGTACTGTAAATCGCTAGGTACGTCGCTAGCTCCAAACCGTAACTTCGCTACAAAAATGTGAAGCAAGTCGCTACGAAGAAACTTTTCCGTGGCTCAAGTAGCTAGCATGAAAAAACACATAAACACCACTTTTCAATCCAAAACAACCCAACCACTATGATTCAAACCTTCTAGATCAAAACCTAAACACTTGTGATGATTCTAAACACAAAAGTACAACCAAAATCGAAACTTTAACACTAGAAATCAATCAAATGATGCAAAAACCACTAAACTTTTTCAAACTCAAAAACCACCTAAAAACCACTAGAAATCCAAAGATGTGCAAGATATGATCTAACCTGGCTTTGATACCAATTGTAGGATATTGGATTTCACATACACATCACAACATTAACACAATGAGCACATAGATGATTTTAGAGAGAGAAAGAGTGGGATATTCTAGTAAGAGAAACTTGTAGAATATTAGATTACCAAAGAACATCCAACCCTCTACCTTGCAAGGTAGAGGGTATTTATAGGATACAAACTAAACGACCTCCTGACGGCCTGTGGATCAGGGATACAGTGGGTAAAGACCCGTCCTTCTTCCACGGTGTTGCACTAAACTATTTTACGCTACAGATTAACTAAACAACTACATAAATAATTAACTAACGATAAGTCTACGAGCTAACTTATGCTAGATAACTTGATTGGGGTGACTGACTCTTCAATAATGGAATTTTCTAATTCCTAACAGATTCCCACAGGAAAGATTTTTGATACTTGCTCCAACACAGATAATAGTGAAACTCATCAAGTTAAGGAAGTCAAAACCACTACAACCGTTGATAGTGATCACCCTCACCGTGAGAAATCTTGTACTTCTAACATCAGTATTTGTGAAAACTCTTCTTCTTTGGCTGCAGGTGAATCAAATATCTCTGAACCCAGCTCATCAGAGGGTTCCAATTCTGTAAAATCTTCTTCTTCATTTTCACTATCTTCTATCTTTGATTTTCCATTTCTTTTATAAAACCAACAAAAGCAAAATATAAAAATATAAAACTTTCAAAAAATACAAAAACAATATAAAATCAAAAATCCAAAATATTCTTCTCACGACATGTCTCTTGTATAATCGATATTCTGTACGTTTCTAGAAATGTCATTCAACAATGATACGGGCATGTACAGATGCTTGAGCGAGAGTTCTTTAATGTTTTTCAAAAACATGTCGTTTCTCAAAATTTCTTCAATAATGGCTTTCGTATACTTCAGTACGAAACCCGGACTTCAAAATAATGGCTTCTGATCACATCAGTTCAGGACCCGCACTTCAAAGAAAGGAAAGTGCTTATTAAAATCAAAGGTTTTTAAATATTTTTCAAGCACTATTCCTAAAACATAATGGCTTACAGTTACTTTAGACTGTAACCCGATCTTTAAAGAAAGGAAAGTGCTACGCAAAATCGATTTTCATAAATATCGAGCACTTATCCTAAAACAAATGAAGATAATTTTTCTCTAAATATCTTCAAAAGATTTTCAAAATCTTCATCTTGCGTACCATTGATTCGAAATTTTTTCAAAATCTCTCAAATTTGGTACCAAGATAACTCCCTCTGAACCCTTAATTGATTCTAAATTTTCTGTATGAAAAATATGCTTTCGTTAAGGGGGAGTATTAAACCAAAGTTGTTCCAAAATTCATGCTAAATCAGTTTCTCTCCAAATGCTTTTCCAAAAACATATCTTTTAATCATTTTGTTTCAAAAACATCATGGATATGCTATTTTTGAGAGGGAGAAACGTGATTAAAATGTGATCAAAAAGTTTAATGATCGTTGTTTGAATCTCAAAAGAGCTCGACTCAGACGGAACCAATGAATTGACGAGTAATCAAAGTCAATAAATGTACCATTTCGAGAAACTTTCTATGGACTTGACCGAGACGGGTAATAATTTCAAGCTAATTCTCTAGTGATGTAGCGTGTCTCGAATCGGTCTAGTTCATTTAAAGTCGATCAATTCAAAAGTGCTTGAACTCTACCCTCTATGTGCAGATTTCTGTCAAAACTTATAAGCACATGTGAAGGGGAGTGTTTCTGAAAATATAAAACTCTCGAAGTGTTCCAAACATGTTTTTCTATCAAAAACACTCTGAGAGATTTTCAAGAAAAATGGTTTTATGGCAACAATAGGACAGTCATGGAGCTATAAGGTAACTAAGGATAGGAAATCCGTCCTATGATCCTTGAGTAGGAGGGATCTACCCAAGGACATCAAAAATAGTTAGTATTAGAAGTCCTTAGGTATGATTGAAAAAAGGAGTAATGTGAGAAAGGAGAAAGAAGGGGTTGAAGAATTAAAAAGAAAATTAAAAGAAAGGGTGAAAAGAAATAGCCCTCCATAATCAACCTTAGGGCAGAAACCGGGTTCAACTCATTTGCTACTAGTTGTCACTAGATGACACTGGTATTGAAGACAAAGACGTCATGGACCCAGTGACGCACTGCACTAAACCTTCTAGCCACTCAATTCCTCTTAAAAGGATTTGTTTCATTCTCACTGGGAACCTTACATAATCTATCGACTTTCTCTTAGAGATTGCTGATATTGAAGAAGGAGACCCTCTCCCTAGTCTCCGCTTAGGAAAACCATAATGCACTTATTGAGTCTAGAGCCACGAGATTCATCAAAAGATCTCATAGGAACACATGACATGACATCGCTAGTTGTTCATCAATAAGGACACAAGTGATATATTATAGAGTCCTACGCAGATCTTAGCAATTTGCCAGAACATTTCTGAGAAGTTTCACATGTGATCTTGGTGATTGAATGGAAATTCTGCCGTGGTCAACATCAAGCGACCACGGCGGCAGGTCACTTCGGTAACTCCCGTGGATTACGCTTAGTGTGTCTCAAACGGTCTACAGTCGTGGGGTGATGCTTCGGTGTACCTCGGCGACTCACCTGAACTGTAGATGTACCGGTATATCGCGTTATCTCACTTGTGGAACTCAGGTTCGAGAACGGCCCTTGTGAGAATTAGAGACGTGTTTTCACACTATCCTGTTAACACCCTCGAAATTCAAACTTGTAAGTCTTGCCGAATCCGCTTATTACTAACTGTTTTATGTTTTCTTCTTATGGAAGCTCGAGCGGATGGATCATGCGGTTCGCCACATGCTCATACCAACAACACATGAAAGTTCTCATCACAATCAAAGGCTACTCAAAGTTAAAGATGATTCTTCGTCAATGTCAAAGAATCTACAAAGTGTAAAGACTCGAGAACTTCATAATTGGTAATTCAAAGTCAAATAGAAGTGTGAGCATGGTGGAGACACCTAACCAACGAAGTTGACAATGGCAGACAACACATTAGCGATCACAAAGCATGAAGGAACAAAGAATCAAGACTATTCTATATCTACTCACAAAGTTCAAGCTCAAAAAGATTAAAGACCTATTCAAGTGGAGCATCTTTTGAATGACCACCCCTTAGGGGAGATTGTTAGCCTTAATAGTTTTTATCAGAAGTGATGGTCATTCACGATTAGGAACTTTGTAACGTGTGTTAGATATCGTGATAAAATAGTCAACGGGCTCGTGGATTGGGCTAAGCTAGTTGGGCACAAGTTATGTTAAGCTAGCCTTGTCTAGTTCGTGAAACCCAAGCCCAATCCAAGTCCATCTCATGGCCCATGACCATGCCTTAGGGCATCATCCTCTCTTACTATAAATACCCCTCAAGTATGTCATTTGAGGGGTGTGCTTGAGTGTGTGTGTGTGTTTTTCCTTGAAGCAATATAACATATTATTGTTTTCATCTTTCTTCTCTCTACCTCTCTAAATACATACACGTCTTATACACATCTCTTGTCACCATCTCATCTTTCTTTCTTTCTTATTTACGCATAAGTGTTTGGTTTACGTGGTTATACTTGTGTTCGTTAAGTGGGTAAAGTGATAAGGTATAAGTGATAAAGGGGTATAACACGTCCTAACTCAATTTTTGAATTTACCCCGTAATCTTCCCCTGTACCAGAAAATTTTTAATTTCAATTAACTTTCATTCTATAACCTTGTATTAGTTTTCAAATGAACTTTGTGGGTGTGCTCCTTGCAAACCCTCACGAGACTTCACTCGTCTACTCGGGACACCGAGTAGTTTAAAAGGCTTGTTTCATACGCTAAATGCACCCGTGATTCATACGAAAGTGAGTTAGGTTTTTATTTTTATTTTTTTCCTTTTTATTTTTTTAAATTTATGCTTGTTGGTAGTGTCATGATTTCAGGGATTTGAAATTTGCTCATTAATGTGCGTACGGAGCGCGTTCGGGATCAAAGGAACTTCTTTTTTTCGAGCAATTTTTTCAACCACCTAGGCAGTGAACCTAATCATTGTAGTGTAGTATTGGGTAAGCCTCAGGGATTGATATCGTTCTCTAGGGGAATACGAATTCTAGCAAGAAATGTATTACGAGAAGGTGGGGGTTAAGGATGATTCTTTTTTTATCCTTTTATTGGTTTTTTAGAAAGCTAAGGTAAATATCTCGGGGCAATTATGTTGGAATCACTCCTAACTTATATTTCAAGTGTTAGTATTTAATATGTAATAGGCTGCTTAAACTAGGCTTTTATGTTAGATATTAATGGCAAGGCTTATGTAGAAAGCCCATAGGCCTTGGCCCAAGCCCAATAAGGAAGGAAGGGACTAGATATTTTGCCCTAGTTCCCTTCCCAATATAAACACATGTAAACCTTCCTTTGAAGGTTGGTTGTTCACTTTGCAACATCACCTACGCATAACCTTTATCAATATTCATACGTATGTGTTTGTTTAGAGTTCAACCGATCTTTCTTCATCTATATTTCTTACATATTTATCTTGTGTTAACTTATGGTGACCTAACAGTGGTGTTAAAACCAAGATCCGGACTCAGCTAGAGTATATAATAACAATGATTGAACATGCATAGTGAAATAATAAGAACACAATCAAAGTTACCAACAAGGTTTTTCTTATAAAACAATGATCCTCTATGGATCTTTTCACCCTCTCTAAAGAGGTTTTTCTTGAATATTTTTTGTTTAAGTTCTGGTTAATACAAAAGACTTAAGCTCCTTTTATACACAAGGAACACTAATCCCTTTCTAGGGAAACGTACAAGCATGCAAGCATGCAACTAAATATTGTTTTAACCCATACATAGAATAATTATGGAAAAACTCTAAACAAGCCCATGCTTACCTTAGGCGCATACAATAATAAAGATGGGCTAACATATAAATAATAAAACTCATGCGTACTACTTTGGCAGAATCCTTGAGATACTAATACTGCTTCAGTAGAATCCTTACTTTAGTATACTCACGCTTCTTTACTTGGAGACTTATATCTTCGAAGAAACCATTGTTTCTCGATTAGCGGCATCAGCAAGTTTCCACGAATTCCCAACAATCCTCCCCTAAACTGAATTTAAATGATACTGAGTGTAGAATCCACGAGGATTGTATCATTTAAGTTCCAGTTTCCTCTGAGCACTCAAGCATATATCTTTAATATTTCAGAACCAGAGGATTGTACTCGAATATCAGCAGCAAAGAACCAAAACAATTACATCTCTATGATGACACATCTCTAAAACTCCAGATCTTTGCAGCAACAAATGACATAATGTACATCAAAACATGTCAGTTTCAAACTATTCTCATCACATCCAGATGTGTTAACTCCTGTGAGAGGTGAATCATTGAAAATAATGGATTTGAAGTCTCTTTACCAATAGCCATCACTACTGAAGTAGCCAAATGTTTAAGTTCGAAAACTATGGTACACTGATAACCATCGATTTATTGGCAAACCAACAACCATATAAGCGGATTTGATGTGTCTTTACCAGTAGCCGTTTGCTCGGGACTAGCCAACTCTTTGATGGAATGTTGTCATCATCATGGTGAGTTGATTACCATTTATGGATTTCCGCAGCCTTTACCACAAGCCATAATCTTGTGGGCTAGCCAACTCTTGTGTCAAAAAGACATGGTGAGATGAAAACCATTAGGTGTGGTAATTAACTACCACCACAACCTGCAAGTTTGAGAAAAACTGAACACAAAGTGTTTTTTTTTTTTTAACTAAGAATTAAGAAGGAATAAAAATAACCAAAACAAGATACCATCAAGCAGCAGCAGAAACCGAATACAGTTGTAGTGTCATCCAAAACACTAAGCCTCCCCTTAGGCGTATGAGGATCCAACAGCTGCAAAAATGGTTAGAATACAAAAACAATACAACTATAAGCCTCCCCTTAGGCTTATGCCTCCCCTCAATCAATGCACCTGACAAAGACTATGGTTCTTGGGTACCCAGAATGAACCTTTCCTTTGAGTTTTCCAAGAACATCCTATTGAGGGCTTAACAAATAGTTGCCCTTCTAACTCCAACATGTGCCAAATTCATATGAGATACATAAGGTGTATATGACTGAAAATAAGAACTTTTAGGTCTATAGGGCATAAGCCTAGCATTACTGTTCCACCAACCCAGAATCTGGTGAAGAATATCCTCCACCGGAGGGAACTGGAAAAGGCCTATTAAGCCTGTCGCCAGAAACATATGCATACACCTTTGGTTTACCGAAGGAACGGGTTTACTGCTTTCACATGAGCAACTTTGGGAACAAATGAAGGAATACTAGCAACATTAGTCCATGTGGGTCTAGAAGTCTTATGGCAAGAGGAAACACCCATCTTTTTCTCATTATAATCACAGTCTATAATAAGATGGAGTTTACTACCACACACAAAACAAGATTTCTTCTTAATAGACTTATTCTTAACACAACTTTGTTTATTACATTTAAACTTATCGAGACGAGAACTAGAAGCAAAATTGTGTTTAAGAATAAGTAACCGGCTTTGTTTTGGGCTCATTATCGCCTACTTTGGGCTTGGGTGTAGTCTTGGGTGTGTGCCTAGGTGAGTCAGACTTTTCACTTGAATCACATGAGGCATAGACAGTGGACTTTAGGTCTGACGACTTGTCACTTTTAGAGCAAGAGACAGAGTCATTAGTTTGGCCACTAAGGTCGGCAAGTCACTTGACTTTTTGCCATATAAATGGTGTGATCCATCAAAGTCAACTGGAATGGACAGGTCAATGGGCATGAATTCACCTCTAATAGGTCCACGCACAGCATGTAAATCACCTTCTTTTACAAAATTAGCTAATCCTGCTGGTGTATATTTACGAGTGTCATCCCTTGCTTCTATTCCTACATACTTCTTAAAGCCTAAACCTATAGGAGTATTAGGATTTTGACTAGCATAGATGTGACTAGCTAACTTATTCCCATTCAATAACCATTCCTTATGCCTAGCAATTTCCTCATCAAGTTTCTCTTTTAGCACTTTGTTTTCAGACACTACAGTAGCTTTTTCTTTCTCAGTGCGCTCTAAATCAATTCTAGCAAATTCTAGATCACTTTCTAACACCCTAATCTTTTCATCATAAGCCACTTGATTCTTTTGAAACCAAACTTTTTGTCTTTCTAATGTTTTTAATGACAGTTTATAAGCTTCATTATCAACATAGCATGCATTGTACTTAGGTTTCATTTCATCATAGGCTTCCTTAAGTTCATTATATCTCTCCTTACAACCAAAAACACAAGTATGTACCTGAGAGATGCCCATGAAAGCAATTGGAGGACTGGCAAATTCTTCAGCATAACCTTTAGCATCAACTTCCTTGCTCATCTTCTTGAATTCTGCCTTTCCTCCATACCTTGCTTTGAGAGCATTCCATATAAGACTTGCATCATCCATATAACGAAAATCTGCTACATGATCAGCAGGAATAGATTTAAGCAAGATAGTTCTGGCCTTTGACTCTCTTTGTACAGCAATGTGTTCATCCGCAGTCGTTGGAGGATGAATAATGATGTTTCCATCACGATCATTTCCAATCCTTTTCAAACTTTTGCCATTTTGGATCACCTTCCAGATATTCATATCATTATTCATGATCCAGTGTTCCATCTTCTTAGCCCAGACTTCGTACTCATCATGCATCAAATAAGGAAATATAACATCATCCCTATTATTATCAAATTCTGCCATGTTGAGGAGAAAAGATTGCACAGAGCTGAATGTAGCACTAAAATTCCAACAACAACCTTATGAACTTCAGCAGAAACAATAAAATAGTGGGGACCAAAATTTCATTGACATGTATTCCTTGGACCAAAATAATACCATGTGACAAGCAAAAGAAAACAAATATCAACTGCACAAGTAAATAGTCCCACGTGATCACACAATTCGAATGACCAATTGAATCAATATCTCGTTCAATCTTGGACCCACGTGAGATCAAATAGAGCAAGCCAACCAAATGAATATCTAATCTTACGTAAACCTTCAGCAGTAAAGAATAGACAATCAATTAAATGCTTTAGCCTATTAAAATAAAATTAAACCCATGTGATCATAGAATCATTGTATCTCTCGAGACTAGTCAAAGAAGACCCACTTATATGTGCATTTAAAACACCAATAGAACTTTATTAGTGAACCAATAAAATAGATTCCATGTGCCGCAACTTCTGACCAATCACAATATGTGATATATAAACAAGTACTGCTTTTATGTAAAGTGAAATCATGCGTGTAACACCTGCTCCACCTCAACCAATCAAACCCCTCGTGGGTTATGAACACAAACAAATCGTGGGACCAATACAAGACACAACGTGACCAATTAAAGATTAAACCGGAATAATATTTGACCTTCAGCAGTAACAAAACAATATCAATTCAAACAAGTGGAATCAAATTAATACCTCATGCGCATGCATTGTCAAGTGAAAATAATGAGGCTCAACAACCGAAACTGGTCTTCATCAACCTGCTTCACGCCAATAACTGATCCGAGTAACAACCCCTTTATTTCTGCTGCTTCTTTTCTTTTTCAAAGTGTGTCTGCAGCAGTTTTCTCGTTCTTATAACTTTCTGTCAGAGGCTCAGATCAACGATCCCTCCTGTGGAAACCTTCCTTGGTATACCAAGAACTTCCAGTCCAAAATTTATGGCGATCCGACGGTTAACGAAAAAGATATGACTGTTTCAAAACAGTGCTGTAGTAACCTTACGAAACTTTTTCAGTTTTTGCAGCAGACTTTGACGGCTTATAACTTTTGATTGAGAGCTCTAATCGACAATCCCTCTGGTGACACTTTAGATTACTATCTAGAGATGCCAGAAAAATTGTAGCTCGATCCAACGGTTCAAGAAAAAGTTATCGCTGTTTAAAAGCGGCCATAAACACTTCGAAAAATATTAACAGCTACGAATTTTTATATCTTTTCTTCGAAAAACCTTGTAAACTCAAGATCGAGAGCCACCCGCTCTGAAACCAATTGTTAAAACCAAGATCCGGACTCAACTAGAGTATATAATAACAATGATTGAACATGCACAGTGAAATAATAAGAACACAATCAAAGTTACCAACAAGGTTTTTCTTATAAAACAATGATCCTCAATGGATCTTTTCACCCTCTCTAAAGAGTTTTTTCTTGAATATTTTTTGTTTAAGTTCTGGTTAATACAAAAGACTTAAACACAAGGAACACTAATCCCTTTCTAGGGAAACGTACAAGCATGCAAGCATGCAACTAAATATTGTTTTAACCCATACATAGAATAATTATGGGAAAACTCTAAACAAGCCCATGCTTAACTTGGGCAGTACAATAATAAAGATGGGCTAACATATAAATAATAAAACTCATGCGTACTACTTCAACAGAATCCTTCAGTAGATACTAATACTGCTTCAGCAGAATCCTTACTTCAGTATACTCACGGTTTCTTTACTTCAGTAGACTTATATCTTCAGCAGAAACCATTGTTTCTCGATTAGCAGCATCACTGTTTCACAGAATTCCCAACAAGTGGTATCAATCGCCATCTAGTTGGGTGAAACACTTTTGTTTTTGAAATTATTTCTCATACGCGTGGGTTTTGAGCGAGCTTAACTTTCATAAGCTTAAAGATTTGATTTTTACACTTATAAACTCAAGATTCTTGTGGTTTAAGGTTTATTTAGTGTTAAAGTTTAAGTTTTTTGCATCAAGTTTCAAACTTTATGTGTGTAGATTAGTTTTAGCTTGGTTTTTGATTCGTGTGGTACTTTCTACGCCTAAGGGTGAAAGTAGTTTTGGATCATCAAGTTTTCAACTTTCTTTTTATTTTGATGATTTTGAAGCTATTTCAGCATAAAAATCAGTTTTGGTGAATTTTGGTACTTTCTACTCGTAGTAAAACCCTAGTTCTACTCGTATACTCCTCAGTCTACGCCTAAGCCTAAGTTTCTACGCCTATGGAATTGTTCATTTGATCTTCAGAGGCTGTTGGTTTACTCAGTGTTTTCTTGCTTGTATAAGCCTGAAAACACTTCGACTTTGGATATCTTTTACACTTGGATAAGTGTAAAGGATTTTTGGGTAAAACCCTAGTTTTACGCATAAGCATAAAAGCTTACGAGTAAACACTTTAAGCCTAAGCATTTTCTACGCATAAGCTTGTCTTACGCCTAAGGAAATCTTACGCATAAGGTTCTTACTATTAAGCCTTTGGTTTACGCTTAAGCTAAGTTTTATCTCACGTCTACGCGTAAGCTATTCCTACGCGTAAGCTTTTGTCTACGTGTAATAGGTATCTACGCGTAAGGAACATTATACACCTAAGCTGTTTCTACGCTTAAGCACACTTCATCAACAAACTCAAGTTTCATTCGACTACAAAGATCCATCATCAACACAAGTTTCAAAAAAAATTAGGGGAGACTAAACGTTCAATTTTTACACAAAATTCAAATTTTGGTTTAGCTGTGAAAATTTTAGTCAAAAATTCAAATTTTTGGGCCCAAATTCGATTTTTTTCGGTCAAATTTAGCGTCAAAATTGTCAAAACTCAAAATTTTCTTGCAACCTTAGAATTGAATTTTATAGTGAATTTCAAATTTTGGGAGAGAAAATTTTTCAAAATTATTTTTGGAGGGAAATTGAAATTCATTATATCGGCCTTCTGTGTGCTATATCGACTTCGTACCTTTTCTCTTTGATTCTTCTGCAGGGGAGAGAAAGTGTATAAATCAATGGCACAAATTATTGTACAGAAGTCACAAATCTCCACACCTGCCAACATCAGATTAAAACCTTCATCACCAAGCCTTGCTACTGATGATTCTGAAGATCCATTTTTGGTAATGAACAAAGGATGGATGTTACTGACTAAGATGATGCACTCAAAATTTAAAACATCAATGAGTCAGACTTCATCAAATTCCCTAAATCCAACAGTCGTGCAAGGTGAAAGAGTTGATGTACAAGGAAGGCATGCTCAAAGGGTTGTTGGGAATGTTGTGATTACTTCAACTGTCGGTAATGCGGACAATGAGGTTAAAGCATTGGAAAAGCAGGATGACAGCAGCAGATCAGGGGAAGATATCATACCCATCTATGACACAGAGCCCAACTTTGACAAAGAAAAAATGGTTGAGGAAGATATCGTACCCACCTATGACACAGACACAGAACAGATGGTTGAGGTACAATCTACTGTTGATCATATTATGCCTGCAAATGCGATACAACAAACTGAGCAACCTGAATTCAGAAATGAAGGAGAGGTTGACCAGTGTGTTGTACATTGTCCTAATAACTGTCTTCTTTCTGAAAATAATGCAACTGAAACGTCAAACCAAACTCTTGAATCTGAAAATATTTTTCTCAAACAGACCATTGCTCAGTTTCAAAAGGATTTTTCAAAACTAGAGGCACATTGCACCTCTCTTGAACTTAAAATGCAAAGTAATTGTGTGGATACATTAGTAAAAGAAAATGAGCATTTAAAGAGTCAAATTCAAGCAAAGGGGCTTGCACATGCTGCTTTACAAAACAAACTGAGAAGATTAACTGGCAAGAGTGTGGATACTAAGTTTGCAAAACCAACAATCTTGGGGAAATCGTCTCTTCAACCTATCATAACTAATGTGAAACCCACAACATCTATCCCTGAGGTAGGAAAGGAAATCATCAAAATGGCATGTTCAGGTGTCAAGAAGATTATTGACACTACATCTTTATGCTTCTAACATCTGGAACCCAGTTACACTTGGGGATCCATGTTTTCTTTTTCCTTTTTGCCCCCTTCTATTTTCTATGCAGGTACAACAGCAATGGATTCTAAATAACACAACTTAGGACCCGTTTCTCACCGTCAAACGTGTAATGATCCATCAGCTGAACCACCATTGTACTTAATCGTCAAGAATTGGAAACTTTGTTTACTTCACTGTTTGAAGATTCCTCTTGAAAGCCGTGCTTCAGATGTATCGAAAGTTTCCGCTGCTCAACCTGGTCATATTCTAATTCAGGATACACACTGAAACTACAACAACTACCATTGATGTAGATGCACCTCCAATCGAATCTCATAACAGATGATTAAAATATTTCCAACAACAATGACACAACAAAACAAACGAGTTGAAAAGTTTTATCAGCAGTTGATTCTCAAAAGATATTTATGGTTCTTCACACTTGTTCGATTAATTGGACATACATGGTTTCGCTGTCTCCTTATACATGGTTTCGCTGTCTCCAATTCATCATCAACATACGTGGTGTATGATTCTGATTCATTGAAAACATCGGGGGGAAGAGAGTATAGGTGGTGTTTGCTTCCTTGACTTATTTTTGCTCTTCTTGCGAAAACCCTCTCCTTTCATGAATTTCTTCAGTCAGGGGGAAGAAATGAGACGATCTGTGGTTCAAATTTATTACTTTGGTGTTATCGTCTCACTTTCACAGTGTTATCTTGTGTGAAGTTACCTAAATAGGATGTTATGATGCCTCACACACGGTCATTTTATCGAGTTACTGCATATTCACAAGTGATTATTATTCCGATAGACCGCAACATTTAGGGGGAAGTCGTTTCATTTCATCTTTCGCGGTTTGTTTGGTGTGAAGCGTCTACATTCGTGAGAAGATTTTGTTGATTTCTTGTATGTTAACCCCCGAAAGGATTTTCCGCATTGTGTACAACTGTGATTACGTGACTAGACAGATTCTATTGGTGTGGTTCACTGCTCATCTACAAATTCCGCTGCACACTTAAAACTTCAAAAGTTAGAGGAAATGTTCACTACATCAACTGTTCGAATCTGTTGAAGATGGTTGTCAGTTTGGGCGGAAGCTGATTCAGAAACTTCGCCAAAAAGAAGAGTACGGAAAAGCTTCTAAAGACATGCAGCATGAATTGGGGGGAAGTTAATCCAATTTATGCATATTACATCATTTTATTCATAATGGCTTGTGCACATATAACAGTGTACAACCCGTACTTCTAATGAAAGGACCCTGTGGTACGCTTCAGTGCCACAATCCTATAAAAGGAGCGAAAGCTTCTTACTTTTAAGTAAAACTTATCAAAACTTTCACTTTTCAAAGTTTTGCTCAAAAGAACAAGTACTTCCCCTTATGTTTTCAAAACCTCAAAAGTTAATATTACTTGTTGAGGGGGAGTATTTGCTAAAACTCTTTGTTCACAAATTGTTCTTCGTGAAAATCTTCCCACAAAACTCGAAATGGACATATTCGATATCAAAATATAATAAAAAATAACATTTATATGCCATTTTTTAGGGAGAGAAAAATTGTGTGATACAAATATGTTGTAAATATGATAGAATCTTCGTGTACTAAGACTTAACCCATGAATTGATAAGATCTGAACTGTCATACATCGAAAAGATTTGTCTTCCAAGACTTATCCGAGTAGATTGTACCTTTTCGAGAAACTCCTGATAGACATGAACTTTGACGGGTTTGACAACCTTTCGAGGTTTGTCCACACCTTCAAGGTAGTTATTAGAGCTAGTTGTCACCTAAAAGCTAAAAATGCAACTCTTTAACTATACAACGTAACCGTGTCTCGCGGGGAATTGTCTATCTTGAGTCGATCAATTCAAAAGTGCGAGCTCTTCCCTCACCGTGCAGATTTCGGTCAAAACACTTAAGCACGTGTGGAGGGGGAGTATTTCTGAAAATGCAAAACTCTCTGAGTGTTACAAAATGTTTTCACTTATAGACACTTTGAGAGATTTTCGAGAAAATTGGTTTTATGGCAACGTAGGATAGTCATGGTGTTATAAGGTAACTAAGGTTAGGAATAACCGTCCTATGATCCGCCAGAGCCGGAGGGATCTACCCAAGGAAACTACCAATAGTTAGAATTTATAAGTCCTTAGGTATTATTATAAAAAGGAGAAAATGAGAATCGGAGAAAGAAGGAGTTGAAGAATTAAAAAGAAAAGTAAAGAATAGGGTGAAAAGAAATAGCCCTCCAAATTATTCAACTTAGGCAGACACCGGGTTCAATACATATGCTACTGGTTGTCACCAGATGACACCGGTATTGAAGATTAAAGTCGTCATGGACCCAGTGACACATGCACTGAACCTTCTTAGCCACTCAAGCTACTCTCACAGAAGCTTGTTTCATTCTCACAGGGAACCCTACGTAAACTATCGGCTTTCTCTCAGAGATTGTTGGTATTGAAGAAGGAGACCCTCTCCCTAGTCTCCGCTCAGAAAACCAAAGCGCACTATTGAGTCTAGAGCCACAAGATTCGTCAAAAGATCTCTTAGGAACACTTAACATTTCATCACTTGTCGTTCAACATTAAGGACACAAGTGATACAATTCTAGAGTCCTACACAGATCTTAGCAATCTGTCAAGAACATTTATGAGGGGTTCACAATTGTGATCCTCAGTGATTGAATGGAAACTCCTGTCAGGGTCAACATCAAACAGCCGAAAGCAAGTCGCCGTAACTCCTCATGGGTTACGCTTAGTGTTGTCTCAAACGGTCTACAGTCGTGAGATGATGCTTCGGTGTACCTCAACGACTCACCTGAACTGTAGGTGTACTTTGGTACATCGTGTTATCCTACTTGAAGGACTCCGTTCAGAACGCCTTTGCTAGAATTAGAGATGTGTTTTCACACTATGCTGTTAACACGCTCGAAGTTCGAACTTGTAAGTGCTGGAAATCCCGCTAAGGAGGTTCCTTTCAAGAATCGAGTCCTGAAGATGTGGGTCATTACTTGAACTTGTTCAATGTAATGCCAACTGTCCCTTTTGGGATTCGGACGGCTAATTCGCCGCACCAAGGTGAATGGAATCAAGACATTCATCAGAAGAATAATCGTAGTGGTCAATTCTCTAAGAAACGACCACAGTGATCGATTGGTGTTTATCACTAACCCATTCTTATGTTTTCTTCTTATGGATGCTCCTGGAGATGATCGTGCTGATTCTCCACATGCTCATACCAACAACAACACAAATTGAAGTTCTCTCGAAAGGCAACACAAAAGTCAGAATGATTCTTCTTCAATGCCAAAGAATCTACAAAGTTTAAAGACTAAGAGAACTACATCAAAACTGAAATCCAACATCAAAGAGTGTGTGAGCATGTTGGAGAAAGACGTGGAGACACCTGAGCAACAAAGCGGACCTGATGCAGACAACAACAACATAACATCACCATATCCACACCAGAACAAAGAACAAAGATTACGAAGACGTCAAAGCTGAAAACTTCAAAGAAAAACAAGATCCTCACACTGGGGAGATTGTTGGAATCAAGACACTTCTTCTCACAAGAAAGAGGAATGTCAGAAGACGTCAAGGCAACTATTACATCAACACCAACAACTTTTCAAGATTGCTGGAGTCATTTATTAATTACCAACACTTAGGGGGAGATTGTTGGAATCACTCCTAACTTATATTTCAAGTGTTAGTATTTAATATGTAATAGGTTGCTTAAACTAGGCTTTTATGTTAGATATTAATGGCAAGGCTTATGTAGAAAGCCCATAGGCCTTGGCCCAAGCCCAATAAGGAAGGAAGGGACTAGACATTTTGCCCTAGTTCCCTTCCCTATATAAACACATGTAAACCTTCCTTTGAAGGTTGGTTGTTCACTTTGCAACATCACCTACGCATAACCTTTATCAATATTCATACGTGTGTGTTTGTTTAGAGTTCAACCGATCTTTCTTCATCTATATTTCTTACATATTGATCTTGTGTTAACTTATGATGACCTAACAAATTGGTTGGGGGTGGTACTTCTACCGATTACTTCTACTTGTCTATTTATCTAATTATCTATTACTACGGGTAGCTATGTCTAATTGATGTGTGCTTGTATGATGATTAAAAATGTGTTTACCTAGACACTATTACTCCCTAGTTATCTTTTATTGGTCGGTTGAATTGTCACACCTTATCATAACGCGTTGTATTCCTAAGGTCATAGGGCATGCGTAGACCCTAACTCTTTGAGGTTATCCTTCGGTTTAGCATACGAAATCCGCAAGCCCTTAAACTATTTCATTCATAAGCCTCACTTTCACAAAGCATATTCAAGCATTAAACACAACGAATGATGCCTAGTTGCACTCCTAAGCCAATTTACAATTAAGATAAGAAACAACCTAACAATAATTAATAACTAGGTTTCATAGATCTAAGAAAACACACAAGAATTTTAGCTAGACATGGTAAACAAGCAAGCATACACACAATCAATTGAAGACATAATGATACTTTGGATTAAAATACTTATCAATTGAAGACATAATGATACTTTGGATTAAAATACTTATCTCGATGTGTAAAATAGGGTTTGGGACCCTAAGATACTGTCCAAATCGGACTACAAACGTTTAGGGTTTTTTTTTTGTCCAAAAGTCTACCTCTTTAAATGCAGAAAAATCTAATTCTATATATAGATTTACACTTGCGACGACGTCACCTTTTAGATGGGATGCCGTCTGCTCGCCGTCATTAGGGTTTCGTCTTGGCCAAGTCATCGATGGGACGGTGTCACCTTAGAGTTGTGACGCCGTCAGTCTTCAGTTGGGACGTCGTCTTAGTTCTGGATCTGGGCCGTCTGAGATTAAAAGTCTAAGTGACGCCCTTCTTCTTCACAACGTGACGTCGTCAGGTTATACGAACAAAAATTCCACTGAGCCTTCTGGTGCATGTTTTGATCAAGTCTCTATACAGGGACGGCGTTTCCCTTTGATTGGGACGCCGTCAGGTTCAGTTTGAGCAGCTTGAGTGGCTTCGATCTTGACTTTGCCATTTTCTTCATGTATTCGCTCCTTTTCGTCCAAATGTGCTTCATTCCAGCATTTTGCTTCCAAGAGACCTAAAAAGTGAAAAGGAACGAAATTAAGCAGTAACGGATATAAAAGTGGTCGATTAAGGGCTTAAATGAACCCCTAAAAGCATATGTTTTAAATCTTATCAAATATCCCTACACTTGGTATTTGCTTGTCCTCAAGCAAATGTGCTTTTGGCCAATCAATTAATAAGTTAGGAGGCATGAAGCATGGGTTTAAAATAATTCATAACAAGTAAAAGCACTGCAATAGTCACAACAAGCACAGAAATTATATACTAGCACCTCACAAGGGGTGTTTGGATTCTCTCATCTCTTGGGTTTATATGAAATATAATAAATGAAAATGGAAGATAAACACTCATTACCTAGCATAGTACATAGTTTACCATAGGCTTAAGACTAGATCAAACCTCCGCCGCTCTGGCGTAAGCACCTAGGAACAACTATATAAGAGGTCTTTGCAAGGGTTGTAACGTTAGGCTTACGGTAGCGAAACAAAGGGTTTTGTTGGATAGGCGATATTTAGTGGTGGCAAGTCAAAAATCTTATGTTACAAGCATGAAAAGCGTGGCGTTGCTAAGCCAAGACTCGACTCACTAACTCTAGATAACTTGAAACAAACAAACAAAAATTTAAAGACATAAACATAAAGATAGATGTAGGATGGTAGCCCGTATGTTTTTCTTCATTTTTTTCATTTTTTTTAACACTCTCTTTTTCAATTTTTTTTTATACAATTTTACTCTACCATCCTCTATGATAACATCAAAATATAAGGGATTTATAGGAGCATCCCTACACTTGAGGTTTTTATTTCTCTAACACTAATTGACCCGATTTGAAAAGATCAAAACACTTGGAGTATTTAATTACGTAGACAAAGAGAATTTGAATTTATCGTTCCTTCCCGTTACTCCATAAAATATTACTTTTACCCAAGAGTCCCAATCATCCTAAAACTGTGTACAAAAGATAAGACTCGACTTAGCAACCATGCAAGTAACTAGATATTTGAACTAAGGGTTTAGTAATGATAATAATGCACTAAATGTGAGTACATACAAGGTAGGCTAAGGCAATTTAGGTGTACATTTGGGGGTGGATTGTAAACAATGCTCTTCATTGATATTCCAGAAAACCGAAACATCACGAGAACCGCCAAAAGGATAGGCTCTGTGGGTTAAATAGGGTATCGTGTAGTAAAGATGAGTACATCGCAAGGGTATGGGGTAATTACTCAACCGTTGTGGAAGAAGTAATTATAATACGGGTATCTGTGGGTTCAAGAATACCCAAACCCCTTAATCTAGGATTTGAATAGAAAATAGCCCAAGTGTTTAGTCCGTTAAACACTAACAGGTCACTGAGTGCATAGTCTCTCAGTGAGTCATGTTCAGGATACTCAGAATGAGGCGAAGAAAAAGCCTCTCCACTCAGTAAGGTGGAACTTAAAGGGTGAAGACTAAGTCAAGAAGAAGATGATGGATTCAGTGAGTGATGACAATAACTTACTGAATCCCTAATCTCCAACTACTTACATGAAGACAAATGAAGTAGAAGACTAAGGATGTAAAGACTGAAGAATGAGTGGGACAAGGCGGAAAAGTTTGAATCGATAAGACGGTCCTTATCAACCAAAGTCAACTTTCCCTGAATGGCAAAGATCAGGCTCAGTGTCATCACTGAACTTAGGAAAGTAGTCTTGTCTCTTACCTAGAATAGTCTTTGTAAACAGAGATAAAATACATCAGTATTTTGTCTTCTGTATGATGTCAGTTTGTCACTTAGGAAAGAGTCAAAAATCATACATGTATAAATAGCATAAGAGATGGAGTGAAAAGATAAAGCTTGTGAATTGTAAAAACACACATACACGCAAGCCATCTTTTCACTCCTCCAAATACAACTTAGTTCCTGAGATAGCTCAGTGAGCTGTAAGAGTTGTGCTCAGACTTAGCCTGAGCTTAGAGAGGAGTCACCAAACTTTGTCATTTCAATCCCAAGTGCTATTCCGCAAGTACTTGGGTAACATATTCTTTTTGATTAACTTCTAATAAAGAATATGATGTTGAAAATTACTTTGTGTGTTTTACTTATGTTAATTTCAGTCATAGTTCACTATTAACTTGTTTTGTATTCTAAAGCTGTTTTAAAAGATAGTGAACGGGGAACAACAAGTGGTATCAGAGCAAGGCTAATTATAAAACTTGTTTTTTAGGCCGCTCTAAAAGTTTTTAAATTAGGATCCTAAATGGCTGAAATTGATGTACCCCAACTAGTCGATAAAAAGGGTGGAGCTTATTCAGATGTTGCCCCTAGACTTGAAGTTGGCAAATTCAACAAATGGAAAAAGTGCATGCTTTGCTATTTGATTGGGATGGAACCTTATTATATCAAGTGTATAAATGAAGGTCCATTTATCCCAAAGACTGCTGAAGGTTTATCTAAACCTGAAGCTCAGTGGACTCAGGATGAGAGGAGAGTGGTCAGCCAGGACCAAAGACTCAAAAGTATCATCATATCATGTCTTCCTGATGATATTATGGAGTCAGTGATAAGCTGTAGTACAGCTAAACAAACCTGGGATGACCTAGTTCATAGACATGAAGGCCCATCTGATACCAAGGAAAACAGGATTATGGACCTGAAACTTGAGTACAACACCTTCAGGGCTAAGGACTCTGAAACTCTGTCTCAAACGTACACCCGATACAAAACTCTTTTAAATGAACTTTCAAATGATGATGTTAAGTTATCCAAACATGAAATCAATTTTGGTTTTGTTAACAGTCTCCCTGAGAAGTGGTTGAATTTCTCTCTGGGACTTAGGAATGCTAATCATATCCAGAATCTTGAGCTTCCTGAAATTTATGGGAAATTTGTCTATGAGGAAAACCTCATCAACAGACGATACCATGACTTAAAGAAGTCTCAGGAAGTCAAGAAGTCCCTGACCACCACCTCATCACCAATGTCAACCGCTTTTCTAACAATGTGGTTCAAGATTTCCAAGAAAACTCGGATGATGAGCCTGATGAGAGATCAAGTGAGGAGTACCTAAATGACCTGAACGCTAAATTTCAGGAAAGGGCACTCCTTGCTAACTCTCGAATATTTATAAAAAGAAACAAAGGTTTTTCAACTGCTAAAGCAATGAAGACATGAATGCTTTAAGTGTCATAAAAGAGGCCATTTTTCAAAAGCCTGATTTTCAAAAACAATTTCTGAACCCTCTTACAAACCATCAGGGTCTAATCAGTCTTCAGGCTTTAGAAAATTTCAACCAAAAATTTATCAGTCTCATCAAAATTTTCAAAAAAAATCTGATCAAAACAAAACTGTGGATTTTGAAGCTAAATACAAGAAAGCAAAAGCTAAGCTTACATTGCTTGAGGCCGTCCCTCGAAACAACAAAAAGTGTTCTATCTGCAGGGGTAAAAACAAGGGCCTCGTTCAAACCTTCGATGGGATGAAGAGCCAGTCTCATCGATGATGAAACAGGCAATTCATGGATGATGGCCCTCTAAGAGGACAAGCTTGTGTTGGAAAGAATCATGCCAGGAATGGAGAATGGGTCAATATCACAATGAAGAAGGTAAATATCTTACTTTCTATGGATGATGACTCTGATTGGCAGTCTTATATGAATTATCTTAATGTTGACCTTAAGTTTGTAGAAGAGCAACGATTAAATCTTTTTTCAAAACACAACAAGTTAAGTTTTGAATTAAACAAGTGTAGAGATGAACTGCTTATTTTAAAACAAGCCAAGCTTGAGGTTGTCACTTTGCAAATTCAAAACACTGAACTAGTTAAGAGAAATCAGGCTCTACAATGTGAACTTAAAAAGGTACAAGATATTCTTGATAGTTGGAATGCTAAGAATCCCAGGGTCTTTGATGCTGTGGGTGCCCCTAGTAGCAAAAAGAGAGTCATAGGTGAAGATCATCTCCCTGACTCTCACAACAAAGACCAAATTTCCAAACCTTTTGTGTCTGGTGGCATGATTACCAATATGCTGACAACTCCAAATTCCAGTGATTGGATTGAACGAGTTAATCCTGAGAGTAAGCTTCCTAATTTCGATTCTGGAAGGATTCTTGA
The DNA here is from genome assembly GCA_910596185.1 of Chrysanthemum makinoi. Classification (NCBI taxonomy): domain Eukaryota; kingdom Viridiplantae; phylum Streptophyta; class Magnoliopsida; order Asterales; family Asteraceae; genus Chrysanthemum; species Chrysanthemum makinoi. Next base: position 125,601,483 of record OU343221.1, on the reverse strand, counting down.
GCCTGAGAGCCAAGCTCTTAAGAGCATGCTAGGACTCCCTGATGTGCCCAGTAGTACTGAACACATCTCTGAGTCTGAAGCAGAATCTCAAACACCGCTTCCACCCTTGAAACCTCTTCAGGGTGCTGATCCAAGCTCTGAGCTTACTCCTCTAAAATTCAATCCTCACTCACCAAAAGAAAGGTCTGGACTTGGTAGAACCATCCTGCAAAGACCAACAAAACAAATCCAACAAGAGTCTACTCCTACTGAGACTTCAACATCCTCTGTCCCCACTGAAGCTGACCAAATTCAGCAACTTACTGAGCTTGTGAGGAAGCTGACAGAATGATCACACTAGTCATACCACTGACAACTGCTACAGAATCCTTTATTGTATGATCTGCAAAAAGGATGATCACAGAACTGCAGACCACTTACAGTATGTAAGCTCTGTCAGTGAAGCAAACTATACCAAAGTTGGTCATCAGTATGCTTCATCCTCCAAAACAGCTCAAAAGAATAGAGCAAAACCTTTTCCTCTTTGCCCTCACTGTGGGTTTAATGATCATCATCAGGATGATTGTCTCATGAACACATGCTGTGATATATGCGGTAATCCAGCTCATGAGACATCCCAACATGACAGTGTCATTCATGCAAGGAGAAGTACAAAACAACCCAGAGTCACTGAGTCATCCTCAGTCTCCAAATGCAAAACCTGTGGTAGCACAATGCACTCAACCACTGACCATGAGTCAATTACCAAATTCAAAGAGACCTTGAGACCCAAGCCCACTAGTAAGTGGGTCACTAAGAGAAACTAATTCAGTTTACTACTTGTGCAGAGACACGCCAGGGAGCCTATTTGGCATCTAGACAGTGGATGCTCAAGAAGCATGACTGGTGTGAAGGAATATCTGCACAAGTATGTAAGGGAACCATGACCCAAAGTAGTATTTGGTGATAACTCATCATGTCCCACTGAAGGTTATGGTTCAGTAAACTGCAATGGAATAGTTTTCTCTAGAATTGCTTATGTCAATGGTCTAAAATACAATCTCATCATGTCGAGTCAACTATGTGATGCTAAGTACATTGTGCAATTCAATGACAAACAAGGTACCATTTTCAATGCCAACAAGGAAGTTGTGTTGATAGCTCCTAGGAGAGATGATGTTTATGTGTTAGACATGTCAACACTCTCCCAAGATGGAACTTGTCTATTTGCTAAAGCCACTGAAACCATCAATTGGCTGTGGCACAAGAGACTCTCACACTTAAAATTCAAAAACCTCAACAACTTGGCAAAACAAAACAAGGTCCTTGGCTTACCATCACTGGTTTTTGCAAAAGACAAACCATGCTCTGCCTGTGAAAAAGGTAAACACCACAGAGCATCTTTTAAAACCAAACAAAATTTCTTCATCAAAAGCTGCCTTTACCTCCAGCACATGGATCTCTTTAGACCAGTCAGTCCCAGATCAATCCAGCATGAGAAGTATACACTTGTCATTGTTGATAAGTTCTCAAGATACACTTGGGTATACTTTCTTTCCAAAAAGAGTCATGCAGCTGATACACTAATGTCATTCATCACGAAGATTGAAAACCAGAATGACATTACTATTAAACAAATCAGAACTGACAATGGTACTGAGTTCAGAAATCAAGAGCTTGAGATCTTCTGTGATGAAAAAGGAATTTCTCAAAATTTCTCATCTCCTTATACCCCTGAACAAAATAGGGTTGCTGAAAGGAAAAACAGAACTCTCATTGAGGCTGCAAGAACCATGTTAAATGGCTCACCTCTCAAAGCACTTCGACTGAAGGGCAAAACTGCCTGTTACACTCAAAACAGGTCAATCATTGTCAAAAGACATAATAAAACCCCATATGAGATCTTCAAAGGTAGACTTCTTGACATAAACTATTTTCATGTGTTTGGATGTCCTGTGTTTATTCATAACCATAAGGATCATCTAGGCAAGTTTGATGCAAAAGCTGATGATGGATATTTCTTAGGCTACTCATTGATCTCTAAAGCCTTCAGGGTTTTTAACACAAGGAGACAAAAAGTTGAAGAAACCTTTCATGTCACCTTTGATGAAAGTTCTGAAAGCATCAGGTTCACCAACACCTCAGTGGAGGAAATAGGAATTGATGACTCATCAAAATATCCTCCTGATGAGTACAACACTGAATTCAATTCCTCATATCAAGCTGATGCTGACATCTCATATTATGTCTTACCTCACAACCTACCCCAACCAACTATCAGTGAATTCATTGATAATCAATCAGTCCCTACTAGGATAGGTAATACTAAACCAAATGTTCAGGAACCTGTGATTCAAGTACAGGACATCACAACAGATGCTCTAAATGAGTCTGTTGCTCCTAAAACTGAACTCACTCCTGAGTTTCCAGTGACCTCATCAAGCTCAGATCCTAGACAACAAAGTAAGTGGACAAAATCTCAGGACATTGAGCATGTAAACATTATTGGTGAACCCACTGAGGGCATGCTCACTAGAAGCATGGCTGCTAATTTAACTGCAGCTTCAGCCAATGAATGTCTATATGCTGATTACCTATCAGAAATAGAACCCAAAAGTGTCACTGAGGCTCTAAAACACCCAAGCTGGGTTCAGGATATGCAAGAAGAACTGCAACAGTTTGATAAAAACAAGGTCATGACCTTGATCAAATATCCTCAGGATGTTGTAGTCATAGGAATGAAGTGGTTTTCGAAACAAACCGATGAAAACGCACTGCCATTAAAAACAAAGCCAGACTTGTAGCCAAAGGTTACAGTCAACAAGAAGGCATTGACTATGATGAGACATTTGCTCCTGTTGCAAGAATGGAAGCCATCAGGATCTTCCTTGCATATGCAACATACATGAACTTCATGGTCTACCAAATGGATGTTAAAAGTGCATTCTTAAATGGTGATCTCAAGGAAGATGTGTATGTTCAGCAACCTCCTAGCTTTGAGAGTAGTGAATTCCCTGACTATGTCTGCAAGCTTGACAAAGCCCTTTATGGACTTAAACAAGCTCCCAGGGCATGGTATGAAACTCTCTCAGCCTTCCTGATACAAAACAAGTTTGTCAGAGGAAAGATAGACAACACACTGTTTGTCTATAGAACAAAACAGGATGTGATACTGGTCCAAGTGTATGTTGATGACATCATCTTTGGCTCAACAAACTACAAACTTTGCAAACAGTTTGAAAAACTGATGACAAAGAAGTTTGAAATGAGCATTATGGGTGAACTTACATACTTCCTTGGACTACAAATCAGGCAAACTGATAAAGGAATCTCCATCAGTCAAGAGAAATACACCAGAAATCTCTTGAAGAAATATGAGATATCTGACTGTGCATCAGTGAAAACACCAATGGTCCCTCCTAACAACCTTGGACCTGATCTCATTGGTAAATCTGTCAATCAAACTCATTTCAGAGGAATTGTAGGCTCACTGACGTATCTAACTGCTTCTATACCAGACATCCAATTCTCAGTCTGTCTCATAGCAAGATATTAGTCCAATCCCAAAGAATCTCACCTCACTGCAGCCAAAAGAATATTCAGGTACCTGAAGGGAACACCAAGCCTTGGACTCTATTATCCAAAATGCTCAGGGTTTGATCTCAAAGGTTGCTCTGATTCTGATTATGCTGGCTGCAACATGGACAGAAAAAGTACCTCATGGTCCTGTCAATTCCTTGGAGGAAAACTGGTTTGTTGGAGCGCTAAAAAGCAACAATCAGTGGCTATGTCTTTAGCAGAAGCTGAGTATATAGCTGCTGCAGGATGCTGTGCCAATGTTTTATGGATGAAAAGTCAACTCAGTGACTATGACATCCATTACAAAATGGTACCCATCTTCTGTAACAACACCAGTGCAATTGCAATCTCCAACAACCCGGTCCTTCATCAAAGAACCAAACATATTGATATCAGATATCACTTCATCAGGGACCACATAATGAAAGGAGACATAGAACTTCATTTCATCCCTACTGAATATCAACTGGCTGATATCTTCACCAAACCCTTGGATGAACCTACCTTCAAGAGACTGAAAGTTGAATTAGGAATGCTTGACATAGAAAGTCAGGCATCTGAAAAACAATCTCAGTAAGTTCTCTGAAATGGTTCTTCTTCCCTGAACGAAACCCACATAACATCCTCTCACTGAATGAGTAAGACTCATTCAGGGACCCTGACAGTTGATATGAGCATTGAATGAGTAACTAAATGATCCAAGTATCAGTTACTTAAATGTCCTAGGTTGGAAACTATCCCAATTTAATATAGGAATATATGTCTCCTTATCTTACTGTCATGGGTCCCTCAAAAACTTACCTCATCCCACTTGGCTTTAAATGCCCTCTCACATAAAATATCCTGTGGATATTTTATTACTGCAAAAAGTGCACTTTTACTGCACACTCAACTGTTTCCTTGAAAAACGGGATTTTACTGCGGATAGTGGAGGGTGGCATTAAATGTGGAAATTCAAAACGTTTTCAAAAACTGACTTTACAAATCCACAAGTTTGCACAAACAACCCCTCTCAACACCCTATAAATACCCCTCATAAAATCCTCATAACACACACAAAAGATTTCTGCTATCAAAACTCTGTCAAAATCTCTTTACAAACCCAGAAATCTTTGTGTTCTTCAAATCCTTTCTGAAAAATCTTCTTTGTAAACCTTTACAAAAGTTTTTCATAACAACTAAAGAGATACAAAAACTTTTGATTGTTCTTGTCAAGTTATTTTTTAAAACCCTAAAACTCATTTTAATGGAAATGGCAAGAACACAATCTCTTCAGTTTGCTTCACAGTGGGTAGGTGATCTTAGCAATGTTGAATTTAAAACAAATAATGTCATAGGAAATTTTGAATATCCTCTAAATGTCCCAGCCTATAAAGACATTATGAAATTTTTATACAACTGCCCACTGAAAACGGCCTTTGTTCAGTGTCCCTCTATACTGTACCAAAACCTCCTCAGGGAGTTTTGGGCAACAGCTAAGGCCTTTGACCTGACAGCCTCTACTGATGAGAATTACCTTAGACCACTCAGGGAATATCTCATCAGGTTCAGTCTTAACAGGGGGCAACAATTCACCCTGGATTATAAAACATTTTGCACCTCAATAGGGTTAGATTACAACAAAGGTGTTTATGTCGCCCATCCTGAACCCTCCACAGTCAAGGATGGGTTAAAACAAATTGTTTTAGATCCAACATTTTTGGACAAGACCCTAGTCACCCAGAGTTCTTTTCCCGTGGCTTGGAGGATCCTATTCACATTTGTGATTCAGGTCCTCGGCGGGAACCACTCATCCACTGAACAAGTTAACTATATTCAGTTGATGATGGCATACTGCTTGATGAATGGGGTCACTGTCGACATAGGGGAGATCATTTACAGTGATCTCGTAACCAAGCTACAGAGCAAAACTAGGACGAAATACGTTTCGTATCCTAGGTTTGTCTCTTATGCTTTGCAAGTGTTACTGGGTACAAATTATCCTCAGGAAGAAAATTTTGGTGCTTTACCTGGCATCCTGAGCCAATCAAATTTTCAAAAGGACCCATCCCTTGTCACTAATATTGAATTGACGGCCCATATGGTTGCTGTAAACAACCAGAGGGAATCAGTGTCTCCTAACCCTGCTCCCTTGAAGAGAAAGGGGAAGTCTCAGACTGGGACTAAGACCAAACCCAAGTCTCAGGGCCCTGAGGCTTCTGGAGCACTGGCCAAAAGGCAAAGAAGGCCTAAGACTGATTTGACACCTACTGGAGGCCAATCATCATCTACCCCGGTGACAACGAAGGACACTGATAAATCACAGTCAGTGCCCTTGGTCCCAACTACTACTCCCCAAGATCCAGAGGGAAACATACAACCCGCTGGTAGGGGAGCGCCTTCCACTACGCCCAGTGATGACATTAGCAAATCCAAGCCTTTGTCTGAGGGCACACTGATCGATCCCAAAGACTCAGAGGGAACCAAAAAAACCCGCTGATAGGGATGTCACTGTCACTGACTCTGCTAAAGGCACTGGGAAAAACCCATAAGTGTCTCAGGGGTCTAAGGGGGACAAAGACTCGGAGGGAAAGGAACAACCCGCCGATATGGAACCCAAAATCAATCCTGACTCCAGAGAAGGCACTAGGAAACTCCCACCAGTGTTTGAGGGGTCAAAGGGGGACAAAGACTCAGAGGGATTAATACCACCCGCTGATATGGAACCCATCACCAACCCCTTGTTAACCATTGCTGATGTTACTGGAATACTATTTTCTGAAGATGAGCTTGCTGACACTGATGATGAAATTTTATCTGTTGGGGAAGAAGTGGACACTGAGGTTCAATCCGAACAAGAGCCTAAGCCTGATCCATAGGAGCACATTGAATCACCATTCCAGCCTGAAAATGATGACTCCTTTTCCTCCACTGATGAATGTGGAAGATTTGATAATGTTCTTCCACTTACTAAAAGGCAGCTTGTTCAGTGGATCACCAAAGCTTCAAGGAAGTTATACTCCGGGGTCACTGAAACACTGTGGGAACAACATACAGAGGCTGGTGCAAGTTATGCAGATCTGAAGGCTAAGGTCCAGGCCTTTGATGAAAACGTTCATGAGCACAGAGACTTAATGTATGACAACATTCACAGACTGGATGAAAATTTGGCTAAATTCTTCAGAAACCTTCAGGGTGTTGGCACAACGGTAGATGAAATCAGGGAATTTGTCAAAGAAGATCCAGCGCTCAACTCTAAAGTGCTGGAGGCTACTGAGGTGTACTTGAAGCAATCCTCTAACCTCACTGAACTAATCGAAACGCTCAAATCAGCAAATGTTCAGGGTCTTCATTCTTCAGTCCAGTCTCTTCAAGCTACATTGAGCTCTGTGAACACTCAGATGGCTTCGTTGGCTCAGGCATCTACTTCCTTGGCCTGGAATCTTGGGCCGCGCATGACTTCTTTGGAAGTATCTCAGGCTAATTTGGAAGCTAAGGTCACTGGCATTCAAACAGATACTTCAGATATAAAGGCCATGATCACTAAAATTTATCAGGCCTTCAAGGGTTAAGCTGCTCAGTCCCCCTCAGCACCAACACCAACTCTTGCCCTCACTGACGCTCCGGCAACAGTTGAGGGGGAGAATACTGCTGAAGAAACTCCTCTTCACACTGAGGGGGAGCCAACACCATCAGTATCTGTAGCACCAATATCATCATCACAACCAGTCTCAGCAATACCCATCTCATCACTTCCTCCACAAACATCAACAACAACAACAACACTGACAGTCACAACACCAATCATGACAACAACACCACCCTTGGTTGCATCATCTACCTCAAGCCAAGACAAAGGCAAAGGCAAAATGACAACTACTGAGCCTGAGAAGATTCCCTACAAAATCGGTGACACTGAATACCTTCTCACACCTCAACAGCTAACTAAATATCTTGCTAAAGAAGAAAGGAGATTGAAACAAGCTGAGGACGATAAGAAGAGTAAGGAAGCACTGGTTAAAGTGATTGCCGAAGAAGCTGAAAATGTGGGAATTGATCCAAAGAAGCTTGAAAAGGGTCAGGCAGGACAGAGGTTCAAGGATGCTCAGGCAGCAAAAATGGCTGAAATGAAAAAGCAGTTGGAAGAAAAGAACAAAAGAACTGCAGCCATCAGGAAAGCAAGAATTGACCATTACAATTGGACAATGTCAAGCAGAAGACCGCCTGAGAAGATCACTGATGTCAAAATCATCCCCAGATCCAAACCACTGGCAATGAACGTCTATAGGGGGATGATAAGAGACATTTCGAGGTTCATGATCCCCTAAAATTCACTGACTTTGGGATCACTGAACTCGATGAACTTGTTCCAATAATAGAAAAGAAGCAAAATACGGTGGTTAAGGAGCTGATGAAGATGCTCAGCAAAAGGTATGAAAGACTGAGGGATGCACCAGCACAACTGGGTATTCAGCCTGCCTTAACTGTACCACAAGGATCTCAACCTCAGTCTTCACAGGGTAAAAGAAAGAGGGTTGAGTTCCAGCCTGAGATAAAAGTGCCTGGATTTGAATGCAACAGGGAACTGCCAGAAGGTGTTAAGTTCGTGAACTGTCTAGTGATTGAGAAGCCTGAAAGAGGGCTATTCCACATTGATGTCTATGGAAACCCAACATTTCAAAGATGAAGTGACATTGATCAGGCAGGTGTGGTTGCAATGCTAAGCTACATACCAGTGGCCTCTCAAATTCAGACTCCTGCAAATGTCAGGTTCTGTGCTGATTTAAATGCCAAGATAAGAGACCATCCTGACAGGGAAACACTCATCACCAAGAAAGTCAAGCTTGAAGCACTGGGAATCCATCTAGACTGACATCATTTTGAATTATCTTTTGTACTAGTGATAGGAACCTTGTAATTTGATCAATAAACGATGTATGTTTTGTTAAATTATTCAGTGTTTCTTATTGTATTCATTAGTACATTCAGTGTAAGAAGAAGCCATTTGCTCACTTACACTGATTACACACTTAGGCTATTTGTATATCCAAATAGGGGGAGACTGTTGGGTTCAGTAAATACCCAAACCCCTTAATCTAGGATTTGAATAGAAAATAGCCCAAGTGTTTAGTCCGTTAAACACTAACAGGTCACTAAGTGCATAGTCTCTCAGTGAGTCATCTTCAGGATACTCAGTATGAAGCGAAGAAGAAGTCTCTCCACTCAGTAAGGCGGAACTTAAAGGGTGAAGACTGAGTCAAGAAGAAGATGATGGATTCAGTGAGTGATGACAATAACTCACTGAATCCCTAAGACTCCTCTCCAACTACTTACACTGAAGACAAACTGAAGTAGAAGACTGAAGGATGTAAAGACTGAAGAATGAACGGGACAAGGCGGGAAAAGTTTGAATCAGATAAGACGAAGTCCTTATCAACCAAAGTCAACTTTCCCTGAATTGAAAAAGATCAGGCTCAGGTCATCACCTGAACTGAGGAAAGTAGTCTTGTCTCTTACCTAGAATAGTCTTTGTAAACAGAGACAAAATACATCAGTATTTTTTCTTCTGTATGATGTCAGTTTGTCACTTAGGAAAGAGTCAAAAATCATACATGTATAAATAGCATAAGAGATGGAGTGAAAAGATAAAGCTTATGAATTGTAAAAACACACATACACGCAAGCCATCTTTTCACTCCTCCAAATACAACTTAGTTCCTGAGATAGCTCAGTAAGCTCTAAGAGTTGTGCTCAGACTTAGCCTAAGCTTAGAGAGGAGTCACCAAACTTTGTCATTTCAATCCCAAGTGCTATTCCGAAAGTACTTGGGTAACGTATTCTTTTTGATTAACTTCTAATAAAGAATATGATGTTGAAAATTACTTTGTGTGTTTTACGTATGTTAATTTCAGTCATAGTTCACTATTAACTTGTTTTGTATTCTAAAGCTGTTTTAAACGATAGTGAACGGGGAACAACAGTATCAAACAAGGGTTATCCTAATGCCTCTTATCATCTAGTTATTCCTAACTACACAAGTGTAGTCTCACTTGCGATCACGGAATGCATCACAAAACAAGTTCTAGAATCTATTATACTACCGGTACACTCTCTAAGCATTAAAGGTGAATGCTTTTATTCCTAAAGATCTAGGGGCGAACCTCACATTTTTTGTGTGGAATTTGAGTGGTAAACGGTTTTTGTGCTAGTCATATAACTCCTATCCATGAGACGCTTTATTAAGACTAAATTTTTAGCTCGTACATGTCATAAAAAAATTTAAATTTGGTGCTAAAATTGCCCTAACTAATATTTCTCATAGTTTATTACACAATTTACCATGGACAAGACAAATAATCAAGGATAAGAATAGTTTCTAAGTTCCCGTTTTATTCTCCCTCCCTACACTTAAACTGAACAATGTCCCCAATGTTCCCCAAAAGTATCAAAGTTATGATAAAGGAAGGTAAGTAAGGAAAAGAAACTAGTACTCCCCTGATTAGCTCGGTAGTATCCGTGTGAAGTTTCGGTTAAATTCTTTTTCAAGAAGAATGCATGCGTGATAAGCTCCATCCAGTGTTGAGTTTCTTCTTCTTGCCAAATATAACCTGCACACTTAAGAAAACAAACGAAACCTTCGCGTAAAATCGACGGTAAAACTATATATGACACAACTACACTAGGATATAATGCTTGTGGAATGGATGTTTGCAGTTTTTCTGGAAAATTAAGACCTGAGAATTTCCAAAAATTTATAAGTAGCACAGAAAACGAAAATTTGTATAAGTTGTTTCTGCTTAACCTGAGGTCGTCAGGCTTTAATCCTGACGCCGTCAGGTTGTCATGACTGAAACTCGTCTGCAGCGTTTTTCTGGAAAAATTACATCTTTAAAACCTGGGAAAATTCCTGCAAAACATCCATTATGACTCGATACAAGCATTTGACTCGAACAAACACACACACACATATACACACACACACACACACACACATATATATATATATATATATATATATATATATATATATATATATATATATATATCAATTTCACTAATTGTAATTCTCATGTTCATGTTCTTCAAAAACGTATGTAATCTTCCCTACACTTATCTTTTTGTAAAATACCTTTATATGTAATTAAGACGAGATTAAAGACAAAATAAAGCATTTTCACAAAATCAATCATGAGAATAAACAACAATGAAAAAGATATACGACACACAAACAAGCAAACAATTAAGCATGGGTTGCCTCCCATGAAGCGCTTTTCTTTATTTATGAGTCTTGTAGCTAGACTCGAAGTCGTGCTCCTACGTGTCTTCCTTACTGTCATTGATAAGGATTTAAAACGCACAATTTTAGGGGGTCATTTAAGCCCTTAATCACCCACTTTTATATCCGTTACTGCTTAATTTCGTTCCTTTTCACTTTTTAGGTCTCTTGGAAGCATAATGCTGGAATGATGCTTATTTGGACGAAAAGGAGTGAATATATGATGGAAATGGCTAAGTCAAGATCAGACACTCAAGCTGCTGAAACTGAAGCTGACGGCGTCCCAAATAAAAGGCGATGCCGTCCCTCTCTACAGTTTTAATTAAAATACACCTGACGACTCAGTAGACTTTTTGCTAAAATACACCTGATGGCGTCAGGTTTTGAAGAGGAAGGGCGTCACTAAGACTTTTCATCTCAGACGGCCCAGATCTAGAATCAGACAATGTCCCTGCTAAAGCCCGACGGCGTCACAACTACAACGTGATGCCGTCCCAACAATAACTTGGCCAAGACGAAAACCCTAATGACGGCGATCTGACGGCATCCCACCTATAAGGTGACGCCGTCGCAAGTGTAAAATTATATATAAAAATCAAATTTTCAGAATTTTAGAAGGTAGACTTGTGGAGTAAAAACCCTAAACGTTTGTAGTCTGACTTGGACAGTATCTTAGGGTCTCAATCCCTATTTTACTCATCAAGATAAGTGTTTTATTCCATTGATTTCATTATGTCTTCCATTGAATGTATGTATGCTTGCTTGTTTAGCATGACCAGCTAAATTTCTTGTGTGTTTGCTTAGATCTATGAAACCTAGTTATTAATTATTGATTGGTTGTCTCTTATCTTAATTGTACTTGGCTTAGGAGTGTAATTAGGTTAACGTTGTGTTTAAATGCTTGAGTAATCTATGTGAACCTTAGTTTATGAATCACTTAGCGGATTTCGTAGTCTAAACATCCAAAGATAACCTTAAAGTTAGTTTATGAATCATCTAGCGAACTTCGTAGGCAACAACCTTAAGGTAGTCTCAAAGAGTTAGGTAAAAAGGCACACCCTACAACCTTAGAAAACACAACGCGTTAAGGATAAGGACGTGACAATTCAACCATCAATAAAAGATAACTAGAGAGTAATAGTATCTAGGTAAGCATATTTTTAATCATCATACGAGCACACATCAAAAAGACATAGACTACCCGTAGTATTAGATAATTAAAATACTAGAGTAATCGGTAGAAGTACCACCCTCCAAATCCAAGCCCCGAGATTTTACCCTTAGCTTTCTAAAAAAAGATAAAAAGATAAAAAAGAATCTTCCTCAACCTCAACCTTAGCGTAGTACACTTCTTACTAGCATTCCTATTCCCCTAGAGAATGATATCAATCCCTGAGGCTTACCCAATACTACACTACAACGATTAGGTTCACTGCCTAGGGTGTTGAAAAACTTGCTCGTTGAAAAGGAAGTTCCTTTGACCCCGAACGCGCTTCGTACGCGCATCAGTCATCTTCTTCTTCATGACGATCTCTATTGGGGTTTTCCATGGTATAGTTATGCCTTATCGTGCATTTTTCAAAGAAGTCATCTTCCCCCCAATTTGTTCTATATTCCGGTCCTAATTTTAAACAATCCTTATAGAACCCAAATATCTTATTCATCACATAATCTACTCCTCTCTTCTTATCCTCCTCATTCCTATAGTAGACCGATAGCTTAAGTTCCTTTTCATCATTGGATAGTGATGAGAATTTCTCAATCTTAAATGGCATTTGGTAAGCTGTGCCATCGGTCTAATCCTTGAATCTAACTATTCCTAACGACGGATCATAAGTCATCCCGGTGTTTTCTATTAATGGCTTTCCTAGAACTACATGGGACAAGCTAGGATCTATGGTCGTACTAATATCCTCCACAATCACGAAATCCATAAGGTACGTGAAACTACCTACATAGACGGGCAATCCCTTAACTCGACCAAGGAAATTACAACTAACTTTAGGATCATCGGGGTCTTACCTATTTGGGATAAGTTTCTTCATCACCCAATTATAGTATGTGCTAGTCATGATGTTTATTGGTGACTTACGATCAATGTAGGCCTTTTCCACGAAAAGATGTCCTATGCAACAAGGTATGTTGAGATTTCTAGGATTTCCAAAGATGATTCGGGGGCTTCTCTTAACATACATGTGACGAAGGTCGCGTACTAGGTGTGGGTGGCATGAAAGTTCTTCTTTCGTAGGAAACTTATTGAAGTATTCATCACCTACTTCGTCTACTTCGTTGGCCGATTCTTCCTAAGGAGTTTCACTAACCTCAAACATCGTCTCATGGTTCGCTTCGTCACTATTCCTATTTGGTTTTACTAAGGTGATGGCATTGACGAATTGAACATGCTTGGATGAAGAGGGATCCCAAGTTTCGAAGTACTTACTTGGGTCCTTAATTTTCACACCGGAAGCTTCGAGAGAATGAGTCGAGATGACATTAACCTTTTCGGTGGTCTTCCTATCACTATTGGTCATGGCTTTTAAAAGGTTATCTATCTTCCAATCCATCTCGTCTTGTTGTTGGTTAAAGCGGTCCGAAAGCTTGGCTATTTGAGCTTCTTGGGATGTAACTAGGTGTTGCAACATCCCTTCTATGTTTTGTTGACTAGGTCCGTGAGAGTGGGACCATGGGGAATCGTTAGAGGTGAATTCTTTGGTTTGTCCCCAATTATAGTCAGGTTTGCCCCTCCATGCTTCTCGGGCATCGTTGAAAGTCCTAGGTCCAGGTGTTGTGGGGAATTTCCCTCGCATTCCATTGGTACGCGAGGATGCGTAGTCCACGAAAGCTTGTTCGGGGAGTCTCGTGCAAGTACGAGTATCATGGGGACCACTACATATCCTACACAAGGAAGAGACCTTGTTCACTTGGCGTGAAGACTTAGGAATTTCGTAGGAGATCATTAGAAATTTGACTTGATCTTCAAGTTCGAGCATCCTACGATTGGAAGGTTGTGAGTCAATAGGAGGCAAGGAGATTACCTTACCGGTTTTGGGCAACTCACGGGGGTCATTCCAACTTTCGTTGTCATAGAGGGCAAGGTCCTCTATTGTACCCCATGATTCTTCCGTGGTAAGTTCACTAAATTTGTCACCGGCCGCTTGGTCGATGGTTTGCCTAGTTGAGAAGTTGAAATAATCATAAAAGATTTGTACTTGAAGCCAAAGATCGATGCCGTGATGAGGGAATTTATGGAGCAAGTCCTTGAATCGAGTCCATGCCTCGTAAAGAGTTTCGTCTTGACGTTGTTGGAACATCAAGATGTCATTCCTCAGTTTGGTAGTTCTCCCCAGTGGAAAAAATTAGGTGAGGAAAC